>CAWUFW010004273.1:0-1200000 GCA_963921515.1 Calotriton arnoldi | reverse complement strand
GGGGATGGGGTCCCCGGGCCAATAGATGCCTTAAGAGGGGGGCCACGCAGCCCCCCTCCTCCAAAATTTATTTTAAAAAAGTGGGCATGCCCCGGGGGATGGGGTCCCCGGGGCCGGAATAGGCCACGATGGCCCCCTTCCCATACAGTATTTTTTTTTTTTTAAAGGAAAAAGGCATCAGGCCCTGGGGGATGGGGTCCCCAGGGCCCCAAAAAGTAAAAAAGAAGGGGGGCCACACAGCCCCCTTCAAAAATACAAAAAAGAAAGAAAAAGACGCGATCGAGCGTCAGGCCCCGCCCCCTCCCTTAACCACTCTGCAAGTGGGGAAATAATTCCCATTCAATACTGGGGGTCCCTGGGGGCCAACTAGCCCACCAGGTACCTCCAGTAAGCGCCACAGGGCTGGGTTGCAGAGAGGTGGTCCAGGCCACGCCCCTTTTACACCTCTCTGCAATGCAGCTCTGTGGCGCTTACTGGAGGTACCTGGTGGGCTAGTTGGACCCAAGGGACCCTCAGGATTCAAGGGGACTTAATCCCCGAACTTAGAATGCGCCACGGGGCGCGTTTGCACAGTGGTGAAGGGAGGGGGCGGGGCTTCAGGTGACATGTGTGCAAACAGGCCCCGTGGCGCGTTTTAAGATGGGGAATTAAATCCCCTTCAATACCTGAGGGTCCCTGGGGGCCAACTAGCCCACCAGGTACGTCCAGAAAGCGCCACAGAGCTGCGTTGCAGAGAGGTGCAAAAAGGGGCGTGGCCTCTGAACACCTCTCTGCAACGCAGCTCTCTGGAGCATACTGGAGGTATCTGGTGGGCTAGTTGGACCCTAGGGACCCTCGGGATTGAGGAGGAATTAATTCTCCAACTTAAAACGCGCCACAGGGCGTGTTTGCAGACATGTCACCTCAGGCCCCACCCCCTTCCTTCACCATTGTGCAAATATTCCTCTAAAATCAGCCGAACTACGAATTCCGATTTACTCACCTGTTATCAGGAGAGACCTCAGTGCTGCATCTTTGAGCCCAGTACTGATCCTGAAAAGTAATTTTAACCGTACTTACCAGTAACCTGAATTTCCTTCCATAGGATATCATTGCCTGCTTTTTGCTGAAAAAGTTTCTGTGTCGATTTTTGAAACATACAAATATTCCTCTAAAATCAGCCGAACTACGAATTCCGATTTACTCACCTGTTATCAGGAGAGACCTCAGTGCTGCATTTTGAGCCCAGCACTGACCCTGAAAAGTAATTCTAACCGTACTTACCAGTAACTTGAATTTCCTTCCATAGGCTAACATTGACTGGTTTCACTTGGAAATTCTTCTAAGTGTGGAGTTTTGGAACTTTATAATATTCCTCTAAAATCAGCCGAACTACGAATTCCGATTTACTCACCTGTTCTCAGGAGAGAACCCAGTGCTGCATCTTTTAGCCCAGCACTGACCCTGAAAAGTAATTCTAACCGTATTTACCAGTAACTTGTATTTCCTTCCATAGGAATCCATTGTCTGGTTTTCAGCAGAAACGTTTGTGTCGATTTTCACAAACTCCAAATATTCCTTAAAAATCGCCTGTATGACTTAAACGCATTCTTTCAACTGTTTACAGGAGATGCACCAGTGCTGGATCCAGGATCCACCACTGATTAAGAAAAAGTAACGATAACACTACTTACCTGCTAAGTGAATTTCCTCCCATAGGATAACATTGGTGATTCTATGTGAAAAAGTATCTGTGTCATCTTTTAAAATACAATAATATTCCTTAAAAATCACTACTGTAACCAAAACGCTTTTACTCAACTGTTTACAGGAGATGTTGCAGGACTGAATCTAGGATCCAGTCCTGTGGTTAGAAAAGTAATCCATAAAGTAACTAATTGCATTTAACTTGAAATTCACATTGAGCTCAATGTTGCATTGTGTTTGAAATTGTGTTGCCCATTGCAACAACTGTAACTACTGTACTTAAAAGTCTATTGCCTATTTGCAAAGTAGTTAAACTAAAGTAATTCATTCTGAGAAAGTATATTTTGTAATGTAATGTATAATGTAATTACAATGTATTTTAAAAAATAAAATATCTAAAAATAAATAGTTTAAAAAAATGTAGTAAATCAGTATCAAAAAATAAATATAACAATTAATACATTTAAAAATTGTCATTTACAAAACCTTTGAAATTCACTGAAAACAACCATAGGTTTCAGACATGTTATAGTTAGGAATTAGCATTTAAAAACCTTTGAAATTCACTGAAAAACCATAGGTTTCAGGCACGTTATAGTTAGAAATTAGCATTTAAAAACCTTACAAATGCACTGAAAAACCATAGGTTTTAGGGACAGTTATAGTTAGTTGGACATTGCACTCGTACAAAACCCGTGAAATTCCCCCGTTATAGTTAGTTCAGGTAACTATAACTCGCGCCTCCGCAATGCACTGCTGATGACGCCACATATTACATCACTCATGACATGGTCAGTGACATCACTGATGACATCACTGATGACATCTCAAATGACATCACTGATGACATCACTGATGACATCATCCATGTGATAATCTGATGCACCTCCTCACACCCTAATATAACCTTTGATACACCCACTCTAAATTACAGACTGCCATTCGCAAAACCATAGACACTCCAACACCAATAACTACATACCCACTCACTGATTCTTAGGTCTACACACACATCCACTCACTCACCCGTACAGTCACTCATACTTACGGTCACTCAGTACAGGACTATCATATGCACTCATACTCCTATATAGACACTCAAACACCGCCACTCATCCATAGAGGTACTCACACACCTAGTCAGTCATGCAAATAATTAAACACACTGCCATTTACTCACCTATACAGTTATCCACACACCAGCTCACTTACTCATACAAATACTAGCACATTCTTACGGTCTTATACAATAACTGATACAAGCACACACGCATCCATACAGCCACTCTCACAATCACACACTCTCACTTATAGCCTTTTAAATACTCTAACACACATATATACTGCCTTTTACATATGTAGTTACTCGCACATGTACCACTGAGATATACATTCACTCACTAACACGCCCATACACACACTCACCCACCCAAGCAGTCCATCACAGATGCACTCTTCAAATCATGCACCCAGTGAATCACCCACTCACACATCTATGTACAGAGTCGCACACACCCCACCCACACAAACACTCAGGCACCCATACAGATACTCAGACAACCAATCAATAACTCATATAGACACTCATGTAGCTATTCACAAACCCATGCAGCCACTTACACAGCAACAGACAGACGGATACAGACATTCACCAAGTTTAGTCACTAACCCATGCATTCAGTAAGATACGTTTAATCACTCACTTATAGAGTTAGTCACGCACCTACTAAATCATCCATTCAGACACTTATACACCCACTCATTCTTCAATACGCCTTTCCCTATATATATTAAACATATTTAAACTTTACAGAAACACACAGTCACTGGATGATGTCATCAGTGATGTCATTTGAGATGTCATCAGTGATGTCACTGACCATGTCATGAGTGATGTAATATGTGACGTCATCAGCAGTACATTGCGGGGGCGCGAGTTATAGTTACCTGAACTAACTATAACGAGGGAATTTCACGGGTTTTGTACGAGTGCAATGTCCAACTAACTATAACTGTCCCTAAAACCTATGGTTTTTTCAGTGAAGATATATATATATATATACATATATATATATATATATATATATATATCTTCACTGAAAAACCATAGGTTTCAGGGACGTTATAGTTAGAGATTAGCATTTAAAAACATTAGAAATTCACTGAAAAAACCACAGGTTTCCGGTACGTTAAAGTTAGTTGGACATTTTACTTGTACAAAACCAGAGAAATTCGGCCGTTATAGTTAGTTGAGCTAACTATCTCTCGCGGCTCGTAATGTACTGCTGATGATGTCACATCTTACATCACTCATGACATGGTCAGTGACATCACTGATGACATCACTGATGACATCTCAAATGACATCACTGGTGACATCATCCAGAGACTGGGTGATTTTGTAAAAGTTTAAGAATGTTAATTATAGATACGCAAAGGTGCATTGAATAATAAGTAGGTGTATGAGTGTCTGAATGGATGATTTAGTGGGTGCGTGACCGACTGTTTAAGTGAGAGATTAAACGTGTCTTAGTGAATGCATGGGTGAATGACTAATCTGTGTGAATGTCTGTATCAGTCTGTCAGTTGGTGTGTAAGTGGCTGCATGGGTTGGTGAGTAGCTAAATGAGTGTCTATATGGGTTAATGATTGGTTTTCTGATTACCTGTATGGGTGCCTGAGTGTCTGTGTGGGTGGGTGGGGGGGTGACTCCTTCCATGGATGCGTGAGTGGGTGATTCAGTGGGTGTATGGATTCATAAGTGCATCTGCGAGGGGCTGTATGGGTGAGTATGGCTGTGTTGGTGAGTAAATGGATGTCTCCGTGGTATATGTCTGAGTAACTACATATGTGAAAGGCAGTATATGTGAATGTTGTAGTATACAAGTGACTATATGTGAGTGTGAGTGATTGTGAGAGTGGCTGTATGGATGAGTATATGCTTGTGTCAGTGATTGTATAAGAGAGTAAGTATGTGTTAGTATCTGTATGAATAAGTGAGGTGGTGTGTGTATAACTGTATTGGTGAGTAAATGGCAGTGTGACTGAGTCTTTGGGTGACTGACTAGGTGTGTCAGTATTTCTGTGGATGAGTGGCACTATGTGAGTGTTTGTATGGGTGTATGAGTGCATATATCAAAGGCTGTATTTATGAGTGACTGCGTGTATTAGTGACTGTATCGGTGAGTGAGTTGATGTGTGTAGACCTATGAATCAGTGAGTGGGTATGTACTAACTGCTATTGGTGTGTCTATGGTTTCGAGAATGGTAGTCTGTATTTTAGAGTGGGTGTATGAAAGGTTATATTAGGGTGTGAGGAGGTGCATCAGATATTAAGTGGATGGTGTCATCAGTGATGTCATTTGAGATGTCATCAGTGATGTCATGAGTGATGTCACTGACCATGTCATGAGTGATGTAATATGTGACGTCATCAGCAGTGCATTGCGGGTGCGCGAGTTATTGTTAGCTCACCTAACTATAATGGCCGAATTTCTCTGGTTTTGTATGAGTGAAATGTCCAACTAACTATAACATCCCTGAAACCTGTGTTTTTTTCAGTTAATTTCTAAGGTTTTTTAAATGCTAATTTCTAACTATAACGTCCCTGAAACCTATGGTTTTTTCAGTGAATTTCAAAGGTTTTTTAAATGCTAATTTCTAAATATGCCTACATAGCTAGGACATGTGCAGAAAGATGAAGAAAGGCGCAGAAAGAAGCAAGAGAAGTGCAGAAAGAGGCAGCAGAAGTCAAGAAAGAGGAAGAAAGGTGCAGAAAGAAGCAAGAGAAGGGCAGAAAGAACCAACAGAGGTGCAGAAAGAGGCCTACTTTGACTGTACCTTTCAACAGACTCATACAAAGTAGCCTAATCACTAATCCTTCTCCCAAGATGTCTTAAACCTCACTTTTCTCTTGAAGGTTCACTATTAATCGACTGCTCAGAATGTTAGGCCTACCTACCAAATATAAAACAGCAATCCTAAGCATATCACTGTTGTAAGTCTGACCAAGTTTGTGAAGGTATGCATGCATGTCTCTGCTTTTACTGAGTGACATGTTACATCAAAATAAACATAACAAAACTTGAATACCTGTGTTTCAAGCAGCACACTCTGTAAATATGTGTACAAAAAGGTGTGTGTATTTCTTTCTGCTCATAATGCAGGGACATGGGTATTCAATAATACATTTGAGGGGCTCTATAACACCTATATACATAAGACATGTCTGCCTGTGCAACTGAATGACAAAGCAGAACTGAGAACATTTAACCACCTATAGAAGAAGCTACCCACTTTTTAAGCTACCATCTTCAGATGCATAACACATGTGAGAATACATATACAAGTAGACATATACCTCAGTCACAAGAGCACACAGACCTTTAAACTTGACAGTTTGCACTTCCCATTTGAGTACAGAAAGAGGCAGGCGAAGTACAGAAAAAAGCAAGAGATGTGCTGAAAGAAACAAAAGAAGTGCAGAAAGTAGGAACAGAGGTGCAGAAAGAGGCAAGAGGGGTGCAGAAAGAGGGAAGAGTGGTGCAGAAAGAGGCACAAGGGGTACATAAAGAAGCAAGAGAGGTGCAGAAATAAGCAAGAGAAGTGCAGAAAGAAGCAACAGAGATGCAGAAAGACGGTTGAGGGGCGGAGAAAGAGACAAGCAAAGTGCAGAAAGAAGCAACAGAGATGAAAAAAGGGGGAAGAGGGGTGGAGAAAGAGGCAAGAGGGCTGCAGAAAGAAGCAAGAGAGGTGCAAAAAGAAACAAAAGAAGTACAGAAAGAAGTAACAGAGGTGCAGAAAGAGGCAAGAGGAGTGCAGAAAGAGGGAAGAGGGGTGCAGAAAGAGGCAGGGGTGCAGAAAGAAGCAAGAGATGCAGAAAGAAGCAAGAGAAGTGCATAAAGAAGGAACAGAGGTACAGAAAGAGGCAACAGGGGTGAAGAAAGAGGGAAGAGGGGTGGAGAAAGAGGCAAGGGGGTGCAGAAAGAAGCAAGAGAGCTGCAGAAAGAAACAAAAGAAGTGCAGAAAAAAGGAACGGAGGTGCAGAAAGAGGCAAGAGGGGTGCAGAAAGAGGGGAGAGGGGTGCAGAAAGAAGCACGAGTGGTGCAGAAAGAAGCAAGAGAGCTACAAAAAGAAGTAAGAGCAGTGCAGAAAGAAGCAACAGATGTGCAGAAAGAGGCAAGATGGGTGCAAAAAGAGGGAAGAGGGGTGCAGAAAGAGGCAAGAGGGTTGCAGAAGAAGCAAGAGATGTGCAGCAAGAAACAAAAGAAGTGCAGAAAGAAGGAACAGAGGTGCAGAAAGAGGCAACAGGGGTGAAGAAAGAGGGAAGAGGGGCGAAGAAGTAAAGCAAGAGAGCTGCAGAAAGAAACAAAATAAGTGCAGAAAGAAGGAACAGAGGTGCAGAAAGAGGCAAGAGGGGTGCAGAAAGCGGCAAAAGGGGTGCAGAAAAAAGCGAGAGGTGCAGAAAGAAAGACAAAAGTGCAGAAAGAAGGAACAGAGGTGCAGAAAGAAGCAAGAGGGGCGCACAAAGAGGGAAGAGGGGTGTGAAAGAGGCACAAGTAGTGCATAAAGAAGCAAGAGGAGTGTAGAAAGAAGCAACAGAGGTGCAGAAAGAGGCAGGAGGGGTGAAAAAAGAGGGATGAGGGGTGTAGAAAGAGGCACGTGGGGTGCAGAAAGAGGCACGTGGGATGCAGAAAGAAGCAAGAGATATGCAGAAAGAAACAAAAGAAGTGCAGAAAGAAAGTACAGAGGTGCAGAAAGAGGCAACAGGGGTGCAGAAAGAGGGTGGATGGGTGGAAAAAGAGGTAAAGGGTGCAGAAAGAAGTAAGAGAGCTGCAGAAAGAAACAGAAGAAGTGCAGAAAGAAGGAACAGAGGGGCAGAAAGAGGCAAGAGGGGTGCAGAAAGAGGGAAGAGGGGTGCAGAAAGAGACAAAAGAAGTGCAGAAAGAAGGAACAGAGGTGCAGAAAGAGGCAACAGGGGTGAAGAAAGAGGGAAGAGGGGTGCAGAAAGAGGCAAAAGGGGTGCAGAAAGAAGTGAGAGGTGCAGAAAGAAAGAAAAAAGTGCAGAAAGAAGGAACAGATGTGCAGAAAGAGGGAACAGGGGTGAAGAAAGAGGGAAGAGGCGTGGAGAAAGAGGCAAGGGGGTGCAGAAAGAAGCAAGAGAGCTGCAGAAAGAAACAAAAGAAGTGCAGAAAGAAGGAACCGAGGTGCAGAAAGAAGCACGAGCGGTGCAGAAAGAAGCAAGAGAGGTACAGAAAGAAGTAAGAGTAGTGCAGAAAGAAGCAACAGGTGCAGAAAGAGGCAAGATGGGTGCAAAAAGAGGGAAGAGGGGTGCAGAAAGAGGCACAAGAGGTGCAGAAGAAGCAAGAGATGTGCAGCAAGAAACAAAAGAAGTGCAGAAGGAAGGAACAGAGGTGCAGAAAGAGGCAACAGGGGTGAAGACAGAGGGAAGAGGGGTGGAGAAAAAGGCACAAGGGGTGCAGAAAGAAGCAAGAGATATGCAGCAAGAAACAAAAGAAGTGCAGAAAGAAGGAGCAGAGGTGCAGAAAGAGGCAACAGGGGTGAAGAAAGAGGGAAGAGGGGTGAAGAAAGAAGCAAGAGAGCTGCAGAAAGAAACAAAATAAGTGCAGAAAGAAGGAACAGAGGTGCAGAAAGAGGAGGCAAGAGGGGTGCAGAAAGAGAGAAGGGGGTGTGAAAGAGGCACAAGGAGTGCAGAAAGAAGCAAGAGGAGTGTAGAAAGAAGCAACAGAGGTGCAGAAAGAAACAAAAGAAGTGCAGAAAGAAAGAACTTAGGTGCAGAAAGAGGCAACAGGGGTGCAGAAAGAGGGTGGATGGGTAGAGAAATAGGTAAGGGGGTGCAGAAAGAAGTGAGAGAGCTACAGAAAGAAACAGAAGAAGTGCAGAAAGAAGGAACAGAGGGGCAGAAAGAGGCAAGAGGGATGCAGAAAGAGGGAAGAGGGGTGCAGAAAGAGACAAATGAAGTGCAGAAAGAGGCAAGAGGGGTGCAGAAAGAGAGAAGAGGGATGTGAAAGAGGCACGAGGGGTGCAGAAAGAAGCAAGAGGTGTGCAGAAAGAAGCAAGAGAGTTGCAGAAAGAAACAAAGGAAGTACAGAAAGAAGGAACAGAGGTGCAGAAAGAGGCAAGACGCGTACAGAAAGAGGGAAGAGAGGTGCAGAAAGAGGCACAAAGGTTGCAGAAAGAAGGGACAGAGGTGCAGAAAGAAGCAAGAGAAGTGCAGAAAGAAGCAACAGAGGTGCAGAAAGAGTGATGAGGGGTGAAGAAAGAGGCAATGAAGATGCAAAAAGGGGGAACAGGGGTGGAGAAAGTGGCAAGAGGGGCGCAGAAAGAAGCAAGAGAGGTGCAGAAAGAAACAAAAGAAGTGCAGAAAGAAGGAACAGAGGTGCAGAAAGAGGTGAGAGGGGTGCAAAAAGAGGCAAGAGAGGTGCAGAAAGAGGCAAGAGGGTGCACAAAGAAGCAAGTGAGGTGCAGAAAGAGGCAACAGAGGTGCAGAAAGAGGCAAAAGAGGTGCAGAAGGTCGATATGATTTGCAGAAAGAGGCAAGAGAAGTGCAGAAAAAGAAAGAAAGGTACAAAAAGAAGCAGCAGAAATGCAGAAAGAGGCAAGAGAGGCGCAGAAAGAAGCAAGAGTGGCTTGCACACCATAAGTACCAATTTAACACCCACATTTAGCAATAAGTAACTATTCTAGGTTTGCAAAGGACCTTCCACCACACTGTAACACTTGTCGCTGCATTTTTGGTAACGTTTGAGCCGTTTGAGCTAGAAACAAGGCTTTTTTTGTTCAAATCTGCAGATTAGGCAGCAGATGATGGATTATGTGGCTAATGCGGAAAATGTATAATTGTGCAAAAGTCGGTGCAGTCAAACAGTCGCATAATTCCAGTGGCCCTGACTAGGTCCAGAAGTGCTCCTTAGTGATTCCTTCTTTTTTTTGTTTCATTGAGTTCATAGTTTAGCTTCTATGGAAATGAGGAAGACTAAACCTGAGGTTACCACTCCACAACACAGACTACCATACCACATAATTACTTTCCATAACACATAATCCCACGCTACATAATTCCTATACACTAAATACCACATACTTTCTTTCCACATAATTTCACTGCACAACATACCACATAATTCCACTACACACAACGTACATCCACTCCACTCCAAAAAACATTAGTAAAAAACTTTGACACTTACAACGCCAATAGCTCTAACTCTTGCAAATGCGAGACCTATTACATTACAATTGCTTCTTTAACTGGTAGTCGCGTTTGCAGGGAAGTGGAGAAAGGGGGCTGGGCCTCCAACCAGCGCTCAGGAATTCCACTGCTTAGGACTTACAGGAGGTACCAGGAGGGCTTCTTGGCCCCCAAAGTCCCTCAGGGTAAAGTGGACTTCATCCCCCAACCAGTACTGTGCCAGGAGGTACGTTTTCAGAGTGGTGGAGAAAGGGGGGCGTGGCCTCCGAAGACCTCTTAGCAATCCCACTGTGTGGAACTTAGTGGAGGTAACAGGAGGGGTAGTTGGCCCCCAAGGCCAACCTTGGTGGCCAACTACCCCTCCTATTACCTCCAGTAAGTCCCACACTCACAGCAGCATTGCTAAGTTCTCATAGCAGGCCACGCCCCCTTTCTCCACCACTCTGCAAACGCGCTCCCTGGCACGCTCTTGGATGGGAATTAAAGTCCACTTCGCTGCTAGGGGTCCTTAGGGGCCAACTAGCCAACCTGTTACCTCCAGTAAGCCCCACACAGTGGGATGTGCCCACCACTCTGCAAACGCACCTCCTGGTGCATTCTTGGTTGGGGGATGAAGTCCCCTTGCCTCCTGAGGGTCCATGGGGGCCAACTAGCCCTCCTGTTACCTCCAGTAAGCCCCACACAGCTGGATTGCTGAGAGTGGTCCAAGGCCACGCCTCCTTTTTTACACCACTCTGCAAATGCTCCGCATGGCGCACTGCTGCTCAGGGGATGAAGTCTACTTCAGTCCTGATGTCCTCAGGACACAAGAGGACCTCATCAACCCACCAGCACTGAGGCGCTCCAGTCAGCTCCTGTCTTGAAAGTTTCGGGGTGATTTGTCAAGCGGGGGCCAAGAAAAAAGGGGGGTCCCAAAACACGTTTTCTCTATGTTAATTTCCGTAGGAAATTTTAGACAAAGCTACAGCCCGAACTGCTGAATGGAATTACACCACATTTGGCAAAAAGGTAGCTCTTGGTTCAAAAAGCAACCTTTTTTTAAATGGTGTAAATCCGTTCACTAGTTCCTGAGAAATTAAAAAAATAAAAATATCAATATCTGAGCACCGAGGAGGAGCCGCGAATCCTCCCGAGCACGAGCTGAATTCTGATTGGCTGCCAACACTCCAAACCAGAATGTGTTGGCATCCATTTTGTGACTTGGTAGAACCGAGTCACAAGAAAAAGGAAAAAAAAAGTTAAATATGAAGAAAAAGGGGCAAGGTAGAAACACCCTGACCCCCTAGGCCTGCTCAGGTGGTCCCATAGGTACCCCCAGCCCCAAAAAAAGCATTTTTTTTAAATTGTCGGCCGGAGTTGCGCTGGGTGCGCGAATCCGGAAGAAATTTTTTAAAAAACGAAGTGCGGTCTCCCGCACTTTATTTCTTTAAAGCCTCCCCGGGGCGATCCTTATTCAAATGCGGGGGGGCTCATGGCCCCCGCAGCCCCGGGGACCACCACCTCCCCGGGCGATCCTTATTCAAATGCGGGTGGCTCGCGGCCCCCCCACAGCGCCGGGGACCGCCACCTCCCCGGGGCTTTATTTAAAAAAATTCAATAAAAAGCATGGGGGGGCTCTTGCCCCCAATGCAGCCCCGGGGACCGCCTCCTCCCCGGGTCTTTAATCATTAAGTGCGGGGGGCATCGCGGCCCCCCGCAGCCCCAGGGACCACCACCTCCCCTGGACTTTTTTTTTTTTTAATTAAAGGTGTGGTGGGGGCTCCTGCCCCCCCACACTGCCCCGGGGACCACCACCTCCCCGGGGCATACAGTAATTTGAATTCAGGGGTCCGTAGCAGACCCCACGCCCCGGGGACCACCACCTTCCCGGGCCTTTGCACATATGTTGAAGGGGGGCCACGCGGCCCCCCATCCCGGGAAAAATATTTTATAAAAACAAGGTCAGGCCCCGGGGAATGGGGTCCCCGGGGCCAATAGTGGCCCAGGGAAGGAAGGCCAAGTGCCCCCTTCCCATTTAAAAAAAAAATAAAAATGGCTCAGGACCTAGGGGATGGGGTCCCCAGGGCCCAAAAAATACTAAAAGAAGGGGGGCCACACAGCCCCTTTCTAAAAATATTTAAAAAAAAAGAAAAGCTGGCATCTCACCGGAGGCCCCGCCCCCTCCCTGCAACCCTCTGCAAATGCTCCCCCTGGCGCGTTCTAAGTTGGGGGTTTAAGTCCCCTTCATTCCTAAGGGTCCCTGGGGGCCAACTAGCCCACCAGGTACCTCCAGTAATCCCCACACAGTTAGATTGCTGAGAGGTGGTCCGAGGCCACGCCACTTTTTACACCACTCTGCAAACGCGCCTCTTGGCGCACTGCTGGTGGGGTGATGAGGTCCTCTTGTGTCCTGAGGACCTGGACTAAAGTGGACTTCATCCCCCAAGCAGCAGTGCACCAGGAGGCGTGTTTGCAGAGTGGTGTAAAAAGGGGGAGTGGCCTCGGACCACTCTCAGCAATCTAGCTGTGTGGGGCTTACTGGAGATAACAGGAGGGCTAGTTGGCCCCCAGGGCCCCTCAGGAGGTAAGGGGACTTCCTTCCCCAACCAAGAGCGTGCCAAGAGGCGCGTTTGCAGAGTGGTGGACAAAGGAGGCATGGCCTGTGTCTACCTCTCAGCAATCCCACTGTGTGGGGCTTACTGGAGGTAACAGGTAGGCTAGTTGGCCCCTAACCACCCCGAGCAGTGAAGGGGACTTCAATCCCCATCCAAGAGCATGCCAGGGAGCGCGTTTGCAGAGTGGTGGGCAAAGGGGGCATGGTCTGCTATGAGAACTGCTGTGTGGGGCCTACTGGAGGTAATAGGAGAAGTAGTTGGCCCCCAAGGATGTCCTTCGGGGCCAACAACCCCTCTAGTTACCTCCAGTAAGTCCCACACAGTGGGATTGCTAAGACGTCTTTGGAGGCCACGCCCCCTTTCTCCACCACTCTGCAAACACACCTCTTGGCAGACTACGGGATGCGGGATGAAGTCCACTTTACTCCTGAGGGACCTTGGGGGCTAAAAAGCCCTCCTGGTACCTCCTGTAAGTCCTACGCAGCAGAATTCCTGAGCACTGGTTAGAGGCCCAGCACCCTTTCTCCAACACTCTGCAAACGCGACTACTAGTTAAAGAAGCATTTGCAATGTAATAGGTTTTGCATTTGCGAGAGTTAGAGCGATTGGCGTTGTAAATGTATAAGTATTTTAATAATGTACCTCGGAGTGGAGTGGATGTAGGTTGTGTGTAGTTGATTTATGTGGTATGTTGTGCAGTGAAAATATGTGGATAGAAAGTATGTGGTATTTAGTGTGTAGGAATTATGTAGAGTGGGATTATGTGTTATGGAGAGTAATTGTGTGGTATGGTAGTCTGTGTTGTGGAGTTGTACCCTCAGGTTTAGTCTTCCTCATTTCCATAGAAGCTAAACTATGAACTCAATGAGACAAAAAAAAAGAAGGAACCACTGAGGAGCACTTCTGGACCTAGTCAGAGGTATGAGCAGGGCCACTGGAATTATGTGACTGTTTGGCTGCACCGACTTTTGCACAATTATACATTTTCCGCATTTGCCACATAATCCATCATCTGCTGCATAATCTGCAGATTTGAACAAAAAAACATTGTTTCTAGCTCAAACGGCTCAAACGTTACCAAAAATGCAGCGACAAGTGTTACAGCGTGGTGGAAGGCCCTATGCAAACCTAGAATGGTCATCTGTTACTTATTGCTAAATGTGGGTATTAAATTGGTACTAATGGTGTGTAAACCACTCTTGATTCTTTCTGCACCTCTCTTGCCTCTTTCTACATTTCTGTTGCTTCTTTCTGCAACCCTCATGCCTCTTTCACACCACTCTTTCTGCACCCCTCTTCCCTCTTTCTGCACCTCTATTGTTTCTTTCTGTATCCCTCTTGCCTCTTTCTCCACCCCACTTCCCCCTTACTACATCTCTGTTGCTTCTTTATGCACTTCTCTTACTTGTTTCTGCACCTCTCTTGCATCTTTCTGCACCTCTGTTGCGTCTCTCTGCACCTTTGTTGGCTCTTTCTGCACTTCTCTTGCTCTTTCCGCACCCTTTGCGCCTCTTTCAGCACCTCTGTTGATTCTTTCTGCACTTCTCTTCCTTCTTTCTGCACCCCTCCTGCCTCTTTCTGAACCTCTCTTGCCTCTTTGTGCACCTCTTCTACCTTTTTCTGTACCACTCTTGCTTCTTTTTGCACCTCTGTTGGTTCTTTCCGCACTGCTCTTGCTTCTTTCTGCACCTCACTTGCCTCTTTCTGCACTTCTCTTGCTTCTTTCTACACCTCTGTTGCTTATTTCAGCAATTCTCTTGCCTCTTTCTGTACTTCTCTTGCTTGTTTCTGTACCTTTCTTCTGTCTTTCTGCATCTCACTTGCTCCGTTCTGCACCCCTCTTGCCTCTTTCTGCACCCCTCTCCCCTCTTCCTGTACCTCTCTTGCCTCTTTCTGCACCCCTGTTCCCTCTTTCTGTACCTTTCCTGCCTGTTTCTGCACACTTCGTGCCTCTTTCAGCACCTCTGTTGCTTCTTTCTGCACTTCTCTTCCTTCTTTCTGCACCACTCCTGCCTCTTTCTGTACCTCTCTTGCCTCTTTCTGCACCTCTCCTACCTTTTTCTGCACCCCTCTTGCCCCTTTTTGTTCCTCTGTTGGTTCTTTCTGCACTGCTCTTGCTTCTTTCTGCACCTTACTTGCCTCTTTCTTTACTTCGATTGCTTCTTTGTACACCTCTGTTGCTTCTTTCAGCAATTCTCTTGCCTCTTTCTGCACTTCTCTACCTTCTTTCTGCACCCCTCCTGCCTCTTTCTGTACATCTCTTGCCTCTTTGTGCACCTCTCCTACCTTTTTCTGCACCCCTCTTGCCTATTTTTGCACCTCTGTTGGTTCTTTCTGCATTGCTCTTGCTTCTTTCTGCACCTCACCTGCCTCTTTCTGCACTTCTCTTGCTTCTTTCTACACCTCTGTTGCTTCTTTCATCAATTCTCTTGCCTCTTTCTGCACTTCTCTTGCTTGTTTATGCACCTCTCTTGCGTCTTTCTGCATCTCTGTTGCCTCTTTCTGTACCTCACTTGCTTCTTTCTGCACCACTCCTGCCTCTTTCTGCACTTCTCTTGCTTCTTTCTACACCTCTCTTGCCTCTTTCTGCTCCTTTCTTGCCTCTTTGTACATTTCTCTTGCCTGTTTCTGCACTTCCCTTGCCTCTTTCTGTACCTCTCTTGCCTCTTTCTGCACCTCTCTTGCCTCTTTCTGCACTTCTCTTGCTTCGTTCTACACCTCTCTTGCTTCTTTCTGCACCCTTCTTCCCTTTTTTGCATCCCTCTTGCCTCTTTCTGCTGTTCTCTTGCCATTTTCTGCACCTCTCTTGCCTCTTTCTGCACCTCACTTGCCTCTTTCTGCACTTCTCTTGCTTCTTTCCACACCTCTGTTGCTTCTTTTAGCAATTCTCTTGCCTCTTTCTCCACTTCTTTTGCTTGTTTCTGCACCTCTCTTGCGTCTTTATGCACCTCTGCTGTCTCTTTCTACACCTCACTTGCTTGTTTCTGCACCCCTCTTGCCTCTTTCTGCACCCCTATTTTCTCTTTCTGCACCTCTCTTGCCTCTTTCTGCACCCCTGTTCCCTCTTTTTGCACCTTTACTGTCTGTTTCTACACCTCTCTTGCCTCTTTCTGTACCTCTGTTGGTTCTTTCTGCACTTCTCTTGCTCTTTCTGCACCCTTCGTGCCTCTTTCAGCACCTCTGTTGCTTCTTTCTGCACTTCTCTTCCTTCTTTCTGCACCCCTCCTACCTTTTTCTGTACCTCTCTTGCTTCTTTTTGCACCTCTGTTGGTTATTTTTGCACTGCTCTTGCTTCTTTCTGTACCTCACTTGCCTCTTTCTGCACTTCTCTTGCTTCTTTCTACACCTCTGTTGCTTCTTTCAGCAATTCTTTTGCCTCTTTCTGCACTTCTATTCCTTCTCTCTGCACCCCTCCTGCCTCTTTCTATACCTCTCCTGCCTCTTTCTATACCTCTCTTGTCTCTTTGTGCACCTCTCCTACCTCTTTCTGCACCTCTGTTGGTTCATTCTGCACTGCTCTTGCTTTTTTTCTGCACCCCTCTTGCCTCTTTCTGCGACCCTCTTTTCTCTTTCTGCACCTCTCTTGCCTCTTTCTGTACCCCTGTTCCCTCTTTCTGCACCTTTCCTGCCTGCTTCTACTCCTCTCTTGCCTCTTTCTGTACCTCTGTTGGTTCTTTCTGTACTTCTCTTGCTCTTTCTGCACCCTTCGCGCCTCTTTCAGCACCTCTGTTGCTTCTTTCTGCACCTCTCTTCTTTCTTTCTGCACCCATCCCGCCTCTTTCTGTACCTCTTGTGCCTCTTTATGCACCTCTCCTACCTTTTTCTACACCCTCTTGCCTCTTTTTGCACCTCTGTTGGTTCTTTCTGCACTGCTCTTGCTACTTTCTGTACCTCATGTGCCTCTTTCTGCACTTCTCTTGCTTCTTTCTACAGCTCTGTTGCTTCTTTCAGCAATTCTCTTGCCTCTTTCTGCACTTCTCTTCCTTCTTTCTGTACCCCTCCTGCCTCTTTCTGTACCTCTCTTGCCTCTTTGTGCACCTCTCCTTCCTCGTTCTGCACTCATCTTGCCTCTTTTTGCACCTCTGTTGGTTCATTCTGCACTGCTCTTGCTTCTTTCTGCACCTTTCCTGCCTATTTCTGTACCTCTGTTGGTTCTTTCTGCACTTCTCTTGCTCTTTCTGCACCCTTCGCACCTCTTTCAGCACTTCTCTTGCTTCTTTACACACCTCTGTTGCTTCTTTCAGCAATTCTCTTGCCTCTTTCTGAACTTTTATTCCTTCTTTCTGCACCCCTCCTGCCTCTTTCTGCACCTCTGTTGCCTCTTTGTGCACCTCTCCTGCCTTTTTCTGCGCTTCACTGGCTTCTTTCTATACCTCTTTTGCCTGTTTTGGCACCTCTGTTGCTTCTTTCTGCACTTCTCTTGCCTTTTTCTGCACCTCTGACTTAGAGGTAGTTTTAATCCCCCTGCCCTAATATGTACTACAGCCTTACAGGGGAGGTCATGCCAATCACAGGGGTACCCCAACCCATAGGGCCCGATTCACAGAACTAACTTACTACAAAATCCTAAACTTACTACCATTTTGGTATTCACAGAAGGTATTTACTCATTTTGGTATTCACAGAAGGTACTTACTCATTTTGGTATTCACAGAAGGCACTTACTCATTTTGGTATTCACAGAATGCACTTACTCATATTGGTATTCACAGAATGCACTTACTCATACTAACTTTATGTCCGCACTCGGGCTGGAGATTCCGGCCTGGTGGTGGAGATTCCGGCCCGGAGGTGGAGATTCCGGCCCGATGGTGGAGATTCCGGCCCGGTTGTGGAGATTTCAGGGGCGCGAGTTATAGTTAGCTCAACTAACTATAATGGCCGAATTTCTATGATTTTGACCGAGTGAAATGTCCAACTAACTATAACCTGAAACCTGTGGTTTTTTCAGTGAATTTCTAAGGTTTTTAAATGCTAATTTCTAACTATAACGTCCCTGAAACCTATGGTTTTTTCAGTGAATTTCAAAGGATTTTTTAAATGCTAATTTCTAACTATAACGTCCCTGAAACCTATGGTTTTTTCAGTGAATTTCAAAGGGTTTTTAAATGCTAATTTCAAACTATAACGTACCTCAAACCTATGGTTTTTTCAGTGAATTGCTAAGGTTTTTTAAATGCTAATTCCTAACTATAATGTCCCTGAAACCTATGGTTTTTTCAGTGAATATATATATATATATATATAAACATTATGTTAATTTACAAAACATATTTTTGAGTTTTTCATTATAAAAAAACTATTTTTGTACAGCAACAAATTATGATATCAACATAAAGGTTGACACATGTCCAAAGCACAAGAAAATTTCTTGAATTTCTTGAAGGTGTAAGTTTTGCACAAGGTGCATGATTATGTGTTTTGTAAAAATAATTTGTGGAAAATGATATCAATATATTTCTGAGCACTTCCAAAGGACTGTTTAGAGCAGACACATGCCTACCTTAAACTAATTATACATGAGTTTGTTTCTTGTTGTGAGGGACAGTTGAACTAAACAGGCCAAAATTTGTTAATTGTGTCAGGTGTGATGCTCCGTCAAAATTGTGAAGTATGTTACATTAGCCCTATTACAAGTGGCATAGTATAAAATACACTTATAATATAGTGGTAGTTTCAAAACATTTGTGAGTTAGTATTATAAACAAAAAATAGTGAGCATGTGAGACAAAATGACTCGAAACATAAGATTAAATGGCTACATGTTTGATTAAAAACATATTACAAATATGTTTTAAATAACCCTACAGGAACTGTACCAACCTCATCCTTGTTTACCACCTAGATACCCATTTTGACCTTTTCTCTTGCTCCCCCCAGTTAGCCAAACCAACCCCATAAAAGGGGTGGAGTCTCCTTTGCCACAGGCACCTCACCCCCTGCCCCTTTCATCCTGGCTGTGCTGAGTGAGGAGGCTATTGACCTCTTATGCAGCATCTCTGTAGGCCAGACTGCGATAGTGAATGGCATCCAGTGCCTTACCTGCCAAATGCAACAAATGGTTGCATTTCGGGAGGCCATTCACAGTTCAAAGTCTGGCATGCAGGGATTATTTAAAAAAAATAGCCTCCTCACTCACCCCAGCCTCCCAAACAGCCCAAACTTCTGCCCCAACTGAGGTCCCTTCCTTAATCCAAATCCAAACTCCCACCCCAATCCCAAGCATACTCAGTTCTTTGCAGGCACTCTATCCAACACAAGCAGCACAATCACAATCACACACACACATAAACACAAACACACAAAGAAACACTAACAACATACCAACACTATTGAGACTACACCCACAGGCACCACAAGCACAACACCCACAACCACTATAACCACCGCAACCAAAACCACCACAACCACCCCCACACACACCACAACCACCACCACAACCACATGCACCACCACCACACTCACAACCACCACCACACACACAGCCACCAACACACAATAAAATCTTTATGAGAGAAGTATCTTATTGATAAATAAAAATATTTTAATTTTAAATGCCATACTTGTACAGTCCAAAAATTAGTGATAATAAAATTGCAATGGACATTAAAATTTGGGTGCAAGCATTCATCATGATAATGAACACATAGATGAAAAAAAAAGTTTTGTTTTTTTAAAGTTTTAATACAGGTGTGTTTATTTTAGGGGTGGGCGGAATTTGCGTAGTCGTGCTACGCAAAGCTCCGCGAAACGGTAAAAAATTTCCGCGAGCACGCAAAAGTTCCGCGAACACGCGTAATGGCTTGTTCCGCCCGTTCGCGATGTTTTTTTCCTCTTCGCGAACGCTGTTTGCGTGCTCGGGGAGAAATATCTCGCGAACACGCATTTTGAAAGCGCGAACAAGCAAAAAACTCTGCGAAGCCGCGGATCGTGGAATTTTTGGCAATTTCGCGTTCTCCGCGGAACGTGAAATTACCCAAATTCCGCAAATTCCGCGAGCGGAACGGAATTTACCGCCCAGGCCTAGTTTATTTTAACTTGATAAGTGATAAAAATAAACACATATGCATTACACCTTAACCCTTCCATGCGCAGGACGGCCGGGAGCCGTCCTACGCCATGGTGCTCGTGTGCGCAGGACAGCACCCGGCTGTCCTCGCACATGGCATTTGAAATCCCTCTGTTGCGGGCACCAGAGGGATTTCCTTTATCCCCCAACAGCCTTGGGAGCTGGGGAAGAGCTTCCCCAGCTCCGAAGGCTCTTTGTGTGGTTTCCCTGAAATGACAATCAGCACGCACGTCGCACTGACGTCATTTCAGTGAAACAAAAACTGAAATGAGCCGACAGGCTCATTTCAGTTTCACTTTCTAGATGCTCAGGGAGCTATCTCAGCCCAGTGAGCAAGTAGAAAGTCAGGAGAGGTATTGGTGGAAAGGGGAGAATCTCCCCTTTCCAATGGTACCCCTCCCTAGTGGATCCACCCACTAGGAACCAGGGAGGGGGGAGTAGCCACTTGGGCAAGGGCCTTTGCTCCCCCCAAAATTAATTGGGGAAAATTAGTCTCTCGCCCCCAATCTGCCCCCCGGGGGGGCAGAAAGTCCACTAGATGCCTGGGATTTTTTTTCCCATTGAATTTTATGGGTGGGGGCTGCCCAAGATGGGCATGCCAATGCCCCCCGCACAAAATTACAGTCTTTCTGCCCCCCCGGGGGGCCTATGGGGGCAGTAGCCCCCATCTGACCCCCCCGGGGGGCATAAAGCCCACTAGATGCCAGGGATTTTTTTTCATTGAATTTACCAATCATTTTACTCGGGAGACCAAGGGGAATGCTGGGTGGTAGGACATTTGTGCCGGCACAGTGATCCCACACAAAAATGTGTGGGAAAAGTGATTTTTTCAGCTAAATTTGCTGTTTGCAGGGGATTCTGGGTAGGAAAACGTTGAGGGATCCATGCAAGCCATACATCCCTGGATTTCCCAGGGTGTCTAGTGTTCAGAAATATGTGGGTTTGGTAGGTTTCCCTAGATGGAACACAAAAATGGTGAGAGGAGGGTCCAAGGGAAAACTTTAAAGACCTGCGAGAAGTAATTCCCCATGTACAATAATCATAACACAAAACTTCTCGGGTCTATCATAAAACAAAAGTGAAATTTAAAAATTGTGTCTCTCAATAAAGCTCCTCTGGGGAGCAATCCCTTTTAGGACGAAAGCCCTCACCCAAGCAGTGCAAAGCAGTATAGATTAAACTGCTAAGTTGACAATATCGGTCGACATGCTTCAGCCTATTTGATCTTTAAAAAGTATCCAGGCTTTCATCAGGACCATGATAAAAAACAATGCTGCTGCATACGTGAAAAATAATAATAATGAACAGTAATATCAAACCAGTAATCCAATTGTTTAAACTCGGTACTACTGGAACTTATCTGTAGATATGAGACACAAAAGACACAGTATAACAAATATAACAAATTCAAACTACATTGTCATACAGTGTCGTTATGGGCAATGTGTAATGGACATGAATAAAAACTTGTCCATAGAGTACTGACATAGTACCCAATTCAATCCTACTTACCCAAATCGGTGGATAAGTAAGCCCACCTCTACCTGGTTACAACTCAGGGAAAGGGGCCCCGCTCTGCAAAATGACAAAGGACGTGTGTCACTCATCTCTCGTATGTAATGTGAACACATGTCTAAACACGAAAACAATAAGTGTTGTAGTTAAAACCCAATGGTGAAGATATAACAAAAGGACTCCACTAATCTTCTTAGCAGTGATACTTATGAACATTGTCTGATGTAGCTTGTTATCAATAAAAGAAATTATAAGTGAGCGTGCTACATATGAGACAGACTCATATAAACCTATTTAGGATACATTACGCTCAATAATTTGTCAGATGGTGCCTCGTTATTAAATGGCACCCCATACCTTCGCAGATCTCGGAAACGAGCTGCAAACAATAATAGGGAATCACTGATTGAAGAGGTTCCATCTAAGGAAGCAGAACCTAGGCTTACTTGTGTGAATACGTTTTGTAGCCATTCAAATCAAATCAAAAGGAGCATACTCAAACACTGGAAGATCTTAAACGTAGCAAGAGCACCTATACCTCCTCCCCTGTTTGCCTTCAAAAGGAGCACCAACATCAAAGACCAAGTGGTACATACAAGGCCCTTGAGTAAATCTAAGCATTCTGATCAAGTACCCCTGTGGGGGCTTCCTCCAGTTAAAGGTCATTTTCCGTGTGGGCTTTGTGCAGTTTGCCCACAAACATCGCATATGACAGAAGTGGATATAGGTACAAACAGGCCCTGGACATTGTTCAAACATACTAATTGTAACAGTGAAAAGGTTATTTACCTAATTACTTGTCCGTGTGGTATGCGCTACGTGGGTATGACTACGCGTAAGATAAAAACAAGAATACTGGAGCATAAAAGCACGATCCGTTGTAAAAAGAGGTCTACACCTATGGTGGGTGAGGGCTTTCGTCCTAAAAGGGATTGCTCCCCAGAGGAGCTTTATTGAGAGACACAATTTTTAAATTTCACTTTTGTTTTATGATAGACCCGAGAAGTTTTGAGGTTTCCCTAGATGCCTGCCGAGCCCGGGGCCAAAAACTCAGGTGCCCCCACTTGCAAAACCAGGTCATTTTGTAAAAGGTAATTTTGATGTCTCCACAATAAGTTTGGGCCCTTGCCTGTCGAGGGTACTTGGGCCACCCACACGAGTGAGGTACCATTTTTATCGGGAGACCTGTGGGAAATGCTGAGTGTTGTGAAATTTGTGTCAACCCAGTGATCCCACAACTTTCCCACACAGAAATTTGAAAAAAATTTCATTTTGTCAGCTAAATTTGAGGTTTCTAGGGGATTCTCGGTAAGAAAACGTTGGGAGATCCATGCAACCTAAACCTCCCTGGACTACCCCGGGTGTCTAGTTTTCAAAAATGTGTAGGTTTCATAGGATTCCCTAGATAGCAGCCGAGCCAGGGGCCAAAAACCCAGGTGCCCCCCTTGCAAAAAACCAGGTCGTTTTGTGATAGGTAATTTTGATGTCTCCACAATACGTTTTGGGCCCTTACTTGTCACGGGTTCTTGGCCCAACCACACAAGTGAGGTACCATTTTTATTAGGAGATCCAGGGGAATGCTGGGTGGTGTGAAATTTGTGCCAGCCCGGTCATCCCACAACTTTCCCACACAGAATTTTGAGAAAAATTGGATTTTTCAGCTAAATTTGAGGTTTGCAGGGGATTCTGGGTAGGAAAACGTTGGGGGTCCATGCAACCCATACCTCCCTGGACTCCCCAGGACATCTAGTTTTCAGAAATGTGTGGGTTTGGTAGGTTTCCCTAGATGACCGCCGAGCCCGGGGCCAAAAACCCAGATGCCTCCCCCTTGCAAAACCAGGTCGTTTTTTGATAGGTAATTTTGATGTCTCCACAATTAGTTTGGGGCCCATCCCTGTTGAGGACACTTGGCCCACCCACACAAGTGAGGTGCCATTTTTATCGGGAGACTTTGGAGAATGCGGGGTGGGTGGAAGTTTGTGGACCCATGCAGATTGCAGAACTTTCCATCACAGAAATGCGGGGAAAATGTGTTTTTTTTTTTTACAAAGTTTGAGGTTTGCAAGGGCTTCTGGGTAACAGAACCTGCAGATAGCCAAACAAGTCACCCCATCCTAGATTCCTCTGAGTGTCTAGTTTTTAAAAATGTATATATTTGCTAGGTTTTCCTAGGTGCCAGCAGAACTAGGGTTCAAAATCCACAGCTAGGCATTTTGCAAAAAAAGGGTCAGTTTTCAATGTAAACATGTGGTGTGTCCACGTTACGTTTTGGGCCATTTCCTGCCATTGGCACTAGGCCTACCCACACAAGTGTGGTACCATTTTTATCAGGAGACTATGGGGAATTCGGGGAGGGTGGAAGTTTGTGGATCCATGCAGATTCCAGAACTTTCCATCACAGAAATGTGAAGAAAATATTTTGTTTTACAAAGTTTGAGGTATGCAAGCGATTCTGGGTAACGGAACTTGGTGAGAGCCACACAAGTCACCCCCTCCTGGTTTCCCCTGGATGTTTAGTTTTCAAAAATGTATAGGTTTGCTAGGTTTCCCTAGGTGCCGGCAGAGATAGGGTTAAAAATCCACAGCTAGGCACTTTGCTAAAAAGGGTCAGTTTTCACTGTAAAAATGTGGTGTGTCCACGTTGCGTTTTGGGCCATTTCCTGTCGCAGGCACTAGGCCTACTCACACAATTGAGGTACCATTTTTATTGGGAGACTTTGGGGAATGAGGGGTGGGTGGAATTTTGTGCATGCACACAGATTCCAGAACTTTCCATCACAGAAATGTGAGGAATATGTGTTTTTTTTTACAAAGTTTGAGGTTTGCAAGGGATTCTGGGTAACAGAACCTGGTGAGAGCCACACAAGTCACCCCTTTCTGAATTCCTCTGGGTGTCTAGTTTTCAATAATGTATAGGTTTGCTAGGTTTCCCTAGGTGCCGGCAGAGCTAGGGTTCATCAAAATCCACAGCTAGGCACTTCAAAACAAAAAGGGTCAGTTTTCAATGTAAAAATGTGGTGTGTCCACGTTGCGTTTTGGCCCGTTTCCTGTCACGGGCAGTAGGCCTACTCACAAAAGTGAGGTACCATTTTTATCGGAAGAGTTGCATGGTGGCTGTAATTTTGTAGATCCAGGCAGATTTCAGAACTTCCCATCACAGAAATGTGAGGAAAATGTGTTTTGTCTGAAAAAGTTTGAGGTTTGCAAGGGATTCTGGGTAGCAGAACCTGGTGAGAGCCACACGTTATCCCATCCTGAATTTCCCTGCCTGTCTAGGTTTCAAAAATGGATAGGTTTGCTAGGTTTCCCTCGATGCCAGCAGAGCAAGGGTTCAAATTCTACAGCTAGGCACTTTGCAAAAAAAGGGTCAGTTTTCACTGTAAAAATGTGGTGTGTCCACGTTGCATTTTGGCCCGTTTCCTGTTGCCGGCACTAGGCCTAACAACACAAGTGAGGTACCATTTTTATCGGGAGACTTTGGGGAATGTGGGGTGGGTGGAATTCTGTGGATACACGCAGATTCCAGAACTTTCCATCACAGAAATGTGAGGAAAATTTGTTTTTTGTGACAAAGTTCGAGGTTTGCAAGGAATTCTGGGTAACAGAACCTGGTGAGAGTCACACAAGTCACCCCCTCCTGGATTCCCCTCGGTGTCTAGCTTTCAAAAATGTATAGATTTGCTAGGTTTCCCTAGGTGCTGGCAGAGCTAGGGTTCAAAATCCACAGCTAGGCACTTGGAAAAGAAAGGGTCAGTTTTCAATGTAAAAATGTTGTGTGTCAACGTTGCATTTTGGCCTGTTTCCTGTCGCGAGCACTAGGCCTACCCACACAAGTGAGGTACCATTTTTATCGGAAGACTTTGGGGAAAGCGGGGTGTGTGGAATTTTGTGGATCCATGCAGATTCCAGAACTTTCCATCACAGAATTGTGAGGAAAATGTGGTTTTTATGGCATTGTTTGAGGTTTGCAAGGGAATCTGGGTAACAAAACCTGGTGAGACTCACACAAGTCACCACTTCCTGGATTGCCCCCCGGTGTCTAGTTTTCAAAAATGTATAGGTTTGCTAGGTTTCCCTGGGTGCTGGCGGAGCTAGGGTCCAAAATCCACAGCTAGGCACTTTGAAAAGAAAGGGTCAGTTTTCACTGTAAAATGTGGTGTGTCCACGTTGCGTTTTGGGCCATTTCCTGTTGCAGGCACTAGGCCTAACCACACAATGGAGGTACCATTTTTATTGGGAGACTTTGGGGAATGAGGGGTGGGTGGAATTTTGTGGATCCAAGCAGATTCCAGAACTTTCCATCACAGAAATGTGAGGAAAATGTGTTTTTTTTTTACAAAGTTTGAGGTTTGCAAGGTATTCTGGGTAATAGAACCTGGTGAGAGCCACACAAGTCACCCTCTTCTGGATTCCCCTCGGTGTCTAATTTTCAAAAATGTATAGGTATGCTAGGTTTCCCTAGGTGCCGGCAGAGCTAGGGTTCAAAATCCACAGCTAGGCACTTCGAAACAAAAAGGGTCTGTTTTCACTGTAAAAATGGGGTGTGTCCACGTTGCGTTTTGGACCGTTACTTGTCCCGGGCAGTAGGCCTACTCACACAAGTGAGGTACAATTTTTATTGGAAGACTTGCGGGGTGGCTGTAATTTGGTAGATCCACGCAGATTTCAGAACTTTCCATCACAGAAATGTGAGGAAAATGTGTTTTGTCTGACAAAGTTTGTGGTTTGCAAGGGATTCTGAGTAGCAGAACCTGGTGAGAGTCACACAAGTCACCCCATCCTGGATTTCCCTGCATGTCTAGGTTTTAAAAATGGATAGGTTTGCTAGGTTTCCCTCGATGCCAGCAGAGCTAGGGTTCAAAACCTACAACTAGGCACTTTGCAAAAGAAAGGGTCAGTTTTCAATGTAAAAATGTTGTGTGTCAACGTTGCATTTTGGCCTGCTTCAAGTCGCGAGCACTAGGCCTACCCACACAAGTGAGGTACCATTTTTATCGGAAGACTTTGGGGAAAGCGGGGTGTGTTGAATTTTGTGGATCCATGCAGATTCCAGAACTTTCCATCACAGAATTGTGAGGAAAATGTGGTTTTTATGGCATTGTTTGAGGTTTGCAAGGGAATCTGGGTAACAAAACCTGGTGAGACTCACACAAGTCACCACTTCCTGGATTCCCCCCGGAGTCTAGTTTTCAAAAATGTATAGGTTTGCTAGGTTTCCCTGGGTGCTGGCGGAGCTAGGGTCCAAAATCCACAGCTAGGCACTTTGAAAAGAAAGGGTCAGTTTTCACTGTAAAATGTGGTGTGTCCACGTTGCGTTTTGGGCCATTTCCTGTTGCAGGCACTAGGCCTACCCACACAATGGAGGTACCATTTTTATTGGGAGCCTTTGGGGAATGAGGGGTGGGTGGAATTTTGTGGATCCACGCAGATTCCAGAACTTTCCATCACAGAAATGTGAGGAAAATGTGTTTTTTTTTTACAAAGTTTGAGGTTTGCAAGGTATTCTGGGTAACAGAACCTGGTGAGAGCCACACAAGTCACCCTCTTCTGGATTCCCCTCGGTGTCTAATTTTCAAAAATGTATAGGTATGCTAGGTTTCCCTAGTTGCCGGCAGAGCTAGGGTTCAAAATCCACAGCTAGGCACTTCGAAACAAAAAGGGTCAGTTTTCACTGTAAAAATGTGGTGTGTCCACGTTGCGTTTTGGACCGTTACTTGTCCCGGGCAGTAGGCCTACTCACACAAGTGAGGTACAATTTTTATTGGAAGACTTGCGGGGTGGCTGTAATTTGGTAGATCCATGCAGATTTCAGAACTTTCCATCACAGAAATGTGAGGAAAATGTGTTTTGTCTGACAAAGTTTGTGGTTTGCAAGGGATTCTGAGTAGCAGAACCTGGTGAGAGTCACACAAGTCACCCCATCCTGGATTTCCCTGCATGTCTAGGTTTTAACAATGGATAGGTTTGCTAGGTTTCCCTCGATGCCAGCAGAGCTCGGGTTCAAAACCTACAACTAGGCACTTTGCAAAAGAAAGGGTCAGTGTTCACAGTAAAAATGTGGTGTGTCCACGTTGCATTTTGGGCCGTTTCCTGTGGTGGGCACTAGGCCTACCCACACAAGTGAGGTACCATTTTTATCGGAAGACTTTTGGGAAAGCGGGGTGTGTGGAATTTTGTGGATCCATGCAGATTACAGAACTTTCCATCACAGAAATGTGAGGAAAATGTGTGTTTTTTTGCATTGTTTGAGGTTTGCAAGGGATTCTGGGTAACAGAACCTGGTGAAAGCCACAAAAATCTCCCCCTCCTGGATTCCCCTGGGTGTCTAGTTTTAAAAAATGTATAGGTTTGCTAGGTTTCCTTAGGTGCCCGGCAGAGCTAGGAATCAAAATACACAGCTAGGCACTTTGCAAAACAAAGGTCTGTTTTCACTGTAAAAATGTGGTGTGTCCACGTTGCGTTTTAGGCCGTTATCTGTCGCAGGCACTAGGCCTACCCACACAAGTGAGGTACCATTTTTATCAGAAGACTTAGGGGAACACAGAACTGTAGAGTAACTGTTATTACATATTGACTTTCCTTGCATTTCTGCCTTACAAATGTAAGACAATGCGTAAAAAAGAAGTCACTTTGAAAAATGTCCTATAATTCACATGCTAGTATGGGTACCCACAATTTCGGAGATGCGCAAATAGTTACTGCTTCTAAACTTTATAGGGCAGATTTACAAGCCCCTTGTGCCTTCTTGCGCTGCCATTGCGTCACTTTTTTTGACGCAACAGTGGCGCAAACAATGCAGCCTATTTACAACGTGACGCATCTAGGTAGATGCGTCACATTGTAAAGCCCTGCGTCACATTATACCTACGTCAGGTATAATGTATGCAGGGTGGGCGTTCCCATGCCGGATGGCCTCGTAAAAGTGATGCAGTGAAATCTGCAAGATTTCACTGCGCCACTTTTAGGACGCCTCTGCGTCAAAACCTTACGCCTGCTTGAAGCAGGCGTAAGGAGTAACGCAGTACAGCAAGTATAGGCCTCAAAATACATTGCTGGCGTTGCGTTGAGCTTGCAACACAACTCCAGCAATGAGTGACTTTTGGGCCAACCGATGCGTCAGAATTTCTGACGCATCTGTTAATCCTTGCGTCATGGAGCACTGTATTGTAAATACAGTGCATCCATGGTAGCGCAAGGACATTTGCCGGTGGCGCAAGGAAACTGACGCATCTATGCATATGCGTCAGTTCCTTGTAAATCTGCCCCTATATTTTCTTCCCATTTCTGAAATGCATACGTGTCCTTGATACCTATTTTTCATTCTTTATATTTTACCAAATGAATTTCTATATACCCGGTACACAATGAAAGACCATTGCAAGACGCAGCCCAGTTATTGGCTCTGGGTTCCTCGGGTTCTTGGTGAATCTGAAAAGTCCTATGTATCCCCACAACCAGATGGGTCCAACAGATGTGACGGTATATTGCTTTAAAAAATCTGTCATACTTAGAAGAAGTTACAGGTGAAACGTTGGCACAAATGGCTGTTTTTTTCAACTCATTTTCAATTTTTATTATTTTCAACTGTTAGTTTCTATAAAAAAAACCTTGAAGGATCTACACTAATGACTCCTTGCTAAATTCAGAATTTTGTCTACTTTTTCAGAAATGCATAGCTTTCCGGGATCCATTATTGCTTTCACACCCATTTCTACCACTAACTGGAAGGAGGTTGAAAGCACAAAAAGTAGCAAAAATAGGCCATGTCCCAGGAAAATGCCAAAACCCTTTGTTGATACCATTTGCAGGGGAAAAGCCAGTCACTTTCTTCTGCAGCACTTTTTCCCCATTTTTTCCCCCAAAAACAAAATGTAGCTGTATTTTGGCTAATTTCTGGGTGCCTTCCAGGGGAATCCACAAACCCTGGCAACCTTTAAAATCCCCATTATGTTGGAAGAAAAGGACGCAAATTTGGCGTGGATACCTTATGTGGACAAAAAGTTACAGGGGACTAAGCGCAAACTTCCCCAAATAGCCAAAAAAAGGCTTAGCGCGGGGGGGGGGGGGGTGGAAATGCCTAGCAGCAAAAGGGTTAAAACATAAGGAGAATATTAAATTTCAGAAAATGCACTACACCAGGGGGAATGTTAAATTAATAAATACATTATATGATTTAAGTTTGGAGC
Organism: Calotriton arnoldi; assembly: GCA_963921515.1. Taxonomy (NCBI): domain Eukaryota; kingdom Metazoa; phylum Chordata; class Amphibia; order Caudata; family Salamandridae; genus Calotriton; species Calotriton arnoldi. The sequence continues at coordinate 1,170,738 of CAWUFW010004273.1, read as the reverse complement.
TAGCATTGATTTTTTTCTACCTTGTGTAGTGCACTTTCTAAATTAGATTACATTATTCAAATAATATGTAATGCATATGTTTATGATTTGATAGTTTTTGACAAATAATTAAACACACCTGTGGACACATTTGGATTTTTGATTAATGTCAATTTTTGTGTAAGTGTCCATTATCAAGAAGGCAGCTTGCACCAAATTTGGTGTGTTTCTTCAAATTTCTTAAATGACAACATTACACACATATGCATTATACACTGGAAAAGTAATGCTTGTAAGAGAGATTTCAAAATGCATGAGTCCAGAGCTAATGCAAACAGCCAATTCAAAAGGAAACAAGTAAAAAAGAAGCTTACCTTCGATTCCGACGATGACGGGGAGGATTTGTTTCATGGTCAAGTAGCAGCAGCAGCAAAGGAAGGACTTGGACGATCGGGTTCATGTCAGAAACGGAAGTGAAAAAAGAAAAAAAGGTATGTTTCTACCTTATATACCTTCCAAACCAACAACTCAGGTGTGGCGGTTTACTCACCACAGTTACGTCAGTGAGAAGTCACATCGTGATTGGCCCAGTGGAAATATTGGCGAGAATCCCTCTGATGCCACTTTTCCCTATGGTGCCGTCGACGGAGGAGGAAAATTCTGACAGAGATGGCGGCACTCGGACAGACTATCCTCCCTAGACACACCAGCATCTAAACTGAGCGGGCGGAATGCCTAGTAGGCGGGTGGAGAAACCGATGGAATTGTGACAGCGGGATCTAAATCAGGCCCTAACTTCAGATTTTTTTTTATACAGCTGGTAGCATTTTCTGATAATCAAATAATCAAATGCGAGTTCAAATTGCCTTCTTAACTGATAGTTTATTTTCTTTTTATTTTATTTATGCAGTTTTGTATGGTGAAAACCAGACCCCACGGGGCATCAGAGCACTTTAGATAGGCAACTTAGGGGCATATTATCTAGGGTTGGCGATAATTATCGCCGAGCACGCTTACGCGCTTTTCTTTATCGCTGGAATATCTCGCCAAGCTAGCACTGTATTACCAACGCTCAGCGCTATGGCGATAAATATTCCAGCGATAGCGGGCAAATGGCCAAACATCGCCTAAAAAACAGTGATGTCCCTCCCAAAATGGCGATGATCTTGGTGATAAGGCCCTGTGGCCTTAACCCCATAATCCACCTCCCATGTTAGGTATGCCTAACACAGGAATTTAGCAGACGTTAAATTCCTGCGTTAGGCCAGAGGTAGCGCGATTATTATCATCGCTACCCCTCCTTGCTAATATCGCGAAGCTGCCTTCGCGATATTTTCCCATGTTGTTTCTGTCAGCCACGCCTACTTTGCATCTCATTATCGATGCGTAGCGAGTGGTGACAGAAACGGGAGTTAAATCAAGGATACACGCGCTAGCGTGTTCTTGTTAATAATGCGTTAGAATTATCGCCACTTTTCGGCCGAAAACGGCCGCTAAAGCGGTGATAATTCTCTTGATAATATGCCCCTAAGAAACAATTGTGCAGCACACATAAAAACAGCAAAACACTATGCGTGATTGTTTATGTGCAGGAAGGTGCCCTTCCTGCACATAAACAATCATTTTAAAAATGACGAGTTGCAAAAAGCAGCACACATAGAAGTTACAAATCGCCATTTAAGATTGTTTATGTGCAGGAAGAGACACCTTCCTGCACATAAACAATAATTCCCACACGCAGGTAACCTTGCACTATGGTGCAAGGGTGCCTGCGCTGGCACTACGCAGCTAAATTTAGTTCCAGAGCAGGGGTAAATGCAGGGCCGCACCTTATTGTGGTAAATACGGTGCAGCCCTGCGTTTCAGAAGTTGCGGAGCGCTCCGTCACTTCTTCGTAAATATGCCCCTAGATTTCTTCAATGTCTGTTTACTATACTATACTGAGCACCCCATGGGCCTTAAATTATTATATACATTTTCTTTGACGCCAAATCATTGTTTATTATTCTGGGTTGGGAGGAGAGCCCTGACTTCTACCGTCAGTATTCTGAGCTTCAAACTAGAAGTTGTCCTTATTTTACCCCGAAATTAGACCCTACAATGACACTTTTACTGTATAGATATCAGCATCTTATACCAACACAATTTATCATACAATTATTAGCTTTATGTCTGTCCAGTTAATCATTACCCTTGATCACGCTGGTCCAGTGCCTCACACCAATGTTGTTCTCTTTTTGTTTATTGTGAGTGTGAGTCTCTTTCTCGATATCGGTGGTGGTTATTTTGTGTTCAATGAAACCCATATGGCTTGATGTTTATTTTAGGTTAAACGTATCCTTCAGCAACTTGTATCATTTCCTTTTCCCAGCATTGTCTTTGTGAAGCGTGGACCTACATTAACATCCTTACATTTACAAAGCTACGTCTGCTTAGCACATTAGAGGAGTTGCCTCTCTGCCAGCTTTTGTTTAACAGTTAACTAAAGAGCATTTGTAGAAGAAAAATTAGATGATTTATTTCTTTTTGTGAAATGTAGAGAACGTGGGTTTCCGACTTACTGCATGGGCTATTGTTAATAAGGTGTCGTGCAGATAAAAATAGAAACTGCTGTGGTTTCTTACTGACACAGGAAATGAATAAAAATCATTAAATATACAAAGCTTGAGTAGGAAGGAAGGAAATAATACAAGTGCTTTTGAGAGATGCTCAATTAACGTCCATTACTGTAGCCTAGGGTGATATATTCAGCCAAACTGGCACCTGAGTGGAACAAAACATAAGTTGCATCAAAATTAGCTCTTCATCAGTAAATGCTGCTTTGGGAAGCAGACTATGTGGTTCCAGATCTGTCTGCTTCATGTACTCAAATTGATTGTATCAGATGTTTTTGCTTTTTTTGTTCTGTCTTAATAATTACAAAGATGGAAGGGGTCAGTAATATGTAAAATGCTTATTTACTCCACTTTTAAAAGGAGTGCTCGTAATACAGAACAAGACCCAGCAAATGCACTAAAGCAGCCTTCTTAAAAGATGTTGCGGCCACTGCAGACTGTAGTGCAGTTTTAAACTGCCATTTCACCCCTACCAATTTAAACTTTTTTCCAGGCCTAAATCGTTCTTTTTAATACTTATAAGTCACCCCTAACATCCAAAAGGCATTGTATTTAAAAAGTAGAAAATGTGTGCTAGCAGTGAAAAACTCCTAAAGTCATTTGTCACTATTCTAAGGCCTATCTCTCCCATTGACTAACACTAGATTAACAAATTACATTTTAAAAGTGCTAACTTTGGATTGGGAACAAATCTAGATATGTTGTGTACACCATCAAATGAATTGTAATTTGAAATCTTCTTTAATGGCAAAATTAGGTTTTAAGATAGAATTCTGAAAATTCCACATTTAGAAAGTTGATATTCCTTGTCCCAACCTTTTGTGTCGTCTGCCAGTGTCCTGCATCGCATTTCATTATGAATGGCTGTGCTGACGGGGTATCTGTATTGCTTCCAGGCAGTAATACAAAGGAGTTTTAGGTGTGGACAGGATGGTTCATCCTGGCCCGATGGCTGGGTAGGGGCTGTACCCAGCCCCACTTACAATTCAAAGGGCTTTGCCTCCTGCACACACAAAGGAACCTGACACGAGGCCTGTCATGCCTTTTGGCCCCCCCAGACAGAATGGAGCCTTGATAAGGGAAGGGCAATAACTTTCTAGAAACAGATGTGGTGGTATGACAAGAAGTGCCCCCACATAAAGGCCAGCACCAGGTATAAATATTGGATGTTCAGAGCCACTCTTCAGAACACTCCTGGACTTGTGGAAGTTACAGAAGAAGGTCCGCCCTGTTGCTTGAAGGACTATCTTGCTGAGAAAGAAGACTGGATTTGCTTGCCTTTATCCCAGGCTAACAAGAGTGACTCCAAGAATCAGTTGACTGACATCCTGTGTGAGCTACAAGGACACAACAATCTTCAGAGGCCTTATTGCAACTGCCCAGCTGACTTGCTGCACTGGACATGTCTGGACCTGCAACTGTACCTGTCTGAGCCCTTCTGCTGGCATCTGAATGGAATGAGTACTGTTTCCCAAGAGGTGTCTCTCCCACTTCAGAGTGTTGATGGAACCAACGCAGCGCAATGCAGCTCAATGCAGGAACTCACATCGCAGCCCTCACAGCTCCTGATCGGAATTGACGCAGCACGACACAACTTGACGCTGGACTTTGCATAGTAGCACTGCGAAGCTGCTGACCACAACTAATGCCAAGCAAGGCATAGCCGCACATCAAGGACAAATGGTACAAATGTCAGTGGGACTAACCTGGTCCCTGTATTCGGCCCATGTTCCATCATGGTTGGCACAAACTTGTGACTTTGTCCCGGTCCAGCACAACCAGATAACCACAGTTGGCGCTTTGTGCTTTTGGCTTTGGTTTTACTAAAAACTTTAAAAGTCAATACCTCCTGTTCTACTGGTTGGATTGTGTTGTTATGGTATCATTTTATTTATTAAAAGGTACTCTTATTTTCTTAATTGATTTGGGATTTATCTTGTCTTTTGCTGTGTTTTTCACTTTATAATAGTTTTTGTGCTGCTTAAGTATTTGCACATTGCCTCTAGGTTAAGCCTGACTGATTTGTGCCAAGCTACCAGAGGGTTAAGCATAGCCCACTTTAGTGAATTTTGTGATTCACCTTGGAAAGGATTGTGGTTGTTGCCTGAGCGGGGCTTCCAACCTTCTTAGCCAATGATCCAATTTCTAAATAAAATGGGTTCTATAAGAGGAGGGGATTTGGAGACAAGGAAAATCCTATTAAAAGATGGCCACTGATGCTAAATGTTGCACTTGTACTTCTCTGTAGGGTCATCCCAAAACAATGTGCCGTTACCCTCCACCTTTTTGCTCAATTTGTTTTTGTTGGCCTTAGGACTCTCTACACTTTACCACTGCTAATCAGTGCTAAAGGGATTGGGCTCGGTTTCCTAAAACATGGTAGAATTGACTTACACCCAATTGGCATATTTAATTTACTTGCAAGTCCCTAGTAAATTGGTACTACATGAACGCAGGGCCTGTACATTACATGCTACTAGTGGGCCTGCAGCCCTGATTGGGCCACCCACTTAAGCAGCACTTTAAAAATGCCTCAGGCTGGGGCGTGGTCTCGCTGCAGATGAGGTGAGACGCACGCACGGGGAGCTCCGACTGGCCGCTGCCTTCTTTAGCTTCTAAAGCGGTGCTGGAGCCACAGCGCCGAACCTGCCTCACCTGCCTGGACAGCGGAGCCGACGGGGCACTCCCTGGCGAGAGGACACCGCTCTGGACTGTGCCGTTGCGGGGCTGGTCCTGGCCTTCCCTTGCCGCCATGGCCGAATCCCGGCGGCCGCCATCTTGTTCACGCCAGGCCCTGATCTCCATTTGCTGCCGGGGGCTGCCGGGGTCCCTGCTCGTCACCTCTGCCCGCTGGGGGTCGTCTCCGGGGCTCCGGTTCACGTAGCGGACAGTCGGGACGCCCGGGGTGATGCTGCCCGGCGGGGGATCGCTGTGGCCCTGATTCCGGCGCCCGCCATCTTGGACCTTCAGCCTGCGGCCTGTGAGTACGGGGCAGTCGGCGGCCCTTGTCACTGTGGCGGCCCACCTGCGACACTAGGCCCCCTCGGGCTGGAGGGGGTTCCAGGCGGCTTACAGCGCCCCCTCGCTGTGACCGGGGGCACTTTCTGCTGGAGGGGACCGGAGGATGATCGGCTGTGCTGTGGCCTGAACCTGTGAGCATCCCGGGCCTGGTGAGTCCTCCGTTGAGCGGGGGCCCTCTTTCCTTCCTCATCGCCTTGTCTGGGTGCGTTCCGCTCTTCCCCGGGTAGGGGGAGCCCGCAACTGGCCTGAGCCTCCACGCGCGACCCTCCGTTGGCGGAGCCGCATGGTGGTGGTGCGCATCACGCCTTGCCATATTGCGGAGGTGTTTGCTGGGTCCTCTTGGTGCCCCCTGGCATCCACGCTAGCGATCCTTTCCCCCAGCCCACCATCCTTTTGCTGGTCGCTCCCCTCTGCCCACTGGTGCCGCCTTGATATCGGTGTGCACGGAGGGCCTACGCACCCCAACTCCTCTGGTGGCGAAATGGGGCATGGACAGAATCTGCTCTCTACCCCCACACACTACATCGTGGGAGAATCCTGAGCCTTGCCTGGGCACCCGAGCCCCCTCTCGATCACTGCGGCACTGGGCCCGGCAGCTTCCTGGGCTGCGGATCTGGTCCTCAAGAGGGGCCATCTTGGCTACATGACTCCCTGCCGCCTCTCTCCTCGTGGCCGCTGGCCTCCCACATCGGGGTGGGGTTCTTGCTGGCTGCTGGGGTGAGCCTGTATGGGCATTGGACTCCAGGTGGACGGCTTCTGCGCCTGGGGCATGGCGGCTTGCTGAGAGGTCTCCCACCGGCCTGGTCACACCCCGCCGGGCACCACCCCCTTTCTTGCTCGCTCCAGGCAGTCTCATCCTGCGAGCTTACACTGCGGCACCCTCGCCACCCCCTAGAGGCCCGTGAAGCCTCTGGTCGCTCCCTACCTCCTTCACTGCCTGCCTAATCTGGGACCTGTGGCGAGGGGATCTGTGAGGCCATGACTCGCACGAAAGCTGCAAAGGACACGGCGATACCCCCGAAGGATAACCCAGTTGCGGCACTCTGGAACAAGCCTGGCTCTGCAGGCTCTGGCGACATGTCATCATCGGCAGGGGGGGCTCTGAACCCGTCACCCAATCCTTCATGGCCAGTTTTATGCAGGAGCTGAAATCTGAAATTAGCTCGCTCCGCTCTGAAGTCCGCTCCTGTGTCAGGGAGCTCAGGAAGGAGTTTACGGTGATCGGTGAGAGGGTCGATGACCTCGAGAAAACGGTAGATGCTCGCACGGAAGATCAAGAACAGCTATGGCAACGCCTGGCCACCCTAGAAGAGCAACACATCGACCTCCAACTCAAGCAGGAGGACTTGAAATTCGGGGGCGTCGCAACAACTTACGCCTTCGAGGGGTGCCTATGGGAGCCAAGGGGACAGACATCATGACCTTTGTCGCCAACCTACTCCAGGACATACGGGGCGATGACGATCTCTCCTCCCCGGCACTTGATCGTGCACATCGCGTCTCGGGCCCCCGTGGTCGCCCTGGTCTTGTCCCTGACATCTTGACCCGGGTCCATTTTTTCACTGAAAAGGAGGCAATCCTTAAAGCTGCACGCTCCAAACCAGAGCTTAAATGCAACGATGCCACGATCCAGCTCTTTCAGGACCTTGCACCCACTACGCTACGTCGTTGCAGGGACTTCAAGCCCGTCACGGACAAGCTGAGAAGTCTGGGCATCCAATACCAGTGGGGTCATCCCTTTGCTCTTATCTTCCAATGGGAATCCAAACGCAGGGTGATACGATCTCTCCAAGAGGCCGCGCACTTGCTCCATCTTTCCCTTATGCCACCACCTAGCCCCACCGGATTGCCTACCCAGAGAAGGGAACCAGCGAAACCACAGTGGTCACAGATACGCCGCCCCCGCCGTTTGTCTCACCCGGATGACCGGGCCTCCTCGCAGGCCAGATAGGATGTCATACAACACATCCGCTCGATGGAGGAGGGGTGCTCCACCTCAAGTTCTCGCCCTGCGACGCCTTAACAAGCGGCCTCCTGCCTCGAGACACTACAATCCTTCCTGCTCCCTCCAGTGGCCTCTAGTGAGGGATGAGACAGACTCACGTGCTCTTCCATGGTCCCTCCCCAGCACTGTAAGCATTTTGGTGGTGGCCCCGGAGTCCTCCCCAGGAGATGATTCTTCGCCTGGAGACCCACCCCCTTATCTGCTCCTTGGAGAGTGACTCCTCCGGGATGGCTTGTGCCAGTTAGCCTAGCTTATTCCCTTTCTGGAACAGGACCCTACAGCCCGGTTGGCCGAGTTGGATTCGCTTTTTTTGGTTTTTTATGTTCTCTTATGCTTTTTTCCTCTTTTCTCTTCTCTCTTTCTGTCGGGAGGGTGGTACTTTGTGGCATGGGATCAAGCCTCTATGCACTAGGGTGGCTCCCCCCTCTACCGTCATCCCCCGCCTCATGCTGTCTCTCCCGCTGCTGCTTGCACCTGGCCTTACCCCTCACTAGTCATGTCCAACATACCATGCTTGAAACTCCTGTCCCTTAATGTGAAGGGGCTTAACTCCCCTAATAAGCGGCGTCAGGTATGGCGCTATCTCTTACAGCTGAATCCTTATATAATTTTTCTTCAGGAGACTCACCTGGTTAAGGCGGATGTAGCCCGCATGGCCCACCCTCGCTACCCGCTCCAATTCTGGGCGTCTGCCCCTTCTAAAGTTGTTGGAGTGGCAATCCTTTGTCGGGCTGGCATTCAACAGGGGGAACCCAAAGTAATTCGCAACCCTGATGGCAGGTTTCTCAAAGTGGCGGTCAGAATCGGTCGTAGGTCCATTACTCTCTGTAATATTTACGCTCCCAATCAGGCCCAGGATCTTTATCTCCGAGAGACGTTACGGGAACGAGTGTCGTGTACGGACTCCTCTCTCATCATAGGGGGCGATTTTAACTTGGTGTGGGATGCTAATGTGGACCGCGGTGACGGCTCATTTCACGTGGCGGGGGCCATGTCTTCCACCCTAAAAAAACAATTGACGGACTTAGGCTTAATAGATGCCTGGCGTTATCACTCTCCTGACTTACGCGACTACTCGTACTACTCCCATGTTCATCGCTCTTACTCGCGCATTGATTATTTTTTTATCTCACATTCTCTAATCGGAGAGACGCTATCAGCCTCTATGTCGGACATTTCGATCTCTGACCACGCCCACATTGAACTTCTCTTAAGAGATCTGTCTACCCATACTGGCCGCCCGCTGCGCTGGTGGCTCCCTCCACACATCCTCCGGGACCCGGTCGATGTTGCAGAACTTAAAACCGCCATTGTCTCTTACTTCGAGACGAATTATATACCCGAGACTCCCTTCCCTGTGGTCTGGGATGCTTTCAAGGCCCCTATCCGTGGGCATATCACGTCCATAGCGTGCGCCCGGGTGCGGTAGTTGCGCCTTTTTTAATCCACCCTTCCCACGACATAAAGGCGCTTGAGAGGCTTGATCAGGATCAGCCACGGGTCACCCACAAACGACGCCTGGCCATGCTCCGAGGTCAGCTCCGTGCACACCGCACCTACAAGGCTGAGCGGGCTCTGCTAGCTCTTAAGCAGCGCTATTATGAAGGGGGGGACAAAGTGGGCACAGTTCTTGCTCGGCGATTGCGGGCGCGAGCGGCCAAAGCGCACATAGCCCATATTAAGTGCCCTGAAGACACTCGAGCCACCACCGAGGCGGCTAAACTTAAAGCTTTTCATGCATATTACTCGTCTCTCTACGCTAAAGAGACGCACCTCCCGGAGCAGATCCAGGCTGTCTTAGATAAATGCCCCTGGTCTTCGATAAATACATGTCACGCACAGCTGCTGGAGGAACCGCTCTCCCAGAGCGAACTTGCTGGTGCTCTGAAGGATCTTCCTCTTGGAAATTCTCCGGGCCCGGACGGATTGCCACTTTCCTTCTATCGTGTCTTTCTTCCCCAGCTTCAACCCCATCTTCTTCGACTTTTTAACTCCTTCAAGGACACGATAGGTCCTTCTCCATCCATGGGATTGGCCGAGATAGCTCTACTTCCTAAGACAGGCAAAGACCCCACGCTCTGCTCCTCTTTTCGCCCCATTGCACTTCTCAACACAGATTTCAAAATATATACCTAAATCCTAGCCAAGCGCCTAGACCCTCATCTTCCAGTCCTTATCCAGTCCTTATCGACCCCGATCAGGTCGGCTTTATTCGCCATCGACAGGGGGCGGACAATGTGAGACGAGTTGCGCACCTTGTTGGGAAAGCTCATCATTGGAATATACCTGCTTGCCTATTATCCCTTGACGCGGAGAAAGCGTTCGACTGAGTGGACTGGACCTTTCTCCGGGCGGTCCTGTGCAAAATAGGGTTAGGCCCTCTGATGGTGTCCCGCATCATGGCCCCCTATCTTTCGCCTAGGACTCAGGTCCGGGTTAATGGCCAACTCACCAACCCCATCTCAATATACAGAGGCACACAACAGGGTTGCCCCCTCTCCCCCCTCCTGTTTGCCCTGGTGGTGGAGCCTCTCGCCATTATGATTCACCAGGTGCCAGATATACATGGCATTCCCCTTGGAGGCCAACAACATAAGGTAGCCCTGTTCGCAGACAACCTCCTCCTTACGTTATCCCAACCACACGCGTCCCTTCCCGCCCTTTATCATCTTTTGCGTTTATTTGAGCAAGCATCGGGCCTTAAGGTTAACCATGAAAAATCTTGGGCCCTGAACCTTAACATTCCGGTTGAGGAGCTCCCAATGCTCCAGGCACTTGTCCCCTACAGGTGGGCCCCTCACTCCATCAGATATCTTGGGCTCAATCTAACTCCCACCCTTGCCACCTGGTCACAAGCCAACTGGCAGGAATGCAGACGGTCAGTGCTAGAGGATCTGCGAACCTGGAAGCCTCTCTCCCTCTCGTGGCTGGGCCATCTACATGCCCTTAAAATGTCTATCTTACCGAAGGTTTTATACGTGTTTCAATCACTCCCCACCCCTATCCGTAACATCAGATCCAAAGCATGCAGCGTGAATTCACCAGGTTTATCTGTGGGGGTCGTCGACCGCGCTTTTCTAATAAAATCCTCATGATATCCCGGGACAGGGGAGGCCTGGCTTGCCCCAACTTGATGGAATACTATTGGGCATCGCACTTACGCTTCATCTCCGAATGAATGGCATGGGAAAGCGAGAAGGTGTGGTTCCATATGGACAGGGTGGTAACTGGGCGCTCTATATGGGACTTACCATGGCATCACCGGGCCTCTCGCTCCCGCAGGGCGTACATAGCTCTTCCCACCAAGACTGTCCTTGACATCTGGGACAAGGTAGCCGTGTCCAAAGGCCTTACTACCTTCCCCTCCCCCCACACTCCCATTGCTGGCAACTCCCTCTTCCCACCTGCCCTACATCCCCCCGTATTCGCCGAGTGGCTGGATGGCGGGTGCCGAACAATCAGAGACCTTTACGTAGGGGCCACCTTCAAGACTTTTGAACAATGTAAGCAGGAATTCCAACTCCCCGAAGGGGCTCGACTGCAATATTTGCAATTACGACATTGGTTACACACCGAGTCTCTGACACAGGCAGCCACACGTGCCCTTACTCCCTTTGAGCGGCTGGTTCACTCGTTTGATAACTCCAAGGGCCTCATATCTCGTACGTATCAAATTCTTCAGCACCCCCCGCAGATAGCCCTGCATCCCTATCAGTCTCAATGGCAATCCAAGCTCTCTACAGACATCACACCCACACAATGGGATCGTCTTTGGCGCGACATTCCAAAGGTCTTTCGATGCATCTCCCAGCGGGAAACTGCTTATAAGGTTATGACCCGTTGGTACTACACCCCTCACAGGCTACATAAAATGTTCCCCACATCCTCTCCTCTTTGCTGGCGATGCTCAAACTCTCCCGGAGATTTCCTTCACATTTGGTGGACTTGCCCACTTCTGGCCACATACTGGAAAGAGATCCTCAGCCACATCAAACTGGTTCTTGGCTTCCCCCTGCCTGAATCTCCAGCCACGATTCTATTGGGAATCAAGCCTGATAATTTACGCGCGCTGACACGCAGAGACTGGCATATTTGTCTTCATATGTTGGGCGCGGCTAAACAACTCATAGCCCTATACTGGAAAAAAGCGGAGACTCCCCCAGTCACCCTTTGGTTCACTCACCTGTGGCAAACTATGGCGATGGAACTACTCACTGCGCGCTTACAGTCCCGAGATACCCATTTCACCAAACTCTGGCAGCCACTAATAGACCATTTCTGTAAGCTAGAACATGCCCGTCTTCAGCCCCCGAGACTCCGGGCTCTACGCTTTTTTGAAGACGCAGTATATCCCCCTATCTCCGACACACTCAGTCCTAAATCCCCCCCCCCTTCCCCTCTTCCAGTCGTCCTGGCCACGCTCTCTGCAATAACCACCCCTCGTGTCCTACTTTCTCTCTCTCATTTCTTCTTCCTCTCCTATTTGTCTCTTCTCTCTTGTTTATTTTATTTTCTCATTTTCTATCCTTTAAGAGTATTGGGGGGCTCCTCCCCTCCTCTCACTTTTCCTCTCCTCTCGTTTGTTTATCGTTCTCTGTTTGGGTTTATTTGTTTGTTATGGTTCTTCCCCTTTGGAGAAGTTCTAAAGCCTGCAATTACCACATTTTATTGTCACATTACGCGGCCTGCCCTGCCTGGGTTGTAGGCGACTTGCTGTGTAACCCAATACCTATGCCTAGCCTCACAATGCCTCGCCCTTGCCTTCTGATCGTATACCTAACCACGCGGCCGGCCCACCAAAGGGTTGTAGGCGACATGCTGTGTACATGCTGATTCTTCTTCTCCTCCCTAATAAAACAGATTTACGCCAAAAATGCCTCAGGCCTGACATTGCAGACTGTGGGTGCAGCTTTAAACTACCATTTTGACCTAGCAAAATACATTTTTTACCAGGCCCAGGCCTTCTTTTTTAATACGTTTAAGACGCCCCTAGCGTAGGCCCTGAACAGCCTAAAGGGCTGGGTGTAATGTCTTTAAAAAGTAGAACATGTCATTTTAAGTTTAACATGTCCTGGTAGTGAAAAACTCTGAAATTCGTTTTTCTCTATTGCAAAGTCTACCTCTCTCATAGGATAACATTGGAGGTACCTTATTACACTGAATAAGGATACCTTCCAAATGGGAGCAGGTTCCGAGTTTTGGTGTCTTAGGAATTGTAATGAAAAATTCTCTTTTATGGTAAAAAAGTATTTCAATTCAAATTTTGAAAATGCCACTTTTAGAAAGTTGACATTTTCTTGCCTTAGCCATTTACTGCTTGCAGTCTGTCTCTGGGTCACAAGACTGGGTATAGTTGGCATTTGGTCTTTCTGTATTCCTCCCTGACAGTCACACAGAATAAAGAGCTTAGATGTGCCTGGATGGGCCAACACTGACAGGATGGGAGGGCAGACTGTGTCTTGCCTTTATAAAAATTATTTTGTATAGGTAGTCTGGATCAGGGGAGGCAGGAAACCTGAGCACTTCAAAAGGAATCCTCTAGAAGTTTCTCCCACTTCAAAGAAGGCACCAGGTATACACATTGGACCTCAGACACCAACTCTTGAGTACACTCCTGGACCTGTGGATACTACAGAAAAAGGAATGCTGTGCTGATTTGCTGCCATAATGGCAGCCACTATGCAGGCTTGCTACTTTGCTGCTCTGTCACCTGCTGCCCTGCTTGCTGAGAAGGAAGATTGACCTGCACCCTTCATCCCAGGCTAAAGTGGCTCTAAGGGTCAGCCAGCTGACCTCGTCTTCTGAGCTACAGGGACACAACAAACTCCTGAGGCTCCCTGAAACTGCCCAGCTGACCTTATGCCTGGACCTGCCTGAGCCCTGCTGGCCTCTGCTGGAGTGAGTTCTTGACCCTTGACTCTTCGCAAACAGAACCGTTGACACTGACACCTTGACGCCTATACCAACTAGCAACATGAAGTTTCACTGTATCAACTCTCGCACTACAGCATTGATCCGTTCGCGTGGACCATCAACACAAAGTGCCAACAAGGACCATCCGGGACGCCAACAGGAACTTTGCAGCGATGACCATCAGTGTCGCCCAGCCTGCTCCTTATGCTACTTCGATGGTCATCCGTGACACTGTCCCTGCTCCTCGCGGCCTTCTCCACTGTAAACGGACCTCTTTGTGCCGGACTGTGAAGGTAACTCTTTCAGTGGGACTAACCTTGTCCCTGTACCTGGCCTGCACTCCATCGCAGTTGATCTGAACTTGTGACTTTCACCCGGTCTTGCACAACCAGATAGCTGTGGTGACCAATTTGTGCTTTTTGGCACAATTTTCCCTTTAATTTTTATAACTGCATATCTCCACTAGTCTACTAATTGGATTATTGTAATTTTTGTATTAAATCATTCATTATATTTTACTCTATTTTTCTAAATTGGTATGGTATTTTTGTTGTGTTATTTTTTCACTTTATCACTGTTTGAAGTGCTGAATAAATACTTTACACATTGCCTCTAGGTTAAGCCTGACTGCTGTTTGCCAGCTTCTCGAGGGTTGTCCACAGATTAATTTGGGGTTTGCTTGTGACTTCACTCTGACAAGGATTGTGGTTACCAATTGAGTAGGAATTCACCCACCTCAACCAGTAACCAAGGGGCATATTATCAAGAACGGCGTTAAAATTATCGCCGCTTTAGCGGCAGAAAACTGCCGCTAAAGCGGCGATAATGGGCTTGATAATATGCCCTTGAGAATTCCAATAGAAGCTCATGTTGACACCAGAACATGGGCTTCTATTGGAATTCTCAAGGGCATATTATCAAGCCCATTATCGCCGCTTTGGCGGCAGTTTTCTGCCGCTAAGGCGGCGATAATTTTAACGCCGTTTCTTGATAATATGCCCCCAAATTCCTTACACTGAACTACAGATGACTGTACACATGAGCTGTCTTCTGGAGACTGATAACAAAATGCCTACACACAGAGATCTGAGGTGGGTGAAGGATCAGAGAAGATAGGCATTACCTTGCTTTGGCAATGTATTTATGTTGGGTTAAAGGCTCCCTCTTATACTGCATAACCATTTCAGTGCCAACCTAAAGCAGCACTAGCCTTGGCATGGCAAACTCGGTGCCAGCCCCAGAGTTCAGTTAAACATCAGCAGCTCCAACTTTAGCATGTAAGAGAGGGAGCCAACAGGAGTGGACAAAGAGTACTATAGTTGTAAAGTAGTGCCTTATGCAGTTCAGTGCAGTTTGAGTGAAGGTGGAAAGCCAATAGCATTAAGTGAGAGATGAATCTCCTTGGGACTAGACAACACATGATGATGTCTCAAGCCATTGACTGAAAAAGTCTGGTTGAATAAAAGCAATGGTTGAAAAGAGTGGACCAAAGCCCACTGTATGTCTATTGCATGCAATAGGTTGGTTTATCAGCTGCACTGGCAATAAAGACTTAAAAACAAATGTGTTCAGTTCATTATGATGATAACATGTATGTGTGAAGTCTACGCACACATTAACTTTTATGAAATTAATGGAATTTATTATTAAATTAGCGCACTGTACTTGTAAGAGGATCAGCCATGATACAAATTGCCCTTTTTCTTCGATGCAGCAACAGCGTAGTCAAATCTTGGATGGAGGGATACAAGTTGTTGCTGTTACTGAAAATAAATGGGAGCAAGGGCAACAGGGATTTCAGTCAGGATGAAAGATAATTTAACATAACTCAGAATGTGGCGTGAATGCAACATTCTGTCAGTGTTGGATTTCTGAGAGTAGGCACAGATCTGAGGTTTGGGTTCTAATGTGATTTATAACAGCTCATTGAAAGCATTACATAAGGGAGTGCCACATTTTTTAGAGAACATTTTGCATATCTTTCCCACTTAATACCAAAATTGGATTGCCAGTCTTAATG
Source organism: Calotriton arnoldi (assembly GCA_963921515.1). Lineage (NCBI taxonomy): Eukaryota > Metazoa > Chordata > Amphibia > Caudata > Salamandridae > Calotriton > Calotriton arnoldi. The sequence continues at coordinate 1,155,185 of CAWUFW010004273.1, read as the reverse complement.
GTGGGGCAAAAACTAACAGTGGGCAATAAACTCCGCTCCGCCAACAGATAACTACCCATTACATTGAAAACACGGAATTCATGCAATAATTCTGACTCTACCACATAGCGGAGTTAGCTATTGCACCCACAACCCTTTGATAAAACAACTTTACTTTTACATGCTAAAAAACATATAACCAATTCACAAAACTGAACTTTGAAAAATACACCAGGCAATGAGAGAGGTGATGATTTTGGGGTCACCCCTAACCTAGGAGGAGGGCACGCAGATGCCTTGAACACAAAGAGCATATCATGTTGAACGATTCGGTAGTGGTCCCATCCTCCTAGGACCACCCCAAGCAAAGTTATGGGCAAAGATACAATGCCAAACAAAGGCCCAGCAAAGCATTATGGGGCGAGATTCTAGTGTGCAGTGAATATTATAGTATTAGCTCTCAGCTGAGCCTGGAGAGCCTGCCCCTTGAGGAATGTTTTGATATTGGATACTATAATATTCACTGCACTTTAGAATATCGTCCCATAATGCTTTGCAGGGCCTTTGGTTGGGATTGTATTTGTGCCCATAACTGTGCTTGGGGTGGTCCTAGGAGGATGGGACCACCACCGAATCGTTCAGCATGATGTGCTCTTTGTGTTCAAGGCATCTGCTTGGTTCTCTCCCTAGGTTAGGGAAGACCCCAAAATCATCACCTCTCTCACTGCTTGCTATATTTTTATTTTCACTTTTGTGAGATGACTATATGCATTTTAGCATGTAAAGATAGAATTATTTATTGTTTAACTAAAGTTACTGTTTGTTGTATTTTCAATAATACTTTTCTGAGATGACTGTATGCATTTTAGCATGTAAAGATAGTTATTTGTTGTTTTACTAAAATTATGTGAGATTTCTGTTTTATTAATAACGCATTACATTGAAAACACAAGAGTTCTGTTTTATTAATAATGCATAAACAGAATTCATGCAAAAACTCTGGAGTAAGCTACTGCACCCACAACCTTTTGATAAAACAACTTTATTTTTACATGCTAAAAAGCATATAACTAATTCACAAAAGTGAGCTTTGAAAAATATCAGGCAATGAGAGAGGTGATGATTTTGGGGTCCCCCCTAACCTAGGGGGAGGACCAAGCAGATGCCTTGAACACAAAGAGCATATCATGTTCAACGATTGTGGTGGTCCCATCCTCCTAGGACCACCCCAAGCAAAGTTATGGGCAAAAATACAATGCCAACCAAAGTCCCAGCAAAGCATTATGGGGCGAGATTCTAGAGTGCAGTGAATATTGTAGTACTAGCTCTCAGCTGAGCCCGGAGAGCCTGCCCCTTGAGGAATGTTTTGATATTGGATACTATAATATTCACTGCAATCTAGAATCTCGTCCCATAATGCTTTGCAGGGCCTTTGGTTGGGATTGTATTTGTGCCCATAACTGTGCTTGGGGTGGTCCTAGGAGGATGGGACCACCACCGAATCGTTCAGCATGATGTGCTCTTTGTGTTCAAGGCATCTTCTTGGTTCTCTCCCTAGGTTAGGGAGGACACCAAAATCATCACCTCTCTCACTGCTTGCTGTATTTTCATTTTCAATTTTGTGAGATGACTATATGCGTTTTTGCATATAAAGATAGAGTTACTTGTTGTTTTATTAAGGGTATGTGAGGTTTCTGTTTTATTAATTGGGATGAGACAGAACGAGTTGCAGCGCGAAGTTCACAGAGTTTTTGTTCAATTCCGCGTAGTGCAACTACGCCCACCCTTAGCAAGAACCTGATTTTATGTCATAAACACAGCTTACTTTAGGTTTTAGTTCCCGGTCTATGAGGATACAGAGGGGCATATTCTCAAGGTCTCATTGCCGATTTATCTGCACTTTAGCGCCGCAAAAGTGGCGATAGATTTTCCGCCCTATTCACAAGCTGGTGCAAACTGCCGACATAGCCAGTTTCCCTGCGATAGCTACCGCAAAAAACATCGCCACGGATGAGTGCAACAACTAACGCTAATGATATGCAGAGTAGGCGTTCCCGTGCAAAAACACACAAAAACACCACTTCGCGCGATTCTCAACGACCAGTCAGATCTGCGATGCGAACCAAGAACAGGCGATAAGGCGCGTTAGCTGCAGGGATTTAACACCTGCCTTCTGCTGGTGCTAAACAGGACGACTACCTGCAGTATGAAAGGGAGCCCAGCCCAGAGCCACATCTGAAGACCCACAGATGCCATGGAGCCAATGAACATGCAGCTCGGAGACCCAAGAGGGCCACAACACCCACCGCCACCACCCCCAGGACCCCCCCCCTCGGGACCCCCCTCTCCCTGGACTACCACCGAGGCAGCGTAGGACAAGACAGCGGACCTTCCGAAAACCACATGGCCCCTCAGCCACACAAGTGCAGAATGTGGGGAGAGGTGGGAACCAAGTATGTGTGAAGGAGGCAACTCACCCATGAAGAAGAACATACACAATGCCAAGTGTGGCGGTGATGTGCTGGACAGACCACAGAATGCAGAGCACAGACATGTCCATGTGGACATATACTGCTGGGGATTGTAGTGTTGTGGACAGTGGATGCAAACATGTTACCTCAGGCAGTGGGGAAGACCTTGGACATGTAGCTGTGCTGTCCCCCCCTGTAAGCGTAAGCGCAGTGGGCTGGGCCGGCGTACGCCAATCCAGCGTAGGAGTGCGGATAAAAAGGCCGGGGCTCTGGGTGTGGTTCTCTTCCGTGATGGGCAACGCGTCTGCCAGGGCGGCGCACCTCACCCTGCCAAGAGTCCGCCGCCGTGACCTCCAGACTCCGTGACACAGGCTCCCAGCGCATCCAGCGGCACAGCAACACAGTCATGTGTGTGCCGGATACTGCCTTAGTCCTACACTGCGGTCAGCAGGTCCCACAATTCAAATCGTGCCACATTTCTGTTAATGGAGGAAACCACTAGTCAACAGACATTGCCCCCAGTGCGGCCCGCCTGGACGACGCATCATCGTTGGCTGTGCACCTGCTGAGTGCTCCAGGTGCCACTGACCCTGTGCAACACAAGTCGACGCCACGTGGCAATATTGAGGCAGAATTGAGTAGGCAAAAAAACATTGCTCCCAGTGCGGCCCGCCCGGACGACGCATCATCATTGGCTGTGCACCTGCTGAGCGCTCCAGGTGCCACTGACCCTGTGCAACACAAGTCGACGCCACGTGGCCGTGGGCCCTTTCTGACCGCTGCCTCCAGCCTACACTGCGGTCAGCAGGTCCCACAATTCAAATCGTGCCACATTTCTGTTAATGGAGGAAACCACTAGTCAACAGACATTGCCCGCAGTGCGGCCCGCCCAGACGACGCATCATCATTGGCTGTGCACCTGCTGAGCGCTCCAGGTGCCACTGACCCTGTGTAACACAAGTCGACGCCACGTGGCCGTGGGCCCTTTCTGACCGCTGCCTCCGGCCTACACTCCGGTCAGCAGGGCTCACAATTCAAATTGAGTCTTGATTCATTTATGGCAGAGTCCAGTAGGCAACGGATATTGCTTCCAGGGCGGCCCGCCCGGACGACGCATCAGTGCAGGCCGCGCACCCGCCGAGCGCTCCAGGTACCACTAACTCAGTGCACCACAAGTCATCGTCACGTGGCTGTGTGCCCTTTCTGACCGCTGCCTCCGGCCTACACTGCGGTCAGCAGGGCTCACAATTCAAATTGAGTCTTCATTTATTCATGGCACAGTCCAGTAGGCAACAGACATTGCTTCCAGGGGGGCCCGCCCGCACGACGCATCAGCGCAGGCCGCGCACTCGCCGAGCGCTTCTGGTGCCACGAACTCAGTGTAGCTCAAGTCATGGACCCTTTATGATGTAATCATATGTGTGTGAGTCCAGTTCTGGTGCCCCTACCTCAGTGTACTGCAAGTCATGGACCCTTTATGATGTAATCATATGTGTGTGAGTCCAGGTCTGGTGCCCCTACCTCAGTGCACTGCAAGTCATGGACCCTTTATGATGTAAACATATGTGTGTGAGTCCAGTTCTGGTGCCCCTACCTCAGTGCACTGCAAGTCATGGACCCTTTATGATGTAATCATATGTGTGTGAGTCCAGTTCTGGTGCCCCTACCTCAGTGCACTGCAAATCATGGCCCCTTCATGAGTGACTCTGTGTGTGTGATCCGATGATCACTGTTCTAGTTGTTGCCAGCACCAACCACTCCCTGAGGGTTGGCTTACACTCACCCCACACCCATCCAGCACAGGCGTCACTGGACATGTGACCCTGGTAATAAAAAGGGGCCGGGCGCACGTGCCCGTAGCCACTTCCACTATCTATTTAAGTGTGTCCGTGTGGTCATTATGTATGCGTGATGGCCCCTGGTGCTACCACATCACATCGTGCTGTGGACAGCGGACGCAAGCATGTCACCTCAGGTAGTGGGTAAGACCTTGGACATGTAGATTTGTCGTCGTCCCCTGTAAGCGTAAGTGGAGTGGGCTGGGCCGGCGTACGTCAGTCCAGCGCAGGGGTGTGTAGAATTAGCCCGGGGCTCAGGGCGTGGTTCAGTTCTGGCCTGGACAAGGAAGTCACCAATGCATGTGTCTCTGTTGTAGTGTCGGCGCCACCCGGCCCGCAATTGACAATGCTGCAATGTAGCATGCACCCGGAGGGCGGTCTCACACGAACGGAGAAATGAAGGAGCGCAAGACCGCTCGGGGTCTTGGCTCATACATGCCAAGTGTTGTGTGTATCTGCATTGCCGCAGCATGAGCCAAATGCCTAGCCTTAGTCACAGCGCGAGTTCAGCCAGGCATGAACTCTACATCTGTGTCTGCACTATACTTACCATAGGCCTACACTCACGTGGCCGCTCACCTTCAACGGCCAACATCACAGTGTCGTTGTCAGGCTTGTGGACATGCGTAGACAGGCATGACAATGGTGTGCCATTGGAGTGCAAGTGATGCAACCGCGCAGCGCACACAAGTAAATAGGCTCGGGGGAGGGAGGAGCAGCTGTGAAGCAACGTAACACACAGTGATGCCGCTCATTTGCCACATGCAAGTCATGTCAAACATTAATCCCAAGGTCGCACACATCCCACCCCACACCCAACAAGCCACATCACACTTCATGAATGCAAGCAGATGACAAACTGACATTAGGGATGAAAGCTCCTTTGTCTGAACTATCAAGCGGAAGCACATCTGCACATCCGACCTCAGAATTGCATGTGCCCGGCACCCCCTGACAGATACAATAGCAGTTGAGGACGACTCCCACACTACGCACAGCCCGACGACAGAACAACGTATACACACCCCACACACAGAAGTCCTTGCTCGGAGTTATCTTGCATGGAATGGCCTTCACACTTACTCCCACACCATCCCAGGCGTACAACCGCTGCACACTTCAACAACTCATTGATCCGAGCTGTGGCATTTCATCCACAGAACTGGTGCAGGTCAGAACAGTGCCGCTTCAACCAGAGCCACTAACGCAATGGCAGACCATCCCGGACACATGCACAACCCCTGTCACGTGGAACTGTACCGTGCTCGTATGCTGCATTTACTGGGGGCACTGCCATTGGTAGTGCTGTGGATCAGTTACCGGCTAAGCTTCCGCCTTGCCAACGTCACCTGCGTGCAGCCTGTGTTGCAATGTCGCTCGTGCATATTCGAGTGGTCCATGGATGTCTGCCTATCCAACAGGACGGTAGCTGAACTGGATTTTGACATGTGTGTGCGGCCCCTGTTGGCCCACGACCATGAGTGTCACCGTGACACCCGTCTATGGGATGCCTGGATACTTGGCATACATGCTGGCAGCTGGACCTGGGAGATTGCAGAACTCCTCGTGTGCAGTGACCAAATTGAGCTGCTCCCCTATTGGGCTGTAGTGCTAATTGGTTAAAGGGGGTGGACGCAGCACATCTGCCCGGACCTGCTAATGGTTAGCCTCGCCGTCCTGTTCGATGAAGTCGACAACGACCTCATGTTGGAAATGATTGCCTACGAAGCTGCACTAGCTTTCATGGACGTGTAACTACGTACCTGCAGACACAACAGTTTGGCACATTGCACATGTCCCGACACCTTGTTGGAACTTGGGGTTCTGGTCACATCTCCCACGACAACAGTGGACATGGCTGCATTCGCCTGGACTCCGAATACATGAGCGGACAACAACGCAGGTAAACACACACCTGTGAATGGCGCGGCACTCCCCCGGAGTGGACAGCGGCGCTTGGCAACGTTCCACGTTCTGACATACTGCTGCATTGTTCTGCATGTTGTGGCTCCTATCTTGGCCGTACTGACACGCATATGCTAATAAAGTCTACACACCTTCACTTGTATTCAACTGTGATGAGTGTTGATTTGTATGACAATGTGTGTCTCACTGCCTATCTGGGTCACGGCCATACATGCATTACTACACCATCAGGGATGTGGGGTTGTACTAGTACATTATCATCTCACAGTTTCCTGCTATGCCACATGCGAATGGCCATTTTCCACACACAAGCGGCAGCAGTTGTGTCCTCTGTTCTGTTGTCCTGGTGTTGCTGTTTGTTCAACATTGTTGTAAATGTTGCAGTGCTCTGGATCTTGTGTGTGTGCTGCATTGTAGGTGAGTTGCCCCTTCAGCTCTAATTTGGCTGGCCCTTATCCCTTTCAGGCGGTGTGCCTTTCACTTCTGTGCTTATGCAGTGCTGTGATGTTGCAGACTTGGGTAAATTGGGCTCTTGGTTGGAGTTGTGACTCTTGGCCATGGTTTGTCCGCAGATGTGCTCTACTTAATTGTGCATGTGTGCCATTGTGCCCGTCCCCCCAGTCCCTGGTGGTTACTCACCCTGTTGCTGTTGTGTCGGGTCATGTTGAGCAGTGTCCGGTCCCCCAACTCCTGCCACCGTCTCCCCACTGATGACTGTGGTCACCATTTGCTCCATCTCATCCAGCTCCTCCTGTGGCGCTGGACTCCCACCTCCAGTCTGCATTGCTGCCTTCTGGTTGTTTGCAAGTTTTGGCTTGGTCTTGCGCTTCACATCATTCCAGCGCCTCTTGACCTCGTCCATTGTCCTCCTCAGCACTCTGACTGCATTCGCCTTGTCCACGATGGACTGCCATATTCCATTTTTGGTTGCCAATGACACAGTGGAGGTGACGAACAGTTTTTGATGGTGTTCTATCACCTCCGTGATCAGGATCCTGTTTTCCTGCGGACTGAACCGCGTCTTCCTCTTCCTCTTCTCCTTGCCCTTCCCTGTCCCCCAGGTCCCAGGCTGGTCCTCCGTGGGGCTTATGGGGTTCTGGTTGTCCTCTGTGCTTGCTCCGGCTACCTCCATGGTGCTTCGCAGTTGTTTGTGTTTTGTGTTGCCGCTTTTATTGTGCTTTTTGCAGCCTGACTTGTGGGACTTGCAGGCCTGGCGCTGCTTATCGCTGGATTTTTTATCGCGGTTGGGCACATCGCAACTTTTTTCATGTTAAGATTTTTATCGCCGTCCCGGTAATGTTATCACGGACATTTGCCGTGTTATCGGGGTACTATCGCATGTTACCGCCGTGTTGAGAATGCCACGTTAACACGGAGTTATTTTCCTGCGATAGACGGCGATATGAAAACTTGCGTTAACCTGTTAACCTATTTTGGCGATGATTATCGCACATTCTTGAGAATATCCCCCAGAGTGTGTCATACCCCATTCAGATGGCCACAGGGCAGACAAGGGCTACTGGATCTAAACTGTGGTGGCGGAGGTTGTTTGCCACTTGTGTCCAGTGGCCTGCTCTACAGTAACCCTGCAAACTGGGTACAGTACAATTTTTTCTGCTGTAGAATTTCAGGGATAGTGATGGTGAGCAGTCACTGACTTCTCATGGAGGTAGTGTGTGGTGTCTGAGCTCAGCACTCAACAATTAACCAATGGACACAATAACTTCAGCTTTCAGGCTTCTCTTTAAAAAAAAGAAAATACTTTTTAATTGCATAGCATTGCTAAATGCTACATAAGCAAATTTAAGTACAGGGCCATGACCCTAGATACTATTCTCCCTTGTGGGGCAACACCTGCATAGCTCCCATGAGCTTCTCCTATCCTGGTGATCCTTGATAACTGATCCCTCCCCCCAAATAGTCAGGTAAAAAGCATGATTCATTCTCAGGTGCAGTCTTCATTTCACCTACACGTCAAATGTGGGCTTAGTTCATGCTTTCTTTCAGCTCTTACCCCTGGTGGTGTTAGCAGTTGTGCAGTAGTCCTTTTCTCACTCCTCCACAGAGGATATGATCGCCCGCTACACTCCCACTGGTGGGGCCCACGACAAATGAAGATAGCCCCCGGTGCCACCAGATTGGCCATGTGTGGCCCGCATATCTGTACCTTAAGCTGCCTGACTTAGATCCATGGTGCAGCAGCCTTGACTTCTGAACGCAGGAGTGGATTCGGCGTTGTGGCTCTGTTGGAGAGAGGGTTGATTGCTGACAGGTTGATTGCTGGCCCCAACCCAGCACAGACAGGCAGTTGCAGCTGCAATTTCACTGATACACCAACTACAGTAGATGCAGACCTGAGTGGGACAAGAGGCAGTTGTAGCCCACACCGGACTGATGCAGCACCCATGGCAGTTGCAGCCCCTACCAGGTGATAGGCGCATACATTTGAAGTGGTTCCCATCAGGAACTTGTTTTGAGAGTGTAGGAAGACCCTTGGTAGCAAATTTCACTCACTTTCTGGTCATCAGTTATCTCTGGATGGCAAACAGCTCCTGGGACACACTGGGCCTCTAGCCCTTTCGGCAATCTCTCCTCCTGCAGTCTCTCCTACCACAGAGCCAGGCAGACCCATTCACCGTCTCAGTAGACAGACAGATAGACAGACAGACATGCTTCTAAGTACTTTAGGCAGATTCCCCGTTCCTCCAGCCGAAAGTGCAGACTTCAGCTGGTGTCCCCTCCCCTCAGGGAGACTGACTGTCAGGCAGATGCCAGCCTTGGTCACACATTAGAAATAATGGCGCGACCCGGTGTCCCTCAGAACCTGGGTATTAGTAATACATAGAACAAACGGTTCTGTCGGGTAATTACAATTGCTTTGACTGTATTTACTACAAAGAAAAAGTTATTTATAACACACAAGAAATTAATTTAGGAGAGGAAAGAGAACACACCAAAAGAGAAATTGATTCAATCTTATATTTCAAAGGAGTACTCAATACTAGAGGCTGTCACAAGTACAAATTAAATTGCAACAAGACAACAAGTGACTATGGTGAAAAAGTGACAAATAGTGAGTAGTGAAATGAACAGTACACTATATACATGACGTATGCAGGTGACATAAAATAAAAAGAGAGTTCTGAATTATTGTCCTATCTGATTCTACACATGTAATGCAAGACCCATTGATGAATAGAAACGTGATCAAGAGAACTATGTGGACAAAAGAGAGATGCCGACGTTTCCACCCTGGAAGCAGCGCAGAATGGTGTTCATCAGAGCGGGTCTTCCTCCGGACTATAGAAGGATGGGTGGACAGCCACGGAAGCAGAATCTTCAGTGAATGAGATCAGGAGGACAGGACGTGATTCAAATCCAGTTAAGGGCTCCACTACGTGTGGTGGAGTTCAAATAAAGTACAGCAAGCAGGAGAATTCTTCCTACACAGAAATGCTCAGTTGCTCACAAGATCTCCACCAGCCGGTTGGAGTCTTCTGCCTATTGTACACTTGACCTCCACCGGTCGGTTGGAGTCTCGTGTTGTGAGCCTTCACTTAATTATTCAGTGGCGACAAAATTGGTCGTATTACTTCAGAGCAGCAGCGCGCATCCGTCTGCCAGCTTCTGGACGTGTTTGTGTACTTTAAGTACTCTGGGGCACACTTCCTTCTCTGGTCATGAAGCATTCGGAGCAGGAACAAAGTGATATGGTTTGGGTACCATTTTCATACACAACTTCTAGACAGTGGATGTGAATCCACTCAACGGGAATTATGGTGGCTTGCTTTTCAAATGTCCTTCTCAGGATGCACTCTCACCACCACCTTTGTTTAGAGTTTTGCTCCTTACAGCCGGTAGGACTGGGTCTGTCTCCAGATTGGAGTAGCCACAACAAAGACACAATGAAGTGTGAGTTTTTCTGCATCTTGCCGTAATCAGCCTCTCTGAAATGGCAATTAAAGATAACAAATGTCATGTCTGACCTAGAAACGTACTCACCTAGCACAACATAAACCCCATTCCCCTCTCTCACCCCTATTGGTGGACCTGGCCTTCTTTGCAGGTTCACCCTCATACTTTTTGCCTTCACTCTTCCTGTTTTCTGAACCCATTTTTGTTGACTTTTAGGACTCTGCACACATTACCACTGCTAACCAGTGCTAAAGTGTTTGTGCACGCTTCTTTAAACATGGTAAAATTGGCTGACACCCAACTGGCACATTTAATTTACTTATAAGTCCCTAGTAACGTGCTACTGCATGTACTCATTGCTTGTAAATTAAATGCTGCTAGTTCGCCTGCAGCGCTTATTGTGCCACCCACTTAAGCAGCCTTTTTAAACATTTCTCAGGTCTGCTTTGAAGCCTGTGTGTGCAGTTATAAACTGCCATATTGACCTGGCAAAATATGCCTTTAACCAGGCCTAAAACTCCCTTTTTATTACATATGTCACCCCTTAGGTAGGCACGCAACAGCCTATAGGGTAGGGTGCATTGTAAGGAAAAAGTAGGACATATACTCTTAAGTTTTACATGTCCCGGTACTGAAAAATGTATACATTCTTTTTTCAGTATGTGAGGCCTACCTCTCCCATAGGATAACATTGGGTTACCTTTTTACATTTAATAAGTGATAACTTTTGAGTGGGAGCAGGTAGAAATGCCTTTTTTGGTGTCTGAGGAATTGTAATTTAAAACTGTCTTTAATGGTAAAGTTGGATTTTAAGTCACAATTCTGAAAATGGCACTTTTAGAAAGTTGGAAGTTTTGGGCCTAACCATATGTATCTGGGTCACATAACAAGGATTAGTTGACAGTTGCACTTTGTGTATTCCTCTCAGACAGTATTACAATAGGGGGTCTGGGTGTTGGCAGGATGGGCCATCCTGACTTAATAGCTGTCACACTTGCACTTCAAACGTACTAGCCACAAAGGACTTCACACTAGCCTATTGTGCCTACTGACAGATTGTGACCAGGGCAGGGAATAAGAAAATACCAGATACCTCTGTAGGGGGAAAACTCAATAAACTAGTCCCACTTCAAAGGGGGCACCAGGTATAAAAATGGGACCCTCAGACCCACTCTTCAGTAGACTGACATCCTGTTCTGACCTAAAGGGGCACAACAAGCTCCAGAGGCCTCTCTGCAACTGCCCTGCTGAGCTGATGAAATTGGACATGTCTGGACCTGCCTAAGACCTGCTGGAGTGAGTTCCTAATTCCCAAGAGGTGCCTCCCAGGTCCTGGACAATGGGTGTGACATCAGTTGAGCTCCTCCTTGAAGGAAAAATAGTCCTGATGTTTTAGGCTCTTTGCGACCACAAACAGGCCAGTTTGTACCAAATATTTTACGCTTATATATACCGCCTAAGCAAAGCTCAGGTGAACCCGACTCTTCGAGCTTAAGCAAGCGCCAGTGAGATCTGCACTTCGTGCTACAGCACCAACAGCCCACGATGACCACCAATGCAAGCCTCCAGCAACGACCGTCTGTTACGCCCGATAGGATCTTCAGACTACAGGGACGCCAATCCATGATGCCCAGCCTGCTTTTCAGGCCTCATCTCTCCCTGCTCCTCACAGCCTCCTCCACTGCAAACAGAACTCTTCTCACTGGACTTTAGAAGGTAACTTTTTCAGCAGGACTAACCTGGTCCATGTATCTGGCCCATGCTCCATCACAGTCAGCCTGAACTGATGACCATGAGTGGCACTTTGTGCTTCTTTTGGTACTATACTTACCTGAAATCTTTAAAATTACATATCTCTGGCTTTACTGATTGCATTTTTGTTGATTTGGTGTCAAATAATATATTACATTTTACTCTATTTTTCTGAATTGGTGTGGAATCTTTCCTATGTGGTTTTTTCACTTTATTGTTGTTTGTGTGATGCATAAATACTTTACACATTGCCTCTAAGTTAAGCCTGACTGTATTAGTGCCAAGCTACTAGTGGGTTAAGCACAGGTACATTTAGTGACTTTTTGTGGTTCACCCTGGCAAGGATTGTGGCTGTTGCTTAAGTAGGGTTTCACTCCCCTCAACCAACAACCCAATTTCTCACACCTATCGTTTACCAAATGCCAGTGCTGTAGGAATCAGCAGGACTTTGCAACAAATGTCTTCATGGAATTTCTAAACGTGGTCCTGTCTCCATCTTCCTCACTTCGAAGTCTAGGTATCTACCCTTCAGCCACAGGATTGCAGACAATACTCTTCCACTGTCTGGTAAAGCTGTCCTTCATTTCGTGGCATTTCAAGTCAAGGGCATTGAAAATAGATCCAACTTCACATAAGCACACGACATACACACACACTCAACATACACACAGGGTGCCAGTGCAAGGCTCTGGGAATACACATCTTGACAAAACTTCACACATGAGTTGAAGTTCTCAGCAGCAGGTCAAGGTGAAGCTTCCATTGTGAAGCAGAATGTCTTACTGCCCTATTGTCCATTTCACCAACACCATAGCCCTAATTCAAATGGTATCGTCAATCAACCTACTCATATAGAAATTATTTATTCCTGGTTTTTTTGGTAACATTTTTGAGTAGACCCATAAAGTATTTGTCAAACGAACCCACGGCTCTGCTCGGAGAATAAGGTGTAAAATAGCTTCAGATAGCAGGCAGCAGTGAATCAAAGTCCGTTTCTTACATTGAATTCTCAAAGCTTCCAGAAATCAAGGCAACCAGTGAAAGACTTGTACAGAAAATAGACCCAGGCACCAAAATAAAAGTGGCCCCATTAGAGAATTTGATACCTAAAAAAGTAGCCCTTGTTTGCAAATTGAGGCAATTTTGAACCTGTAAAGACACGAGGTATAAGGGTTTTACAAGGTATGGAAGACTGCATGGATCTGATCTTGCTGCAGGCAATGTTTGTTTTAATATCTGGGAAATCAACAGTAAAAACTGGCCTACAAGACCATAAAACAGGTCCATAAACAGCCACAAACCGCTACCACACTGACCTGTCAGACCAGCCCATCCGGCACTGCCTGATTGCCCTATAGGCCAGTCTGACTCTGAATACAACTTCCTTAGTGTGGAGGTGATATGAGTGGAGTTAAATATTGCTCTTGTTTTGTAGCAATGTCAGCTTATTTGCGTTAGGTTATGAAAATACTGGTAAAATTTAGACATATGCGCTTAATTTGCTTTTGCATAATTATATGAAATTTCTGAAAAAGTACTTGAAATCACACGTAATTACATGAAATGCAAAACCAGCATTAGGCACTATGGGGCATATTAGCAAGACCGGCGATAAAATTATCGCCGTTTTAGCGGCAGGAAACTGCCGCTAAAACGGCGATAATGGGCTTGCTAATATGCGTTATGGAATTCAATAGAAGCCCAGGTTAGATGTGCAGGACATCTAACCTGGGCTTCTATTCAATCAATCAATCAATCACGGCATTTATAGAGCGCGCTACTCACCCGGGAGGGTCTCAAGGCGCTGGGGGAGGGGGTAAGTTACTGCTCGAACAGCCAGGTCTTGAGCTGCTTCCTGAAGGCGAGATGGTCCTGGGTTCGCCGAAGGTGAGTGGGGAGGGAGTTCCAGGTCTTGGCCGCCAGGTAGGAGAAGGATCTTCCTCCGGCGGTGGTTCTGCGGATGCGTGGTACGGTGGCGAGGGCGTGGCTGGTTGATCGTAGCTGGCGTGTGGGCGTGTAGAAGGACATGCGGTCGTTGAGGTACTTTGGGCCCAGGTCGTGGAGGGCCTTGTGTGCGTGGGTGAGGAGTCTGAACGTGATTCTCTTGCTGACGGGGAGCCAGTGCAGGTCTTTCAGGTGTACGGTGATGTGGCTGTGTCGGGGGATGTCCAGGATGAGTCGTGCGGAGGCGTTCTGGATGCGCTGGAGTCTCTTTTGAAGTTTGGCTGTGGTTCCGGCGTAGAGGGTGTTCCCATAGTCCAGTCGGCTGGTGACGAGTGCCTGGGTGACGGTCTTCCTGGTTTCAGTGGGGATCCATCTGAAGATCTTGCGGAGCATGCGCAGGGTGTTGAAGCATGAAGATGAGACGGCGTTGACTTGTCTGGTCATCGACAGGGAGGAGTCCAGGATGAAGCCCAGGTTGCGTGCGTGGTCCGTTGGCTTGGGTGCGGTGCCCAGGGCCGGGGGCCACCAGGAGTCGTCCCAGGCGGAGGGTGATGAGCCCAGGATGAGGACTTCCGTCTTGTCTGAGTTCAGTTTAAGGCGGCTGTTCCTCATCCAGTCGGCGACGTCTCTCATCCCGTCGTGCAGGTTGGCTCTGGCGGTGGTGGGGTCGTTGGTGAGGGAGAGGATCAGCTGGGTGTCGTCGGCGTAGGAGATGATGTTGAGGTTGTGTCGGCGTGCGATGGCTGCGAGGGGCTCATGTAGACGTTGAAGAGGGTCGGGCTGAGTGAGGATCCTTGTGGAACGCCGCAGATGACTTCGGTGGCTTCGGATCTGAACGGGGAGAGGCGGACTCTCTGGGTTCTTCCGGCGAGGAACGAGATGATCCATTCCAGTGCTTTCTCTCGGATTCCGATGTTGCTGAGGCGCTTCACTAGGGTGCGGTGGCAGACGGTGTCGAACGCCGCGGAGAGGTCCAGGAGGATGAGGGCAGCTGTTTCCCCGTTGTCGGTTAGGGTTCTGATGTCGTCGGTGGCTGCGATAAGGGCGGTCTCGGTGCTGTGGTTGGCCCGAAACCCGGACTGCGAGGGGTCGAGGGATCCATTCGTCTCGAGGAAGGCGGCAAGCTGTCTGTTGACGGTCTTCTCGATGACTTTGGCCGGAAACGGAAGGAGCGAGATGGGGCGGTAGTTCTTGAGGTCGGTGGGGTCCGCCGTTGGTTTCTTCAGGAGGGCGGTAAGCTCGGCGTGCTTCCAGCTCTCCGGGAAGGTGGCGGTGTGGAAGGAGGAGTTGATGATGTCCCGGAGATGGGGTGCGATGGTGGCGTCGGCTTTGTTGAAGACGTGGTGTGGGCAGGGGTCGGTTGGTGATCCGGAGTGGATGGAGTTCATCGTGCGGGTGGTGTCTTCGGTGTTGATCGGGGTCCAGTTGCAGAGGGTGGTGGTGGCGGGCATTGGTTCGGCGGTAGGGTGCGTTGTTTGTGCGTCGAAGCTGTTGTGTATGTCGGTGATCTTGCGGTGGAAGAACGCGGAGAGTGAGTTGCAGAGGTCTTGCGAGGGGGTGATGTCGTTGTTTCCGGCGCTGGGGTTGGAGAACTCTTTGACGATGCTGAAAAGTTCCTTGCTGTCATGGGCGTTGTTGTCCAGTCGTTCTTTGAGTGCCGACTTCTTGGTGGCACGGATCAGCTGGTGGTGTTTGCGGGTGGCGTGCTTGAGGGCGGTCCTGTTGTCTGTGGTCTGGACGAGTCGCCAGGTTTTCTCGAGAGTGCGGCAGTTCTTCTTGGATTCCTTGAGTTCGTTGGTGAACCAAGGGGTTTTCTTGCTTCCGGGTCTGCTGGGAGGGTTTTTAGTGGTGCGAGGTCGTCGGCGCAGGCGGTCAGCCACTTGGCGAGGTTGCTGGCTGCTTCGTTTGGGTCCGTTGTGTCGGTGGGTGTGTTCTGGCTGAGGGAGGCGGTGAGCTGCTCGGCGGTGATCTTGCTCCAGCTCCGGCGGGGAGCCTGTTGCGGGTGGTGGTGGGTCGCAGTCTTTCTGAAGCTGAAGTGGACGCAGCTGTGGTCGGTCCAGTGGAGTCCGGTGGCGTGGCTGAAGGAGATGTGCTTGCTGGACGAGAAGACGGGGTCAAGCGTGTGGCCGGCGTAGTGGGTGGGCGTGTTCACCAGTTGTTTGAGTCCGAGGTTGGCGAGGTTGTCCAGCAGGGCGGTGGTGTTTCTGTCGTTGTTGTTCTCCAGGTGGAAGTTGAGGTCCCCTAGGAGGATGTAGTCGGCGGAGGGCATGGCGTGCGGGCTGATGAAGTCTGCGATGTCTTCGCTGAATAGTGTGCGTGGTCCCGGGGGTCTGTAGATGAGGGTGCCTCGGAGGGTGGTCTTGGGGTCCGTGTGTATCTGGAAGTGTAGGTGTTCGGCGGCGGTGAAGGTCTCGTCGGAGTTAGTCGAGATGCGGATGGTGTTCTTGTGTACGATGGCGATGCCTCCTCCCGTCTGGTTGACGCGGTCCCTCCGGGTGATCTTGTATCCATCCGGGATGGCTATGGCGATGTCAGGCGCTGAGGAGGCGTTCATCCAGGTTTCGGTGAGGAAGGCGATGTCCGGTGCTGTTGCGTCGAGCAGGTCCCAGAGTTCCACGGCGTGCCTGTGGACGGAGCGGGTGTTCAGCAGGATGCATTTCAGGTGGTTGCTGCTGTTGCTCGACTTGGCGGAGGTGGTGCACGTCCAGGGGGCAGGTGAATCGGCAGGTTTGGCAGGTGAAGGGTCCGTGGGTGCGTCTCGGTGAGGCTCGGTAGCAGGCAGGGTTCCGGCCGGCATTGAGTGCGGTGAGTGTGGCGGCGTCGTAGGTCCGTCGAGTGGTGTTGCATCGGTGGGATCCAGGGGTTCTGGCGCTGGGCGCGGTCCAGTCGCGGACGGGCGCAGACGGGCTTGCCTTAGGCGCGCCTTCGGCGCGCCAGCGGCACGCCCGCTGCGCACGTCCGCTGCGCGGCCGTGCAGCGGCCGCCATTTATGGGGAGGTGGGAGGGAGGAGCAGCTGGGAGGCGGGAGGCAGGGGCAGCGAATGGGCAGTCAGGGGCGGGGCCGCAGGGACGCAGCGGCGGGAATGGCGATAGGCAGCGAGGGGCACAGAAGGAAAAACGGGGGGAGAGCAGGCAAATCACGGGCACAACAACAGTGGGGCAGCGAGGGGCACAGAAAGGAAAAACGGGGGAGAGCAGGCAAATCACGGGTAAACAACAGTGGGGCAGCGAGGGGCACAGAAGGAAAAACGGGGGAGAGCAGGCAAATCACGGGCACAACAACAGTGGGGCAGCGAGGGGCACAGAAAGGAAAAAACGGGGGAGAGCAGGCAAATCACGGGTAAACAACAGTGGGGCAGCGAGGGGCACAGAAGGAAAAACGGGGGAGAGCAGGCAAATCACGGGCACAACAACAGTGGGGCAGCGAGGGGCACAGAAAGGAAAAAACGGGGGAGAGCAGGCAAATCACGGGTAAACAACAGTGGGGCAGCGAGGGGCACAGAAGGAAAAACGGGGGAGAGCAGGCAAATCACGGGCACAACAACAGTGGGGCAGCGAGGGGCACAGAAAGGAAAAAACGGGGGAGAGCAGGCAAATCACGGGTAAACAACAGTGGGGCAGCGAGGGGCACAGAAAGGAAAAAAACGGGGGAGAGCAGGCAAATCACGGGTAAACAACAGTGGGGCAGCGAGGGGCACAGAAGGAAAAACGGGGGAGAGCAGGCAAATCACGGGCACAACAACAGTGGGGCAGCGAGGGGCACAGAAAGGAAAAAACGGGGGAGAGCAGGCAAATCACGGGTAAACAACAGTGGGGCAGCGAGGGGCACAGAAAGGAAAAACGGGGGAGAGCAGGCAAATCACGGGTAAACAACAGTGGGGCAGCGAGGGGCACAGAAGGAAAAACGGGGGAGAGCAGGCAAATCACGGGCACAACAACAGTGGGGCAGCGAGGGGCACAGAAAGGAAAAACGGGGGGAGAGCAGGCAAATCACGGGCACAACAACAGTGGGGCAGCGAGGGGCACAGAAAGGAAAAAACGGGGGAGAGCAGGCAAATCACGGGTAAACAACAGTGGGGCAGCGAGGGGCACAGAAGGAAAAACGGGGGGAGAGCAGGCAAATCACGGGCACAACAACAGTGGGGCAGCGAGGGGCACAGAAAGGAAAAAACGGGGGAGAGCAGGCAAATCACGGGTAAACAACAGTGGGGCAGCGAGGGGCACAGAAGGAAAAACGGGGGAGAGCAGGCAAATCACGGGCACAACAACAGTGGGGCAGCGAGGGGCACAGAAAGGAAAAACGGGGGAGAGCAGGCAAATCACGGGTAAACAACAGTGGGGCAGCGAGGGGCACAGAAGGAAAAACGGGGGAGAGCAGGCAAATCACGGGCACAACAACAGTGGGGCAGCGAGGGGCACAGAAAGGAAAAACGGGGGAGAGCAGGCAAATCACGGGTAAACAACAGTGGGGCAGCGAGGGGCACAGAAGGAAAAAACGGGGGGAGAGCAGGCAAATCACGGGCACAACAACAGTGGGGCAGCGAGGGGCACAGAAAGGAAAAGGGGAGACAAGCAGACAAAACTGGCACCGGGGCCACAAGCGGAGGGCGATCTTACCTACAGGAGCAGCGGGCAGACAGCACAGGCGGAGCTGTGTGGTGGGGGAGCGACCTACCTGGCAAGGTCAAGGGTCGCTCTCCTCACCGTGCAGCGGCCGCCATTTATGGGGAGGTGGGAGGGAGGAGCAGCTGGGAGGCGGGAGGCAGGGGCAGCGAATGGGCAGTCAGGGGGCGGGGCCGCAGGGGACGCAGCGGCGGGAATGGCGATAGGCAGCGAGGGGCACAGAAGGAAAAACGGGGGAGAGCAGGCAAATCACGGGCACAACAACAGTGGGGCAGCGAGGGGCACAGAAAGGAAAAACGGGGGAGAGCAGGCAAATCACGGGTAAACAACAGTGGGGCAGCGAGGGGCACAGAAGGAAAAACGGGGGAGAGCAGGCAAATCACGGGCACAACAACAGTGGGGCAGCGAGGGGCACAGAAAGGAAAAAACGGGGGAGAGCAGGCAAATCACGGGTAAACAACAGTGGGGCAGCGAGGGGCACAGAAGGAAAAACGGGGGAGAGCAGGCAAATCACGGGCACAACAACAGTGGGGCAGCGAGGGGCACAGAAAGGAAAAAACGGGGGGAGAGCAGGCAAATCACGGGCACAACAACAGTGGGGCAGCGAGGGGCACAGAAAGGAAAAAACGGGGGGGAGCAGGCAAATCACGGGTAAACAACAGTGGGGCAGCGAGGGCACAGAAGGAAAAACGGGGGAGAGCAGGCAAATCACGGGCACAACAACAGTGGGGCAGCGAGGGGCACAGAAAGGAAAAACGGGGGAGAGCAGGCAAATCACGGGTAAACAACAGTGGGGCAGCGAGGGGCACAGAAGGAAAAACGGGGGAGAGCAGGCAAATCACGGGCACAACAACAGTGGGGCAGCGAGGGGCACAGAAAGGAAAAAACGGGGGAGAGCAGGCAAATCACGGGTAAACAACAGTGGGGCAGCGAGGGGCACAGAAGGAAAAACGGGGGAGAGCAGGCAAATCACGGGCACAACAACAGTGGGGCAGCGAGGGGCACAGAAAGGAAAAAACGGGGGGAGAGCAGGCAAATCACGGGTAAACAACAGTGGGGCAGCGAGGGGCACAGAAGGAAAAAACGGGGGGAGAGCAGGCAAATCACGGGCACAACAACAGTGGGGCAGCGAGGGGCACAGAAAGGAAAAGGGGAGACAAGCAGACAAAACTGGCACCGGGGCCACAAGCGGAGGGCGATCTTACCTACAGGAGCAGCGGGCAGACAGCACAGGCGGAGCTGTGTGGTGGGGGAGCGACCTACCTGGCAAGAGGACCAGTTGGAAGTGGCATTTCTCAAGGATCGAAAGTAGATTTGAAGGAATGCTGATGCAGCTCGGAAAAGTGGACTATAGTGGGAGAAACCAGTCCTTAAGATTTGAGTACTTTTCTTTAGTGTATTAGTATTACCAATATAAAAACCTACAAAAGCATTTCAGTCTTGAAAGACTGAAAAAACTGTTAAGCATTCCCAAAATGATGCAAAATTGCACCTTTTTGACAATGATCAGAGCTTTTCAGAGTGAAGTTGGAGTCCACATTGACAAAGCTGCGAGGTTTTTAGAGGGACATTTGAGTCTACATTGGGACCTCTCATTCAACATTGTCAAATATTCTGGAACATTTTGCACTTACACATTCCAGGCTTTCCCTGATGAAGATGAAGATCCTCCGGAAGTTTATGACCACATTTTTCTTTCTTTCTTTACCCCTGCCAGAAATTCCCATTGGGATCCCTAGCATATGTGTTTGACTTACGAGTATGGGTTTCCCCACGGTTTGCCTTGAAAAATGTAACTAGCTTTCTGGGCATTCCCAAACTCTTTTCCATACTCTTTCCACCATGGAAATAGTTAGAGACTTACTCCGTCCTAGTGCTGTCCTAACTCCCCTTCCAGGATGGAAAGGAACAGATTACACCCAGATTTGCTCGGGCTGTAGAGGAAGGTCTTTTGTCAAGGGGAAAAAATTGTTCTCTGTTGAAAAATAAAGTGTATTTCCACACGAGGCTGGTCTCTTGTGTAGGACGCTGTCTACTATGAAGAATTCAGCACAGGGGAATAGGAGCCTTTTAAAAAAAGTAATTTAGCATTCCCAAAAAGCATACATGGCGCAGCTTATCAAGCATACATCTAGGAATGTTTCTGAATAGATAAAGAAATTAAAGTACGTCTGGGTTGACATGGAAATCTCCACCTGTACCTGTATGATTTGTTTCCGTAAATAAAACCTTCAGTTTATTTTCCTGAATTTCCTTAACTAAGACTTAAAATAAAACAATGCAGGTTACGCGTTATCTACTGAAACTGAACGTGAAGGCGGTTGCTTAGTGAAAGGGAGATCCAATAATCCCTATAAACACTCAGCCTCACTCTTGCCCCTGTGGGCATGGTTTGTACTATGAGGGACTTTCAACCGAACAAATATACAAAAATGTTTCAAGATTGAGAATTCATCTGTTCCCCCGGCAAAGCCACTACTAAAAAATATGAATATGAGATGCTGATAATATCTTAAATTCTTAATTGCCTCGTTAATCATGTGTCATCATGAAATACCTACACTATGGTTGCCAAGATATAAACTAATGACAACATATATTTTAAAGTGTAATATAAAGCCTACATGAAACGCACAAAAACAACAACTGAAAAGGTAGTAAGAGCACACAAACACCTCCAATTAAATAGTTACTGCAGAAAAACACCAAGGAATAGGTCTGAGAAATGTTCCAATGGCGAGCGCCATTGTGATTACCATAGCTTTTATTTTTATTTGATGAATGTGTGCGATGCAGGCAGCCTTCTCCCTCAAGAGAAGTGAATGAAAGGTTGCATTTCAATTTGCCCCAAAGGGACTAATAATAAAAAAGTAACTAGAAGAGCTAAAATAATTCTGAAATGAACATGATGCAAAAATAGCTGTGTAGCATTTGAAGAACGTCAAAGATTGCTAAAGCTCTAATATTCTTTAAAAGTAATTGCATAATTTCAAAAGAATCTACCCCTGAATATGTCTCATACATTGTAAGGCATGACAACCAATGATTTCACTAAGTAAGTATTTAAGGCAGCTTCAGTAGATATTTGCTTGAATCGTAATGATATGCTTCCAAAAACAAGATTTGCTATTGCTGCTGAGCGTTTACAGTAGATTAACATCAAATAAAACTTTATTTACAATCGCTATCTATGAAAACTGGCTCCATCCTCTGCCATTATAACGAATAATACCGTCTCACAGCGTTTGGCAATTGTGGCAACGTCAAACCATTGTATAGCCAAATTGATTGTACCCTGGTTTGACTTCACATTCCATGCAGCCTTTTAGCTCCCCATTCTAAGGAGTACACGATGGTACAATCTATCCTCCGCATATTATTTATAAACTTTGCAAGCTGCAAGACGTGTAAAGCTTGCAAATGTTGTTAAAAATGCATTTTTTGCAGTTCTTTAAAGTTGTGGGAATCTGTTTTCCGTACTGTGCCGGACTGTTAGATCACCTTCTGGACTGTCGCACTTGGTAGATGTCCCATGCCAGAGCCGAACCCCAGCATGACCACGGCCCAGGTTCACTGATAGAATATCGACGCCCAAAATATCCCCATACCACAATATCTAGTTATAAATATCGATGTAAAAACAATTGACATGCTATATTTATAATGGTAAGTACAAAAATATTGAAAAAAAATATCGAAGTAAAAAATATATTTGTACAAAATATCAATTTTAATAGATATTAAAAAATTCTTAAATGTAATAAATATATAATTTTTTTAAATAAATTAGATTTAATATACATTAAAATAATATAACAAAAAAATGTAATAAAAAAATGTAAACACACATAAAATGTAATATATCTATATATACTTTGAAAAATTTATAAACTATTAATTTTAATTTATTTTATAACTTTATAATCATATAAAAATGTACAAGGAAATATATATATATATATATATATATATATATATATATATTGATACACCAATAACATAAAATCTAATAAAAAAACATTCTATTATAAATTAAAACATTAAACTATTTAAAAGTCTTTAAACTTACATTTTCCACTCCAGTCAGTGCAACAGTAGTGAAAGGGTTGGATAGTAGAGGGGTAAAAATTAATATCCCCACTCCAACAAGTGCAACAATAGGGAAAGTGTTGGATAGCGGAGGGGTAAAAATTACTATTCCAACTCCAATGGATGCAACAGTATGGAAAGTGTTTGATAGTGGAGGTGTAAAAATTACTATTCCCACTCCAGTGAGTGCAACAGTAGGGAAAGTGTTGGATAGCGGAGGGGTAAAAATTAAATTACTATTCCCACTCCAGTGACTATAACAGTGGGGAAAGTGTTGGATAGCGGAGGGGTGAAAATTACTATTCCTACTCCAGTGAGTGCAACAGTAGGGGAAAGTGTTGGATAGCGGAGGGGTAAAAATTACTATTCCCACTCCAGTGAGTGCAACAGTACGGAAAGTGTTGGATAGTGGCGAGATAAAATCTACTATTCCAACTCCAGTCAGTACAACAGTAGGGAAAGTGGTGGATTGCAGAGGGGTAAAAATTAATATTCCCACTCCAGTCAGTTCAATATTAAAAACAAACAAAATATCAACAACAAAAAATATTCAAAAAACAAAATGAATAAAAAATATATAAATATATTCAAAATTAAAATACAAATATATTTAATAATAAAAATAAAAAATATAGAAACATATTATAATGTTAAATACATATGACAAATACCTAGAAATATTATATTAAATTAAAGAAAAAATAATTTGCAAACAAATATTTTAAATTAGAAATTATTGACAAACAAAAACATTAATAATTACATAAATTTTGTTTTTTATTTCCTACCCTATAACACCAGACAATTCACAACCCACATCTAAATTTGAAAAAAAACCTTGTATAATTAACATAATTAATTATCAATTAAAGAAATATTATTACTTAAAAAACAAATTAAAACACATAAGAATTAATTTACTCTCCACCCTTTACCCCTATAAAACCAAAACCCACACAAAAAAACAATTACCCTAATTAATTATCAATTGATGAATTAGTATTAATGATCAACTAATTATTAATTAAACATAAATTACTTCACACCCTTTACCTCTAAAAACCCCACATACCACACATAAAATTATTTCCACAATTTCCATATTTAATTTTCAATTAATTAATTAATATTAATTAACAACTAATTATTAATTGAGTAAACATAAATTACTTCCCACCCTTTGCTCCTATAAAACTCACAACCCACACCTAAAATTGATAACACAATTTTCATAATTAATTTTACATTAATAAATTAATATCAATTAACAACTACTTATTCATTAATTAAAAATAAATTACTTCTCACCCATTACCACTATAAACCCCACAACCCACACCTAAAACAATGACACAATTACTATAATTAATTAACAATTAATTAATTAATATTAATTAACAATCACTTAATAATTAATTACTAATAAATTACTTCCCACAATTAACACTATAAAAACTAAAATAAATAAATATTAATAAATAAAAAATAATCATTAATTTATTATAATTAAATTACTTCCCACCCTATTCCCCTATAAACCCACAACCCGCTATGGAACTAAAAAACACAAAATTTAATTAAAATAAAATTGAAAACTATTAGAAATGTAACACATACATTTAAAATACATTGTAAAATACATTACACTAATTAAAAAATCGATATTTTAAACAACTATATTTTTGCAAATGATATTAATGACTGATCTTTTTAAAAACAATATTTCTTAACTTAAAGTAAATATTCTTGACCACAATATTCTTGCTGTCGATATTTCTGTGTCACGATATTTACAACTCGATATTTGTGGAGTTCGACATTTCAAACTCAATATTTTGTCTGTATACCCACTGCCCAGTGCCCTAGCCCCACAACAGCATTGCTCCTTGCTCAAAGAGCCACCATCCTTGACAGATGTCCTTGTTGCAATCCACAACTGCAAGGTCCTGTGTCCAGAGCTTGTTGTTCTCCCCATAACGCCGCCCCTGGACTGTCCCTGTCTGATGCAGAACCACCTGAATGTGGCTTTCAGGCATACAGAGTGCTGTCTTTTGTGGCTGGGATACACTGGCGGACTGGGAACTGAAACCGGCCCTGGCAACCAGCTCGGCCGGCCCCTGGGGGGTGGGGTGGGGTGGGCGGTACTAGTGGAAAGCCCCCGGTAACAAAAACAGCCCCCCAGGGGTCGAAAACCGGTCCCCACCCTGGTGTCACACTGGGGAAATGCCTGGTGCCCGCTATGGCAAGTCTAGCCCTGCTGAGATATCATGTAGCTAGAAATTGTCACAGTAATGGAGTTATATGGATAAAAGTTTCCTTCTGAGAAGTCAGGAAACTTCAAAATGGTGCCCATCTTTAGGGGCAAAGTTAAAAATTTGCCGCTCCTAATCTTCTCTCTGGATAGCCACAGTCCAGAAAGAACTTGGAGAAGAAACATTACTTCTGCCAATACCTGCTATGCCTTCTGCAGTGTGCTTTTTATATCAAACATGGCTCCCCTAAGGCAACTGTCATCAAACTTATCTTTTCTTGCCCATGGGAGCACATCATGAGGCTGAGGAAATGACACCAGTAACCCATATACAGAATACAGGGAAGGGTCTACAGAGAGGTAATTATGACTTCATGTGTTATTTGCCGCTCTGTCTATTAAAACCCCTATAGTAAGCAATTACATTAGTGAAATGTTCCCACGTACTATTATGCATATTCAAAGTAATTTTTCTAATCATAAAAGGACTACCAAAAAAGGGATGTGCTCAGCAATGGTGACAATGGTGACCTATTTTTGCTGAAACTTTTAGGTTTATCAGTCGCATTCGATATAGTGAACTATGACATATTGCTACAATGGCTTAGAACTGTGCCATGGTTTCTGAAGAGGCTCTAGAAAGGTTCTGTTAATTTTTGACTGGATGGACACAATAAACTTCACTATGAGTACCTCAGAATACACATAGGGGCCGATTCCGATTCGGGCCGGAAAACGTACCGACCGACTCGGAGCCGGAATTCAATCCGACCGACACGTACCGGTGCAGTCCGACCCGCAAAGTACGATGAAAAGCGTGCAAAATCCGACCGACTCGTACGGAACACAATACGAATGACCGAACCGCGCGGAAAACAGCTATCCGGCTGGAAAAGCACGCGAATCGAACCGACCGACACGCACCAGGAAGAATCCCGAACGAAACGTACCCGTGAAATCCGACCCGCAAAGTACGATGCAACGCGTGGAAAACACGACTGAGTTGCACGGAGCCCAAGCCGTACGACCGACACGCATACAAAACTGCGAGCCGAAGCAACCCAATACACCGCGACCGACGCTTACGCAGCACAGAAAACAGCACAAACACAGCGCGAACGAATCGGAGAAGCTCGCACGAGACAACTGCAGGGTCCGACTCGGTCAGAAGAACGTCTCCTACATGCACAAAAAGTACAAAGGGAAAAACACACAAAAAAAGGCCAAACAAGCAATTACAGAGGCAATAAATACTGGGGGGTGAAACAGGGAACAAAGACACACCCACAACTCCACCCATATAAAGGACACAAATCCCTACCATGATCCTTTGCAAATTCAAATTACCTGCCAGCACTCAACAGCAACAGACAGCAACCACACACACACTCACAGCTCATCCATCACACAAGCCACACACCATCAGCACCTCAACAAATAGCACCCTCACATACACCCAGCAAAACACACACTCACACACCCTCACTTGCACACCCCCACACACATCACTCACCACCACCACCCATCACCATGCCCCTAAAGAAGAATCCAAAGTTCCTAGATAGTGAATTGGAAGTCCTGGTAGATGAGATCCTCAGGGTAGAGCCACAGCTGTTTGGTACACTGGTCCAACAGACCCCCATGTCGCAGAAAACCAAGATGTGGGCGAGGATCGTTGACAGGGTGAACGCACAATCACCATGTTTGCGCACAAAGGAAGACATCCAGAACAGGTGGTATGACGTGCGCAGGAGGGTCAGGGACCTACTGAAGAAGGAATACCTCTTGAGCCAACACACCGGCAGTGGCCCTCCTGCCAAACCAGTATACCTCAGGCCCTGGGAGGAGAAGGTGCGGGCCATCCTACCACCAGTGAGCGTATATGGACTAGAAAACATCCCAGAGCCTGGTGAGTACACAACCAATATACCCAATATTGTGTGACAACACACACACATCACTGTCAAGGGCATAGTCAAACCATGCACCCTTAGCAAATCCACAGCAACAAAACCAGAATCATCCCAAGATGTGTATGTCAGTCAGATAAACACAATACATGCCATCTCATAGTGATATGTAACTGTGTCATGACATGTACAAACCCTACAACAAATAAAGCTAGGCAGTGGCACAAATATAACCAACAAACACTGTCAGATATGTAGCCACCACTACAAAACCACCACACAGGGAATCCCACAGAAAGGAAGGAATTCTGTGTATGCTGGTCAAGTCAGTGTAGCCAATAGCATCATGGGAGTTGTAGTCACAGATATTGCCCACCCTCACAAAACGCCCATCAACACCACTCTGAACCATGCTCACATCACAGGGAGTGGAAAACAACTGACAAGATGGCTGACACTGGCTACTGCTGTGGGGAGCACAAGGCCCTGCTGGGAACTGGGCGCCAACAAACAGCAGGACACCACTGACTGACATCCTGAAAGCCAACTTGCACTCCCTGCAATGGAAGCACGTTCCATGGTGGGACATCTGGCTGGGTGGGAAGGAGGACTGACAGCTATGACCATAGTTACCAGCAGCTCTTCCCACACACACCCCTAACACAAACTACACACAACTCACCTGGGAAAATGCATTGCCTCACACTAAAATTAATTATCCTACAAAGAACCACCACCCTGGGTCATGCTGTGGGAAGCACAGTGACACACATGGGACTTGTAGCCAAACAAACGCCAGGACAACACTGTCAGCCATCCATTCAGCACAGGCACAATACCCCACAGGGAAGCAGAGTCAGAAGGAAGGAAGTATGGGCAAGCTGGGAAGGGGGTGGAGGCAATAGCATGATGGGAGTGGTAGTCACAGCTCAACATCCCCTCCCACATGGCCCAGCAAGCTCACACTGAAGCATGCACACCTCACAGAGAGTGGAAAGCCCCATCAAAGATGTCTGACACTGGTGCTCTGTTGTGGGGAGCACAAGGCCATGCTGGGAACTGGCCACCAACCAAAAGCAGGACACCACTGTCAGCCATCTTGCCATTGCTGTCACACCCACACACAGTGAAGTACACTCAAAAGGAAGGAAGTATGGGCATGCTGGGAAGGGGGTGGAGGCAATAGCATGATGGGAGTGGTAGTCACAGCTCAACATCCCCCCCACATGGCCCAGCAAGCTCACACTGAAGCATGCACACCTCACAGAGAGTGGAAAGCCCCATCAAAGATGTCTGACACTGGTGCTCTGTTGTGGGGAGCACAAGGCCCTGATGGGAACTGGCCACCAACCAACAGCAGGACACCACTGACTGACATCATGAGAGTCAACCTGCACCCACTGCAAGGGTGGCATGCTTCATGGTGGGATAACTGGGCTGGAGGGAGAAATATGTCCGGATGTCAACCAAATACCACCAATGCTGGCCATGCACACACCTCAACATTCACATTGAAATGCTTCATGTTGTCAGGACAATGCGCTACACCAATATCAACAGCTGACTGTGACAACTTAGGACAATGCAATGTACAGGCCCGCATCCAGAGGTACAGTCACAACTGTCAGGTGTTTGAACCATTGATGCCTGTAGAAACATTACATACATTGTGTGTCTCTTCCAAATACAGGTGATGATGGGGACACAGCAGCAGATGTTGAGGAGTCCGTGTCCCAGGCTCCGGGGGACACTGAGCTCACTGGTGTGGAACAGCCTCTGCCCACCTCGGATGACGAAGACCTACCTGGCACCTCCGCAGTGAGTCATCATGCAGCACCAGCAGGACCACCAGCTGCACCCCTTGCACCCACCCCTCCAACAACTGCCAACACACAGACCACCCCTGCCGACACGGACAAACCAAGGACCACCACCACCAACAGCACATGGACCCCGGCCCAACGTGGAGCTACGGACACCAATACCAGCAACAACCCCCAAGGGGGCCCAGGGTCACCTGTGCGTGCCACCGCAGGTCCTTCACGTGTCGCCAGGGGTGGTGGGAGGGGTGGTAGACATAGGTCGCTGCTTGCAGAGGGGTCTGGACTGCATGATGACCCACAACTGGTACGCATAGCTGATGCGTACCAGACTAACACCAGAGAGTTCAGCCAGGTAGTGGGGGTCCTCAGGGACATTCAACAGCAGCAGGCTGCCCATCATGCCCGCTTGGACTTACACATGTCCCGCATGGAGTCCAAGTGGGACACAGTGCAAGAACAGACGGCGGTGCATAGGGACATATTACAATGCCTCCGCCAGATTTGCACCAACATGTCAACACCTCCCTGTGTGCCCACAACATCTGGTGCTGCAACAACTGCAAATGCCACAGGGAGGGAGGATGACTCTGGTGGAGAGTCCCCTGCACCGCAGCAGCCTGCACTTGAGGGTCCCCCCCCAAAGAAGAGGGGTCGTCTGAGGAAGGACAACTGAGAGGCTGATGGCCATGCACAACCCCCAGGAAGCCAACACCTGTTCTGGAAAATCACCTTTGTGCCCAAACTCTTCACCCTGTCGAATGCAACACAACTCTCCCACATGACATGGGGAGCTCAAGTTGGACCAATGTATCAGATGACTGTGGACTTTACTCAGGACATTTATGCTATCAGGACTTCCAAATCATCTAGGAACTTTGGATTACAATCACAATGTACAGCACCCACCATCCTGTGCACTATACTCACACATGTATGTTAATAAACTCACTAATACACCATACTTGCCTCTGTTGTGATTCCAACGTTGTTTCTGAAGTGGAGATGATGATCTGTGAAATGACACTGTGCATGCTAACTGCTACAGCAAGTACAACACCGGCATGTGAGTCATGGCGACGTGACACATATGAGTGAGACACACCACCAGGGCTACACAACACATACACACCAGGGCCATCTGACTCATCGCCTACACTGATGTTGCAAGGAAATACGGTGCAATGCACAGACCTAACACCTATTCACAGTCTGTGTTAACTAGCCCACTGGTGCAGTAAGCAAATATCAGTCAGATGTGTGACCACAGACAACGCACATCACAAAGTGAAGCACAGGTTTATTACACATTTGCAACATGTTGTAACCACTACAGATGCAAGGTGATCCCACCTGGCAGTGGGCACACAGTCAACAAGTGTAGAAGAAAGGAAGTCCATGGGTGTGGCGCACATCACCTGTAGGGAAACGACAGCTACCACCCTGGAAGTTGATTGACGGTGTCGGGGGATCACAGTTGACCAAACAACTCTGAAAGTACCCTGTGAAGGACAAAAATGACACACAGTCAAAAGCACTGAAGAACAGGACAGAACTGCAATACTCATGCCCAATACATGTCACAAGATACGCACCCAGAACCAAGTTAGCATGTCAACACTGTTGTGGAGTACAGACTACCTGTAAGGACACATCGCTGCACGCATCCAGTCAAGTAGCACATGGACACACTCAAACAGCACCAGAGCACCACCAACACATATCATGCAAACTCACATCTTTGCCATAACATCCCTGGATACTCACATTCAGCTGAAGAAGTTGGTGATGAGCTGTGTGCGGACATCACCCTCATCATCATCATCATCATCACTGGCATCGTGGTCCAGCCCAGGATCCTCCACAGGTTGCGGATGTTGGTCATCGTCATCCAGGATGAGAGGCAACTCCTTCCGCACTGCCAAGTTGTATAGCATGCAGCAGACGATGACAATCTTGCACACCTTTGCTGGGGCATATGGGAGGGCCCCTTCTGTCTTGTCTAGGCAGCGGAAGTGGCTCTTCAGGAGACCAAATGTCCGCTCAATCACTCTCCTGGTCCGACCATGTGCCTCATTGTAGCGCATCTGGGCTGGTGTCACAGGGTTCCTGAGGGGCGTCAGCAACCACGGCATGTTGGGGTATCCGGAGTCACCTACATACAGACAATTGCACATTAGCTGATTTGGAAAAGAGGGTGGAACACTACATTGCAGAACACACACAATGCTACAAAGTCAGTACACACCAACAAGCCAGGCACGCTGGTTCCGCATCTGTGACATCATCCTCGGGATGCGACTACTCCTCATCACGTAGGCATCGTGTGCAGAACCGGGGAAACGGGCACAGACGTGTGAGATGCTCATATCTGCAAGACATACCACCAGTGCATTGACCGAATGGTAGTGTTTGCGGTTCCTGTATGCCTGCTCTTGGGCCTGTGGTGGTACCAAAGCCACATGTGTCCCATCAATGGAGCCAATGACATGCGGCATCCTCCCCAAGGCATAGAAGTCACTCTTCACGTCAGTGAGTTGTTGAAGTCTAGGGAAATAGATGTACTGGTTCAGGTATCTCAACATAGCCTCCAAAACATCGCGGAGCACACGGCTGAACATGGTCTGTGACATCCCACCAGCAGACGCCACAGTGTGTTGAAAGGTACCGGTGGCAAAGAAGTGTAGGGCTGCCATCACCTTCACCTTGGGGGTCAGCGCTGTAGGGTATGTCCAGCCAGGTTGCAAATGTGGGGCCAACCGCACCGTCAATTCCTCAATCAGTGGCCTGGTGAAGCGGTACCGTCGGATGCAGTCCCGTTCAACCACTGTTGCAAGGTCAGGGAATGGCCGATGGACAGCTGGTGCCCTGCAGTGCATAGGTGAAGAAAGAAAGATTGTCAGTCACCCCACATATGTGGCATAGACCAGACTCAATATCACATGATACATCATTACGAGACACAAGTACATGATGCGTAAGGACATGTATGGCACCTACATGGCTAACATCTAACATCACAGTTCAACATGTGTCCTCAACAAGTCCCAGGTTGTGCTATGGGATATCATTAGGCTGTGTCACAGTACCCATGTACTGCTGTCACGTTCCAAACACACACCACAGTGACATGTGAGGACAGATGTGCCCCAGGCATCACAGCTCATCGACAGGTAGATTCCCAGGGACCCTGTATTGCCACATGGATACTGGCATGACATGGTGCATCATGAATACACCACAGCTAAACAACCATGACCCCCACAGGTAGTGGTCCCTGTTGCCGCGGCAGGTCAGACATGGACGTCTGTGACACACACACGCACAACATCAAAGTCCATGCACAAACAACGTGGATGTGGAGACTGTCTCCCATTGTGCACATGGAATCAGAGACATTGTAAACACAACATGCACACAGACTGTGGAGGGCCATCACAATTGTGGCAATGGGTCACCCTGGGACGTACATACCATCCCACATGGGACTCAGGGGGTATGTGACATGACATACACATACACAACCGTGAAATGTGACCATGCCACATGCCCTGAAATGAACAGTTGCACACCACAGTGTTCATGTGCACAACACACCAAGGATTCTGTCCCCATGAACACGTGCACAGCCTGGGAGTGGCTGCCCCCAAGTGCCACCCAAAAAACAACATGTTGACCCCCATACACAGAACAGGTAATGCAGCCTTAGGATACAGTGTGGACAGGCTGTGGTGTTGTAGGTGTGCCCCTCACTCCCTGGGAAGTATATGTGGCTGGCATATGTTCACCTGTGACAGGCATGGTGACATATGCCAGTGACTTGTACAGGGACGCGTTGTACAGCAATGGACCGATCGGTGCGCACGCATTGGCCATTGCATACAATGTGAGTGGGTACGTGTTGTATCCGCAATACGCGTTGTACAGCAATGGACCGATCGGTGCGCACGCATTGGCCATTGCATACAATGTGAGCGGGTACGCGTTGTATCCGCAATACGCGTTGTACAGCAATGGACCGATCGGTGTGCCCAGCCGGCCCATTCAATTCAATGTGAGCGGGTACGCGTTGTATCCCGGGTACGTGTTGTAGAGCAATGGACCGATCGGTGTGCCCGGCCGGCCCATTGCATTCAATGTGAGCGGGTACGCGTTGGATCCCGGGTACGCGTTGAACTGCAATGGACCGATCGGTGTGCCCGGCCGGCCCACTGCATTCAATGTGAGCGGGTACACGTTGTATCCCGGGTACGCGTTGTACAGCAATGGACCGAACGGTGCGCACACATTGGCTGGGGCCTGGCATGGCAACGGACGCGTTTTCGAAGCTCCAACGAGTCTGATGCAGTGAATTCAGTTGGCCAGCCACAACAATGTTGCAAAATCATGGGTGTCATGAAGTTGAAGATTTGAAGGATGCTGTGGGCGTGTATTAGTGCTGCTATTCCATGGATTGGTCAGATTCAGAAGATGCAAACGACTTGGACCTATCACTTTGGACACATGGGACAGTATCTGCCTCTGCAGCACACATATAATGCTGGCTGTTCCCCTGAGAGCTCACTTGCCTGCACTACATGCTCCAGGACGACATCTGCCACCAACACTGCTGCTGTTTATGCATCCTCTGGCTCCTGCAATGGCAGGTACTGTGGAGAGAGCCCCAGCCTTCAGCCTTGAGGAGAACCAGGCCCTGCTGGACAGCCTCCTTCCGCAGTACAGCAAGCTGTATGGGAAACCAGGGGAGCAGGTGAGTGTGCTCTCCACTGCATCACTAATTGTGCATGTTGTCTGACTAGCAGGACTTTCAGTGTGCACACCACTGGCTAGCATGCTCACTGAGTAGTTCTCACCCCCCAAAGTGTGTAGTTACATGCACTGAACTGGTACAGTGCAGTAACAGTGCATTCCAACTAGGTTTACTTCCCATGCAATGATACCATGTAGTGACTGCTGGAAAACTGTTCATAGCCATTGTTGCACTGCCTGTGTACATCATATGCCCCTGTGATTGAGACATGTATATCCAACTGTGTGATGCACGTATATGTTGCATGTGTAGTAATGGCCTTTTCACTTTGTCATCCTCACAGGTTGATGCCCACCAGAAGCAGGACATCTGGCTGACCATCGCCCGGAAAGTAAGATCCGTGGGGGTCTACAGGCGCAGGATCCGCAACTGCCAAAAGAGGTGGCAGGACCTTCGTGGCTGGACCCGGAGGATCGCAAGGGTCCAGCTGAAGCTGTCGCCTCCTCGCAGGAGGGGCGGACACCGGACCCTGACCCCCCACATGCTCCGGATCCTGGTGGTGGTCTTCCCTGACCTGGATGGGCAGCTGAAGGACAGACAGCAGCAAGGAGGGGGTGAGTCCATGACTGCACTGTGCACTTTGTCTGACATGCTATGTGCCCTCCTCTGGCCTGGTTAAACTTCCACAGTACATCAGTCATGTGGTCCAGGACCCATGTCCCTCATTTGTGACATGCCCACTTCTCCTCTGATGTGTGGCCCTTATAGTCAGGAAATTGTGTCATTTGGGGACTGTGTCATTGCATTTTGCTTTGCTCAAGGTGGGGGACAGCATTTGTTCCCGTGACTATGTTGTGCGATTCATGGGTGGGTCAATTGCTTACACAATGCCTAAGTTCTGACATGTGATCTGGGTGTAACTTTGATATGTGGTCCGCTTGCTGCTCTGACTCACCACATGTCCCTGGGGAATTTGGCACACACCCATGCTGCTGGTGGAAACAATATTTGGGCCTCAGGAGTATGTGTATCCAGTGTGTCACACATGCTTAGCCACCTGCCTACTGTCCAGGACTCATCCCTCTTACAGGTGGAGCTGGACAGTCATGCCTACTCCAGGGCATACAATCCACTCTGTACTCCTACTCCCTTGTATCATCTGGCATGTTGTGATCAGTGAAATGTACCCTCAGGTGTCTGCCTCTGTCTCATTGTGCTGTGTCTTCGTTGTCAGGACTACTGGTATGTTTATCGGTTAGGGCTCAGCATGCCATCTGAGATGTGACCATGATAGACGATACTTCTGTGACTTATAGGTGTCTTATCACTTGACTGTGCACACAGGTGTTTGCGACTGTGACTTTCAGGCAGCTGTATTTACATTCACAGCACACTGTGAGGTGCTCATGTTCAGAGAGTTGTGTTTCATGTCCCCCATATGTCCAGTTGGTATGACGTGGACAAATGGTAGTACAGATGAAGTGGTTTTTGGGGGATGGACATGTGCACTTGTCAGTCACATAACTTGCATTCCCCATGCCCTCGGATTGTGACACAGTGCAGACTGTTGTTGGCTGGCTGCCATGGACATGTGACTTGAGACACTAATGTATGACTTTGCACGCATTCCTGTGTCATGGCATTAAACTTCCTGGGACTGATCCTGCAGGGGAGTGACATGTGCAACATGCACCCCATTGTGGCATTGACTATCCGGACATGGGTGCATCATGGTGTCTGGTGCTGGTATGCATCACATGCATTTCTAATTAGACTCTGGCCATCCCTTTATCCGGACACCTGCACTGACTCAGTGGCAAGAGATGTGATGTGTGCATGTTCACATACTTCACTGTGTTCCCTGCAATGTCCAACAACTGTGTAGGTGGTGCATGTGTCCACACTGGGGTCTTACCATCAGACAGGCACCAGATAGATGGGTGCAAGGGCAGGAGGGTTGTGAGTCCCATGGTTGACCAGCAGACTGACAATTGGCTTCCCCGAATCTGTGTGAGGACTTCAGGCAATGTTCAACTAAGGATGCCAGGGCTTGCTCCGTAATGTGCTGTACTCACTGTGGTGTGTGCGGTCAGTGTAGGTGACTGATGTTTGTCTGTTTCCCTAATTGTTTGCAGATACATCCACGGCCACAGGAGGGGACAGCTCCACGGACCAGGAGGAGCAGCGGAGCCAGACTGGGTCAGCATTGGACGAGTGGTCAGAGGGACCCAGTGGCACGGAGGGCGAGGGGAGCCACACCGAGGAGTCCTCAGCACCATCCACCTCAGCTGGGGACCACAGCAGCTCGGAGGATGACTCCCTTGTGGAGGCGGGTCTCGGCAGCCACCAAAGGCCAGCTAGTCTGTCTGGCCCCGCCACCACCACCACCGCCCTCCCATCGGCTCCCATTCCTGAGGTCCGTGGAGGCTCCCGTGCTCGGGAGCGTGTCTCCTTCGTGCCAGGCACCGCACCCCTGCCCCTGTGTCCCCTGCTGCCCTGAGTGAGGAGTCTGTATACCTCCTTCGGGAGCTCCATGTAGGGCAGACAGCAATGCTGAGTGTCCTCCATGCACACACCACTCTGTTGACACAGCTGGTGTCGTTCATGGAGGGCATCTCGACGGGTATGTCTGCCCTACAGAGGAGCAATAGGTCCATGGACTCCTCCCTGACGGCAGCAGTGTCCCTCCTCCAACAGTCCCTCACCCCTCCCACCTCTGCCCCATCCACACTTCCTGCCCCCTACCTGTCCAAAGCACATGCACACCTGCACAGTCACCCAAACACACAGACACGAGCAGCACAGACACACCCAAGAGCAAGGCAAGACGTGCACACAAGCATCCTCAGGGGACTGATACCACAGACACACGGGATGGGGAACACACACACACACAGGCATCCACATCCACTCCGCAGTCCTCCAAATCCTCTCCCTCCAAGACCCCTTCCCTTGCCTCGCCTGCTACCCCACCTACACAGCAGGTCTTCCTGTGTGACCTCGGCCTCTTCCCCACCATTCCTGCTGACCCAGCACACCAGGGGAAGAGGAAGTCCACCCACACAGAGAGGAGTGCCCCTCGCCCCCAGACACCCTCCCCCAGGTGCAGGCAGATACAGGAGCCCATTCGGAAGTCCCCCCGGAGCAGGAAGAGCAAGACCCCACCACCACCACCACGCAGCTCCAGCGCCCAGTCTCTCTCCTCCATCCCCCAGGTCACCACTGCACAGGTTCCCCCACCACACCCTGCCCCAGGTTCCCCCACACACCGATACCGCATCCCCAGACTGCTTAGGCCCTCCCCCCTGCCACTTGCTCTTCCACCCCCAACCCAGATGCTCTGCCTGTTAGTGGCACTGTTGTGGGGACCGGGTCCCCCCCTCTGTCCTGCCCACCCCATCTGCCCACCTTTCCACTCCCTTGGAGTCATGCACTGCAGTGGAGTCCACAACCACCACGTCTGACTTGGGCACCGCAATGGGTACCCAGTCCACTACATCAGTCAAGCCCACTGCAGTGGTTGCGGCACCCACACCAACTGACTTGTGTACCACGGTGGTGCCGGCACCCCCTGAGTCAGACACCTCCACTGCAGTTGCCGGTGACACTCCTGCACCCACCACCCCTTCACTGCCTCACTCTGCCATCCCCTGATCCTGTCCCTGCGGTGCCTGGCCTGCCCCTTGTATGCCCCTCCAAGGGTGATGTCCCCCAACCGTACCAGTGCAGGCAAGCAATGTGTGACCAGTTGTCACTTCTCACCCCGTTGGTACTGTGATTTTGGACTGGCCATTGGCCTTAGTTTCTTTTGGACTTCCGTTTTTACCCTGACATTTGCTGAATAAAGCCTCTTTTTGTTTACTTTTGGGTTTTCTTTAGATGTACATGATGTGGATGAGTAGCATCCTGCATTTGCAGTTGTAATAGTGTTCACATCAGGGCGATGAAGTGTTGCAGTGATGGACTCCATGTGGTCCATGGGATATGTGTCCTGTTGTAGTCTGGATCTTTGGCATCCTTTGCTACAGTCTGAGGGTGTAATGTTCAGCATTTGACACAGGGATGTCCTTTTGCATTTGTAAATGAACATCTTTGTCTTACACTGATGCACATCTGGTGGGCTTACCACTGTTCAATGTTCCGATTTCCCTGACTGTGTGCCCAGCTCCACTGGACATGCAGTTTTGCACATCAATGTCGAAGGACTCATCTGTGTATACAGTGCAACTTGCTTGACACGTGTTTGGTGTGTGTGCAGATGACTGACGTGACATCCCCGTACCCAGGCTGATGTGAGCAGAGCCTTCTGTGTGTTGTGGTTGTTGACTCACTGACGGAGTGTTCTGCTGACATGTTTGGGTCATGCACAGACAAGGTTTGGCACAGCGGACCTTCGACAGGAGTGGTTTCCCTCATGGCAGTGTGTAATCTGGTGACATTGCATGGGCCTGTGTTGTGTAAGCATGTCTGTGCGTGTTCCCTTCCCTTTTCCTACACAGGCTGTGTCCCTAGGGATGTTCCTGTTCGTGATGCTTACTGAGTTGTTCTGTGTTCATCCAGCATCTTGGACCTGGTTTCTCTGTGATGTGGGTGCATGGCAAACTAATGTTCATGAGGTTGTCATCCCAGGTTGTCTTTGTTGTCAGTGCTGGGGATGTGGGCAAACGCAGATGGGACACATTCAGGATTCCACTTGGCACTTGTTGTTTACACGAGTATTGTGATTTACAGTTTGTGTTAGCTTTCAGTGATTGTGACACGTTGTGTGTGTGACTGCTGCCACTCCTCAGGGTCAGAGCTGCAATGTTGGTAGTTGTGTACGTGTGTTCTTCGTGTGTCACCTTGGCTTCTTCATTGGTGTGTGACTATGGCCAGGATCCCATTGATTGTGGTGGATTTCACATCATGCCCATGTACCGCATACTGTGCTGTGTGTCAGACATTGACAAGTCTTGTTGACTGGCCATGTGTGATGGGTTTCTGCACCTTGGTTCCCACCACCACCCCTGGTATTGTCATGGGTGCATGTGCAATGTCACCAGTCCATGTGAGCTTCACTGCTGCACATTGGTGGAGATCAGGGTGTGTGGTGTTGAGTGTGTGCAAAAGTGAGTTGTTGCACGGCCAGACCCCTACCTCCATATTGGCCTTGGCTGGCAGGCCGTGCTGATTGATTGGAGCTTGTGTAGGTGTGATGGGTGACCTTGGCTTCTTCATTGGTGTGTGACTGTGGCCGGGATCCCATTGGTTGGTGTGGATTTGACGTCATGCCCATGTACAGCGTACTGTGCAGTGTGTGAGACATTCACAAGTCTTGTTGACTGGCCATGTGTGATGGGTATCTCCACCTTAGTTCCCCCCACCACCCCTGGGATTGTCATGGGTGCATGTGCAATGTCACCAGTCCATGTGAGCTTCACTGCTGCACATTGGTGGAGATCAAGGTGTGTGGTGTTGAGTGTGTGCAAATGAGAGTTTTTGCACGGCTAGACCCCTACCTCCATGTTGGCCTTGGCTGATTGATTTGTGCTTGTGTAGGTGTGATGGTAGTTAGTTGCACAGGACACATGGCTGGGGTTCACAGTGTGAACGACATCTAACATTGTCATCACAGTGGGATTATCATGCAGGCTAGTGTCAGCACAATATGGGGTCCCTGGGGGTAGTGCTGTGGTGTGTCTGTCTCTTGCTGTCTTAGTTGCTGTTCCTACAAGCTTGTGTGACATGTGTAATTTGTGCTCCCTCTCATCTAACAATGCCTGATTGCCCACATAGGGGATTTGGATCCATGAGTTACTTTTGTGTGGCACTGTATGTGCATCTGTGTAATTGGTATTCAGGCCTCATCATGTGTTGTGTGGTTGCCTGGGGACACTGGCACCCCCCTCTCACCTGTTGTGTTTGATGTGCAGTGTGGGGCTGCCTGTTTGTGTTTGTGCATCTGCACCACTGCATTGGCATATCTTTAGTGTGCCATTTGCTGTATGTTGTTTGGTGGGTTTCACCTGCTGTCCCTGGGACTCCTAGGTCATCAGTCAGCACAATGATCATTGTTTGTGTGTCCCATTGCTGCCATGGTATGTTATTTGTTCACCTCACATCTACAGTCTCCACAGGGTATCTACATTTGTGTGCCCACTGGTGCAAATATGTGGGTCTGCATTATGATGGTCACTTCTGTCATTGTGTCATTGATGGATGTTGACAGTGTCAGCCCCCATGGGTGATGTTTGTCTGCACATGGCCAAAGGTATGTCTTATTTGCACTGCACTGTTTGCCTCACACCATCTATGTTGCTATGGGACACAAGCACTACTTTGCCACTGATGTGTTTGTTGTTCTGTGACCAGGAATCATCCATGCAGTTTGGCAGATGCAGCTTTTTCAATGTCAACACTTACATTTTGGTCACTGTGATGATGGGGGTTGGACCCCATTGCCACAATGTTCAAAATGTGCTTCAGCTGTGGACCCCACACTTACCTTTTGGTCACTGTGATGATGGGGGTTTAGACCCCATTGCCACAATGTGCAAAATGTGCTTCAGCTATGGACCCCACACTTACCTTTTGGTCACTGTGATGATGGGGGTTTAGACCCCATTGCCACAGTGGTCATGGTCTGCTTGCATTGTGGGGGCCACACACATTTATGTGTGACACATGTGATAGGGGGTCACATTGTATGTTCAAAGTCATGTTCAGTGTTGTAGGCATTTGACACAGTCTACACACGCTTGTCATGGTGTTGGGGGGATGTCTTTTGTTGCATTCCTTATGTTGGTGTGTGCTTGTTGTGTCATGCATTGGCCATCCTATGAGTGGGGGTGTTGTTGGTGGTAGGCATCCTGCCCCCATGGGTGGAGGTAGTAGTAGTGGTAGGCATCTGGCACCCCCTGAGTAGGGGTGGTAGTGGTGGTAGGCATCCAGCCCCCATGGGTAGAGGTGGTTGTAGTGGTAGGCATCTGGCACCCCCTGAGTAGGGGTGGTAGTAGTGGTAGGCATCCAGCCCCCATGGGTAGAGGTGGTAGTAGTGGTAGGCATCTGGCACCCCTGGGTAGGGGTGGTAGTGGTGGTAGGCATCCAGCCCCCATGGGTAGAGGTGGTAGTAGTGGTAGGCATCCAGCCCCCCATGGGTAGAGGTGGTAGTAGTGACAGGCATCCTGCCCCCATGGGTAGAGGTGGTAGTAGTGACAGGCCTCCTGCCCCCATGGGTAGAGGTGGTAGTAGTGGTAGGCATCTGGCACCCCCTGGGTAGGGGTGGTAGTGGTGGTAGGCATCCAGCCCCCATGGGTAGAGGTGGTAGTAGTGGTAGGCATCTGGCACCCCCTGGGTAGGGGTGGTAGTGGTGGTAGGCATCCAGCCCCCATGCGTAGAGGTGGTAGTAGTGACAGGCATCCTGCCCCCATGGGTGGAGGTGGTAGTAGTGGTAGGCATCTGGTACCCCTGGGTAGGGGTGGTAGTGGTGGTAGGCATCCAGCCCCCATGGGTAGAGGTGGTAGTAGTGGTAGGCATCTGGCACCCCCTGGGTAGGGGTGGTAGTGGTGGTAGGCATCCAGCCCCCATGGGTAGAGGTGGTAGTAGTGGTAGGCATCTGGCACCCCTGAGTAGGCGTGGTGGTAGTGGTAGGCATCCAGCCCCCATGGGTAGAGGTGGTAGTAGTGGTAGGCATCTGGCACCCCTGGGTAGGGGTGGTAGTGGTGGTAGGCATCCAGCCCCCATGGGTAGAGGTGGTAGTAGTGGTAGGCATCTGGCACCCCTGGGTAGGGGTGGTAGTGGTGGTAGGCATCCAGCCCCCCATGGGTAGAGGTGGTAGTAGTGGTAGGCATCTGGCACCCCCTGGGTAGGGGTGGTAGTGGTGGTAGGCATCCAGCCCCCTGAGTAGGGGTGGTAGTAGTGGTAGAGCATCCAGCCCCCCATGGGTAGAGGTGGTAGTAGTGGTAGGCATCTGGCACCCCTGGGTAGGGGTGGTAGTGGTGGTAGGCATCCAGCCCCCATGGGTAGAGGTGGTAGTAGTGGTAGGCATCCAGCCCCCATGGGTAGTGGTGGTAGTAGTGACAGGCATCCTGCCCCCATGGGTAGAGGTGGTAGTAGTGACAGGCATCCTGACCCCCATGGGTAGAGGTGGTAGTAGTGGTAGGCATCTGGCACCCCTGGGTAGGGGTGGTAGTGGTGGTAGGCATCCAGCCCCCATGGGTAGAGGTGGTAGTAGTGGTAGGCATCTGGCACCCCCTGGGTAGGGGTGGTAGTGGTGGTAGGCATCCAGCCCCCATGGGTAGAGGTGGTAGTAGTGGTAGGCATCTGGCACCCCCTGGGTAGGGGTGGTAGTGGTGGTAGGCATCCAGCCCCCATGGGTAGAGGTGGTAGTAGTGGTAGGCATCTGGCACCCCCATGGGTAGAGGTGGTAGTAGTGGTAGGCATCTGGCACCCCTGAGTAGGGGTGGTGGTGGTGGTAGGCATCCAGCCCCCATGGGTAGAGGTGGTAGTAGTGGTAGGCATCTGGCACCCCTGGGTAGGGGTGGTAGTGGTGGTAGGCATCCAGCCCCCCATGGGTAGAGGTGGTAGTAGTGGTAGGCATCTGGCACCCCTGAGTAGGGGTGGCAGTAGTGGTAGGCATCCAGCCCCCATGGGTAGAGGTGGTAGTAGTGGTAGGCATCTGGCACCCCTGGGTAGGGGTGGTAGTGGTGGTAGGCATCCAGCCCCCATGGGTAAATGTGGTAGTAGTGGTAGGCATCCAGCCCCCATGGGTAGAGGTGGTAGTAGTGACATGCATCCTGCCCCCCATGGGTAGAGGTGGTAGTAGTGGTAGGCATCTGGCACCCCTGAGTAGGGGTGGTAGTAGTGGTAGGCATCCAGCCCCCATGGGTAGAGGTGGTAGTAGTGGTAGGCATCTGGCACCCCTGAGTAGGGGTGGTAGTAGTGGTAGGCATCCAGCCCCCATGGGTAGAGGTGGTAGTAGTGGTAGGCATCTGGCACCCCCTGGGTAGGGGTGGTAGTGGTGGTAGGCATCCAGCCCCCATGGGTAGAGGTGGTAATAGTGACAGGCATCCTGCCTCCCATGGGTGGAGGTGGTAGTAGTGGTAGGCATCTGGCACCCCTGAGTAGGTGTGGTAGTAGTGGTAG
Organism: Calotriton arnoldi; assembly: GCA_963921515.1. Lineage (NCBI taxonomy): Eukaryota > Metazoa > Chordata > Amphibia > Caudata > Salamandridae > Calotriton > Calotriton arnoldi. The sequence goes on along the minus strand of CAWUFW010004273.1, from coordinate 1,112,794 downwards.
GCATCCAGCCCCCATGGGTAGAGGTGGTAGTAGTGACAGGCATCCTGCCCCCATGGGTGGAGGTGGTAGTAGTGGTAGGCATCTGGCACCCCTGAATAGGGGTGGTGGTAGTGGTGGTAGGCATCCAGCCCCCCATGGGTAGAGGTGGTAATAGTGACAGGCATCCTGCCCCCATGGGTGGAGGTGGTAGTAGTGGTAGGCATCTGGCACCCCTGAGTAGGTGTGGTAGTAGTGGTAGGCATCCAGCCCCCATGGGTAGAGGTGGTAGTAGTGACAGGCATCCTGCCCCCATGGGTGGAGGTGGTAGTAGTGGTAGGCATCTGGCACCCCTGAATAGGGGTGGTGGTAGTGGTAGGCATCCAGCCCCCAATGGGTAGAGGTGGTAGTAGTGGTAGGCATCTGGCACCCTCTGCATAGGGGTGGTAGTGGTGGTAGGCATCCAGCCCCCATGGGTAGAGGTGGTAGTAGTGGTGGGCATCTGGCACCCCGGGTAGGGGTGGTAGTGTTGGTAGAGCATCCAGCCCCCATGGGTAGAGGTGGTAGTAGTGGTAGGCATTTGGCACCCCTGGGTAGGGGTGGTAGTGGTGGTAGGCATCTGGCACCCCTGGGTAGGGGTGGTAGTAGTGGTAGGCATCCAGCCCCCATGGGTAGAGGTGGTAGTAGTGACAGGCATCTAGCACCCCTGGGTAGGGGTGGTGTTAGTTGTTGGCATCCAGGCCCCTATGTGTATATGTGGCATTGTTGATGGCCATCCCGCCCCTATGGTGCTGCTGTTGCTGGTGTAAGTAATTTCTGCATCCCTATGTGTGTGTGTGATATGTCTGGTACGTATACTTTGTTGTTGTGGTTGGTGTCTGACTTACCTTCTGCGCCGTACGCGTCCGTGCCTGTTCCGGTAATAGATGTAGAATATTGGTAGGATCGGCACGATGGGATTCATGGTTGGTTCGTCTCGTTCGTCTTTCTCTTTGATTCGCCTCGTCCTCGTCGCTGGCGTGTTCGTCTCGTAGCCGTGGATCGTCTTGTGGCGCGAATCGGAGCTTATGTGCGCCTCTCCCGGATGCTTTGACGTGCCGTGCGTAGCGACGGGTTCGGCGCGTATGGAAAGCGCATCGTACTTGTCCGTCCGGACGGGGCTGCATTTTGGCTTCCGTGCGACTCGATTCTGCGTTTCCGGATCGCATCGGTCGGAGAACAGGACCTGTATTGGGTGAGTACGACTGGGTCGGGATTTGGGCAGTTGTGCGCATCGTACTTGCTCGTTCGGACGTATGTGCGAATCGGTCGGGAAACACGCATTCGCCTGGCTTTTTTCCCGGCCGAATGGTATTAGGTGCGCCTCCGACCGGGATCGGAATCGACCCCTAAGTGTGTTTCTGCAGCCCTATATGGCGCAGGGGACTGGGGACATCTTAATGCTTCCTCCCTCCAAGCCAAGGAAAATCGTTTTTGCCGGCGGCTGCTCTATCTTCCCCCCTCCAGCTCAAATGTTATCATTCATTCGGAGCTAAATCTACAGCATATATTAAGGGTGGGCGGTAAACTCCACTCTGTGGGCTGAGTTTGCAGTGTTTTGCCACTCCGCTTGGAATGCAGAGGTTGGAAAAAACTCCACCAACCCGCTGGCGGAGTGGAGTTTACTGGCGCGCTCACCCCTAGTCTCAGCAATACCGCTGTGGGGGACTTACTTGTAGCATCGATAGGGGTTCTTGGCCCCAACAATTTTCAGCAGCCAAGAGGACTTCATCCACAAACCAGCACTGCATCAGGAGGCCCCTTTGAGGAGTGGTTGAGAAAGCGGGGGGGGTCCTCCGATGACATCTCAGCAATCCAGCTGTGGGGCACTTGCTTCTGGCAACAATAAGGGTTCTTTGCCCGCAACAACCCTCAGCAGCCAAAGGGACTTTATCCCCCAAACAGTAGTGCGCCAGGCGGCCCCATTGCAGAGTGGCTGAGAAAGGGGGCGGGGCCTCCGATGAAGTCTCAGCAGTACCACTGTGGGGGACTTACTTGTGGCAACAATAGGGGTTCTTGGCCTCCAACGACCCTCAGCAGCCAAGGGGACTTCATTAGGGGTGGAAGAGCAATACTCTGCCTGCTCACTGAACTTCGTAGAATTTGGTGGAGTTTTCTGGCAACTCTGCAGACCACAGAGTGTAACTCCGCGAGCTCCGCCCAGGCCTAGCATATACACCAGATAATGTAAATTTGGCTCCTTTGATGTTTTGGGCCAGTGTGTGGCCTAATCCTGATGCCTGTCTGTGCAGGGATATTATCACCGAATGTCTTACTTTGGACAAGGGCCGTACAATTCTATGGCTAGATTACATTTCAAAAACCTTTCACGTGATAGGATTGTCTGCCCTGTTCACTGAAGGGATGATAAACTAAAGGTTAAATGCCATTTTTCAGAGATCTGCTAGACAAAGGGGTTGCATATCAAAATTAGTAAGAGCTCTGTGAGGGGTTAGTGTAGGTTTTTAGCACCTGCTGAACCTAGATAGTACCTGACCCTGGGTCTTACACACTGGGAGAGGTCTCTCCTCTTCTGCTTCCGGGCAGGAATAGTCTGGTGGATTTTGTGCTTTTGTAGCGCTTTGAGGGTTCTGCCCCGCTTTGCCCATGTGACAGTTCGGCAGATCAAACATTTTATGTTATTCAGCAATTTCTTTAATCCTCTGTTTGGGTACTTTCTTAAACCTTTACTAAAATCCTTAGGGCACTGCAAATGTAGAGAAGCACTATTTCACTTCAGCTACTAAATAACCCTGGGCAAAGCACTACGCTACGCTCGCGTAGTTTGCGAAGTTTGCGCTACTTCGCACAACGCGAATTGCACGTAGCACAGTGCAAATACGCGTAGCGTAGCGTAGTGCAGCGGTCATTTTTTGCTTGCTCGCGGTCCTCAACGTCAAGTTGGCGACCGCGAGCAAGCAAAATGACATTCTGGCGAGACTTTTTCCTCGTTCGCGATCAGCAACATCAAGTTGCCGATCGCGAGCGTGGAAAATAAACCTCCCGGCGAGATTCTCAACGCGGGAGGTCAGGTTTCTCATTGCGAGTGGTCGCGTATGCTCGCGACCGCCGCGATGAGAAACTACCAGTCCGCGTTGAGAAGCTGCCGCTCGAGTAAAAATCTACTCGAGCGGCAGTAAAAGACAGCTCGCACTGTGCAAGATGCCGTTTTCAATGATTGCACAGTGCGGACAAGCATCCGGCACTGTGCAATCATTGCGAACAGTGCACTACGCAGTTCGCGTAGTGCTACGTGTAGCTCGCGTAGTGTGAACTGCACTTTGCGTAGCTTCGCGTAGCGCTACTTCGCGAACTACGCCCAGGCTTACTACTAAATAGCCATGATTTATGTCTCAGGGTGAGTTCTTTTCTCAGAGCTGTGGTGAGATGTAGGAAATCTATGGAAGGCTAGGCCTCTGGGTGTGGTTTGCTCTTTTATATTGTTACAAACAAACCATTTCTAATGTAATGTTTACAGGTTTATCACTGTCTGACATTTATTCATAGTTTTATCTTGCGAAAAAAGCTGCTATACTAGTTCAAACATATTGATTGATAATGGATTGTGTCGATTTTACATTGTTTTTATAATTGTTGCATATTTGAGCTGGATGTTTATATTATGCTTGATTGTCTTTCATCAACAATTTTCGGCCGAATAAAGATCACTTGACTTGACCTCATAATACTTTTCATTTTCCAAACCGCCGCTGTTTCCAAGATAATTCAAAGGAAGGAGAACTAAGTGGGATTACAAGTTTTTGGGAAATAAAATTTGGGAGTTGGTGTTTTGGTGCACATTCTTGAATGTTTTGCCCCAGAGTTTCTCACAGGGATTTTGACCACTTATATCAGTGGAAAACTCCATGTGAAGCACCATATCTTGTTTTTTAGATGGGGCCAGTAACTCCAGTTACTGCCGAATCAGGGGGCATATTATCAACGGCCAGCGATAATTATCGCTGGCCGTGCTTAGCGATAGATATCTTATCGCTGGCTATCTCCGGAAATTATCGCCCTGGTAGCGCGTTATTAACAACACGCTTCTCCAGGGCGATAAAAATCCAGAGATAGCGAGGTTATCGCCGTTTTGCAGGGAACATCGCTGGTTTTCCAGCGATGTTCCCTGCAAACGGCGAGTAACTCTGCTGATACGACCTCTGTGGTCGTATCAGCACAATCCACCCCTATGTTAGGGATGGCTAAGTCGGGATAATAGCAGACGTTAGATTTTGGCGAAAACGGCCGTTTTCGCCAAAATCTAACGTCTGCTATCATTCTGTGGGCTGCCTTGTAAATATCGCGATGTGCACATCGGCGATATTTACAACGTAGCCCATCTGGGGTCACGCCAGTAACGCCCACCTTGCATCTCATTAGAGATGCAGGATGGGCGTTATGGGAAAGGAGCGATAGGGCAAGGATTCACGCGATAGCGTGACCTCAGCTAATACAGCGATAAAATTATCGCCGCTTTTCGTCTGAAAACAGACGCTAAAGCGGCGATAATTTTTTATCGCCGGCTTGTTAATATGCCCCCAGGTTTCTAGAGGCACTCATGAGGAGTCCCCAATGTGTCAGGCCCGGTTCCTTCCGGTTATCCATGGTGAATGTTGAGTGTTACGTTTCTCAGTTTTTCCCTTGGTGCCTTAATTTAAGTAAAGTGTTTATCAACTTCTATTTTTTATAACAAGTGGAAGACACCTAAAATATCATTCCCATACCTACGAAACACAAACGGATCTGCATTTAGAGGATTCATGGATCATTTTTCTCAAGGTCTAAATGTGGTGGTCATTTGAATGAATAGAAGCAGCATCAAATGAAACAGAGCAACAACTCAAGTGCTTGTGAGGGGTCCAGGCCACAGACTCCAGACTAGTGATATCCTCTCTGCCCCCCTCTATAAATTGTTTTGGAACCCAAAATCCTTCACTAATAAAGCTAAAAATCCGGAGATTAGTTAAGCGCAGAATTGTACTTTGGGACTCACACCAGCTCTGTAGTTCATTCAGCTATCCACAACATTCGAATATACCTGAAATAGACATTACTCTCTCTCCAAAGCAAATATCTCAAAAGCATAACTTGTTCTCCAAACTCAATCATTCCAATGTTTTAATAAATACGTTTTCAAAAACAGGCTTAAGCATGTACTACACACAGGGGCAAGCCTCGTTCTCAAACTAGGAAATATGGGGGCATATTAGCAAGACCGGCGATAATGGGCTTGCTAATATGCGTTATAGAATTCCAATAGAAGCCCAGGTTAGATGTCCTGCACATCTAACCTGGGCTTCTATTGAATTCTATAACGCATATTAGCAAGCCCATTATCGCCGCTTTAGCTGCAGTTTCCTGCCGCTAAAACGGCGATAATTTTATCGCCGGTCTTGCTAATATGCCCCATGATTGTATATCAGAATGCTGGACTTCACATCGTCTTGCCTTGTTTTCAAGTGCATTACGGGAACATCACATTTCTATCTGCAGGACCAACTGACTAGACATCTTCCTTCCTGCTGTTATAAATTCCAAGTACTGAACAACGGTAAAACAGAGATCACAGACTATCAGTGATTGACCTTGGGATATAGAAATCACTGACCCCCCCAGATATTAAGGCTAAGAACACTTTGTTTTTTTCATGAAATATCATAAACATTCCATGTCAATGACTAATTAGATTTAGCTTCCTTAGATTATTTCTTCTGCTTTTAGGGTAATGTTTTTTCCACACTTAAATTTCATAGTTAATATTGTTTATTTAGGGATCCTGGCGCCTAGAGACAATTCATTTTTGTGTCTCCTACTAATTAATAAAGAAATAAGAAAAATATGTAGTTTTGATCACACATATGATCATCACTGAACTTCTCAAGTGCTACCACAGTACCAGAGTTTCCATTTGGAGGTATTTCTTACGTCATGAGGTCTATTGTTTTCTTTCAAAGGTATTTTATTGGTATTTGCGAATCTTACCAAATAACCACATGCCTTGTTTAGTTTAAATAAAGAGAACAATACCCCCACTACCCCAAACCTCCCCTAGTGGGACAACACAGAGATATAAAGGATAAAACACTATGTACAATACATTTCCTTTAGCTCTCGCTAAGTCTGTTAAATCCTCACTCTCATCAGTTCCGAGTAAGCCAGCCTTCAGAGTATAGGTCATGCTGCTAGCTCCAGGGAGTTCAATGATCTCCTGAATCCCGGAGTCAATGCATTCTCAGATAAATAATCAATTAGGGGACACTATGGGGTCGATTCCGATCTCGGACAAAAGCGCACCTAACAGTATTCGTCCGGAAAGAAACCAAGCCGAACGCGTGTTTCCCGACCGATTCGAACAGTCGTCCGAACGAACAAGTACGATGCGCATAACAGCCCAGATTCCGAGCGAGCCGTACTCACCAATTCCAGCCCGAGCCGGATCCGTAAACGCCGATTCGAGTCGCACGGAAGCAAATACACAGCACCTTCCGGCCGGACGAGTACGATGCGCCTTCGTACGCGCCGAACCCGTCGCTACGTCCGGCACGTTTGAGCATCCGGGAGAGCTGTACATAAGCTCCGATTCGCGCCACAAGACGATCCACGGCGACGAGATGAACAAGCCAGCGACGAGTACGAGTCGACGCCACGAGAAACCCGAACGAGACGACCCAACCATGAATCCCATCGCGCAGGTCCTACCAATACTCTACATCTATTACCGGGACCGGTACGGACGCGTACGGCACAGACGGTAATTCAAACACCCACAACACAAACAAACGACACGTACCCGAAATATGTCACACACACATAGGGATGCAGAAATGACGTACACTAGCAACAGCAGAACCATAGGGGCGGGATGGCTATCACCAATGCCATGCACACCCATAGGGGGATGGATGCCTACCACTAATACCATCCCCACTCATAGGGGGATGGATGCCTGCCACTACTACCCTCCCCACTCATAGGGGGATGGATGCCTGCCACTAATACCATCCCCACTCATAGGTGGATGGATGCCTACCACTACTACCATCCCCACTCATAGGGGGATGGATGCCTGCCACTACTACCCTCCCCACTCATAGGGGGATGGATGCCTGCCACTAATACCATCCCCATTCATAGGGGGATGGATGCCTGCCACTAACACCACCCCTACTCATGTGGGCCTGGATGCCTGTCACTACTACCCTCCCCACTCATAGGGGGATGGATGCCTACCACTACCACCACCCCTACTCATGGGGGCCTGGATGCCTGCCACTAATACCATCCCCACTCATAGGGGGATGGATGCCTGCCACTAATACCATCCCCACTCATAGGGGGATGGATGCCTGCCACTAATACCATCCCCACTCATCGGGCCTGGATGCCTACCACCCACAAAACCCCTACTCATAGGACGGGTAATGCATGACACAACCAGCATACTCCAACATAAGGAATGTCTAAAAAATACATCTCCCCCAACACCATGACAAGCGTGTGTAGTCTGTGTCAAATGCCTACAACACTGAACATGACATTGAACATACAAAGTGACCCCCTATCACATGTGTCACACATAAATGTGTGTGGCCTCCACAATGCAAGCAGACCATGACCACTGTGGCAATGGGGTCTAACACCCCATCATCACAGTGACCAAAATGTAAGTGTGGGGTCCATAGCTGAAGCACATTTTGAACATTGTGGCAATGGGGTCTAAAGCCCCATCACCACAGTGACCAAAAGGTAAGTGTGGGGTCCATAGCTGAAGCACATTTTGAACATTATGGCAATGGGGCCTAAAGCCCCATCACCACAGTGACCAAAAGGTAAGTGTGGGGTCCATAGCTGAAGCACATTTTGAACATTGTGGCAGTGACCAAAAGGTAAGTGTGGGGTCCATTGCTGAAGCACATTTTGAACATTGTGGCAATGGGGCCTAAAGCCCCATCACCACAGTGACCAAAAGGTAAGTGTGGGGTCCATAGCTGAAGCACATTTTGAACATTGTGGCAATGGGGTCTAAAGCCCCATCACCACAGTGACCAAAATGTAAGTGTTGTCATGGGAAAAGCTGCAAATGCCAAACTACATGGATGATTCCTGGTCACACAACAACAAACACATCAGTGGCATAGTAGTGCTTGTGTCCCATAGCAACATAGATTGTGTGAGGCAAACAGGGCAGTGCCAATGAAACATCGCTTTGGCCATGTGCAGACAAACATCACCCATGGGGGCTCACATTGTCAACATTCACGAATAACACAATGACAGAAGTGACCATCATAATGCAGACCCACATATCTGCACCAATGGACACACAAATGTAGATATCCTGTGGAGACTGTAGATGTGAGGTGAACAAATACCATTCCATGGCAGCAATGGGACATACAAACCATGATCATTGTGCTGACTGATGACCTAGGAGTCCCAGGGACAGCAGGGGAAAGCCACCAAACAACATACAGCCAATGGCACACTAAAGAAATGCCAATGCAGTGGTGCAAATGCACAAACACAAACAGGCAGACTCACACTGCATATCAAACACAACAGGTGATGGGGTGGTGTGCCAGTGTCCCCAGGCAAACACACAACACATGAGGAGGCCTGAATCCCTATTACACAGATGTCAATACAGTGCCACACAAAAGTAACTCATGGATCGGATTCAGCTATGTGGGCAATCAGGCATTGTTAGATGAGAGGGAGCCCAAATTACAAATTTCACACAAGCTTGTAGTAAGAGCAACTAACACAGCAAGAGACAGACCCACCACAGCACTACCCCCAGGGACCCCACATTGTGGTGACACTGGCCTGCATGATAATCCCACTGTGATGACAAAGGTAGATGTCGTACACACTGTGAACCACAGTCATGTGTCCTGAGCAACTAACTACCATCACACCTACACAAGCACAAATCAATCAGCCAAGGCCAACATGGAGGTAGGGGTCTAGCCGTGCAAAAACTCTCATTTGCACACACTCAACACCACACACCTTGATCTCCACCAATGTGCAGCAGTGAAGCTCACATGGACTGGTGACATTGCACATGCACCCATGACAATCCCAGGGGTGGTGGGGGAACTAAGGTGGAGATACCCATCACACATGGCCAGTCAACAAGACTTGTGAATGTCTCACACACTGCACAGTACGCTGTACATGGGCATGACGTCAAATCCACACCAACCAATGGGATCCCGGCCACAGTCACACACCAATGAAGAAGCCAAGGTCACCCACAAAGAACACACATAGACAACTTCCAACATTGCAGCTCTGACCCTGAGGAGTGGCAGCAGTCACACACACAACGTGTCACAATCACTGAAAGCTAACACAAACTGTAAATTACATGACTTGTGTAACCAACAAGTGCCAAGGGGAATCCTGACTGTGTCTCATCTGCGTTTGCCCACAAACTCAGCCCTGACAGCAAACACACCTATGGATGACACCCTGATGACATGCACCCACATCACAGAGAACCCAGGGCGAAGATTTGGGGGGAACATTGCTCAACTCAGCAATCATCACAAACAGGAACATCACTAGGGACACCAGCCTGCGTAGCAAAATGGAAGTGAACACACACAGACATGCTCACACAACACACACCTTGGGCTCAGGCAATGTCACGGAATTACACACTGCCATGAGGGGACTCCACTCCTGTGTAAGGAAAGCTGTGCCATACGTTGTCTCTGCAGGGCTCTATCATGTCAGCAGAACACTTGGTCACTCAGTCAACAATTAGCACAAAATGAAGGCTCTCGTCACATCAGCCTGGTCATGGCAGTGTCACCGAAATCATCTGCACCGATCAAATACACAAGTATAGCAAGTTGCACTGATACCACAGATGAGTCCTTCCCCATTTATGCCCAAACTTGCATGTCCAGTGGAGATGGTCACACGGTCAGGGAAATAGACAAATTGAACAATGGCAAGCACATCTGATGTGAAGGGGTGAAAGCCACATATGTGATATTGCAAAAACATGTAGGGAATCCCATTGGCAAATATGGAAAACATGACACCCTCATATTGCTGCAAAGGATGACATGGCTACACCCCAGGATAGGACACATTCACCCTAGACCACATGGGGTCCTGCACAGTAACACTTCATTTACCTGATATCAAAATCACCATCACTGCAGCAAGGGCATGGTTAGCATCCTCAACATCATGTACATCTGAAGCAAAACCACTAGAGAACTGAAAGTAGCTTTATTCAGCATATGTTAGTTAAAAATAGAAAGTCCAGACAAAACCCAAAGGCCAATGGCCAGTCCATGACAAAAGTCCAAACAGGGTGACAGTGGCAGATGTCACCCTTTGCTTGCCTGCACTGCTATGGACCAGGGACATTCCCCTCGGAGGGGCATACGGGGGGGCAGGCCAGGCACCGCAGGGACAGGATCAGGGCTCACCAGAAGGAGGCAGGGAAGGGGTGGCTGGTGCCAGAGAGTCACTGACAACTGCAGTGGAGGTGTCTGACATGGTGTGTGCCGGCACAACTGGGGGCATGAGTCAGATGGTGTGGGTGCCGGCACAACTCCAGTGGGCTGGCCAGATGGAGTGGACAGGTTCCCCACTGCAGTGCCCAAGTCAGACGGGGTGGTAGTGGACTTCACTGCAGTGCCTATCTCCAGGGGAGTAGAATGGGGTTCAGGTAAGGTGGGCAGGACAGAGGGGGAGGACACGGTCTCCACACCAGTGGCACAAACATGTGCAGCGGGGGTGTGGGGCTGGAAGAGCAAGTGGTAGGTGGAGAAGGCCGCATCATTTTGGGGATGGTGTATCTGTGGGTGGGGGAACCTGGGGCAGGGTGTGGTGGGGGAACCTGTGTTGTGGGTGCCTGAGGGATGGAGGAAGGAGACTGTGTGGTTGACCTGCAGGGCGGTGGTGGGGTCTTGCTCTTCCGGGTGCGGGGGACTTGCGGGTGGGGGCCTCAGTCTGTCTGCGCCTTGGGGAGGGTGTCCGGGGGCGAGGGGCACGCCCCTCTGTGTGGGTGGACTCCCTCTTCCCCCTGTATGCTGGATCAGCGGGATCGGAGGGGAAGAGGTCGAGGTCACAGAGGAAGAGCTGCTTTGTAGGTGGGGTTGCAGGTGAGGCAAGGGAAGGGGTCTTGGAGGGAGAGGATTTTGAGGACTGCTGAGTGACCGTGGATGCCTATGTGTGTGTCTGTTCCCCATCCCCTGTGGGTGTGGTATCAGTCCCCTGAGGATGCTTGTGTGCACGTCTTGCCTTTGTTTTGGGTGTTTCTGTGCTGCTCGTGTCTGTGTGTTTGGGTGATTGTGCAGGTGTGCATGGGACAGGTAGGGTGCCAGGAAGTGTGGATGGGGCAGAGGTAGGAGGGGTGATGGACTGTTGGAGGAGGGACACTGCTGCCGTCAGGGAGGAGTCCATGGACCTATTGCTCCTCTGTAGGGCAGACATGCCCGTCAAGATGCCCTCCATGAACGACACCAGCTGTGTCAACAGAGTGGTGTGTGCATGGAGGACACTCAGCATTGCTGTCTGCCCTACATGGAGCTGGCGAAGTAGGTACACAGACTCCTCACTCAGGGCAGCAGGGGACACAGGGGCAGGGGGTGCGGTGCCTGGCACGAAGGAGACACGCTCCCAAACATGGGAGCCTCCATGGACCTCTGGAATGGGAGCCAATGGGAGGGCGGTGGTGGTGGTGGTGGTGGTGGCGGGGCCAGACATACTAGCTGGGGTGTGGTGGCTGCTGACACCCGCCTCCACAAGGGAGTCATCCTCCGAGCTGCTGTGGTCCTCAGCTGAGGTGGATGGTGCTGAGGACTCCTCGGTGTGGCTCCCCTCGCCCTCCGTGCCACTGGGTCCCTCCGACCACTCATCGGCTGCTGACCCAGTCTGGCTCTGCAGCTCATCCTGGTCCGTGGAGCTGTCCCCTCCTGTGGCCGTGGATGTATCTGCAAACAATTAGGGAAACAGACAAACATCAGTCACCTGCACTGACCGCACACACCACAGTAAGTACAGCACATTACAGAGCAAGCCCTGGCATCCTCAGTTGAACATTGCCAAAAGTCCTCACACAGATTAGGAGAAGCCAATTGTCAGTCTGATGGTCAACCATGGCACTCACACCCCTCCTGCCCTAGCACCCATCTGTCTGGTGCCTGTTGGATGGTAATACCCCAGTGTGGACACATGCACCAGGTACACAGTTGTTGGACATTGCAGAGAACACGGTGAAGTATGTGAACATGAACACATCACATCTCTTGCCACTGAGTCAGTACAGGTGTCCGGATAAAGGGATGGCCAGAGTCTAATTAGAAATGCATGTGATGCATACCAGCACCAGACACCATGATGCACCCATGTCCGGATAGTCAATGCCACAATGGGGTGCATGTTGCACATGTCACTCCCCTGCAGGATCACTCTTAGGAAGTTTAATGCCATGGCACAGGCATGCCTGCAAAGTCATACATCACTGTCTCCAGTCACATGGCCATGGCAGCCAGCCAACAACAGTCTGCACTGTGTCACAATCCTAGGTAATGGGGAATGCAAGTTATGTAGCTGACAAGTGCACATGTCCATCCCCTACAAACCACATCATCTGAATTCTTATTTGTCCACGTCATACCAATTGGACATATGGGAGACATGAAACACAACTCTATGAACCTGAGCACCTCACAGTCTGCTGTGAATGAAAAACAGCTGCCTGAAATTCACAGTCGCATACACCTGTGTGCACAGTCAAGTGATCAAACACCTATCAGTCACAGAAGTATCGTCTCTCATGGTCACATCTCAGATGGCATGCTGAGCCCTAAACGATAAACATCCCAGTAGTCCTGACAACGAAGCCACAGCACAATGACACAGAGGCAGACACATGAGGGAGCATTTCACTGATCACAACATGTCAGCTGATACACGGGAGTGGGAGTACAGAGTGTATTGTATGCTCTGGAGTAGGCATGACTGTCCTGCTCCACCTGAAAGAGGGATGAGCACTGGACAGTAGGCAGGTGGCTAAGCATGTGTGACACACTTGATATACATACTCCTGCGGCCCAAACATTGTTCCCACCCGCAGCATGGGGGTGTGCCAAATACCCCAGGGACATGTGGTGATTCAGATCAGCAAGTGGACCACATATCAAAGTTACACCCAGATTACATGTCAGAACTTAGGCATTGTGTAAGCAAATGACCCACCCATGAAGCCCACCACAAAGTCACGGGAACAAATGCTGTCCCCCACCTTGAGCGAAGCAAAATGCAAGGACACAGTACCCAAGTGACACAATTTCCTGACTGTAAGGGCCACACCTGCGTATCAGATGAGGAGTGGGCATGTCACAATTGAGGGACATGGGTCCTGGACCACAAGACTGATGTACTGTGGAAGTTTAACCAGGCCAGAGGAGGGCACATAGCATGTCAGACAAAGTTCACAGTGCAGTCATGGACTCACCCCCTCCTTGCTGCTGTCTGGCCTGAAGCTGCCCATCCAGGTCAGGGAAGACCACCGCCAGGATCCTGAGCATGTGGGGGGTCAGGGTCCGGTGTCCGCCCCTCCTGCGAGGAGGCGACAGCTTCAGCTGGACCCTTGCGATCCTCTGGGTCCAGCCCGAAGGTCCTGCCACCTCTTCTGGCAGTTGCGGATCCGGCGCTTGTAGACCCCCACGGATCTTACTACCCGGGCGATGGTCAGCCAGATTTCCTGCTTCTGGTGGGCATCAACCTGTGAGGATGACAAAGTGAAAAGGCCATTACTACACATGCAACATATACGTGCATCACACAGTTGGATATACATGTCTCAATCACAGGGGCATATGATGTACACAGGCAGTGCAACGATGGCTATGAACAGTTTGCCAGCAGTTACTACATGGTATCATTGCATGGGAAGTAAACCTTGTTGGAATGCACTGTTACTGCACTGTACCTGTTCAGTGCATGTAACTACACACTTTGGGGGTGAGAACTACTCAGTGAGCATGCTAGCCAGTGGTGTGCACACTGTAAGTCTTGCTAGTCAGACAACATGCACAATTAGTAAGGCAGTGGACAGCACACTCACCTGCTCCCCTGGTTTCCCATACAGCTTGCTGTACTGTGGAAGGAGGCTGTCCAGCAGGGCCTGGTTCTCCTCAAGGCTGAAGGCTGGGGCTCTCTCCACAGTACGTGCCATTGCAGTAGCCGGAGGATGCAGAGACAGCAGCAGTGTTGGTGGCAGATGTCGTCCTGGAGCATGTAGTGCAGGCAAGTGAGCTCTCAGGGGAACAGCCAGCATTATATGTGTGCTGCAGAGGCAGATACTGTCCCATGTGTCCAAAGTGATAGGTCCAAGTCGTTTGCATCTTCTGAATCTGGCCAATCCATGGAATTGCACCACTAATACACGCCCACAGCATCCTTCAAAAGTTAAACTTCATGACACCCATGAATTTGCAACATTGTTGTGGGTGGCCAACTGAATTCACTGCATCAGACTCGTTGAAGCTTCGAAAACGCGTCCGTTGCCATGCCAGGCCCTAGCCAATGCGTGCGCACCGATCGGTCCATTGCTGTAAAATGCGGATTCCGGGAAACAACGCGTACCCGCTCACAACAGATGCAATGGCCAGTGCGTGCACACCGATCGGTCCATTGCTGTACAACACGTACCCGCTCACAACAGATGCAATGGCCAGTGCGTGCACACCGATTGGCCCATTGCTGTACAACGCGTACCCGCTCACAACAGATGAAGCCAGTGCGTGCGCACCGATCGGTCCATTGCTGTACAACGCGTACCCGCTCAGAACAGATGCAATGGCCAGTGCGTGCGCACCGATCGGTCCATTGCTGTACAACGCGTATTCCGGGAAACAACGCGTACCCGCTCACAACAGATGCAATGGCCAGTGCGTGCACACCGATCGGTCCATTGCTGTACAACGCGTCCCTGTACAGGTCACTCGCATATGTCACCATGCTTGTCACTGGTGAACGTAAGCCAGCCACAAATACTTGCCAGGGACTCAGGGGCACACCTACAACACCACAGCCTGTCCACACTGTATCCTAAGGCATGTAAGGCTGCATTACCTTTTCTGTGTATGGGGGTCAACATGTGGTTTTTGGGGTGGCACTTGGGGGCAGCCACTCCCAGGCTGTGCACGTGTTCATGGGGACAGGATCCTTTGTGTGTTGTGCACATGACCACTGTGATGTGCAACTGTTCATTTCAGAGCATGTGGCATGGTCACATTTCCAGGTTGTGTATGTGTATGTCATGTCACATACCCCCAGAGTCCCATGTGGGAAGGTATGTACGTCACAGGGTGACCCATTGCCACAATAGTGATGGCCCTCCACAGTCTTTGTGCATGTTGTGTTTCCGATGTCTCTGATTCCATGTGCACAATGGGAGACAGTCTCCACATCCACGTTGTTTGTGCATGTACTTTGATGTTGTGCGTGTGTGTGTCACAGACGTCCATGTCTGTCCTGTGGAGGCAACAGAGGCCACTACCTGTGGGAGTCATGTTTGTTTTTCTGACTTGTACATGATATGCCATGTCATGCCAGTGTCCATGTGGCAATACAGGGTCCCTGGGAATCGACCTGTCAATGAGCTGTGATGCCTGTGGCGCATCTGTCCAGACATGTCACTGTGGTGTGTGTTTGGTACGTGGCAGCAGTAAATGGGTACTGTGACACAGCCTAATGGTTTCCCATAGCACAACCTGGAACCTGTTGTCAACACATGTTGAACTGAGATGTTAGATGATGGCCATGTAGGTGCCATATATGTCCATACAGAACGGCACACACATCAAGTACTTGTGTCTCGTAATGATGTATCATGTGATATTGAGTATGGTCAATGCCACATATGTGGGGTGACTGACAATCTTTCTTTCTTCACCTATGCACTGCAGGGCACAAGCTGTCCATAGACCATTCCCTGACCTTGCAACGATGGTGGAACGTGACAGCATCCAACGGTACCGCTTCACCAGGCAGCTGATTGAGGATTTGGCAGTGCGCTTGGCCCCACATTTGCAACCTGGCCGGCCGTACCCTACAGCGCTGACCCCCAAGGTGAAGGTGATGGCAGCCCTACACTTCTTTGCCACCGGTACCTTTCAACATACTGTGGCGTCTGCTGGTGGGATGTCACAGACTATGTTCAGCTGTGTGCTACGCGATGTTTTGGAGGCAATGTTGAGATGCCTGAACCAGTACATCTATTTCTCTAAATGTCAACAACTCACTGACGTCAAGAGTGACTTCTATGCCCTGGGGAGGATGCCACATGTCATTGGCTCCATTGATGGGACACATGTGGCTTTGGTACCACCACAGGCACATGAGCAGGCATACAGGAACAGGAAACATTATCATTCGATCAATGCTCTGGTGGTATGTCTTGCAGATATGAGCATCTCACATGTGTGTGCCAGTTTCCCTGGTTCGGCACACGATGCCTACGTGATGAGGAGTAGTCGCATCCCGAGGATGATGTCACAGATGCAGAACCAGCGTGCCTGGCTTGTCGGTGTGTACTGACTTTGTACCATTGTGTGTGTTCTGCTATGTTGTATTCCGCCCTCTTTTCCAACTCAGCTAATGTGCAATTGTCTGTCTGTAGGTGACTCCGGATACCCCAACATGCCGTGGTTGCTGACACCCCTCAGGAACCCTGTGACACCAGCCCAGATGCGCTACAATGAGGCACATGGTCGGACCAGTAGAGTGATCGAGCGGTCATTTGGTCTCCTGAAGAGCCGCTTCCGCTGCCTGGACAAGACAGGAGGGGCCCTCCCATATGCCCCAGCAAAGGTGTGCAAGATTGTCATCGTCTGCTGCATGCTACACAACCTGGCAGTGCGGAAGGAGTTGCCTCTCATCCTGGATGACGATGACCAACATCCGCCACCTGTGGAGGATCCTGGCCTGGGCCACGATGCCAGTGATGATGATGATGGTGATGTCCGCACACAGCTCATCACCAACTTCTTCAGCTGAATGTGAGTATCCAGAGAGTTGTCATGCCAATGATGTGAGTTTGTGTGATATGTGTTGGTGGTGCTCTGGTGCTGTTTGAGTGTGGCCATGTGCTACTTGACTGGAAGCGGACAGCGATGTGTCCTTACAGGTAGTCTGTACTCCCCAACAGTGTTGACATGCTAACTTGGTTTTCCAGTAAGTATCTTGTGACATGTATTGGGCATGAGTATTGCAGTTCTGTCCTGTTCTTCAGTGCTTTTGACTGTGTGTCATGTCTGTCCTTCACAGGGTACTTTCAGAGTTGTTTGGTCAACTGTGATCCCCCGACACTATGATTCAACTTCCAGGGTGGAATCAGTTGTTTCCCTACAGGTGATGTGCCACACACCCCTGGACTTTATTTCTTCTACACTTGTTGACTGTGTGGCCCCTGCCACGTAGGATTACCTTGCATCTGTAGTGGAAACAACATGTTGCAAATGTGTAATAAACCTGTGCTTCACTTTGGGATGTGCGTTGTCTGTGGTCACACATCTGACTGACATGTGCTTACTGCACCTGTGGGCTAGTTAATACAGACTGTGAATAGGTGTGGTGTCTGTGCATTCCACTGTATTTCCTGGCAACATCAGTGTAGGCGATGAGTCGGATGGCCCTGGTGTGTATGTGTTGTGTAGCCCTAGTGGTGTATCTCCCTCATATGTGTCACGTCGCTATGACTCACATGACGGTGTTGAACTTGCTGTAGCAGTTAGCATGCACAGTGTCATTTAGCAGATCACCATCTCCATGACAGAAACCACGTTGGAATCACAACAGAGGCAAGTATGGTGTATTAGTGAGTTTATTTCCATACATGTGTGAGGATAGTGCACAGGATGGTGGGTGCTGTACATTGGGATTGGAATCCAAAGTTCCCAGATGAGTTGGAAGTCTTGGTAGCAGAAATGTCCTGAGTAAAGTCCACAGTCATCTGATACATTGGGCCAACTTAAGCTCCCCATGTCATGTGGGAGAGTTGGGTTGCATTTGACAGGGTGAACAGTTTGCACACAAAGGAGAATTTCCAGAACAGGTGTTGGGTTCCTGGGGGATGTACATGGCCATCGGCCTCTCAGTTTTCCTTCCTCGGACGACCCCTCTTCTTTCGGGGGGGACCCTCACGTGCAGGCTGCTGCGGTGCAGAGGTCTCTCCACCAGAGTCATCCTCCCTCCCTGTGGCAGTTGCAGTTGTTGCAGCACCAGATGTTGTGGGCACACAGGGAGGTATGGCCATGTTGGTGCTAATCTGGCAGAGGCATGTCAATATGTCCCTATGCACCGCTGTCAGTTCTTCCAATGTGTCCCACTTGGACTCCATGCCAGACATGTGTGTCTCCACACGGGACATGTGTGTCTCCACATGGGACATGTGTGAGTCCAAGCGGGCATGATGGGTAGCCTGCTGCTGTTGAATGTCCTTGAGGGTCCCCACTACCTGGCTGACCTCTCCAGTGCTATTCTGGTACGCATCAGCAATGCGTGCCAGTTGTGGGTCATCATGCAATCCGGACCCCTCTGCAAACAGCGGCCTATGTCTACCACCCCTCCCACCACCCCTGGCGACACGTGCGGGACCTGCAGTGGCACGCACAGATGACCGTAGGCCCACTTGGGGGTTGTTACTGGGGTCGTTGTCCGTTGCTCCACGTTGGGCCGGGGTCCCTGTGCTGTTGTCATCGGTGGTCCTTGGTCTGTCTGTGTCGGCAGGGGTGGTCTCTGTGTTGGCAGTTGTTGGAGGGGTGGGTGCAGGGGGTGCAGATGTTGGTCCTGCTGGTGCTGCATGATGACTCACACCGGATGGGCCAGGTAGGTCTTCGCCATCCGAGGAGGGCAGAGGCTGTTCCACACCAGTGAGCTCAGTGTCCCCCGGAGCCTGGGACAGGGACTCCTCATCGTCTGCTGCTGTGTCCCCATCATCACCTGTTTTTGGAAGAGACACACAATGTATGTTATGTTTCTACAGGCATCAATGGTTCACACACCTGACAGTTGTGACTGTACCTCTGGATGCGGGCCTGTACATTGCATTGTCCTAAGTTGTCACAGGCAGAGGTTGATATTGGTGTAGCACATTGTCCTGCCAACCTGAAGCTTTTCAATGTGAATGTTGAGGTGTGTGCATGGCCAGCATTGGTGGACATCCGGCCCTCCTTCTCCTCCCAGCCCAGTTATCCCACCATGAAGCATGCCACCCTTGCAGTGTGTGCAGGTTGACTCTCAGGATGTCAGTCAGTGGTGTCCTGCTGTTGGTTGTTGCACAGTTCCCAGCAGGGCCTTGTGCTCCCCACAGCTGAGGCCAGTGTCAGACATCTTTGAAGTGGCTTTTCACTGCCTGTGAGGTGTGCATGCTTCAGTGTGAGCTTGTTGGGCCATGTGGGTGGGGGATGTTGAGCTGTGACTACCACTCCCATCATGCTATTGCCTACACCCCCCTTCCCAGTATGCCCATACTTCCTTCCTTTTGACTCTGCTTCCCTGTGGGGTAGTGTGCCTGTGCTGACAGGATGGCTGACAGTGTTGTCCTGGCGTTTGTTTGGCTACAAGTCCCAAGAGTGTCCCTGTGCTTCACACAGCATAACCCAGGGTGGTGGTTCTTTGTGGGATATTTAATTGGAGTGTGAGGCATTGCATTCTCCCAGGTGAGTTGTGTGGAGTTTGTGTAAAGGGGGTGTTTAAGAAAAGCTGCTTGTAACTATGGTCAGAGCTGTCAGTCCTCCTTCCCACCCAGCCAGATATCCCACCATGGAACGTGCTTCCATTGAAGGGAGTGCAAGTTGGCTTTCAGGATGTCAGTCAGTGGTGTCCTGCTGTTGGTTGGTGCACAGTTCCCAGCAGGGCCTTGTGCTCCCCACAGCAGTACCCAGTGTCAGCCATCTTGTCAGTTGTTTTCACCTCCCTGTAATGTGAGCATGGTTCAGAGTGGTGTTGATGGGCCAATTGTGAGGGTGACCAATATCTGTGCCTACAACTCCCATCATACTATTGCCTACACCCCCCTTCCCAGCATGCCCATACTTCCTTCCTTTTGAGTGGACTTCACTGTGTGTGAGTGTGACAGCAATGGCAAGATGGCTGACAGTGGTGTCCTGCTGTTGGTTGGTGCACAGTTCCCAGCAGGGCCTTGTGCTCCCCACAGCAGTACCCAGTGTCAGCCATCTTGTCAGTTGTTTTCACTAGGGGTGGGCGGCAAATTCCGTTCCGCTCGCGGAACTTGCGAAATTTCGGCATTTCCGCGTTCTGCGCGGAACGCGGAAATGTCGAAACTTCCGCGATCCGCGGCGGAACGAGATTCGGGTGCAGAGAAAGCACTGAACCAGGTGCCCAAGTTGAAGCTCAAATTCTGTAAGGCATTAATCAGCACAGTCATCGAGCACAGAAACTCCTCCTACGCGATCTCAATGCTAACACTCGACTTTTTACTTTCCATCACAACCTTTTAGTGTTTCCAGAGAAATGACAACAGATTTCATGTACTTGATTTGTTCTTGCAGTTTCTACCCGACATCATTTGTATAACTGTGGGCGGCAATTTGTCAGGTTCATGCGAGTACCATGGTAACCGGATGAGAGAGTACTTTAGGTGAGGCTTAATGAGAGCGTTCGAGATGAACGACTTCCCTCCAGCCACAGGGCCGCTCTATGCGTAACTCATTCCAATGCCTTTATTCGGATATTGCTGTAGGCGCGCTGTGTGATGCACTGCTAATTAAGGTCTATTACTAACAGATCATTTGATTACATGCTGTGGGGCAATACCTCTGCTCACACTACACACTAAACCGCACATGACATTTGACTCATCACTATGATGCAGAATTCATTCAGAAACTAAGGGCTGGGAACATCATTAATGAAGACAGTAAGGCCAAACTTGAGGGACCTATGTCTAAACGATGCAAGGAAAAGTGTAAAATATTAAATAATAAATATTACATGCACAATAAAACCTTTCAAGCTCAGCACCATGTATCAAAATTTCAGACCCATATTCAATATTTGTTGATCGTTCTAGGGTCTACCAAGTTTTTTCTGATTTAGCACAGGGCCTCGAGGGGCGAATTACTGAGTTGGTAGAGCAGTAGTGTGTTGCTGTGGCCAAGCCTGTAGAGAGCGATTTACAGGCTGCCGCCACATTCAAAGTAGGTTCATGTTGCAATTCCTATCAGTTCTGGGCCTTTACGCAGCTGTAGTGTAGGGAAGGCGCTATACATTTACCCAACGAGGTAGCACTTACTGATTAGCCAGTAGAAAGTACTCCAGTTGAGTAGAGGTATTGCACAAAACGGTGGCATCTTCGTGGATAAATATGCAGGGCAGGATTCAACGGGCGCTGCAAAATCTCCACGAGCACGCGAAATTCCGCGTGCTAGCGGAGATTTCTTGCCGTTTCGCGGAATTTTACGGAACGCAACTCCGCAAATTCCACCCACCTCTGGTTTTCACCTCCCTGTAATGTGAGCATGGTTCAGAGTGGTGTTGATGGGCCAATTGTGAGGGTGACCAATATCTGTGCCTACAACTCCCATCATGCTATTGCCTACACCCCCTTCCCAGCATGCCCATACTTCCTTCCTTTTGAGTGGACTTCACTGTGTGTGAGTGTGACAGCAATGGCAAGATGGCTGACAGTGTGGTCCTGTTGTTTGTTGGTGCCCAGTTCCCAGCAGGGCCTTGTGCTCCCCACAGCTGAGGCCAGTGTCAGACATCTTTGAAGTGGCTTTTCACTGCCTGTGAGGTGTGCATGCTTCAGTGTGAGCTTGCTGGGCCATGTGGGTGGGGGATGTTGAGCTGTGACTACCACTCCCATCATGCTATTGCCTACACCCCCCTTCCGACCATGCCCATACTTCCTTCATTTTGACTCTGCTTCCCTGTGGGGTAGTGTGCCTGTGCGGACAGGATGGCTGACACTGTTGTCCTGGCGTTTGTTTGGCTACAAGTCCCAAGAGTGTCCCTGTGCTTCACACAGCATAACCCAGGGTGGTGGTTCTTTGTGGGATATTTAATTAGAGTGTGAGGCAATGCATTCTCCCAGGTGAGTTGTGTGGAGTTTGTGTTGAGGGGGTGTGTAAGAAAAGCTGCTTGTAACTATGGTCAGAGCTGTCAGTCCTCCTTCCCACCCAGCCAGATATCCCACCATGGAACGTGCTTCCATTGCAGGGAGTGCAAGTTGGCTTTCAGGATGTCAGTCAGTGGTGTCCTGCTGTTGGTTGGTGCACAGTTCCCAGCAGGGGCTTGTGCTCCCACAGCAGTACCCAGTGTCAGCCATCTTGTCAGGTGTTTTCACCTCCCTGTAACGTGAGCATGGTTCAGAGTGGTGTTGATGGGCCAATTGTGAGGGTGACCAATATCTGTGCCTACAACTCCGATCATGCTATTGCCTACACCCCCCTTCCCAACATGCCCATATTTCCTTCCTTTTGAGTGGACTTCACTGTGTGTGAGTGTGACAGCAATGGCAAGATGGCTGACAGTGGTGTCCTGCTGTTTGTTGGTGCACAGTTCCCAGCAGGGCCTTGTGCTCCCCACAGCAGTACCCAGTGTCAGCCATCTTGTCAGTTCTTTCCACTCCCTGTGATGTGAGCATGGTTCAGGGTGGTGTTGATGGGCCAATTGTGAGGGTGACCAATATCTGTGACTACAACTCCCATCATGCTATTGGCTACACTGACTTCACCAGCATACACAGAATTCCTTCCTTTCAGTGAGCTTCCCTGTGAGGTGGTGTTCTAGTGGTGGCAAAATGTCTAACTGTGTTTGTTGGTTATATTTGTGCCACTGCCTTGGTGTATTTGTAGTTAGGTTTGTACATATCATGACACAGTTACATATCACTATGAGATGGCATGTATTGTGTTTATCTGACTGACAGACAAATCTTGGGGTGATTATCTTTTGGTTGCTGTGGATTTGCTAAGGGTGCATGGTTTGACTATCCCCTTGACAGTGATGTGTGTGTATTGTCACACAATATTGGGTATATTAGTTGTGTACTCACCAGGCTCTGGGATGTTTGATAGTCCATATACGCTCACTGGTGGTAGGATGGCCCGCACCTTCTCCTCCCAGGGCCTGAGGTATAGTGGTTTGGCAGGAGGGCCACTGCTGGTGCGCTGACTCACGATGTAATCCTTCTTTAGTAGGTCCCTGACCCTCCTGCGCACATCATATCACCTGTTCTGGATGTCTTCCTTTGTGCGCAAACATGGTGATTGTGCGTTCACCCTGTCGACGATCCTCTCACACATCTTGGTTTTCTGCGACATGGGGGTCTGTTGGACCAATGTACCAAACAACTGAGGCTCTACTCTGAGGATCTCATCTACCAGGACTTCCAATTCACTGTCTAGGAACTTTGGATTCTTCTTTGGGGGCATGGGGATGGGTGGTGGTGGTGATTGATGTGTGAGTGTGTGCAAGTGAGGGTGTGTGAGTGTAGGTTTTGCTGGGTGTATGTGAGGGTGCTATTTGTTGAGGTGCTAATGGTGTGTGGCTTGTGTGATGGATGAGCTGTGAGTGTGTCTGTGGTTGCTGTCTGATGGTGTTCTGTGCTGGCAGGTCAGTTGAATTTGCAAAGGATCATGGTAGGGATTTGTGGCCTTTATATAGGTGGAGTTGGGGGTGTGTCCTTGTTCCATGTTTTTTTCCCTGTATTTATTGTCTTTGTCATTGCTTGTTTGGTCCTTTTTTTTGTATTTTTTCCTTAGTATTTCTTGTGCATGTAGAAGACGTTCTTCTGACCGAGTAGGACGCTGCAGTTGTCTCGTGCGAGCTTCTCCGAGTCGTTCACGCTGTGTTTCTGCTAGGTTTATTGTGCGGCGTACGCGTTGGTCGCCGAGTATTGGCTTCCTTCGGCTGGCTTTTGTATGCGTGTTGGTCATACGGCTTGAGCTCTGTGCGACTCGGTCTGGTTTTCCACGCATTACATCGTACTGGGCGGGTCGGAGTTCACGGATACGTTTCGTTCGGGTTCATTCCTGGTGCGTGTCGGTCGGTTCTATTTGCGTGGTTTCCCGGCCGGATAGCTTGTTTCCGTCCGGTTCGGTCGTTCGGCTTGTGTTCCGTACGAGTCTGTTGTGATTCACATGCATTTCATTGTACTACGCAGGTCGGGCAGCGCCGGTACGTGTCGGTCGGACTATATTCCCGGACCGAGTCGGTCGGTATGTTTTCCGGCCCGAATCGGAATCGGCCCCTATGTCTTTTCAAATTTATTCCCCATATCGGGTAGATGGCACATTAATTTCTCCATCACTAGCAAAGATAACAATTTACTCACCCATTAAGGATGTAAGATCTTATGCACCTGACTGTGGTAATAGAATCCCATATCTCTAAGGTGAACCTTAAAATCTCAATTAAATTACATACTAGGGGTCTAGCGTATTTGCCATCCACTAGATTGACCATAATGCCTGCCCCACTACAGCTGCATTCATAAGGATCCAGTGACGCCCTGCCTTGTACAGGAGTCACTCAAAACATACCTGGAATTGGGAGCCATAATTATAACTTCCTACATATGGTAGTCCCAGGCCACCTAATCTCTTATATATATCTTATGTATTAGTTTTACTTCTGTTGATCAATATCCTAGCCACTCGGTTTTTATAATCGGCCCCTATCCATGTCAGCATGCGTGGATCCAATAACTAGTGCCTCTACAATCTGATGAAGAAAAGGCCAGCTCACTTTGTGTAATGCTTTTTCAGTATCTAAAGCCAGAACGACAAGATAGATCTTCCTACAGTTTACCTAGTTGATACAGTGAAGCACCTGCCGGACATTATCTGCAGCCTGTTGATTAGGGGTAAAGCCTGACTGATCTGAATGTACTAAATATGATAGATGAGGCCTCAATTGATTTGCTAAGATCTTCAGTTACGATCTTGGCATCCACATTTAAAAGAGCAATAGAAAATACGATTCACACAGGCTAGCCGGCTTGCCTTCTTTATGTACTAGTGTTATGTGGGCCTCAGACATAGTAGTTGCTACTGAGCTCAAGAGAATAAAGGAGTTAAATGTTTCAAGAGCTCTGGAATTAGGTCTGACTGAAATTGTTTTTAAAACACATTAGTCAGATCATTAGGTCCCAGGGCCTTATTCGGATGGAGATCGAGATTGCTTTCAATACCTCTTCTGATGTGATTAGTAACAGCAGGCCCTCCCAATTGTCCTTTGTTAGTCGTTGCAGGTTAGCAGTCCTAACAAATTAACAGAGTCTTCCGAGTAGAGTGTAGAGTAATATGTCATAAGGGCCTCTCTCTTCCCTCCCCCTCATGAATTGGCTTTGTTCCATCTCCTTGTAAAGTAGGGATTTGTTTGGCACCTGCCACCTCCTAGCCAAAACCAAATAAGCTTTGTTGGCCTTCTCGTAGGGTATTTGTTTTAGGCATGCTGATGCTTCTTCTGATTTTTCATTGTACAGAAGGCCAATCTGGATCCTCAACTTAGCCAATTTCCAGAAGAAGCTTAGGAAGCCTACCGTCCTATATTCCTCTTCTGCCACACTAAATTAAGCCTCCTGGGTGTTGCGGAATGATTTATGTATGTGGCACTGTCTTGCCTTTTCCACTATACACTACCCCTTTTAAAACAATCATAAAGGCCCCCCAAAGTGTGCTTGGTGGGACCTCACCATTACCTGTATCTACCAAATTTGTTTTAATGGAGTCCCATTGAGATTAGGAGGTGAGTCTATCCTTAAGCAGGGCTCTATCTAATTTCCAATTTTCCCCATCTCGGGCTCGGTTAACCTGCTCTCCCTCCAACACTAGCATCAAATGGTCTGATATTGCTTTTGGGCTGTGGAAATTGTCTGAGTGTCTCCAGCTATCTCTTGGTTCCTCCATGTAGGATCAATTCTCGAATGAGGTCTGTGAACATGGGAGAAAAAGTTATACTCTTTAACACAAGAATTCTTATCCCTTTAGATATCAGTGAGGCCCAGATCTTTCAATTCACATAGCAGGGTTTGTGACATTGCACCTTGTGTGTACTTACTTATCCTGGAGGTGCATATCTAGCTGCGCTTTTAGAACTACTTTTAAATCACCAAACAAAAAGAGGTCCATTGGGTCCAACTTTTATTTTAGTCAACATCTCAGAAAGGAAGATTTCTTAAGCTGTATTTGGGGCATAAGTATTAGGGACATAAAAGTTTCACTCAAGGTATTTTAATTACAGATAAATAAAAGGACCCCCTTTCACATCCCTCACTATTTTGACATTTTCCAATAGGGACTCTTTATCTATCCTTATTATAACCCCCCTTTTTCTTGTTTGTTGCTGTAAAATACTGGGTTGGATAGCGTTTATTCCACGAGGTGGATATTCAAAGAACACATCAGGCAGTACCTCCCGCACCTCCTTCCAAATTTTGCTCATCTTGACAGGGGAGTTTAGACCCTGCATGTTCCATGATGTGACTCTCACCATTATTCTATGACAAAGTAGAGGCTATCCATGAAGAATAATGAGGGCATGGTACCCATATACGGTACTGACATCTATATACACCCAAAACAAGATTCTTTGAGCCTGTACACACCCTTTCACGCCAAAACTACCCTTTAGATGCATCTTAATATCCTGCATGGCATATCGACCTATGCTATCAGCAGGATAGCTAACTCCCCCATGAGGTGGTAAAGCACATGATAGATTGATACTCCCCACTCAGGTCACCCTGACCTCTGTAAACTCTACTAAGCCAATTCAGCAATTCTTCTTTTTTGAGTCACAAGCAGCAGAATTAACTAACAGTAGAAGCCCAGCATGGTGATCATGTTCAATTTGTAACACAGCCGAAGTGTATAAGAAAGTCTAAACAATAGAAGAAAAGGGCCTAGATCTTACACATCGCTTCTCTTTGCTCCCCTTCTTGTCATCCAGGAAGGTGAACCCCCACCCCAACAGTCTATAAGTAGTATCTATATCACATCTTTTCAACCAAGTACTTTGTTTCTCCATTCTCATTTACAGGTTACTCTTCTTAAGGTTCTCATCTGTTCCCATTTTTCTTTAGGCTTCATCACACTCCTTTACTCCACGTTAATCACCAAGCATGGGATCTCCTTGGCTGGGCCAATGATCTCATGTGCATCCTCCAAGGTACGAACTATGTAGGACTTAGAGACCATCTGAAACCATAAGGTGAACTGGAAGGTGCAACTGTAGCAAATCTGTCTTCCTTGCAGTTCCACAGTTGTTAGCACAAGCATCTTGGGTTTATTCAAAGTGCTCAGCATTATATCCCGGAAGAGATCAACTGTATAAATGGTCTGGTCTTAGAAACTAACAGTGTCCAATTTCCTGTCTTCTCTCATAATCTTTTCTTTAACTGGCGATGATGTTAGTTTAGAGATAATGTCTCCAGGGTGTGCTCCAGGAACTTCTTTGGGGACTCCCACTCTGTGGGCATGTATGATGGGAATTTCAAAGGACTTATCCTCATTCAAGTTAGAGCTGAACAATTGCTTGCTATACTGGACAACATCTGACAGTTCCTCATTTTCTTTCACATATAGAAGCCTTATATTGTCTCTATTAGAGTGGTCTTCTAAGCCTGTGCATTTATCCCATAATGCCTTTAGTTCTTCATCCAACTTGGTCTGCAGATCCTGTGACGTCTCCAAGTCTTGACTCATTGCCACTATGCCATCCTCATTAGTGGCAGCTTGATCACCGAGGGCCTCATTCACAAAATAAAACCTGCACTTTATTTTTATTTTAGTTTACAATTGTTTGCTATTGACAAAGGTATTTTACAAGTAGTATATGTAGGACTGTGGAGCCCCCACACATAAAATGATAGGACAATCCTATCTTTTTATGTGCGGAGATGATAGGACAGTTCAATCATTTTATGTGTGGATACTCCACAGTCGTAAAGACAGTGAATTGGGCCCCATGTTTTCAAAGTTATTTTATCAAGTCAAAAAGAGCCAATGCCATATCAGACTTCAAAGATTGGATTGCCATAGTGAGCATATTGGAACTCTTACTGTGCAGGTCACCGAGGTAAGCCTGTAAGTCTTCCTTTGTGAGAAGGGGGGACCCCTTTCTTTAATCAATTTCACTGCCTGGTTTACCTGGCTGCTCCTGTCTATGGATGTACCAGGTGGTGTTCCAGTGGATTACCAGAAGTCTGGTATCTCTCTCTGCGCAGTGGACTTTTTTATTGTCACTAGTCCCAAAGCATCCATTCAGTTAGGCCCCATTTACCAGATGGGGGACTTAGACCACCTTCAAGCAAGTCTCTGCACTGGGCAGGTGATTTGCTGTGACTCCCAGGAGATACCCTCAGATGTTTCACCCCATCAGGTTATGCAAATATCGCTTTAAAAATGTGGAGTATCTGCTTGGATGCTCAAATGCTGTGTCCTCAGGTACCAGCGTAACTCCAGTTGATGATGGGTAAATCCCTCTAAGAAAATTCCACAGTCTCATTTTCAGCCATAGTATTTATTTGTCATTTAAACAGAATGTGAGGTGCCCCTCCTTCAGAGTCCCTCGTCGAGATCCTTTGAGTGGGCATGGGCTGTGGCTCACCTCATTGGTGCCGATGCACCTGATGTGCCCCCAGTAGATAGAGCCCAATTGCAGGCCACCATTCCAATCAAGCCCAGGTTTGCTTAGATCCCCTCTTCTCCAGCAGGCCGCAAGATGGCCGTCACCCTGTCACGAAGAGCGCTGAGTGACTTCAGCCCGTGTTTCAACCTTCTAAAGCCACTCTGCTCATCCTTCAGCTGCAGCAACCATCTTCTCCAGGTCTTGTTACGCGGCTGGGGCTGCTTATCACTCATAGGACCAAAAAGGGGATAGTTGAGCTAGGACCTCACTAGGAAGACAGCATGGGCATCTCCTCACAGACCACCCCCCTTAGGTCTACAGTTTTCAACTTCTCACTATATTCAAAAGTTGGACCAATTACTTTCCAAGTTATGAATCGTAAATTATTCTTTTATTGTTTAAGACTACCGTTTGAAAAACATATAGGTAATTCCATCATAGTTGACATGAATTTAGTCAAATTGTTAATGTAATGTTATTTTAATAGTTTAGGGTGGTTAATTATGCTCCCAAAAGGCACTTCCCGGTTTTTGTTAAACAAGCATAATGTTTGGATCATTTGGGTTAGAGACACTATGATTGAGAGTCGGTTCTCTTAATGGAGGAGGCAAAACCACTGCACTGTTTAAGATCCAGTTACTCTGATGACAGGGTTAGGCCCCTGTTAGACCTGGCTTTTTCAGAGGGTTTATCCATAGACATTTTGCTCTTTGGCCTTCTGTTTCTGACCTTTTTTTGTTGGTTTTATGACTTTGGGCACTTTACCACTGCTGATCAGTGCTGAAGTGCATATCCTTTCCCTCTAAACTGTGTTTATGGATTGGTGATTCCATTATTGGCATATTTGATTTACTAGTCAGTCCCTAGTACAGTGCATTGTGTGTGCCTAGGGCCTATAAATCAAATGCTGCTAGTGGGCTGCAGCACTGATTGTGCCACCCACATAAGCAGCCTGGAAATGTTACTCAGGCCTGCCATTGCAGAGCCTGTGTTCAGTCTAGTACTGCCATGTCGACCTGGAAAGGGCACCCACTTGCCAGGCACTAACCTTCCCTTTTCTTACATGTTAGTCACCCCTAAGGTAGGGCCAAGGTACCCCTGTGGGCAGGGTGCAGTGTATGTGAAAGGTAGTACATGCCCTGATGTGTGTGGCATGTCCTGAACGTGAAATACTACCAATTTTGTTTTTCACTATTGCAAGGCTACTTGTTCCCATAGGATAGAATGGTGAGTTTGCTCATAACATCTTATAAACATAACTTCCCCTGGGAACAAGGTAGGAAAATAAAGTTTAGTATGCCTGAACTCAGAATGTTAAATTTTTACATTCTGTGTTTGAAAATACCACTTTTAGAAAGTAGGTATTTTCTTGCTTAGCCATCCAGTGTGCTTCTGCTAGGATATGTATTGACTGTCTGGCTTTGGAGTGACAGGGACTGGGGAGGTGTAGTGGCTCCAGAGAGTCTGGATGAGTCAGGGCTGGGCTGAATAGACCTGGGCTGCATTTAGAGTAGGGCAAGGAGATTTCCTTTCACCTGAATGGGCCTGGTCTGCCTTCCACAATGCTGTCTCCACCCCCTGCCAGGAAGCTGCACCAGAGAGGACATAACTGGTTTTGACTGAGCACAGGGCTTCTCTACCACCAAAGGACAAAGGATTTGGCTGTATAAATATTGGGGCCCAGACCCCAGAACTTTAGATCACTTCTGGGAATCAAGAGGAACCCATGCCAAAGAGAAGAGCCGGAGAAGCTGAGGAGGAATACTGCCCCTGTGCTGTTTGCTGTCTGGGATTGGCCTGCAGTGGCTACTTGCTGCCAAGGAGAGGAGAAGGACTTTGCTGTTTTTGTGTCCCCTGCTTGAGGAAGATCTCCAAGGGCTTGAAATAGAACTTGCCTCCTGATCTGAAGTCTCAGGGACACAAAGACTTCATTTCTTCTGTCTTTCTGCATCAGGAAATGCTGTTTCAGCTGCCACAGAAGGAAATTGCAACACTGACACCGGAGAGCGACGCCGTAACCTGCACCGAAGCCGTGGGCACCGCTCGTGAAGAGCACGATGCACCACCCCGACTTGCACTGTAGTCCCGATGCTGCTGACCCTGTGCCGCATCGACTCCGATGCCATCACCGAGGCCGCTGCCTGCACCGGAGCTGACGACAGCGCTCGTGATGTCCATAACGCACCGTCCTGACTCGCACCGCAGCCCTAACTTCCCCGACGCCGGTGCTTCATCAGCGCAGAGCCGATACTCGATGTGGGTGACTCCCAAATCCATTGACACCGCAGCGTTGTAAGGAACCACCGCCTCGCCACCACCATGACATCACCTCCCCGACACAGTAAGGAACCGACATCTCACCTCCCCTGCATCGCAGTAAGGAACCGAGGCCTCACCTCCCCTGGTGTTGTAAGGAACCGACGCCGCACTGCGCCAACGAAGCATCACCTCCCCAAACCCGTTCACCGTCTTTGCTTTTATCGTTTCCAAGGTACTGTTCTTTGGGGGTCTGCTTGACTCCGCGCCTGACGCCGCGCACCTCGCGGTCGGCGCCGTACTTTGGGATTTTCATCTGTCACGACTTCGTAATAACGTCAGGTGAAGTTATTTGTTGCTACAAACTTTATTTGAGTGAATAATCTATTTTTTAGGATGTCTTCATAACTCTATTGTGGATTTTTGTCGTTTGGTCTTGTTTTGGTTTAGATAAAGATTACTTATTATTCTAAACTGGTGTGGTGTCCATTTGTACTTTTTTCACTGTATTATTGTATGGGTTCACAAATGCTTTACACACTGCCTCTGAGATAAGCCTGTCTGCTCGAGCCAAGCTACCAAGGGGCTGAGCAGGGGTTATTTTAGAAGTGTATCCCCTTAGCCTGACTAGAAGCAAGGGTCCCTATTTGGACAAAGGACCTACCTCTGCCAACTAAAGACCCCCATCTAACAGCCCCCACTGTGGAAATGTTAGCTGATTAAGGCTTCACAGAACAGCTCTATTTCCAGGCTCTTCTATTTTTATTTGATTAAGCTCTAAAGAAGCCAAATAACAATATGAAAAATCCAATGCTAATTATAGCGTCTTTAAATTACATAGATTATGCAACCCTTCTTATCTAATAATAGGCCGAAATCAACTATTACTGCACTGACAGAATCCTGCAGAACCATCCTGAGGTACCAAATTAGCAAATTTGATTGGGGCATCAATGAACATAATTCTAATACAATTTTTTTTACATTTTGGAGGTTTTCAAAGAATAAAATATGAACCTCAACACTGAAAAAAGTAGCAACGAAACACTGTCCTGAGTGGGGTTTGAAGTTTAAGTCCGTGAGCAGGCCTAGTATCCATACTTGGTCCTAACGGCATAAGAAGTTATTCTAGATAGTGAGAACCTTGGACAGGCTCATCTATACTGATATATAGCTTTTTCTATATTAGCCAGTCTTGTCAAATAATTCAGCCAAGTTTGCACTTCTGGCTTACGCCTTGTTTTCTAAAGCTATCAAATTTTCTTTTATGAAATATAAAATAAATGGCGCTTTCCATTTCTGCAAGGCCGATTACAAACAAACAAATAAGCACTGGTGCACAGCATTTTCTGAAAATTAACTTCAAAGTATAGCAAAGAGTGAAATCTCAGAAAAGTTTGCACAAAGAATAGGGGATCAATTCAAATATTTCAGTGCAAGACCTAAATCATCAGACCAAGCGGCACATATTTTATGTAGACTTAACTGACTTTGTTGTCTTTTCTAAATATAAGAACATTTTGAAGCGGAAATAATTATTCCTTCGAGAATATGTGGGGACGCTGTTACAGAGATTGTCTTCATACAGCCAATTGTCTAGAATCAAATAATTGGCAAACTCTGGGTTGGACAAAGAATTCTTTAATGAAAGTGAAAGAAGATCCCATCAATATGAAAGCTCTTTATTGCTCATATTCCTCTGTTCACTGAGGATTTCAAGTAAAGATTTTAACATTGTGTTTAATGAGTGGTTTATACCACAAAAAATATATTTAAAAAATCAGGAAGCAGCGATTTAGCAAAACCTATAGACCATGCAACGTTCCTCAATTCTGTGAGCAATAAATAAGGACCTTAAGGCAAAAAAATAGGGGGCATATTTATAATACTTTCACGCAGCGCATTGCAGCAAGCCACGTTGCTGCACTGCACTCCGCTCCATGAAAGGGAAAGGGCAGGAATATGCAGTATTTAACAACATACTGTGCATTCCTGTCCTTTCTTTGTGGTGGCGCATTTTTAGCCGTACTGCCAATGCAGCCACCCTTGCATCATGGTGCAAGGGTGCCTCCATTGTAAGCAGCATTGGTTTTTTGCAGGAAGGGACACCTTCCTGTACAAAATCAATCCAGAGAGGCATTTTCCTCTTTCTATGTGTGCTGCAGAATGTAGCACACAAAGAAAGAGGAAAAAACAAGGAAAAATAAAGATATTTATAAGACCTACTGGCGGATGTAATTTTCAGGGAAAGGGCGTTTATTCATTTGCCAATAACTTTGGCGTCGTTTGACAAATCCTTGCGGAATTTTGAAAACTAGTTTAATGCTGAATTCAGCTGCTTTCTTGAAAGTGTCGGGGTGACCCTTCAAGCGGGGGGGCGAGAAAAAGGGGGGGTCCCAAAATGCGTTTTCCCCATGTTAATTCCCATTGGACAAATAGACACAGCTACAGCTCAAACTGCTGATTGCAATTACACCAAATTCGGCAGGTAGGTAGATGTTGGTCCAAGGAAATGCCTTTTTGTTATTTGATGTAAATCCATTCAGTAGTTTTAGAGATATTAACCAAAATCAAAATTTGTATATCTGGGAGACGCGGAGGATCCACAACCCTTCCCGATTTTGAGCTGAGATCTGATTGGCTGTCAACACTTCAAACCAGAAAGTGTTGGCAGCCATCTTGTGACTCGGCTTACACGGAGTCACAGAATAAAATGTAAAATAAAGAAAATGGGGCATGGTAGAAACACCCTGACCCCCTAGGCCTCTTGGGGGGTCCCACAGGGTCCCTGCAGGGCCAAAAAACAATTTCTTTAAAAAACAATTTGGTGGGAGTAGCGCTGGATTGGCAGCTCCCTCCGAATTTTTTTTCGTTTCTAATTCATCTTAGGGTGGGCCAGGTCCTGGGGGCATTTTAAAAAAGGAGGGTGGTGTATGGCCCCCCCCCTCCTTGGGGTCATTGATGCCCCAGGGACCACCACCTCCCGGGGACTTATTAATTTATCAATGGGGGGCCTCTTGGACCCCCCCAACACTGGGGACTGCCACTTCCTGGGGCTTTTTGTTCAAAGAATGTGGGGGTCTGCACGGACACCTGCGCAGCCCCGGGGCTTTAAAACGTTTTTTAATGCAGGGGCCACACGGACTCCCCGCAGCCCCGGGGACTGCCACCTTTTGACAAATTGAATGCGGGGGGCCATGTGGCCCCCTTCAGCCTGGGGGCCACCAGTTCCCCAGAGCAAGTTCAAAGATAAGAGGGGGGTCACACAACCCCCCCTCTTGAAGTCATACATGGCCCTGGGGACCGCCACTCCCCAGGGTCCTTTCCTGCTATGTCCCGGAGGCCCCGCCCCCGGGACATAGCTGTTTGCTATGGCTCAGCGGGAGCCATAGCAAACTGTGCTCCACTTTCAGAAAGCAAGAGCATTAAGAATGCACTTGCTTGCTGAAAGCAGAGCACAATTGCTTTTACAGAGAGGGAGCTGAATGTTAGCAGCTTCCTCTCTGTAAAAGCAATTCCGGCTCCAGCAGGAGGCTGGGAGCTGGCAGGGACCGCGCGGGCCTTCGGGCTGCCCCAACAGTCCCCATCAGTGGCAAGTGGGTGTCCTGGATGGGACCAGGGCACCCACAATAGAGGGCGGGCCCCGGGGATGGGGTCTTTTGACTGAAATCATCCCAGAGGGGGCTGTGCAGCCCCCTACCATTTTATGTTTAAAAAAAAGAAACAAAAAAACCCGGGCCCCAGGAGGTGGTGTCCCCGGGGCCAAAAGAAAGAGGCAAAATAGAGGTCAGAAACAAGCAGAAAGAGGCAATTAAAAGGTGAGAGACGAGCAGAAAGAGGCAGAATAAAGGTCAGAAAGTAGGAGAAAGAATCAGAATAAAGGTCAACGAGCAGAAAGAGTCAAAATAAAAGTGAAAAACAAGCAAAAAGAGGCAGATGAATGGTCAGAAGTGGACAGAAAGAGGCAAAATGGAGGTCAGAAACAATCAGCAAGAGGCAGAATAAAGGTCAGAAACTAGCAGGAAGAGACAGACTAAAGGTAAGAAACAAGCAGAAAGAGGCAGAATAAAGGTAAAAAACGAGCTGAAAGAGGCAAAATAAAGGTCAGATATGACCAGGAAGAGGCAGAATAAAGGTCAGAAAGGAGAAGAAAGAAGCAAACTAAAGGTGAGAAATGACCAGAAAGAGGCAAAATAAAGGTCAGCAACGAGCAGCAACACACCAAATAAATGTGAGAAACGAGCAGAAAGATGAGGACTAAAGGTCAGAAGGGAGCAGAAAGAGGCAGAATGAAGGTCAAAAATGAGCAGAAAGAGGCAAAATAAAGGACAGCAACAAGCAGAAAGAGGCTAAATAATGGACAGAATGAGCAGAAAGAGGCAATATAGAGGTGAGAAATGAGCAGTAAGAGGTAGAATAAAGGTCAGGAGTGAGCAGCAAGAAGCAACATAATGGGCAGAATGAGCAGAAACAGGCAACATAGAGGGCAGAAGCAAGCAGAGAAGTGGCAGAAAAGCTAGCAGAAAACAAGCAGAGGAGGCACAAACCGAAGGCAATAGAGGGTAGTAGACTGTAGGCAAGCTGGACAAGAGGACATCACAGGGGGTGCTTGAATGTCATCAGTGATGTCATCAGTGATGTCATTTGAGATGTCATAGGTGATGTCACTGACCATGCAATGAGTGATGTAATATGTGACTTCATCAGCAGTGCATTGCGGGGGCGCAAGTTATAGTTAGCTCAACTAACTATAACGGCCGGATTTCTCTGGTTTTGAATGAGTGAAATATCCAACCAACTATAACGTCCCTGAAACCCATGGTTTTTTTAGTGAATTTCAAAAGTTTTTTAAATGCAAATTTCTAACTATAACGTCCTTGAAACCTATGGTTTTTTCAGTGAATTTCAAAGGTTTTTTAAATGCTAATTTCTAACTATAACGTCCCTGAAACCTTTGGTGTTTTCAGTGAATTTCAAAGGTTTTTTAAATGCTAATTTCTAACTATAATGTCCCTGAAACCTTTGGTTTTTTCAGTGAATTTCAAAGGTTTTTTAAATGCTAATTTCTAAGTATAATGTCCCAAAAATACTTTTCCTTAATTTTTAAATTAATGTGATGTTTCTCTTTTCTAAAATATGAATTTACATATTTTTTTTTTAAGTGGATTCGCATACCGATTGTGTACCAGTCTCGGTGGCTGCGCAAATCCAAGAATTTTGCCACCATATTGGTTAAGTCGTGTACGATGCGCGTTCGGTATGCGAAGGGTGCGCGGTTCACGGCCCCTCGTAACGTCACATACGTATTTCCGGGGGTCGCGCCAGGTGCGCGAATACATCGGAAATTTTTAAGTTTTAAAAGTATATGTATATAACTTTAATATGTATATTATACCAACAGATTATTTAATCTAATTGTAAATATTATATATTTATAATTGTAATAAAGATATATTATTGTTAAATATATATTTCGGGAATCGCGTCGGGTGCTCGCTGGTTGCGAATCCCATGTGACTTCAAAAGAAACAATTTTATTGGTTAAGAAGCTTTTGATTCTAGAACTTGAAGGACCCCACCCATTTTTTTCATTCTTTCAAGTGCATCTCAGCAGACACACCTGTTGTCTTTTGCTCCTCTTCTGTGCCTTATTTTGGTGTTTTTTTCTTCCCTCTAAAAATGGCAACTGGCAATGCACTTCAGCAGCTTCCACCTGAAGAGGAAGAAGACTTGGAGGAACCCGTGAAGACCAGGTACGAGAGTATCGTTTGGGCATTTTTCTCCATACCACCTGGGGAGAAAAATGTGAATGCCCGTAAAGTGACATGCACCATTTGTGAGAAGGGCCTCTCACGAGGATCAGAAAAGAAGTATTCTTGCGGCGCGTCAAGTATGTTAAAGCATTTGCAAACAATGCACCCTCGGCGTCTTGCAAGAGAACAGCTGCAACGTGAGCAACAAAAGCAGGCAACTGAGGAGAACGCTGCTGGACCTAGCACCTCATCTGCTTCCACAACAACTGCTCCACCAAACATCATCCCTGACTTTGCCACATTGGAGCAGCGTTGTATTAAATGCAAGAAGATCTTATGTTTTGGTGAGAAATCAGTGGATGCCATCCTGGTTGCCATTAAGAACCACCACTGTTAATTTTTTTTTTTTATGCAATGACTTCCTAATTGCATAATTTTTTTAACGTTTTCACTGTTGGTTCTGTTTATTTTTTCATTTAAAAAAAAAAAAACACCCAAAAAATTCAAAGAAAGTTAAAAAAACACAAAAAAATATAAAACAAAAAAAGAATAAAAAAATGGTTCTTTTCAGAACCGCCTATTTGGTTAAAAATAGACAAATTTGTAAGTGTTGTATGAATTGTGGCAAGTGGACTATATGGAGAACTGTATGGGTAGTGCATGTGTGATTGCATGAGTGCATGTGTAGTGCCTGGGTGATTGCAGAAGTGCATGTGTACTACCTGAGTGATTGCATGACTACATGGGTAATGCCTAGGTGATTGTAAGCGTGCATGGGTAATGTCTAGGTGCATCAAAGAGTGCATCAATAGTAACCCTGGGCAAAGCACTACGCTACGCTCGCGTAGTTTGCGAAGTTTGCGCTACTTCGCACAACGCAAATTGCACGTAGCACAGTGCAAACACGCGTCGCGTAGCGTAGCGTAGTGCAGCGGTCATTTTTTGCTTGCTCGCGGTCCTCAACGTCAAGTTGGCGACCGCTAGCAAGCAAAATGACATCCCGGCGAGACTTTTTCCTCGTTCGCGATCAGCAACATCAAGTTGCCGATCGCGAGCGTGGAAAATAAACCTCCCGGCGAGATTTTCAACGCGGGAAGTCAGGTTTCTCATTGCGAGCGGTCGCGTATGCTCGCGACCGCTCGCGATGAGAAACTACCAGTCCGCGTTGAGAAAGCTGCCGCTCGAGTAAAAATCTACTCGGCGGCAGTAAAGACAGCTCGCACTGTGCAAGATGCCGTTTTCAATGATTGCACAGTGCGGACAAGCATCCGGCACTGTGCAATCATTGCGAACAGTGCACTACGCAGTTCGCGTAGTGCTACGCGTAGCTCGCGTAGTGCGAACTGCACTTTGCGTAGCTTCGCGTAGCGCTACTTCGCGAACTACGCCCAGGCTTAATCAATAGTGCCTGTGTGATTGCATAAGTGCATAGGTAGTGCCTGGATGATTTTATAGGTGCATGGGTGCTGGATTGGTAATTATATCAGTACAGGGGTAGTGCTTGAGTTATTGGACAAGTGCAAGAGTAGTGCCTGGGTGATTGAAGGAGTACATGGATAGTGCATGGCTGATTGGAGGAGTGCATGGGTAATGCCTAGGTGCATTGAGGAGTGCATTAGTAGTGCCTGTGTGATTGCATGAGTGCATAGATAGTATCTGGATGATTTTATAAGTGCATGGGTACTCCCTGAGTAATTGAAAGACTACAAGGGTAAAAGCTAGGTGATTGCATGAGTGCAGAGGTAATGTATGGGTCATTGGAGGAGTGCATTTGTAATGCCTAAGTGATTGAATGAGTGCATGGATAATGTGTAGGTAATTGGAGGAGTGCATGACTAATGTCTGGCTGATTGCATCAGTGCAAGAGTAATGTCTGGGTCATTGCATGACTGTAGTGGCAGTACGTGGGTTATAGAAAAAGTGTACAAGTAGTCTCTGGGTGATTTTTTAAGTGCATGGGTACTGGCTGGATGATTGGAGGACTGCATGGATACTGTCTGGGTGATTGCAGCAGTGCAAAAGTACTGCCTGGGTTATTCTATGAGTGCATAGCTAGTGCCTGGTTGATTGCATGAGTGCAAGATTAGGAGTCCTAACTTTACTACTCCTAAACTGAGAAAAATCCTAACTTTAAGACTTTCGGTATTCACAGAAGGCATTTAGGAGTCCTAAAGTTAGGACTACTAACTTCTGTGAATACCGAAATGAGTAAGTTCATTCTGTGAATACCAAAATGAGTAAGTGTATTCTGTGAATACCAAAAAGTACTAACTTTACGTTTTTGACGTAAGTTAGTTCTGTGAATCAGGCCCTAAGTGATTGCATGAGTGCATCTCCTGTTGACCAGGTGAACCCCCAACATTGCTCTCCTGTCCCAGCTTCACAGGGGTGTGGGTGGGAGTTGAGGCTGTGGGTGAATCTGCCTTGGAGATCTGTTTTTGCGGACTCTTTGCAGGCACCAGCTTCACAGCAGGCAGGGCAACTGTGTGTTTGTCATTGGGAGCAGGTTTGGGGACGGGAGTGTCCTTGGATGGGGCTGATTTGGATGCATGTGAGCCTGAGGCATGCTTCTTGGCCTGATGGCCCGGAGTGTCACCTGAAGGGCTTTTGCCTTTGCGCTCCTGTGTGCCTGGTTTTTGTTTTGGGGGTGGTGTCTGTGCTCTGGTCCGCTTGGAGTGCTGCTGTTGTGTGCTGCGTGTTGAGTACTTGGAGCCTGAGGGCTGTGGTGTGTGGTCACTCTCGTCAGATGTTGCCACTGGCAGGGTGGCTGCCGAAGGGACTGGAGCTGGACTCTGAGCCTGTGACAACTGAATGGCTGCTGTCACTGTGGAGGACAAAGACTGGACAGTTCTGTGTAGCCCACCCACGTCAGAATGAATATCCTCCATGAAGGCAACAAACCTGTGCCAAATTCTTGTCATGATCCTGGAATGCATTCAGGAGAGTAGTCTGACCCACACACAGCTGGCGCAAAAGGTTCACCACCTCAACACTGAGGGCAGCAGGGGAGACAGGGGCAGGGGCAGCGGTGCCTGGGGGAAGGACACTCTACCCTTCTTTCTGCTGCGGGCACGGGGAGCACTAGTGGTATTAGCCGGGAGGGTGGGCACTGGACGATGTGTGATGGAAGAAGAGGCAGATTTCCCACTCCCTGTGCCCGCCAACATCGAGGAGTCACCGCTGGAGTCAGATGATGTTGAGGTTGGTGTTTCTGGGCGTGATTCTTCAAGGGCACTCATGTCCCCCTCCGAGGCGCTGGTCACATCAGTGTCAGTGTGCTCATGTGTAGCAGTCGTGCCAGATGCCTCACCACTGGTGTCTGTCCCCTGTCCTTCTGTGCCCTCGGTAGATGCTGCAAAAGACAGAGACGTAGGTTCAGTATGGTGCCATATTCACAAACATCACATGCAAGCAAAGCACAAAACTAGAACATGATACCCCCATGTCGCACACCACCCTGTGCAGTCTGCAGGTGCAATCTTAATGCAAAACTTAGAAGATGCATGGAAACATGCATATTTGGCATCAATGACCCAGGTGACGCTCATACAGCCAAATAGCTGGCCTGTGCCTTCTGGTAACCTGACATACTGATTACTGTAAGCATACCTACATGTCTGTAGGTGAGATAGATGTACATCTCAACATGTTGTCGCAATCACATACGGAGTCACTTTAAGGGACCAACACAGATACTGACTCAAGAATGTCTTCATACTATGGCCATGAGCTACAGATGTCCACCATGTTGTGCCTTGAAGCACAACGACTGTTGCACATTGGTGTCAGATGTGTAGTCCTCACAATTTCGAAGCCGGGCACTGCACACCTCAAAGAAAGCACACTGAGATGAGGCACACTGCTGTACACTTCCCGGTGATGTCTATGACACCCATAATGCAGCAGATGTCAGAAGGCCATTATCCAAAACACATGAGAAAGTACACGTAGCAAAAATGCATGACAGCTGCACTCAACACAGTGGCCACTTACAAGCCATTGCATCACACTAGAAACATCACAGAGCTCCCCACTGGCTCAGGGTTGGGATACATGCAGTCACTCACACCCAAAGTCACCCTTCGCAGAAGACTCACCCCCAACTTGCTGCTGATGGGCCCTCAAACATCCATCCAGCTCTGGCTGTGTTTCTGCCAAGATGCGGGCCATTAGTGGTGTCATGCTCCTGCGCGCCAACCTGCCAGTCCGAGGGAGCAGCCCCAGCGTCATCTCTGCCACGTTTTTGCTCAGCCGGCAGATGTCATCCCACCTCTTGTGGCAGTGTGTGTGCCGTCAGTTGGAGACACCCAGAGCCCGCACCTTGCGTGCAATGGCCCTCCATAAGGCCTTACGCTGGTGGACTTTAAGCTGCAGGCATGGGAGACAAGAAGAGGAAGTTTCAGTGTCACTGGGTTATGTACCACTGTGTCTCAGTACAGGAGCATGCACAAACTTAGCAGAGCTATACAGATATGTTCAGATCACTGTGTCATGGAGGTCACATTTAGGAGCATGATCTTACATTCTCACACCCTTCTCATAATGTCTGTCTTGTGCAATCCACAGGCCTAAGACAGAACATTGATGAATAGGGTGGCAGACAACATATATGTCTCACTCT
Source organism: Calotriton arnoldi (assembly GCA_963921515.1). NCBI lineage: Eukaryota > Metazoa > Chordata > Amphibia > Caudata > Salamandridae > Calotriton > Calotriton arnoldi. The sequence goes on along the minus strand of CAWUFW010004273.1, from coordinate 1,071,511 downwards.
GTCCATTTACTGATGTGTCCCAGGCAAATTGGGCAGTATCTGTGCAGGCCAGGGGGACTCACACTGAGGTTAAATGTGGGCCATCAGAACATTCAGATGCATGTACAATATGAGAGGGCAAACAGTGCCTACACATAATGAAAACAAGGAAAGGAGGATGTTTCAGGAGTACATTAATATGATGTGTCATAGGTGAATTTCCACCAAGAGTGTCACCCTCAGGCATTTCAATCTTGTGCATGATGCTGACATATCCATGGTGGCAATAATAAAAATGGACACACATCCTTCAGTACCCTCTGGACGAAACACATTTGTAATGTCACAAATGAACATGTGAAAAGCTCATGGACTCTGATATCCATTAGCACAAGCAATGTCTGTTCTGACTTCCACTTTCCAAACCAGCAGTGTGACTGTATGGCTGCAAAAACACTGCATGTCCCTCCCATCCTGAAATGCAGCCATGGAACTGTGGAAAATAGGCTACAAAATACATTGACATAAAGTCAGCATGCTAGGCAGTGTATCACACAAACTTGCACTCACAGGCACATACTACAGCAGATCAACTTCAAGTGTGCAACTTTCACTCTGAAACACTTATCATTACATCAGGAGCACCATATAGCCTCCCATACTGTGAAAGCACCTCGTCCACCAGGACCTCCAGCTCCTCTGTGGTGAAGGGACGGGCCCTGATGTTCTCAGTTCTCGCCCTCACTGGTTCCAGGGGACAGGAACAGCAGCAGTTGGGGATGAAGAATGGCAGGCAGCAGTGTCTGGATGCAGTGGAAATGTGTGGCTCTCTCACAGACATATATAGCCTCCTGGGGTTGTTTCAGTGGTAGTCAGATGCTGCAATTGGTGTTCCAGATCAGCTTTGTCCAAATGTAACCAATGACCGGCCCCGCGGTAATGCAGCACGCCTACCGCGATTTTCGAAATTGTATTTCACTACCGCGAATGCAGTTCCCATTGGCTGAAAGGGCATGGGCATTGGCGGTGCCACACCGCAGGGGCCAGGCGGTTGCTACCGCGATCGTGCATCTTTCAATTGCATTCAATGACCGGCCCCGCAATAGCGGAGCCCGCCTACCGCGATTTTCAAAACTGCATTTGTCTACCGCGATTGCGGTTCCCATTGGCTGTAGGGGCATGGGCATTGGCGGTGCCACACCGCAGGGGCCAGGCGGTTGCTACCACGATTTCTCATCTTTACATTGGTGCCAATGGCCGTGATTACGGTGGCGGTGCACGCCTACCGCGGGTTTCAAAAGTGCATTTCACTACCGCGATTGCGGTTCCCATTGGCTGTAGGGGCATGGGCATTGGCAGTGCCACACCGCAGGGGCCAGGTGGTTGCTACCGCGAATTGGCATCTTTACTTTGGTGCCTATGGCCGTGATTGCGGTGGCGGTGCACGCTTATGGCACCTATGGACACATCATGCTGTAGCAATGGCAATGGCCAGTTCTCAGCATTGAACAGTAGACACTTACTATGAATCATGCCCCCAGATAGTGTAATTCAATGCTAGTGTGACATTTAACTCCCTGATGACTACACATGCCATGACAGTGCACAGGATTACATGCATTGGCATGTACTCCCTCACATGTCACTTATGATGTTGTTGTGCATGTACACAGATCTGTTGTGTGATGGACTCTCAAATATGTACACATGTCAATGTGTGAGATGGCTAAGCAACCCACAGTAATGAAGGACTGACTACATAATGTGCATATTTCACTGTGTAGATTGCTGAACTCATGTTGATACTTGATCTTTATGCACACACTGTGCTCATTGTGTTGGTAATCTGTGCCCTGTCCGAATTACGCAAGAAGGTGTGGCAGGTACAGCAGCTACGTAGAAGCCAGCAGTGTTGCTGTTTCAGACATGTGCTGTGCCAACTACTCTCAGGGCTGGTGACACAAGATGTAGGAATGTACCTTTTGGCATTCACATAGTCTGAATCTGTTTTGGGGGTACTCACTGTGTAAATACTGGACACATGGACAACTACTTTAGATCAAGGTGTCTCTACATGTGACTTGTGCTGTAAGCTGTAGTTTCAGGCCATTCATTGTTGGCGCTGTGTCAGTCAAAACGTAAGATGTTGGACGCATCTCAGAGGGGAATTGAATTGACATGTGTCCGCTTTCATCCTACCTAGGAGGCGACCAAATGTGCATTGTCCATTCACATTGCTTGCGGACATAGAGGATGAGGACATCATACGAAACCTTCAGGACCTATGTGCTCAGTTGGAGCCCCATCTGAGGCCTCGCAGAACCTATCCAACTGCTTTGACACCAACATGTAAGGTGATGGCGGCCCTGCATTTTTTTGCAACTGGTTCATTCCAGTACACGGTGGCCAGCGCAGGTGGGATGTCTCAACCAATGTTCAGCATGGTGCTACGTGATGTCCTGTCCGCTATGATGACCTAAAAGGACAGCTACATCCGTTTCCCCAGGAGACATGAATTGGCAGCTGTGAAGGGTGATTTTTATGACCTTGCCCACATCCCTAATGTTGTTGGTGCCATTGACTACACACATGTTGGCCTGGTTCCATCATAGGCACGTGAGCACATCTACAGGAACAGGAAGCATTCCCATTCCATCAATGTGCAAGTGGTATGCCAGGCGGATATGATAATCTCCCATGTCTGTGCCAAATTCCCGGGATCAGCCCATGACTCCTACATCCTGCGTAACAACATCGTACCACAGCTGATGGCAAATCTGCATCCGGAGCGTGCGTGGATTGTGGGTGAGTACGCAGAGTCAAGTAGCGTGCTGTATGTGTAACATGCTGTCCTCTGCCACAGTTATATTACTAAGTTGGTCTGTGTGTCTCACACCTAGGTGACTCTGCATATCCCAACCGGCCTTGGTTGCTGACCCCACTGAGGAATCCCAGGACCCCGGGTGAAGTCCGCTACAATGAGGCCCATGGGAGGACACGTCGTGTGGTGGAGCGTACTTTTGGGCTTCTGAAGTCTCGATTTCGGTGCCTGAACAGGACCGGAGGGGCACTTATGTACTCTCCCCAAAAGGTGTGTCAGATCGTAGTTGCATTCTGCATGCTCCACAACCTGGCATTGCGCAAGGAGATCCCCCTGATCCTGGACGATGATGAGCAGCAGATGCCCCTGCCTGCAAACCCACACATGTCCAGTGAGGAGGATAGTGGAGAGGAGGAAGGTGTCGACCTGCGTCAACAGCTCATCAACCGCTACTTCCCTTGAGTGTGAGTGACATTGTACAACATTGCCATTGTCTGCTGTCTTTGATGGTAGTGAAAATGCCTGGGGACCTTTTTAACTGCTGCCTGCTGGCTCTTCGATCAGTAGCAGCACCACCCCCCTCTTCCCCCAGCGCCTTGAGACCCTCGCGGGTATGTAGTGCGCTTTATAAGTGACATGATTGATTGATTGATTGATTGGTTGGCTCTGTGCTGATGGCTGATGTTTGTGGCACAGTGTAGTCATGACCAGCCACATGACGTCTATGTTGGTGTTGTTTCTCATTGTAATGTGTGCTGGGTTGTGTAGCTTGATGACTAGTGTTGTGTACTGGCTGTGATGGCATCACCTGACAAGTAAATGTCGTTCTCTTGTGTCTTTCTAGGTCCCTTCACCCTCTCAATGCCTCGTCACAATCAGAGCTTCTGGTACATTGGAATCAGAGTCAACATTGTACATCCTGTGATAAACATGGAGCTGACACAAAGACATAGGTGTGTAAGGAGTGTTTATTTACAAAGGGTGTTTGTGACAGACAAGTGATGTATGAGAAAATGGTGCTAGGTGAATTAATGAGTTGTCAGTGATGGTAAACGAGACAAAAGAGTAGTCACCACATTGATGAGGTGACACAGTCCAATAGACACCTGCCATCAACATACACTGCCATGTTGATGGCAGGTGTCTATTGGACTGTGTCACCTCATCAATGTGGTGACTACTCTTTGTCTCGTTTACCATCACTGACAACTCATTAATTCACCTAGCACCATTTTCTCATACATCACTTGTCTGTCACAAACACCCTTTGTAAATAAACACTCCTACACACCTATGTCTTGTGTCAGCTCCATGTTTATCACAGGATGTACAATGTTGACTCTGATTCCAATGTACCAGAAGCTCTGATTGTGACGAGGCATTGAAGGTGAAGGACCTAGAAAGACACAAGAGAACGACATTTACTTGTCAGGTGATGCCATCACAGCCAGTACACAACACTAGTCATCAAGCTACACAACCCAGCACACATTACAATGAGAAACAACACCAACATAGACGTCATGTGGCTGGTCATGACTACACTGTGTGGGTAAGGATAGTCCACATAGTCAATGTCAAGGTGAAGAGAGGTGCCATCATGGCTGTCTCTTTGCCCTGCGTTTGGCTGGTGGTTTGCCACGGGATCCTCCTGTGGTGTTTCTCGGATGGCCCCTTTTGCCTTTTCCAGGAGGTGCCTCTGCTGCGGGCTCAGCGGGGTCTGAGGAGTCATCCAGTCCCAGCTCAACCCTCTCTGTGGCCGCAGATGAGGTGGTGGGAGTATCTACCTGCGGGCCACTGGAGGGAGGTTGAGCTGTCCTTTGGGCCACAAGACTGTCCCTCAGAACCCCCACAAGCTGGCCCATGAGGTCCACGATTTGGCCCATACGTGTGTCAAGGACCTCACCAGCAGGCGGAGCTCACGCAGATCTTCCAGACCCTGGCCCATGTGTCCCTGGGTTTGTTCATATGCCCCAAGGACTCTGGCGATGTTGGTCATGGCTTCAGTCCCAGTGTCCTGTCGATTTTGTCCCCCAGTTGACCTACCACCTGCCCTGCTGTCCTGGACCTGTGGCGTTACCACTCGACGCACCCGCAGACTCTCCCTGCCCTCCTCTGATTGTGGGGTGGTGTTGGTATCCTCTGAGGCAGGGAGAGTGTTGCAGGCAGCACTGGTGGTGGTGGTGGTTGAGGCGGCACAGGTTGTTGCAGCAGGGGTCAGCGTGGTTGTTGTTGCTGAGGTGGTGGTGGTGGGGACAGTGGGGGCCTGGGACGTGGTGCGCCCTGGCAGTCCTGATAGGCCAGGTTCGGCCTCCGCATCCGATGAACTTGGTGAGTCTGCATCCGAGGGTCCATGTTCCGGGGGGGGAGACTGGCTCTGCAGGTCGGTGTTGTCATCTGCAGCTGTCAATTGTTGATCTCCTGTTGAACAGAGGTGAAATGGTCATTGAAGGGCACCCCACACACTGGGTGTTAGATGTTTGGATGTTACATGTGATACACCACACAGTTTACATTGCAAACACGTGGTATGGCTGCAAGATACTGAGCATCATGACATGATGTTGATGTACATACATTACTTGTCCATGGTGTGACATGTCAATAAATCCCATGTTCCAATTACAGATTGTGTCATTACAAGGACATGTCCTCATCTGACAACTAGCAGCACAACAACTTTATGTGAAGCGTCTTTTCGGTTTGCTCTGCATGGAAGACGTTACATCTGAGCATGAACTAGCCATTGTAATCTAAAGCATACCTTTGTCATTACATGTACTTTACTTTCTTTTTACAACTGACCATGCATGTTTTGTGTTCATATATGCCTTGATGCTCTTCCCCCATGGCACTTACACATAGCATTCAGTGGTGTGCATGATTGTGCCCTGAATTTCTTCAACATGTGATTTGGTGAGTCAAACTGAAATGTCTGTGACAGTTACATACACATTTCTGTCTGCACACTGGAAGTGGCTATTGGATCTATGCCAAGTTGGCTGACATGTGAGGGCTAGTGTGGTAATATGCTCCATGCTTTTTGAGAGTAATGGCAGGGTGCATGCACTGTCTACCTACCTGTTCTGGGACACAGTTGAGGGGAATTGCTGCCACATGTTTGGGGGGGGGGTTCCATACTGCTCTGCTGTGGGACAAGAGGGCCTGGTGGGAGTTGTAGTGCTGGCTTCCAAAGCACAAACCACCCTCCCTGTTAAGATGGCTGCCTCCCTGTGAAGTGGAGCAGAGGAAGGAAATAGGCTGCACATGGCTCTTGGATGGGGGAGTGTTCCATCCTGCTCAGGGGTGGGACAAGAGAGCATAAGATGGCTACCTACCTGTGAGTTTGATGGGGCTATGCAATGGCTGCCACATGGTTGTGGGTATGGGGAGTGCTCCATCCTGCTCAACTGTGGGACAGGGGGGTTGGTGGGAGTTGTAGTGCAGGCTTCCCACCCACAAACCCCCTCCCTGTTAAGATGGCTGCCTCCCTGTGAGTTTGTTGTGAGCAACCCCCCCTCCCTGTTAAGATATCTACCTACCTGTAAGCTTGATGAGTGAAATGCAATGGCTGCCACATGGTTGGGGGGGAGTGTTCCATCCTGCTGGGCTGTGGGACAAGGGTGCCTGGTGGGAGTTGTAGTGCTGGCTGCCTATCCACAAACCCCCCTCCCTGTTGAGATGGCTGCCTCCCTGTGAAGTGGAACAGAGGAAGGGAATGGCTACACATGGCTCTTGGATGGGGGAGTGTTCCATCCTGCTCAGGGGTGGGACAAGAGAGCATAAGATGGCTACCTACCTGTAAGTTTGATGAGTGAAAGACAATGGCTGCCACATGGTTGTGGTTGTGGGGTGGAGTGTGCCATCCGGCTCAGCTTTGGGACAGGGGGGCCTGGTGGGAGTTGTAGTGCTGGCTGCCTATCCACAAACACCCCTCCTTGTGAAGATGGCTACCTACCTGTTAGTTTGATGAGTGAAATTCAATGGCTGCCACATGGTTGGGGGGAGTGTTCCATCCTGCTGGGCTGTGGGACAAGGGTGCCTGGTGGGAGTTATAGTGCTGGCTGCCTATCCACAAACACCCCTCCCTGTTGAAATGGCTGCCTCCCTGTGAAGTGGAACAGAGGAAGGGAATGGCTACACATGGCTCTTGGATGGGGGAGTGTTCCATCCTGCTCAGGGGTGGGACAAGAGAGCATGAGGCTACCTACCTTTAAGTTTGATGAGTGAAATACAATGGCTGTCACATGGTTGTGGGTGTGGGGTGGAGTGTGCCATCCGGCTCAGCTTTGGGACAGGGGGGCCTGGTGGGAGTTCTAGTACTGGTTGCCTGTACACATGCCCCCATGGTAATGTTGCTAGCTACCTTTGGGGTGAATCAGAGGGAGTGAATGTTGGATCTGTGAGACAACTGTTGGGGAGAGTGTGGTGCACATGAATGCATTTGGGCCTAGGAGGTGTTGCTTTGTAGTTGTGCAAGACAGTACATGGCATTGTAATGGTAGACACTTGTTGGTACTTACCAGCCTCCACTCCCCCAGGTATTCCTGTGAGACTCTCTGGATGCAGTATGCCAAGCACCTTCTCCTCCCATATGGTGAATGTTCGTGGTGGAATGGGAGGGCCACCGCCAGTCCTCTGAGCCAGCTCAGGGTTCTTGTTGTTCTTCTCTTTCACCTTGTTCTTGACGTCATGCCACCGCTTCATGATCTCCTTCTTGGATCGCGGGATGGTCCCTACTGCATTGACCTTGCTGACTATCCTTGCCCACATTTGCGTTCTGGTGGCTAATGGTATCTGTTGGACCAGGTTTCCAAACAAATGTGGTTCTACTCTGATTACCTCATCTACCATTACTGACAACTCATTGTCAGTGAATTTGGGCATTTTCTTCTGTGACATGTTGTGCAAATGTGTGAAAGGTGCAGTTGTGAAGGTGGTGGTGGTGATGTGTGTGGTGTGTGTGTGTGTGGTTGTGCTGGTGAGATGTGTGGTGATTTGCCTCTCCTTTGTGCTGTGGGGTTGGTTCCTTCAGTAGTGGAGTTGAGCAAAGGATTCTGGTCAGGGAAGGGGCTAGTTTTATACTCAGCTATGTGGGTGTGTCTAAATGGAGTATTGATGTCAGGTGTGTAGTGTGGGTTGACCTGGGATTTGTATTTTTTTATTTGCCATGGGGATGTGTCATTGGGGTGTGTTAGGTGTTTTTTGAGGCTGAGCCAGGTTAATGGGTACACTTGGTAGCCTTGTTGTGTGTTTTTTTGTCGACCGCCATTACTATTCTGGAGCGACCGCGGCGGTCGGAATACAACAGCCCTTCCGCCGGCTCTCCCATTCATAAATAGTTGCGATCGCGGCGGCGGATATAGCGGATCGTTCCGCTGTCACCGCAAGGGTATCCTAATTTGACGTGCGGTCAATCCGCTGGCCGTGCAGCGGTTTCGGTCTTTCCGCATCAAATCCGACCACCGGGGAGGGATTTTCACCTGCTCCGCATGCTCCCGGCAGTCTTTCGTGGAGTCTGTCCGCCGCGGTCTGAGTTTTCTGGCGGTTCATCCTAATCTGGCCGCCGGTTTTCCCGCGGTACATGCGGACGGTTAATTTCCGCTAACACAGCGGTTGGAATGGTTTTCCGCCCGCCATCGTAATCAGCCCCATAGTTTTTTTTTCACAAGAAACTACCTTAAACTTTGTAATTTCTTCTGCAAACTTCTCAGTAGTACTATCTTCCACCTCTTCTTCAACACCTACACTGATCAAACTCTGACTTTCTCTGCACTCAACTTGAGGACCAAAGAAACAAAACTGTATATCATCAGAAATTTTTTTCATCCAATACTGAACCATGCAAAAGAGCTGTGTTTATTTCACTTAAAGATAATGCAGGACTTTTTAAATAGTACAATCTTCTTACTAACTTCCGCATTTCTGAGTGATGTACTGCTAACATTCTTAAATGATGAAAAGTACTTCGACACATATTTCTAGAAAGACAAGCCAGAGAATGACCCTGCATGTTTGTATAATTTCTCACTTTACAAGGATCTAGTCCTTGCAACATCTTAATCTTCTGTTTAACATTTTTTTTACCATAATCTCGTAAGAAATTTCGTAATATATCAATAGATTCCTGTTGTATACTACAAATACTACTACAATCCCACTTATACACTGGAGCTTGTGTACGACTCCCTTGAACTTCTTCAGCTATAACTTCTTCCACATTTCTAGGAACCATCTTTTCCTTTTCATTTGGACAACCGTTTTTAACCTCATAACAATGACCACTGGTATCAACTGCATGAACTAATGTATTTTGTTGAAAATAGCTTTCTTCATTAAAAAAAGGTTCAGTACTAGAAGTGTGCTTCCATTCACCCAAATTTTTTTGCAAAAGTTAGTTCTATGAACCAGTCTTTTTCTTTTACCTTTCTCCTTCATAAAGTGCATTGTTTTATTCAATGTTTTCATTCTCCTCAATACTAATATAAACAATCTTCTTTTCAATTCAAAAGACTTTTCGACTACACTTCAATCTGTTGTTTTTTCTTGTAAAATGCTGTTTCTTTTATATTTTTTGCAATCTTTCAATAAATTTTGTAGTACTCTACTTTTATACATTCTCTTTCTAATGTCTTCATATTCTTTCATCCTTCTTTCAACATAGATTGTTTTTCCATAACCTGATTTTCCATTAATTTATCTTTTTTTCGTTTCCTTCTGATTGGTTGTACTACTTTTTTTTCTCTTTTCCCCATTTTGAAAATTCATTACGTTCTTTAAAAGTCTTTTAACAAATTCTTTAATTCTCTTACCAGAAGTCTTTTTCTTCAATGTCACATATTGTATTTCATCTAATTTCTGCTTTTCTCTGTCCTTTAAAAAGTACTGTTTTTTTCTTTTCTTTTGTTTTGATTTTTTCTTGCCATACTCAATATTTATTACTAATAATGGTGAATATCTGAAAACAAAGAAAAGTTTAAATAGTTTTGTTAAATAATGTAATATTATTAAAATAATTATATACAAATATTCTCATGTATAAATAAATATTTTAATTGCATTGCAAAGCTATGTCAGACACTGCACAATTCCTACAATTAGAAGACATCACAACCTATACAACAGAATCACAGAGCACAACTAAAGGATTTCTCTACTGCTACCCAAATCAAATCTAAAGTGCAAACTGTCAACTTTTAAGGACTGCATGATGTTGTGATTGAGGTATGTCTCTACTTGCACATGTATTCTCATATGTGTCATACATTTGAAGATGCTTTACATATAAAACAGAAGTATACATATATTTGTATGCTTCTTTTATATATAGTGCACTAGCAAAAAGTACAGACTCATGCATGCATGGTTTCAGAAAGATGGTAACTTACAGCAGAAACATGTGAAAGGTTGCTGCTTTGTTTTTGCCTATACTCAATACCTAACTATTGCCCCTTCAATATCCTTCTTCCCTCTTTCTACACCTCTCTTCCCTCTTTCTCCACCCCTGTTCTCTCTTTCTGTACTTTTCTTCACTCTTTCTACACCCCTCTTGAATGTTTCTGCACTTCTTTTGTCTGTTTCTCAACTCTCTTGCCTCTTTCTGTACTTCTCTTCTCTTTCTGCAGCTCTGTTGTTCTTTCTGAACCTCTCATGCCTCTTTCTGCACCCCTCTTGCCTCTTTGTGCACCTCTGTTGCTTCTTTCTGCACTTCTCTTGCTTCTTTCTGCACCTCTCTTGCTTCTTTCTGTACCCCTGTTGCATCTTTCTGCACCCTTCTTCCGTCTTTGTGCATCTCTGTTGCCTCTTTCTGCACCCCTCTTGCCTCTTTCTGCACCTCTGTTGCTTGCTTCTCAACTTCTCTTGCTTCTTTCTGTACCTCTCTTGCTTCTTTCGGTACCCCTCTTGCCTCTTTCTGCACCCTTCTTCCCTCTTTGTGCACCTCTGTTGCCTTTTTATGCACCCCTCTAGCTTCTTTGTACACCCCTGTTGCCTCTTTCTGCACCTCTGTTCCCTCTTTCTGTACCCCTCATGCCTCTTTCTGCACTTCTGTCGCTTCTTTCTGCAGTTCTCTTGCCTGTTTCTCCACCTCTCTTGTCTCTTTCTGCACCCCTGTTCCCCTTTTCTGCACCCCTCTTGTCTGTTTGTGCACCTCTGTTCATTTTGTCTGCACTAGTCTTGCTTCTTTTTGCACCTTTCTTACACATTTTGACACTCCTCTTGCTTCTTTCAGCATACCTGTTTCTCCTTCTCCACCTCTGTTGCCTCTTTCTACACCCTTCTTCCCTCTTTGTGCATCTCTGTTGCCTCTTTCTGCACTCATCTTCCCTCTTTCTGTACCTCTCTTGTCTCTTTCTGCACCTCTATTGCTTCTTTCTGCACTTCTCTTGCCTCTTTCTCTACCCCACTTGACTCTTTCTGCACCTCTCTTCCTTCTTTCTGCACTTCTTTTGTTTCTTTATACACTTCAAATACTCCTTCTGCACCGCTCTTGCCTCTTTTTACATCCTTCATCCCTCTTTCTAAACCTCTCTTGCCTCTTTCTGCAACCGTCTTGCCTCTTTCTGCACCTCTGTTGCTTGTTTGTGTACTTCTCTTGCTTCTTTCTGTACCTTTCTTGCTTCTTTCTGTACCCCTCTTGCCTCTTTCTACACCCTTCTTCCCTCTTTGTGCACCTCTGTTGCCTCTTTCTGCACTCCTTTTCCCTCTTTCTGTACCTCTCGTGTCTCTTTCTGCACCTCTCTTGCTTCTTTCTGCACTTCTCTTGCCTCTTTCTCTACCCCACTTGCCTCTTTCTCCACCTCTCTTCCTTCTTTCTGCACTTCTCTTACTTCTTTATACACTTCTGATACTACTTCTGCACCTCTCTTGCCTCTTTTTATATACTTCTTCCTTCTTTCTGAACCTCTCCTGCCTCTTTCTGCAACCCTCTTTCCGCACTTCTTTTACTTGTTTGTGTACTTCTCTTGCTTCCTTCTGTACCTTTCTTGCTTCTTTCTGTACCCCTGTTGCCTCTTTCTACACCCCAGAAAAGTAATATTTAACATATGATGAGTGACAAATTAGTGATTATGATACTTTGTAAAACTCTCTGGAAAAGTTCACTTGAAGTGCACTAAATAAATCTAAGTGTCTCTTTGAGATATGAAGTGCACTCTCTCAACTTTTAACGTCTTCATGGTCTTCTGTTTAAGATATGTATGAACTTGCACATGTATTGTGATATGTCTTATACATCTGAACATACTACACATATAAAACACAAGTATCTATCTTCGTTTTAGGAAACTGCTTAAAGCCTCCCTGTTTTAATCTGTCCTCAGCCCGCTTGTCGGCCCGCTTCAGCGCAGAGATACCCCTTCGGCAGTGATTCAGGTGCTCTATAAAACCCTTAAATAAAGTATACATCTATTTGTATGTTTCTTTGATATATGATACTACTAACAAAAGGTACAGAAATATGCATGTATGTTTTTAAGAAGATTGTGAGACTTACACCAGAGACATATGAAAGATTGCTGCTATATCTTTCACTAGGCCCAACACCCTGTGTAGTCATAGAACGATGAAGCGATACCAAAGGGGACGATGGACGGAGCGTTTGAGCAAATCAAACACTCACCCCCAGTCAACTGATCTGGGTTTAATCCATCATCATTCTTTAGCTCACTCCACCACCCCAGTTCAGACATGGCCATATGCAAATCAGTCTGACCCTGTGCCTCATGGGAACAGTCCAGCCCGAACTGCCAAGCCATGTCTTCCCTGGACCGGAAACAAGCATCCTGGGACCGGTTTCTGTCCATTCAGCCGTCATCAGCCAGGCTAGCTTGAATCCAGTGGCAAAGTGAGCAAGGGACCCACGTCTGGGCATACCCTGCCAACTTAGGGCGTACAAAGCGATACCAAAGGGGACGATGGACGGAGCGTTTGAGCAAATCAAACACTCACCCCCAGTCAACTGATCTGGGTTTAATCCATCATCATTCTTTAGCTCACTCCACCACCCCAGTTCAGACATGGCCATATGCAAATCAGTCTGACCCTGTGCCTCATGGGAACAGTCCAGCCCGAACTGCCAAGCCATGTCTTCCCTGGACCGGAAACAAGCAACCTGGGACCGGTTTCTGGCCATTCAGCCGTCATCAGCCAGGCTAGCTTGAATCCAGTGGCAAAGTGAGCAAGGGACCCACGTCTGGGCATACTCTGCCAACTTAGGGCGAACAAAGCGATACCAAAGGGGACGATGGACGGAGCGTTTGAGCAAATCAAACACTCACCCCCAGTCAACTGATCTGGGTTTAATCCATCATCATTCTTTAGCTCACTCCACCACCCCAGTTCAGACATGGCCATATGCAAATCAGTCTGACCCTGTGCCTCATGGGAACAGTCCAGCCCGAACTGCCAAACCATGTCTTCCCTGGACCGGAAACAAGCATCCTGGGACCTGTTTTTGGCCATTCAGCCATCATCAGCCAGGCTAGCTTGAATCCAGTGGCAAAGTGAGCAAGGGACCCACGTCTGGGCATACCCTGCCAACTTAGGGCGAACAAAGCGATACCAAAGGGGACGATGGACGGAGCGTTTGAGCAAATCAAACACTCACCCCCAGTCAACTGATCTGGGTTTAATCCATCATCATTCTTTAGCTCACTCCACCACCCCAGTTCAGACATGGCCATATGCAAATCAGTCTGACCCTGTGCCTCATGGGAATAGTCCAGCCCAAACTGCCAAGCCATGTCTTCCCTGGACCGGAAACAAGCATCCTGGGACCGGTTTCTGGCCATTCAGCCGTCATCAGCCAGGCTAGCTTGAATCCAGTGGCAAAGTGAGTAAGGGACCCACGTCTGGGCATACCCTGCCAACTTAGGGCGAACAAAGCGATACCAAAGGGGACGATGGACGGAGCGTTTGAGCAAATCAAACACTCACCCCCAGTCAACTGATCTGGGTTTAATCCATCATCATTCTTTAGCTCACTCCACCACCCCAGTTCAGACATGGCCATATGCAAATCAGTCTGACCCTGTGCCTCATGGGAACAGTCCAGCCCGAACTGCCAAGCCATGTCTTCCCTGGACCGGAAACAAGCATCCTGGGACCGGTTTCTGGCCATTCAGCCGTCATCAGCCAGGCTAGCTTGAATCCAGTGGCAAAGTGAGCAAGGGACCCACGTCTGGGCATACCCTGCCAACTTAGGGCGAACAAAGCGATACCAAAGGGGACGATGGACGGAGCGTTTGAGCAAATCAAACACTCACCCCCAGTCAACTGATCTGGGTTTAATCCATCATCATTCTTTAGTTCACTCCACCACCCCAGTTCAGACATGGCCATATGCAAATCAGTCTGACCCTGTGCCTCATGGGAACAGTCCAGCCCGAACTGCCAAGCCATGTCTTCCCTGGACCGGAAACAAGCAGCCTGGGACTGGTTTCTGGCCAATCAGCCGTCATCAGCCAGGCTAGCTTGAATCCAGTGGCAAAGTGAGCAAGGGACCCACGTCTGGGCATACCCTGCCAACTTAGGGCGAACAAAGCGATACCAAAGGGGACGATGGACGGAGCGTTTGAGCAAATCAAACACTCACCCCCAGTCAACTGATCTGGGTTTAATCCATCATCCTTCTTTAGCTCACTCCACCACCCCAGTTCAGACATGGCCATATGCAAATCAGTCTGACCCTGTGCCTCATGGGAACAGTCCAGCCCGAACTGCCAAGCCATGTCTTCCCTGGACCGGAAACAAGCATCCTGGGACCGGTTTCTGGCCATTCAGCCGTCATAAGCCAGGCTAGCTTGAATCCAGTGGCAAAGTGAGCAAGGGACCCACGTCTGGGCATACCCTGCCAACTTAGGGCGAACAAAGCGATACCAAAGGGGACGATGGACGGAGCGTTTGAGCAAATCAAACACTCACCCCCAGTCAACTGATCTGGGTTTAATCCATCATCATTCTTTAGCTCACTCCACCACCCCAGTTCAGACATGGCCATATGCAAATCAGTCTGACCCTGTGCCTCATGGGAACAGTCCAGCCCGAACTGCCAAGCCATGTCTTCCCTGGACCGGAAACAAGCATCCTGGGACCGGTTTCTGGCCATTCAGCCGTCATCAGCCAGGCTAGCTTGAATCCAGTGGCAAAGTGAGCAAGGGACCCACGTCTGGGCATACCCTGCCAACTTAGGGCGAACAAAGCGATACCAAAGGGGACGATGGACGGAGCGTTTGAGCAAATCAAACACTCACCCCCAGTCAACTGATCTGGGTTTAATCCATCATCATTCTTTAGCTCACTCCACCACCCCAGTTCAGACATGGCCATATGCAAATCAGTCTGACCCTGTGCCTCATGGGAACAGTCCAGCCCGAACTGCCAAGCCATGTCTTCCCTGGACCGGAAACAAGCATCCTGGGACCGGTTTCTGGCCATTCAGCCGTCATCAGCCAGGCTAGCTTGAATCCAGTGGCAAAGTGAGCAAGGGACCCACGTCTGGGCATACCCTGCCAACTTAGGGCGAACAAAGCGATACCAAAGGGGACGATGGACGGAGCGTTTGAGCAAATCAAACACTCACCCCCAGTCAACTGATCTGGGTTTAATCCATCATCATTCTTTAGCTCACTCCACCACCCCAGTTCAGACATGGCCATATGCAAATCAGTCTGACCCTGTGCCTCATGGGAACAGTCCAGCCCGAACTACCAAGCCATGTCTTCCCTGGACCGGAAACAAGCATCCTGGGACCGGTTTCTGGCCATTCAGCCGTCATCAGCCAGGCTAGCTTGAATCCAGTGGCAAAGTGAGCAAGGGACCCACGTCTGGGCATACCCTGCCAACTTAGGGCGAACAAGCGATACCAAAGGGGACGATGGACGGAGCGTTTGAGCAAATCAAACACTCACCCCCAGTCAACTGATCTGGGTTTAATCCATCATCATTCTTTAGATCACTCCACCACCCCAGTTCAGACATGGCCATATGCAAATCAGTCTGACCCTGTGCCTCATGGGAACAGTCCAGCCCGAACTGCCAAGCCATGTCTTCCCTGGACCGGAAACAAGCATCCTGGGACCGGTTTCTGGCCCTTCAGCCGTCATCAGCCAGGCTAGCTTGAATCCAGTGGCAAAGTGAGCAAGGGACCCATGTCTGGGCATACCCTGCCAACTTAGGGCGAACAAAGCGATACCAAAGGGGACGATGGACAGAGCGTTTGAGAAAATCAAACACTCACCCCCAGTCAACTGATCTGGGTTTAATCCATCATCATTCTTTAGCTCACTCCACCACCCCAGTTCAGACATGGCCATATGCAAATCAGTCTGACCCTGTGCCTCATGGGAACAGTCCAGCCCGAACTGCCAAGCCATGTCTTCCCTGGACCGGAAACAAGCATCCTGGGACCGGTTTCTGGCCATTCAGCCGTCATCAGCCAGGCTAGCTTGAATCCAGTGGCAAAGTGAGCAAGGGACCCACGTCTGGGCATACCCTGCCAACTTAGGGCGAACAAGCGATACCAAAGGGGACGATGGACGGAGCGTTTGAGCACATCAAACACTCACCCCCAGTCAACTGATCTGGGTTTAATCCATCATCATTCTTTAGCTCACTCCACCACCCCAGTTCAGACATGGCCATATGCAAATCAGTCTGACCCTGTGCCTCATGGGAACAGTCCAGCCCGAACTGCCAAGCCATGTCTTCCCTGGACCGGAAACAAGCATCCTGGGACCGGTTTCTGGCCATTCAGCCGTCATCAGCCAGGCTAGCTTGAATCCAGTGGCAAAGTGAGCAAGGGACCCACGTCTGGGCATACCCTGCCAACTTAGGGCGAACAAAGCGATACCAAAGGGGACGATGGACGGAGCGTTTGAGCAAATCAAACACTCACCCCCAATCAACTGATCTGGGTTTAATCCATCATCATTCTTTAGCTTACTCCACCACCCCAGTTCACACATGGCCATATGCAAATCAGTCTGACCCTGTGCCTCATGGGAACAGTCCAGCCCGAACTGCCAAACCATGTCTTCCCTGGACCGGAAACAAGCATCCTGGGACCGGTTTCTGGCCATTCAGCCGTCATCAGCCAGGCTAGCTTGAATCCAGTGGCAAAGTGAGCAAGGGACCCACGTCTGGGCATACCCTGCCAACTTAGGGCGAACAAAGCGATACCAAAGGGGACGATGGACGGAGCGTTTGAGCAAATCAAACACTCACCCGCAGTCAACTGATCTGGGTTTAATCCATCATCATTCTTTAGCTCACTCCACGACCCCAGTTCAGACATGGCCATATGCAAATCAGTCTGACCCTGTGCCTCATGGGAACAGTCCAGCCCGAACTGCCAAGCCATGTCTTCCCTGGACCGGAAACAAGCATCCAGGGACCGGTTTCTGGCCATTCAGCCATCATCAGCCAGGCTAGCTTGAATCCAGTGGCAAAGTGAGCAAGGGACCCACGTCTGGGCATACCCTGCCAACTTAGGGCGAACAAAGCGATACCAAAGAGGACGATGGACGGAGCGTTTGAGCAAATCAAACACTCACCCCCGTCAACTGCTCTGGGTTTAATCCATCATCATTCTTTAGCTCACTCCACCACACCAGTTCAGACATGGCCATATGCAAATCAGTCTGACCCTGTGCCTCATGGGAACAGTCCAGCCCGAACTGCCAAGCCATGTCTTCCCTGGACCGGAAACAAGCATCCTGGGACCGGTTTCTGGCCATTCAGCCGTCATCAGCCAGGCTAGCTTGAATCCAGTGGCAAAGTGAGCAAGGGACCCACGTCTGGGCATACCCTGCCAACTTAGGGCGAACAAAGCGATACCAAAGGGGACGATGGACGGAGCGTTTGAGCAAATCAAACACTCACCCCCAGTCAACTGATCTGGGTTTAATCCATCATCATTCTTTAGCTCACTCCACCACCCCAGTTCAGACATGGCCATATGCAAATCAGTCTGACCCTGTGCCTCATGGGAACAGTCCAGCCCGAACTGCCAAGCCATGTCTTCCCTGGACCGGAAACAAGCATCCTGGGACCGGTTTCTGGCCATTCAGCCGTCATCAGCCAGGCTAGCTTGAATCCAGTGGCAAAGTGAGCAAGGGACCCACGTCTGGGCATACCCTGCCAACTTAGGGCGAACAAAGCGATACCAAAGGGGACGATGGACGGAGCATTTGAGCAAATCAAACACTCACCCCCAGTCAACTGATCTGGGTTTAATCCATCATCATTCTTTAGCTCACTCCACCACCCCAGTTCAGACATGGCCATATGCAAATCAGTCTGACCCTGTGCCTCATGGGAACAGTCCAGCCCGAACTGCCAAGCCATGTCTTCCCTGGACCGGAAACAAGCATCCTGGGACCGGTTTCTGGCCATTCAGCCGTCATCAGCCAGGCTAGCTTGAATCCAGTGGCAAAGTGAGCAAGGGACCCACGTCTGGGCATACCCTGCCAACTTAGGGCGAACAAAGCGATACCAAAGGGGACGATGGACGGAGCGTTTGAGCAAATCAAACACTCACCCCCAGTCAACTGATCTGGGTTTAATCCATTATCATTCTTTAGCTCACTCCACCACCCCAGTTCAGACATGGCCATATGCAAATCAGTCTGACCCTGTGCCTCATGGGAACAGTCCAGCCCGAACTGCCAAGCCATGTCTTCCCTGGACCGGAAACAAGCATCCTGGGACCAGTTTCTTGCCATTCAGCCGTCATCAGCCAGGCTAGCTTGAATCCAGTGGCAAAGTGAGCAAGGGACCCACGTCTGGGCATACCCTGCCAACTTAGAGGCGAACAAAGCGATACCAAAGGGGACGATGGACGGAGCGTTTGAGCAAATCAAACACTCACCCCCAGTCAACTGATCTGGGTTTAATCCATCATCATTCTTTAGCTCACTCCACCACCCCAGTTCAGACATGGCCATATGCAAATCAGTCTGACCCTGTGCCTCATGGGAACAGTCCAGCCCGAACTGCCAAGCCATGTCTTCCCTGGACCGGAAACAAGCATCCTGGGACCGGTTTCTGGCCATTCAGCCGTCATTATCCAGGCTAGCTTGAATCCAGTGGCAAAGTGAGCAAGGGACCCACGTCTGGGCATACCCTGCCAACTTAGAGGCGAACAAAGCGATACCAAAGGGGACGATGGACGGAGCGTTTGAGCAAATCAAACACTCACCCCCAGTCAACTGATCTGGGTTTAATCCATCATCATTCTTTAGCTCACTCCACCACCCCAGTTCAGACATGGCCATATGCAAATCAGTCTGACCCTGTGCCTCATGGGAACAGTCCAGCCCGAACTGCCAAGCCATGTCTTCCCTGGACCGGAAACAAGCATCCTGGGACCGGTTTCTGGCCATTCAGCCGTCATCAGCCAGGCTAGCTTGAATCCAGTGGCAAAGTGAGCAAGGGACCCACGTCTGGGCATACCCTGCCAATTTAGGGCGAACAAAGCGATACCAAAGGGGACGATGGACGGAGCATTTGAGCAAATCAAACACTCAACCCTAGTCAACTGATCTGGGTTTAATCCATCATCATTCTTTAGCTCACTCCACCACCCCAGTTCAGACATGGCCATATGCAAATCAGTCTGACCCTGTGTCTCATGGGAACAGTCCAGCCCGAACTGCCAAGCCATGTCTTCCCTGGACCGGAAACAAGCATCCTGGGACCGGTTTCTGGCCATTCAGCCGTCATCAGCCAGGCTAGCTTGAAACCAGTGGCAAAGTGAGCGAGGGACCCACGTCTGGGCATACCCTGCCAACTTAGGGCGAACAAAGCGATACCAAAGGGGACGATGGACGGAGCGTTTGAGCAAATCAAACACTCACCCCCAGTCAACTGATCTGGGTTTAATCCATCATCATTCTTTAGCTCACTCCACCACCCCAGTTCAGACATGGCCATATGCAAATCAGTCTGACCCTGTGCCTCATGGGAACAGTCCAGCCTTAACTGCCAAGCCATGTCTTCCCTTGACCGGAAACAAGCATCCTGGGACCGGTTTCTGGCCATTCAGCCGTCATCAGCCAGGCTAGCTTGAATCCAGTGGCAAAGTGAGCAAGGGACCCACGTCTGGGCATACCCTGCCAACTTAGGGCAAACAAAGCGATACCAAAGGGGACGATGGACGGAGCGTTTGAGCAAATCAAACACTCACCCCCAGTCAACTGATCTGGGTTTAATCCATCATCATTCTTTAGCTCTCTCCACCACCTTCATAGAACGATGAAGCAGGAACACTAAAGTGAGGTTTAAGGCATATTAAGAGAAGAATCAATTATAACGCTACTTTGTATGAGTCTGTGGAAAGCTACACTTCAAGTATACCACATAATTTTCATTATCTGCTACAAATCTGAACATCAATCTGTCAAGTTTTAAGGTCTGCATGGTGTTCTAACTAAGGTATATCTCTACTTGCACGTGTATTCTGATACATATTTTGCATCTGAAGATGCTAGACATATAAGACACAAGTATACATTTATTTATATATTACTTTAATATATGATATTGCTACCAAAAGGTACAGAAATATGTATAAATGGTTTCCGCAATATGTTAAGACTTACACCTAAGATATATGATGGGTGTGTCTCAGTGATTACATGACTCCATGGGTAGTGCCTAGATGATTGTATGAGTGCAAGGGTAATGTCTGTATAATTGCAGGAGACATTGCAAACTAATTAACTGAATGCATAACTGCAGACGTAGAGATGTGTGCATGGATAAGGGCATGAATAGACCCTGAATGCATAGATGAGTGTATAAGTAGTGTCTACATGAATGAATGAGTATAACAGTAGTGTCTAGGTGTTTGTATGAGTGCAACAATACTAGCCGGGTAATTGCAGAAAAGGATGAATAGTAACTGACTGATTACATGAGTGTATAAGTACTGCCTGAGTGATTTAATGAGTGCTTCAGTAAATGGAATGAGTGCACAAATCATGACTGAGAGCATGCATAACTGCATGGATAGTGCCTGAGTGATTACATCAGTGCAGGGGTAGTGTCTATGAAATTAGAGGACTGCATGAGTACTACCTGAGTGATTGAAGAAGTGCATAGGTAATGCTTGGGTGATTGCACGAGTGCATGGCTAGTGCCTGGTTGATTGGAAGAGCGCAAGGGTACTGTCTGAGTGATTGAAGAACTGCATAGGTAATACCTGGGTGATTACATGAGTGCAAACATAATGCCAGCGTGATTAGAGCAATGCACAGATGCTGCCTTGGTACATCGAAGAATGCATGGATAGTGCCTGACTGATTGGAACAATGCATAGATAGTAGCTGGGTGATTGCATGAGTGCAAGGGTTGTGCCTGGGTCAATACATAAGTGCATGTGTAGTGGCTGGATGATTGAAGGAGTGCTTTGGTAATGCCTGTCTGATTGCATGAGTGCAGGGATAATGCCTAGGTGATTGCATGAGTGCAGGGATAATGCCTGGGTAATTGAATGAGTGCAGGGCTAGTGTCTGAGTGAATGCATGACTGCAGAGGTGGTGCCTGTGTGATTGTATGAGAACAAGAGTAGTGCCTTGGTGATTGGAGGAGTACTAGGTTAGTGCCTGGGTGATTGCTTAAGTGCATACGTAGTGCCTGAGTGATTTTATAAGTGCATGGATACTGGCTGAGTGATTGGAGGAGTGCATAGATACTGACACGGTGATTGGAGGAGTGCAAGGGTAGTGCCTGGGTGATTGAACTAGTGTATAGCTAATGCATTGGTGATTGCATGAGTGCAGGGGTAATTTCTGGGGATTAGAGGAGTACATAGGTAATGCCTGGGTGATTGCATGAGTGCAGTGGTAATGTTTGGGAGATTACAGGAGTAGATAGGAAGTGCCTGGGTGATTTTATAAGTGCAAGAGTACTGCCTGGGTAATTGCAGGACTACTGTTGTAGTGCCTGAGTGATTAAAGGAGTGCAAGGGTAGTGCCTGAGTGATTATATAAGTGCATAGGTAGTGGCTGGGTGATTGAAGGAGTGCAAGGGTAGTGGCTGAGTGATTGCATGAGTGCAAGGGTAGTGCCTGAGTGATTGTATGAGAACAAGGGCAGTGCCTCGATTATTGGAGGAGTACTAGGGTAGTGCCTGGGAGATTACATAAGTGCATAGGTAGTGCCTGAGTGATTTAATAAGTGCATGGGTACTGGCTAAGTGATTGGAGGAGTGCATAGATACTGACAGGGTGATTGGAGGAGTGCAAGGGTTGTGCCTGGGTGATTGCATCACTGTATAGCTAATGCATTGGTAATTACATGAGTGCAAAGGTAATGTCTGGGGGATTAGAGGAATACATAGGTAATACCTGGGTGATTGCATGAGTGCAGAGGTAATATCTGGGTGATTACAAGAGTACATAGGAAGAGCCTGGGTGATTTTATAACTGCATCGGTACTGTCTGGGTGATTGCAGTAGTACTGTGGAAGTACCTCAGTGATTAGAGGAGTCTAAAGATAGTGCCTGGGTAATTTTATAAGTGCATAGGCACTGACTGAGTGGTTACAAATTTACAGGAATAGTGCCTGCATGCTTGGAAGAGAGCAAGGGTAGTGCCTGACTGATTATATAAGTGCATGGGTAGTGGCTGGGTGATTGAAGGACTGCAGGGGTAGTGGCTGGGTGATTGAAGGAATGCAGGGGTAGTGCCTGGGTGATTGCTTGAGAACAAGGGTAGTGCCTGGGTGATTGGAGGACTACTAGGGTAGTGCCTGGGTGATTGCATAAGTGCATAGGTAGTGCCTGAGTGATTTTATAAGTGCATGGGTACTGCCTGAGTGATTGGAAGAGTGCATATATACTGACAGGGTGATTGGAGGAGTGCAAGGGTAGTGCCTGGGTGATTGAACCAGTGTATAGCTAATGCATTGGTGATTGCATGATTGCAGGGGTAATGTCTGGAGGATTAGAGGAGTCACAATAAAGAAAAGGTACCCCCTATGTATTTTCAGTTCCAAGAGGAGAGGGGACTGACATAAAACTGGAAAGGAGCCTCTTATCTGACCTATATTGCTTTTTAATATGGCCTCCTAGGGCTCATTTGCAAGACAGATCCCCAAAAGAATCAGTGTCATACACCAAAATTAATTCAAAAAAGTTGTTTTGTTTTATTATTTATATTCTTCATATAGAAAAAGATTTTTTTACTTTTTTATATATGTTTTTTAGTTTACTATTGTTCATTGCTTATAAAAGTTCATTATTTACAAATACATATAACAGTGGTACAAATAACCAAACAATTGCCAATATACATGTGGTCCTTCTAACCTTTTTGTGTATGATAATTCTACAGCATTTAGACATTATGTATTAGCACATAAGCAGTGGATTGAATTTGCATAACTACAGAAGTTAACAAACTCCTCATCTGTGACTGTATTAGAGGCAGAAAAACCGGCAATTCAACTTAAAATCAAAATACATGTAATTTGTACACATATAACCCCACACTCAGCCATCAACACTTCATTCTCACCTGTCAAACCATCTCACTCACACTCACATTCATACACCAAAAAAGTCCAATCATGACCATTAGTAGACATATGGGGAATCCTTTCAGAGACATATACAACAGAGGAACGTAATGGGATACAACTGTACTATAAATAATAAGACAGTTTGTCTCTGACTATTTTTCCAGGATCTCCGACATGATTGGACTTTTTTGGTGTATGAATGTGAGTGTGAGTGAGATGGTTTGACAGGTGAGAATGAAGTAAAAAAATATTTTTCTATATGAAGAATATAAATAATAAAACAAAACAACTTTTTTGAATTAATTTTGGTGTATGACACTGATTCTTTTGGGGATCTGTCTTGCAAATGAGCCCTAGGAGGCCATATTAAAAAGCAATATAGGTCAGGTTATGGAGGATTAGAGGAGTACATAGGTAATGCCTGGGTGATTGCATGAGTTGAGGAGTAATATCTGGGGATTACAGGAGTACATAGGAAGTGCCTGGGTGATTTTATAAGTGCATCGGTACCTCCTGGGTGATTGGAGTAGTACTGTGGTAGTGCCTCAGTGATTGGAGGAGTGTAAAGGTAGTGCCTGGGTGATTTTATAAGTGCATGGGCACTGGCTAAGTGATTGGAGGAGTGCATAGATCCTGACAGGGTGATTGGAGAGTACAACGGTAGTGCCTGGCTGATTAAACCAGTGTATAGCTAACGCATTGGTGATTGCATGATTGCCCGAGTAATGTCTGGGGGATTAGAGGAGTACATAGATAATGTCTGGTGATTCCATGAGTGCAGGAGTAATATCTGGGGGATTACAGGAGTACATAGGAAGTGCCTGGGTGATTTTATAAGTTCATGTGTAATGCCTGGGTGATTGGAGTAGTACTGTGGTAGTGCCTGAGTGCAACATCCTGAGTAGTAGCAGAATATTTAAATTGTAGCACAAAAGTGAGGTTTATGACATAGTGAACACTTTTGTACGGCAGCTTCACAATTCTGTAACTACTCAGGGTGTTGGGCGTACCCAAAATAAAGCATCAAACCTACACATGAGTCTGTTATAAATCTCATCATATTCCTGAAAGCATACATGCATATATGTCTACCTTTTGAAATCATCATTTATAAAAGAAATAAACAAATAGACTGAACTTTACATTTGAAAGACACACCTACATTTCTTCAGTGTATTTCAAGTGTACTTTTCCCCAGACTCATAGAAAGTAGCCTAATCAGTAATCCCTTCTGCCAATATGTCATAAAACTGACTTTTGTTCTACAGTT
Source organism: Calotriton arnoldi (assembly GCA_963921515.1). Lineage (NCBI taxonomy): Eukaryota > Metazoa > Chordata > Amphibia > Caudata > Salamandridae > Calotriton > Calotriton arnoldi. The sequence continues at coordinate 1,046,919 of CAWUFW010004273.1, read as the reverse complement.
TCACCATTCTACGAATATTGGGCCTAGCCAAACATAAAGCAGCAACCTATCACATGTCTCTTCCATAACTCTAACCATATTCCTAAAAGCATGCATGCTTCTATGTATACCGATTGCCATAAGCATGACACATATTAGAATACATGTACAAGTAGAAACATAACCACACTCACAAGACCATAAAGGCCTTAAAACTTGACAGAGTACACTTAACATTTCAAACACACCTGGGGGCATATTAGCAAGGGCTTTATCGCCGCTTTAGCGGCACTTTTTGCCGGCAAAGCGGCGATTTTTTTATCGCCCTATCAGCAAGCTGTCGCTAACAGGCGTTAGAGACAGCTTTCTGGCGATAGCGGCCGGTTTTCCCATCGCCTTGCATGCCAGCACTAATTATCGCTAATGACATGCAAGGTAGGCATTCCCAACTAAAAGCGACTGAAAACAGTCGCTAACACAACTTCCCCCTATTAGCAACGCAGGCAAAGCGATAAAAAAAGTCGCGCTAAGCGCGAATATCGCTAGAATTTAACACCTGCTAAAAACATGACTTACCTGTTTGTTGAATGGGAGATGGATTGTCAGGCTAAGTCCACCATGGCGTTAATGCGTGAATATCGCTGGATTTCCAGCGATATTCACGCATTTGCTCGCTATCACTGGATATTTTATCGCATTGGAGATAAACGTTGCTAATAGCGTGTTATCTCCGCGATAATATCCAGCGATAGGCGGCGATAAAAAAAAACGCGCTAAGCGCGGTTTGCAATAATTATCGCAAGTTGTTGCTAATATTCCCCCTAGATTTATGCGGCAAATTTCAAGTGAACTTTTACACAGACTCTTATAAAGTACCATAATCAATAATTCCTCTCCCAAAATATCTTAAACATCACTTTTCTACTACTACTGCTTCACTATTCTAGTACTAATCAGGTATTGAGCATAGCTAACAGCAAAGCAACCCTTCACTTATCTTTGTTGAAAGTCTCCCCATATTTCTAAAAGCATGTATGCATATATCTCTACCTTTTCCAAGTATCATCATATAAAAGAATTATACAAATAGATCTATACCTGTATTTTATAAATCTAGCATCTTCAGATGCATAGCACATATGAAAATACATCTGTAAGTACAGACATACCACAGTCACAAAACCATGCAGACCTTAAAACTTAAGAAGCTGCACTTCTCATTTCAAATATACACCTAAAATAATGTGATATATTTCAACCATACCTTTCAACAAACTCATACAAAATACCCTAATCACTAATTCCTCTGCCAACATGTTTTAAACCACAGTTTTGAGCTGTATCTTCACCATTCTGCAACTACCTATGCTATTGGACCTACACAAATATAAACTAGCAACCCTTCACAAGTCTCAGCTGTAAGTCTCACCATATTCCTAAAAGCATGCATGCATATGTCTGCACCTTTTGCTAGCAGCATCATATATAAAAGTAATAAACAGATAAATGTATACCTGTGTTTTATACATCTATCATCTTCAGACTCATAACACATGCCATAATGCATGTGCAAGTAGAGACATACCTCAGTCACAACACCATCCACAGCTCAAAACTTCACAGACTACACTTCAAATTTCAAACACACACTGAAAATTATGCGGTATATATGAAATATACCTTTCCACACATCATACAAATTACTCTAATAAATAATATGTCTACAAGCATATCTCAAACCTCACTTTTGTGCTGCTGCTTTACCATTCTACAACTACTTATAATGTTACACCTACCAAATACAAAGCGGGAACCCTTCACATGTCTCTGCTAAACGTCTCACCATATTCCTAAAAGCATGCATGCATATGTCTGTACCACAACACTAGCCACACCTCAAAAATTCACAGAACAAACTTGCAATTTCAAGCAAACACCAAAAATTATGTGGCATATTTCAACTGTACCTCTCTAGAGACTTAAAAAAAGAAGCCTAATCACTAATACCTTATGTCAACATTTTAAACCACACTTTTATGCTGCATCTTCACCATTCTACTACTACTCACAGTCCTGAGCCTACCACATAAAAAGCAACAACACCTCTTTGTTATACATCATGCACCTTCAAATGTATAAGACATATGAAAATACACATACAAGTAGAGACATACTTCAGACACAAGTCCATGCACACCTTAAAGCTGGACAGACTGCACTTCCAATTTGAAAGCGACACCTAAAATTATGCGGTATACTACAAATGTGCATATCTACACACTAAAACAAACTACCTCAATTACTAATCCATCTTCCAATATACACATATTACTATACAGAATCTATTTCAAACAACATTTAAATACAATAAAACAAACTACAATACACATCTCTATATTTAATAATATATTTCAAACATCACAGTTCTTGAATAATTTTTAAAGATTAAAAATAATGCTAATACATAATACACCTCACAAATTTATAACTCACCTTCCAAATTGATTTGTAGAATATGAAATATCACAAACTCATAAAAGATTTTCTTATGCACACAATCAATGTAATGCACCACTCTCAACAAGGTAAAACCAGTAATGGCAAACTTTCCCTCTCTTTCTCCACACAAATAAATGTAAGTAACAAATCACATTGCTTCCTACATAATTTCAAATTGTAAAACACATTGCTATTGGTTAGACATATTAACCCTTACCAACTGACTTCTAAAAGTGAACAAACTGGCTCTGGAATTTTTTGGAGTTGCGACTCCACCATGCACCAACGCGATGGAGCCGCGAATCCATACGAGAGTTCAAAAATATATTACAAATAAAAATACCACTATTTTTTAAGACCACACCACTTCTAAAGATAGTATGACTTGGAAATTATACTTTAATAACATATCACTTATATATAAATTACAATTTCACATTTTAGTCCACAGTTAAGTTTCAACCCTTCCCCCATTCTGCTTGATGACAGTTTCCATAGTAACAGTTCATGAAACATTTAACTGAACTGACAGGTCACAATTTCACCATATTTTCAAGTTCAGCACACAAGGTTACACATGCAAACAGCAGGTGTGGTTGACGTTTGCAAAATATCACCTTATCCTATCTACTGTACCTTTCAAACATTTTTTACTAACCAAAAAGAAACATGCTTTTTAAAGAAAGTAACATACACCCTATTTTTGAATGTACAATGTTCTTAAACAGTCAATCAATTATCTACTTTTTAAAAAACAGCATCTTGTCCACCATTTTAGATACCTCTCATTCTACCAACTGACTACCTCAGCTACAGACATCTTTTTATTACTTCCAGACATCCCTTCAAGATGCTTACAGTATAGAGTGTTGGACACAGCTATGTTTTCTGGTGCAAAAGGTATGCTGAACGCACAGGTATTGACAAAGACCTAGCTTTGCAAATGTGGATATTAAATGGATTGCACAGAGAGGATTAAAGTGGCACCAATTGATGCCTTTGGTTAAAACCTTTTTGCATCTCCAACCCCCTGACCTCATGATTGTGCACTGTGGTGGCAATGACCTAGGCACATTGACTGGGGTAGGACTGGAAATGCTCATGAAAAATACCTTTGCACAATTGATGTTGCTTTTCCCCCAAACTGTCTTTGTATACTCTAATATATGCCATAGACAGAAATGGAAGTGGTCAAATCAAATCTGTCCATGATTGAGAAAGCTAGGAAGAATGTCAATAAAGCTGTTTCTGCTTACCTCGGAGACCATAGGATGGGCTCCATATATAACAACAATATACATTTTGATATGGATGACATCTACAGAACTGATGGAGTACACTTCACAGATCATGGGAACAGAGTCTTTCTCAACAACCTAAAGCTGTGCATCTGCACTTACATGTAGCTACAACAAACTCATAATGGAAGCAAGGGCTCTTTTTAGAGCCACCCTATAACACAATAGTGAATCTAAAAAAAAATTTCACATACATATTGTTTGTGGATTCGCGCACCCGACGCGAATCTGCAAATGCATGAATTCAATGTACTGCAACACAATACACTTTTCAGGTTTAACTATTAATTTAAAATTTTATATATTTTTAACAACTCTATCAATTGTAATCTTGTCATTAATTTCAATCACAGCACCTCTTTAAAACAACTTCACAAATACAACACTACCTTCTAAATTATATACTACTAAATTATTTATTTGAGGTGAAATTGCAAATTCAACGCAATGTTACACGGGGAGCCGCCTGAGAGCTGGGTTGGGGTCACGATTCCAAAATAGAAAGAAAAAAAAACACCCCCTTTCATTATTCGGTATTCGCCCCAGGGACCCCATTTCCCAGGGCCTGCTAGAATTTATTTATTTTTTTAAATTATGGAGGGGGGCTGCGTGGCCCCCCTCCTGAGGCCAATTATGGCCCCGGGGACCCCATCCCCCGGGGCCTGGCCAGCCTTGTTTTTTTTAAATTTGATTTTGGAGGTTGGGCCTCCTGAGGCCAATTATGGCCTCGGGGACCCCATCCCCCGGGGCCTGACCAGCCTTCATTTTGTATTTTTTTTATTTTTGAGGGGGGCCGTGTGGCCACCCTTCTGAGGCCACTTATGGCCCTGGGGACCCCATCCCCCAGGGCCTGGCCAGCTTTGTTTTTTTATTTTTTTTGGAGTGGGCCGCGTGGCCCTCCTCCTGAGGCCAATTATGGCCCCAGGGACCCCATCCCCCGGGGCCTGGCCTTACGTTGGGGACCGTGGGGGGAGTCCCAATGCCACCATGGTCCCAGCCGGCTTCCTGCCTCCTGCGGAAGCCGTCATTGCTTTTGGACAAGGGGAGCTGCTAACATGCAGCTCCCCTTGTCCAAAAGCAATACTGCTGTGATTCGTGGAAGCGAGAGCAGGTTTTCTGCTCTTGCTTCCGTGAAGCCAAGCAGAAGTTTGCAATGACAGAGTGGGAGCCGTGCTCCCGCCCTGTCATTGCAAACGGCAATGTCCCGGGGGTGGGCACGCCGGGACATTGCAGGAGCCGGCCCCCCACGCATTTTTACCAAAAAGCCCCGGGGAGGTGGTGGACCCCGGGGCTGCAGGGGGGCCGTGTGCCCCCTGCACATTATATTCGAAGCCCCGGGGAGGTGGCAGTCCCCAGGGCTGTGGGGGTGCCCACTGGTCCCCACACCATAATTATGAATTGCCCCCAGGACCTGGCCCACCCGGGGGCTTAAAACAAACGAAGCACGGGAGTCTGCGCTTCATTTTTAAAAAATCTATTTCGACCAGTTTCGCGCACCCAGCACGAATTCGCCTGATTTAAAAAAAAAAATGCTTTTTTTTGGCCCTGGGGGTCCTTGTGGGACCCCGTGAGCAGGCCTAGGGGTTCAGGGTGTTTCTACCCTGCCCCCTTTTCTTGTTTTTTATCCTTTTTTTAAACCAATTTCTTGTGACTCGGTTTTACCGGTTTTACCGAGTCACAAGATGGCTGCCAAAATAGTCTGGTTTGGACTGTTTGCAGCCAATCAGAATGAAGCTCGTGCTCGGGAGGGTTTGCAAATCTTCCTCGGTGCTCAGATATATACATTTTTATTTCTTAAATTTCTCTACTACTGAACAGATTTACACCGTTTAAAAAAGGCAGGCTTTCTGGACCAAGACCTACCTTTTTGCCAAATTTGGTGTAATTCCGTTCAGCAGTTCGGGCTGTAGCTTTGTCTAAAGTTCTTATAGAAATTAACATGGGGAAAACGTGTTTTGGGACCCACCTTTTTTCTCGGACCCCCGCTTGATGAATCACCCCGAAACTTTCAAGACAGGAGCTGACCTGAGCGAAACATTAGTTTTGAAAATTTCACGAAGATTTGTCAAACGGCGCCAAAGATATTGGCAAAAGAAAAAACGCTTTTTGAATAGAAACAAGGTCCTAACTATAACTACCTACTGGCGACCGCCAGTAGGTAATATATATATATATCGCTCTATATATATATCTCTCTATATATCTCTCTATATATCTCTCTCTCATATTATATATATATATATATATATATATATATATATATATATATATATATATATATATATTCACTGAAAAAACCATAGGTTTCAGGCAGGTTACAGTTAGAAATTAGCATTTAAAAAAACCTTGGAAATTCACTGAAAAAACCATAGGTTTCAGGGACGTTATAGTTAGTTGGACATTTCACTCGTACAAAACCACAGAAATTCCGCCGTTATAGTTAGTTCAGCTAACTATAACTTGCGCCCCCGCAATGCACTGCTTATGACGTCACATATTACATCATTCATGACATGGTCAGTGACATCACTGATGACATCACTGATGACATCTCAAATGACATCACTGATGACATCACTGATGACATCATCCTGTGACTGTGTGTTTCTGTAAAGTTTAAATATGTTTTATATATATGCCAAGATGTATTGAAGAATGAGTGGGTGTAGAAGTGTCTGGATGGAGGATTTAGTAGGTGCGTGACTGACTGTATAAGTGAGTGATTAAATGTGTCTTACTGAATGCATGGGTTAGTGACTAAACTGTGTGAATGTCTGTATCAGTCTGTCTGTCAGGACACAAGAGGACCTCATCGCCCCACCAGCAGTGCACCAGAAGCCACGTTTGCAGAGTGGTGTAAAAAGGGGCATGGCCTCGGACCACCTCTCTGCAACGCAGCTCTGTGGCGCTTACTGGAGGTACCTGGTGGGCTAGTTGGCCCCCAGGGACCCTCAGGATTCAAAGGGACTTAATCCCCCAATTTACAACGCGCCAGGGGGTGTGACGTAAGGGGAGAGGAGTTGGCCTAACGGCTAGGGCGGTCGACCTCTAATCTGGGGAACTGGGTTCGAGTCTCGGCGATGACGCTGAACATCCTGTGATTCTGGGCAAATCACTTAATCTCCCCGTGCCTAACAAAAAGAAAAAAAAAATGTATGTGTCCTCATGTAATGCAACTGGTGCTATGTAAAGCGCTCTGATACCCGAATCGGGTCAAGTTTGCGCTATATAAAACTCCATAAAAAAAAAAAAAAAGGACCCCCTTCTGATAAAAGTTTTTAGAACCTAGTACTCCTCATCATCGACAACTATCAACAATCATAAACGCCCCAAATTTCCACAGCAAATCATTTTTACGGTGGTGAAATAATATTAAACAGTGTTTAGTAAACCAAAGGTCAGTGAGCGTGGGGGTGTAGTCAAAGGTGTAGCTAAATACAAAGGGCCTCATTTATGAGGAATTGGCGTAAGGCCGCGCTGTAAGTCTTCTTGCTGTGCTGCCCTAATGCCAATGTGAAAGGGCTGGAATGCACTGTATTTATGAAATACAGTGCACTCCTTTCCTTTTCCCTTGCGTTGGCGCACAAATTGCTGCGTAGCACCAACATAGGCAGGATTGTTTTTGTACAAGAAGGGGAACCTTCCTTCACAAATACAATCCCAAGAGGTGTTTTCCTCTTTCTATTTGAGCTGCAGAATGCAGCACATATGGAAAGAATGAGGAGAAATGAAAGAATTTCTACCCGTTACGCCTCCGCTGGGGAGGCATCTGTTTTTGGAGCTGCCCCAGGTTTACTTGATTTTGTAAATATGGGGCAGCATCAAAATCCATAGGTGTTGCGTGGGAACCCCACGCAAAGCCATGGAACACCTCCTTGACGCGGAGTAAGGCAACGCAATGACTTGCGCTGCTATGTCTTACTCCATATCTATGAGGCCATGCAAAGCTATGCAGGGTGGCTTTGCACCGTCTCATAGGTAAGGTTGAGATGCTTCCTATGGCGATGCAAGCATCTCATAAATAAGCCCCAAAATATTCTGTACGTTTTTTTAGGTCTTTCACCATCAATAATGGGCAGCAAAAGGAAGAGAGAGGATAGTGACGTGCATTTTTACTGCTACGAGGTCACAGTCCATGACAGAAAGCACTGTGAATATTTAAGTCATTATTTTATACTTGCATAACACGCAGTGTAAGATAGAGTGCTGCAAAACGTACAAATAGTTTTACAATAAAATAGTGCTTCCAAAATGTATATTTTAGTAATACCAGAGCATAAGTAATGCAATTTTTTTTTAATAACTGTCTCTTCAACACCTCTTTAGGAGTACTAAGGGCTGTGTAGATGCAGTTAAAATTAAAAGCAAGCACTTCACAGCCCAGTTGTTAACTCTTTGCACTACCACTTAAAAAAACACAAATCTTTGTCATCACAAAGCTTGGAGTGATTTGAACAATTAAAGCCAGAACTAGCTCCCAAGCACCCTTTACACTTGCAGATTAACTGATAGGCACATTTGCATTTCACTCAGGCAAGCAGGTACTCTGGCATGCAGGCTTTTCCAGCACTAGAGACTCAGTTGATAAAGCTTTAGCTGATAACGATCAAAATTAGCCGTCCCAGGACAGCTGTTTTTTTTCAAAAGGAAAGCAAATGTTTTTAATTGCAGTCATAAGTGAAGCTGGGGAATGCGGGACCCCCTTCTCAGGACTCTAGGGCCCCCCTGGGGGTCGCACCCCACAGATTGAAGACCTCTAGTTGTCAGCAGCTACAGGGAGGGGGCGCTGTTGTTGCTCTTCTGTCCACACATATTGCCCTCTCACCCCTTGTAGAAATTCGTCAGAGGAAATGTGGTCTTGTCATTGGTTGCTGGTTGGGAACCGTAAATTCTCAGTTGTAATCTATTCCCGACTTTCTCAAACCGTGACTCTTGGCAAATCACTTTGGGGCATATTAGCAAGACCGGCGATAAAATTATCGCCGTTTTAGCGACAGGAAACTGCCGCTAAAGCGGCGATAATGGGCTTGATAATATGCGTTATAGAATTCAATAGAAGCCCATGTTAGATGTGCAGGACATCTAACCTGGGCTTCTATTGAATTCTATAACGCATATTAGCAAGCCCATTATCGCCGTTTTAGCGGCAGTTTCCTGCCGCTAAAACGGCGATAATTTTATCGCCGGTCTTGCTAATATGCCCCTTTATCTCCCCGAAAGTTCTTAAAACATGAAAACCCGAGTATGAAGCACTATATACACTCAGCACTTCCATTTCGATGGATTACTAAGGCAAATGTATCTCACACTTACTTCCCTAACTGAATCCAAAGTACGTTTCTACTTTCGTTTCGATTACTTATTTATTTGTATGCGATCTTTTTTAACATGCACTATACAAATTCAAAACCGCACGATTGAATATTTCCATTTTTTAAACTCCATAAACAGCATTAATTCATGTCTTTAAAAACTGAAAACTCTTACAAACAAATGTAATTGTTGTAGTTTCCTCCTCACACGGTGAGGCCAGGACTCTGTAAGATTCCAGTTAGGCTTTATGTAAACCACGCAGACACAGACAACGCAATCAACCATGCAGCATTGTTTCTAACTCATATTTACGACAGTTTTTTCCCTCCTTCTGATAATTCACATCCTTAGCCACAAACCTCTAAATGTGAAGATGTGGACATACATTTTTGTAATTTGGTTCCAGTCTTGACGGCCGTGGTTTATGAGCTTGAATCTACACTTCACTAAATTGTGTGACCCTGGACAAATCTCTTCATCGCTCGATGCATTAGCTCCTTATCTACAGAAACTGCAAATGCTTATAAGTAGGCTAGTCTCTCCTCTACACACAGCATGAACAAGTAAATGAAACCTCTGTACATCAATTTCGTTGATGACCAGGGCTACCGTGTATATGCATTTCTCTTACTTAATTTTGATTACAACACATATTTATATTGCCCACACTTGACATCGCTTAATCCTTAATTAATTATTACATTACTTAACAGAAGCAAATTAAACGCAGAGGAAAGCATCCTGGTTCGGACCATCCCGGAAAAGCAGCTGCTGATGACAGCACTTTTCTGGCACCTTGATGTCACTCTTCACCTCCAAACACCAAGGGGCATATTATCAAGGGCTGGCGATATAATTATCGCCGCTTTAGCGTCCGTTTTCGGGCGAAAAGCGGCGATAATTATATCGCAATATCATCAAGGACACGCTAGCGCGTGTTTCCTTGATGTAGAGCCCGTTTTTTCACAGCCTCGCCTTGCATCGCTAATGAGATGCAAAGAAGGCGTGGCTGTGAAAACAACACAAGTTAATATCGCGAAGGCAGCTTCGCGATATTAACAAGGAGAGTGCAGCGATAAAAGAAATCGCGCTACCTCAGCTTTAACTCAGGAATTTAACGTCTGTTAAATTCCTGACTTAAGCATACTTTACATGGGAGATGGATTCTGCTGATACGACCACAGGGTCGTATCAGCAAGGTTATCGCCGTTTTCCATGGAATATCGCTGGAAAACCAGCGATGTTCCATGGAAAACAAGCTATCGCAGGAATAATTATCGCCATTGTGCTATGCGTTGTTAATACAGCGCTAGCATGGCGATAATTATCTGCGGTAGCCGGCGATAACTATTCTCACGCTGTGAACGGCCAGCGATAATTATCGCTGGCCGTTGATAATATGCCCCCAAATCTCTTGGGAACAGCAAGTCGCCCACAGAACAAGCCCTAACGTTACCTGCATCCAGGAGAAAGACACGCAACCCTAAGTACACCTGCACTCTCCATTAAAACGCACTCTCACGCTAGCAAGCACTGATTAACATTTACCCAAGCCGCACATATTGGGTAAATCTTCTTCCAAACACAGTGTCAGTCCCCACCCTACCATCTGGCACCAACTTCTCAGGGGTAACACTGACACAAAACAAAACAGCGATTTACACCGCTGAGGAACAATCTGAGTGACACTTTCACATCCAGCATTGTTTACTCCATATCTGTAACATTTGACTGAGTGCCTTCTGGTCACCATGAAAAAAAGGACAAATGTCTCCTGCATGGCTACTACCTTATCAGAGATATGTGCCTCGTGAAGAGTAATCACACTACTGACTAGTGTTTATCTGTGAGTAACACTTGCCAGGGATAGCACAAATGAAATGTTATGTAGCAACTACTAGCCACAGGGTATGGACACGTCATCAGTGCCCCACAGCATCTGCCTCACAACATCAGAATTTCGCGTCAACTCTTCGCCAGGGCATCAAGCCTCATTGCACCGCTGCTTTAGTGCATGACTGCACCAATTGGTTGCTGCGCATGTGTCACGCTGCACCAGTGCTTCTTCGTATCTCTCCCTCGTTGCACAACTGCCTCGCTGCAGCAGTTCTGATTGCATCACCTCGTCGTTGCACCGATGTCACCTTGCCACAGTGCTTCGCCTCATCAATCCTTCATTACACCACTGCCTCACAGCTTCAGTGCTCGAGTCATCACTGCGTCGCTGCACTGGTTTCACACGGCACCAGTGCGTCACTGCATTAATTCTTCATTGCACCATTGCCCCACAACTTCACGGCCTGACTCATTACTGTGTTACTGCACTGGTGTCACATTGCATAGGTGTTTCATTGCACCAGCCCTTCATCGCACAATTGCCTCACAGCTTCGGTGCCTGACCCCATCACTGTGTCGCTGCACCGGTGCTGCACTGTATTAGTACCTCGCTTCGGAAGTCCCTCACTGCACAATTGCCTCACTGCTTCAGAGCTGGTCTGCATCACTCGGTCGCTACAATGGTGTCACACTGCACCAGTCTCTCACTGCATCTTTTCATCATAGAACCATAACTTCACTGCTTCAGAGCTTGTCTGCATCACTCGGTCGGTACACCGCACCAGTGTCTCACTGCATCTTTCCCTCATAGAACCATAATTTCCCTGCTTCAGGGTCAGACTGCGTCACTCTGTCGGTACACCACACCAGTGTCTCACTGCATCAGTGTCTTACTGCATCTTTTCATCATAGAACCATCACTTCCCTGCTTCAGAGTCTGACTGCGCCACTCGATCAGTACACCGCACCAGTGTCTCACTGCACCAGTGTCTCACTGCATCTTTTCATCATAGAACCATAACTTCACTGCTTCAGAGTCTGACTGCGTCACTCGGTCGGTACACCGGTGTCACATTGCACCAGTGTCACACTGCATCTTTTCATCATAGAACCATAACTTCCCTGTCTCAGAGTCTGACTGCATCACTCGTTCGGTACATGTTGGAAAACGAGGCAGCATCTGTGAGGCCTGCACAAATAACATGACTACATTTGTCCTTCACTGGGAACCAAGCACCCAATTGTAGCGCCTGACTCTCAGAGGGTAGCGTTGCAGAGCAGTCTGAGGCTTACTCAAGGGAGGTGGTGTGGGCTAGTAATCGCCATTTGCAGGTGCGCAGAAATAACACTCAATAATTGATTGTCCAGTCTGTACTTTGCTTTATAAAAGTAAGAGTACATTTATTAAACACACACACTACTCAATACTCAATACTATGCACCAATTTACAAATATACATAAGCTGTTGGAATTACTTTGTGACATTGTGTAACATCTCCACCCCTCCCGCAGGGGGGGTGGGGTCTAGTACCACCACTCCCACGTATGCACATCATCTTGCCCCCAATGCAGTTAGTTGAACATAACCTGGAGCGAGGGCCCTACACACTGGCACCATCCCAGTGGCGACCCACCCCATTACCTCAACACGCATTAAAAATAGGTTCACCTGCCCTAGTGACACATAACCCTGACTGAGCATCTTATATTGACCATACAGTATGCACCCCTACATCTTCAGGGCTAACAGTCTGGGTTGTTCCTCACTTAAGCGCAGCAGCAAGAATACATGTTTAAGCATTACTTTAGATAACAGTACTCATCACCTTTGTTGGTCATTATAATGCATTGCAATTACAGCCCCTAAAAGGCATCACAGATGAAATCACAGGATTAAGTATATACAGCCAGACACCCTAGCAGGAATGTCTGGCAATATAACCCCACTTTGCTTATGAAATCACCTTACACAGGTACTTCACATTACACATGTGACCTTCAGTCCCCCTAAAAGAAATAACATTAGTAAATGCACTACAGGTGCAATTACACCTCTTCACCTCCAGGGGATGCCCTTCTCCAGACATCCCCAACTCAGCCTTTCACTACTTGAGGCACTTCTCCATACACCCCCAGCTGTAGAACGAAAGTTCCAGCCCAGGAGATGTTAATGCTTGTGCTGAGCCCTTGCGGGGTTATTCTTTTAAACTCCCCATGACCCTTAGGGAGGACAACCATTTTCGTGCTGGGGGAGACTTCATTGATCCTGCAGCTCCCCCTGCACCTCTCCAGCAAATGGGGTGGCCCCTTTCCTCTGGGGGCCACCAAAACGCCCAAAACCGTAGGTTTCCCCATGCCTTGCAATGCATTATGGGGCGCTCCGTGTTCCTTTCTGCTGAATATTTGATGAGCGGCTCTCCCGCTGTGCCGGGGAGAGCCGCAATCGCGCTGGCGGCCTCCGCCGCATCCTTTCCCCGTTGGGGGGCCCGGTCCCACCCGGACCCCCAGGGGAGTTTCTTTCGGCTCGGGGAGCCCACGCCCGGCCGCTTTCCGTTTTGCGGGGCTCGGGCCCACCCGGGTCCCCTCATTGCCAAGTTCGTTGGAGGGCAGCCCGGGGAGCCCACCCCCGGCTGCCCCTGCCGGCTCCCCGCCCAGCCAGCACCCTCAGGTGCTGCCGCGGGAGCCGGCACTGCAGTTCTGGTCTTCCCGCTCGGCGGGCAGACACGGAGGCCAGAGCTGCTTCCACTGGCCTCGGGGGAGTGCAGCGGCACTCCCCCCTCCTCCATTCACCACTTCGGGGATGGGGTCCCGGGCCCCTGGATCATCTTCACGGGGGGTGCAATGGCGCCCCCCGGCTTGGGTTCGCCCGGCGGCGGCCGCGCCAGGACACGCCATCATCGGGGCCCAGAGATGGGGTCCCGGGCCCGCCTCCTCTTCATGGGGAGTGCGCCGGCGCTCCCCGACTGACGCTTCGTTGCCGGGGGCCAGGGTGGGCTCCTGGCCCCCCAGGGGAATTTGTTCACGGGGAGCGCAACGGCGCTCCCCGGCTTTGCTTCGGGGCCCGGGGATGGTGTCCCAGCCCCTCCTCCTCTTCACGGGGAGTGCGACGGTGCTCCCCGCCTCCCTCACTTTTCGTCGGGGGCCAGGGTGGGCTCCTGGCACCCCTTGGGGCATTTTCGCGCCCCGTGGGACTTGGCTTATCTTGGGGGCAGCCAACGGGACCTGACCCACTCCGGGGGCATCTAGGAGTCCCGCGGCGGAGCCCCACGCGCTTCGTCATCGGACCAGCCAGAGGTCAAAGGTCACCTACCTTCTGGGGGGCATATCTCGGCCCCCAGGCAGCTGATTTTCACCATTTTTGCCTCTTCTTGCTCCTCTTGGCCAGCCACCGGGAACACTCTCCTTCGCCCTCTTTGCCTCCAGGAGGGGGCATTCAGCAGGGAGCTGTTTTCACTGGCTCCCTGCGCCAGCCTTTCACCTGGCTCTCCTCCTGGGCCTCTCTTCTCCCTGAGCAGAGGCCCCTGCTTCTGCGCACTGGTCCAGGTCTCCTTTCCTGGCGCTGTTCATGAACCTGGGACAGTCAGGGGGTTGCTCCTTCCAACTGCCCATTGCGCCAGGCTCCAGCACCTCCTGCCTCAGCAGACCACACCCCAGAGAGAGCTTCTCTTCCTGTGCAAACACTTTTTAAGAGAATGGGGAGGGGGCTGGCAGGAAGTCTCTGTTTGTCCTATCACACAGCGACACATCACTTCACTGCCCCTGCTCCCTCCTTCCTGCCCAGGCCTCTGGGTTGGTTCAAGATGGCGTCGTCCAGGGTCTCCTGCCACATGGTCTCTGAAAGTCCCTTCCCCCCAGAGCTGCCTTCTCCTTCGTGCAGCTTGGTGCCTGACACCCAGTGATAGCTGCTGATGGATGAGCCTGTAGCTCCACCCATCTTCTCTTCCTTGGAGAGGAGGCCTTAGCTCGTGGAAGAAATTTTATCAATCCAGCCTGCTGAGGTCAGCCCCCTGCCAGGCCCTGGTTATGGTTGACTCAGAGAAATATGACATTTCTGGATGACCCAAAAGCAGTACAAATATGAATGAATGAATGACTGTTTTTTTATATAGCGCAACGTTCACTCAAAGGAGTATCTTGGCGCTTTGTGGAAGGCACTGGTAACCTAAGAGGTAGAAAAAAATAGATATCAAAAGCTCAGATATAAGATAGCACAGTACTCTCAGAGATAGTGAAGATCCAAGGGGCATATTATCAACGAGGCGATAGGAAATTATCGCCGCTTTTGCGTCCGTTTTCGGGCGAAAAGCGGCGATAATTCTATCGCACTATTATCAAGCAAGCGCTAAACTGCTTTAGCGCTTGCTTGATAATGTTAGCGACCGTTTTCAATAACGCCTTGCATGTCATCGCTAATGACATGCAAGGTAGGCGTTCCTGACTTAAAGTCCATGAAAACGGTCGCTAACACAACATCGCCCTATTACCAATGTGGCCCGAATCCAGCGACGCGATAAGAAAACGTGCGCTAAGCGCGTTTATCGCATTTCCTAACGCCTAATTGAAATATGACTTAGCCATATGTTACATGGGAGGTGGATCGTCAGGTTACGACCACGCTTGCCTATTATCAAGCTTTTTTATCGCACTGGGTTCATCGCAGGATTTCTCCCGCTAAAACCCACTATCGCTGGCTTTCACATCGCATCTTAGCGGCGCCTTGATAATAGGTCGCTAATGATGCGATGTGAACCAGCGATAGACGGCGATAAAAAAAAATGTGCTAAACTCGCTTAGCGATATTTAGCGCATTTTGTTGATAATATGCCCCCAAGTTTTTAAGAGCTTCCTAAAAGCAGGCTCCGTTTGTGTATGTCTAAGTGCAGTTGGTAATGAATTCCAAGCTTTGGCTCCAAGGGTCACCCATGTCTTGCCACCTCTGGATTTTAATTTGAAATTGGGTACTGTCAGGAGGTTCTCCGAGGATGACCGTATGGTACGTTGTGTGGTGTAAGGCTTGATTCTAGCATTTAAATAGTCTGGTCCAGTTTTTTTTGTCGCTTTATAAGTAGTAATCAGAACCTTAAAAAAGATCCTCTTGTAAACTGGCAGCCAGTGAAGGGTTTTTAATGCACTTTGTGAAGAAGAATCTCTAGGTAGTTTAAGTACCAACCTTGCTGCTGCATTTTGAAACACCTGCAGCCTCTTTAGGACCACTTTTTTGGTTCCTGCCTACAGGCTTTTGCAGTAGTCCAAGCGTGATAAAATTAGGGCTGCTGCAACTGTCTTCCTGGCAAAGACCGGAAGTAGGTCGAAACATTTTCTAAGAATTTTTATTATTTGAAAACATGTGCCTGCCACAGTAAGAGCATGCTTATGAAAAGATAGAGTAGGGTCAAACTTTATTCCCAGGTTTCTCATCGTGTCCACAGTTTTTGGTGGAGGGTCCAGGTTTGGTGGCCACCACTGTATTGGTCTAAAGACATTGGACTTTCCAAACAGCATGATCTCTGTCTTGGAGCTGTTACACTTCAGATGATTCAATTTCATCCAATCCATCACTGCTGTTAGACAGTGGTGAAACTTTTCTTCCGTCACTGTAGAGTTCTTATCCAGAGTGATGATCAGTTGGGTATCATCTGCGTATGCGCTGGATTCAACATCATAAGAGTCCATCAAAAAGAGAAGTGGTGCCATGTACAAATTAAAGAGGGTTGGACTCAGGGACGAGCCCTGAGGAACCCCTGCTAACAACCTGTTTTTGCCTGATGTGTATTTTCCCAATGTTACTATCTGGTGCCTTTTTTCTAAAAAAGAGGCAACCCAAGCTAATGCCTTATTCGTGATTCCACTTTGTGCAAGTCTGTCTCTTAAGATGTCATGAGAGACAGTGTCAAATGCTGCTGACAGGTCCAACAGAACCAGTACTGCATCCTTTCCCTGATCCAGGGCAGACTTTAGTGTCTCGGTGGTATGGAGCAGCACTGATTCTGTTGAATGACCCTGTCTGAAACCTGATTGTTTTGGGTGTAAAATGTTGGTTTCTCGTATGAAATCATTGAGTTGAGTGTTAACTTACTTCTCAGTGATTTTGCTCAGACATGGCAGCAGAGAAATAGGTCTCAAATTAGAGAGAGTGGTAGGATCTGGAAGTTTCTTCTTCTGAAGTGGCTTCACGGCGGCAATTTTCCAAATATCAGGTATATTTGATGTCCTAAAAGTGGCATTAATAATCCAGTTGATAGTAGGGTTAATAATGTCCACCAGCGCATGAAGGATTTTAGGGGGACATGGATCAAATGGCGAGCCAGATTTACAAGAGAGGATGGCTTGCCTAGATTCTTCTAAACTTATTTCCCTGATACAAGTGAGTTCCCTGTTGGTTCCCAGAGTTTGACCTTTATCTGGCTGAGGAAGTGTATTTGTAAAATCTTTCTTTAAATCGAGAATTTTGTTATCAAAGAACTCGGCAATCGGATCACATAGATCTTGTGATGGAGGGATTTCATGTTCTAGGCATTTAGGGTTCGTGAATGATGTCACAATTTTAAAAATAGTTTTCTGGTTGTCTGCCTTGTTGATTAAATTACAGTAATATGTCATTTTTTCTATTCTAATTTGCTGATGGTAGAATCTTAGTGTTGATTTAAAAAGCTCCAGATCTTCAGGTTTATAATATTTCCCAATTGCTTTTCACATTTTCTGCAGTGTCCCTGTAGGACTTTTAGACGAGAAGAGAACCAGGGGGCTGACTTTTTTTTGTTAAAGTTTTTCTTATGCGGCGCTAGAGTGTTCGCCAAAGACAACATCCAGTTGTTAAAGAGATCATTGTCGATTACAGGATCCCCTGTAAGAATAGGTTTGACCGCTTCAGCCATGCTCTGCAAGTTAGGATTTGAGAGCATGTTATTCCACTTCCTTGTGGAAGCCAGTTGACCTGAGTTCTTTTCTGGATGAGCAGGATTAAGATCCAGCTTGAAGGGGATTAACTTGTGGTCTGACCATGTTAACGTGACTGGTGGAGCAGCGGTTAGATTGGCTGCATTAGTACATATTCCGTCCAAGGTATGTCCCGCACAGTGTGTAGGCCCCACTGTCTGCTGTTTTAATCCCAATGTATTAGTAATTTCTGTAAAAGCAATAGTATTCGGGGTATCAATTGCTTCAAGGTAGAGATTAAAATCACCTAAAAGTGTAAAGTTTGAGTATCTGACTCTGGACTCTGCAGAATACTTCTTCTCACACCCGTTACAGTGGACTTTAGTGCGTGTCTGGAATTTGTAGGCCTTAGGAAAGTGACACTAGCCCATGGGCTCCACTTCCCCATAGTGGAATAATGAAGTGAAAAACACAGTAAAACACACTGACTTTCCCTGGCATGTTTCTTCCCAGTGTATAAAGCCTATTCCATGTCACCACCCAATTCTGCATAAGTCCTTCCACACCATTCACTTTGTATCTGCTCAGGGGCGGCGCACGCCAGGAATCTCCTCTGCGCAGCCTGCACACGTGTGCACACGCATGTTCACATGTGTCTGCACGTAACTAGCCCGGTGCCCCATACCCCTGCAGCTGCGCAGCGGCCTGGTCAAGCCAGGGGGACACCAGTAAAATCCCCATGCAGTCTCTTTCATTGTGAGTTCACTGTGGGTGAGTCCCAACTTATGAGGCTCCCCCACAGTAAATGCTCAACAATTAGGTGCTCAAAAAGCGAAAAATCCGGGCGGCCCATAGTGTCAGAACCACCTTCTAACAGTACACCGCACCAGTGTCTCACTGTATCTTTTCGTCATAGAACCATAACTTCACTGCTTCAGAGCCTGCCTGCATCACTGAGTCTCTACATCGCTGGGATACTTCACCAATGCCTTGGTGTAAGAGCTATTTGCTGCACAAGTGCTTGTCCTTCCAGTTCCCAGCTCTGTCAGTGATTCGTTGTATGCCCATTCTCTCACTGCGTCATTACGTCTTTAATCACTCCCCCACACTATGCTTGACCACTAATAAAGGACATGCACACTGCACTCTATATAGATTCTCTTGACTAGCCCCTTCGATGTTAAAGTAGTGATAAAAACTCCCTGCACTGCTCTGGCATTATACAAGTGGGGACAACGCGTTTATTAGTGGTGACGAAGACTCAGGTGCAGGAAAGACCTACCGGTGGCCCTCAGAGGGTAAATACACGTGCTTTACCTGCTGTTTTTCCTCTTGACTGGGTCAGAGGTCACCTCTCGCTGGGCCAAGAGCGGCTGGCTGGAGTGGCTTCCATGAATGTGTGAAAGGTAGGACCCCCTCTCTGAGAGGCGAGAAACACGTGGCTCTGCTGTTACTGAGTCCCCCTCTCATGGTGTGTGAGCACTAACTGGGCCCGAGTGAAGCCCACGGCCAACCTTCCGGGGGCACAGTGTCCGCAGTGACATGCGATCCAGGCGGAATAAATAGATCTCGGCATCAGCGCAGCCCTCCCCGGAGGACCAGGCCGCGATTCGACATCACAGGAAGTGCGTGACTCCAGGGTCGCGGGCTAGTAGGCCGCCCCGTGCAGGTCCGCGGCCCAGACTGCGGAGACGGGCCTAGCTTAGTGACTGCGTCCCAGGCCTGGAGACAGCTTTGTTGTGTGGAAACACCTGGATTCATCCATTCTTTCTAACATGCAGCACAATAGCGGTATGCGGTTTTACCTTACACAAAGATGAGCTACGCACAAATATATGGAATATATATATATCTATATACATTTGCGCATGCCCCCGGGACCTGGCCCATCCGGGGGCTCAATAATAACGATGCGCGGGAGCCCGTACTTTGTTTTATTTTTATTTTATCGGCAGGATTCGCGCACCCAGGCCTAGGGGGTCAGGGTGTTTCTACCCTGCCCCCTTTTCTTGTTTTTCACAGTTTTTTTCTCATATCTTGTGACTCGGTTCTACTGAGTCACAAGATGGCTGCCAACACTTCCTGGTTTGGAGTGTTGGCAGCCAATGAGAATGAAGCTCGTGCTCGGGAGGGTTCGCGAACCCACCGCGTCCCTAGATATCAAAACTTTTTCTTTTTTTAATTTCTCAGGAACTACTGAACGAATTTACATCATTTAACAAAATGGACTCTTTCTGAACCAAGGGCTACCTTTTTGCCAAATTTGGTGTAATTTCGTTCAGCAGTTCGGGCTGTAGCTTTGTCTAAAGTTTCCGATGGAAAATTACAAGGGGAAAACGTGTTTTGGGACCCCCCTTTTTTCTCGGCCCCCACTTGACCAATCACCCCGAAACTTTCAAGACAGGAGCTGACCGGAGTGCACCACTAGTTTTGAAAATTTCGCGAAGATTCGTCAACCGGCGCCAAAGTTATTGGCAAATCAAAAACGCTTTTCCTATAGATAATAGGTTCTAACTATAACTACCTACTGGCGACCGCCAGTAGGTAATATATATATATATATATATATATATATATATATATATATATATATATATATATATATATATATATATATATATTATCTACTGGCGGTCGCCAGTAGATAGTTATAGTTAGGACCTATTTTCCATAGGAAATCCACAACATTCTATTTGAAATAACTTTGGCGCCGGTTGACGAATCTTCGCGAAATTTTCAAAACTTATGGCCCGCTCTGGTCCGCTCATATCCTGAGGGGGCCGAGAAAAAAGGGGGGTCCCAAAACGTATTTTCCCCATGCAATTTTCCATAGGAAACTTTAGACACGTCTACAGCCCGAACTGCTGAACGGAATTACACTACATTTGGCAAAGAGGTAGTTCTTGGTTCAGAAAGAACCCTTTTTGTAAAATGGTGTAAATCCGTTCAGTAGTTGCTGAGAAAATCAAAAGTAAAAACACATATATATCTATGGCTGCGGAGGATCCGCGCACCCTCCCGATCACGAGCTGCATGCTAATTGGCTGTCAACACTGCAAACCAGGAAGTGTTGGCAGCCATCTTGTGCCTCGGTAGAACCGAGGCACAAGAAAAGAGAAAAACAAGTGCGCAAAACGCAAAAAGGGGGCAGGATAGAAACAACCTGACCCCCTAGGCCTGCTTAGGGGGTCCCACAAGGACCCCCAGGGCCCCAAATTTTTTTATTTATTTTTAAAATCGGCGAGATTCGCGCACCCAGCGCGAATTCCAGCCGAAAATTTTTAAAAAGCCTAGTGGGCCAAGTCCCGGGGGCAGTAAAACAATGTGTGGGGGGGCCCCAATCCCCCCCACACTGCCCCGGGGACCGCCACCCCCCGGGGCTTTGCATTAATATTTGCGGGGGCACAAGGCCCCCCCGCAGCCCCGGGGACCGCCACCCCCCGGGGCTTGTTTTTATAAAGTTGGGGGAGGCCTCTGAGGCCCCCCCAAGCCCCGGGGACTGCCCCCCCGGGGCCCACTTCAATTATATTTGTGGGGGGGGCACACTGCCCCCCCGATGCCCCGGGGACCGCCACCCACCGGGGCTTCTTTTTAAAAAAATAAATGTACCTGTGCGGGGACCGCCACCTCCCTGGGGCACTAACATGTAAATTAGGGGGTCCGTTAAGGACCCCCGAGCCCCGGGGACCACCACCTCCCCGGGGCTGTGCAATAGGTGGGAGGGGGGCCGCGCGGCCCCCCTCCTGGAGCCAGTGATGGCCCTGGGGACCGCCACCCCCCCAGGGCCAGCTCCTGCAGTGTCCCGGGCTGCCCACCCCAGGGACACTGGGGTTGGGCACCCCCAGTGCCCGCCCTGTCATTGCAAACTTGCTTTGCTTCATTGAAGCAAGAGCAGGGAAACCTGCTCTCGCTTCAATGAAGCAAAGCAGATTGCTTGTCCACATGGGGAACTGCATGTCAGCAGCTCCCCATGTGGAAAAGCAATGCCAGCTCCCGCAGGACGCGGGGAGCCAGCGGGACCCAAGCACTTATAAATTCACCGTGCACTCTCCTTGCATTACTCTAATCATCCAGTCAGTACCCATGCACTCATCCAATGACCCAGGCACTAACTCATGCACTGCTACAATACTCTGAGCACTACTGATGCAGTCCAGCCATCGCCCTGTCACTACCCATGCACTCCTCCTATCACCCAGCGAGCACCATGTACTTATCCAGTCACTCCGCCAAAACACAAGCACTTATAAATTCACCATGCACTCTCCTTGCAGCACTCTAATCATCCAGTCACTACCCATGTACTCATGCAATGACCCAAGCACTAACACATGCACTGCTACAATCCCCTGAGCACTACTGATGCAGCCCAGCCATCTCTTTGTCACTACCCATGCACTCCTCCAATCACCCAGCCAGCACCATGTACTTATCCAATCACTCCGCCAAAACCCAAGCACTTATACATTCACCATGCACTCTCCTTGCAGTACTATAATCATCCAGTCAGTACCCATGCACTCATGCAATGACCCATGCACTAACTCATGCACTGCTACAATACTCTGAGCACTACTAATGCAGTCCAGCCATCGCCCTGTCACTACCCATGCACTCCTCCGATCACCCAGTGAGCACCATGTACTTATCCAATCACTCTGCCAAAACCCAAGCACTTATAAATTCACTGTGCACTCTCCTTGCATTACTCTAATCATCCAGTCAGTACGCATGCGCTCATGCAATGATCCACGCACTAACTCATGCACTGCTACAATACTCTGAGCACTACTGATGCAGTCCAGCCATCGCCCTGTCACTACCCATGCACTCCTCCGATCACCCAGCGAGCACCATGTACTTATCCAATCACTCCGCCAAAACCCAAGCACTTATAAATTCACCATGCACTCTCCTTGCAGTACTCTAATCATCCAGTCACTACCCACGTACTCATGCAATGACGCAGGCACTAACTCATGCACTGCTACAATACTCTGAGCACTACTGATGCAGTCCAGCCATCGCCCTGTCACTACCCATGCACTCCTCCTATCACCCAGCGAGCACCATCTACTTATCCAGTCACTCCGCCAAAACACAAGCACTTATAAATTCACCATGCACTCTCCTTGCAGCACTCTAATCATCCAGTCACTACCCATGTACTCATGCAATGACCCAAGCACTAACACATGCACTGCTACAATCCCCTGAGCACTACTGATGCAGCCCAGCCATCTCTTTGTCACTACCCATGCACTCCTCCAATCACCCAGCCAGCACCATGTACTTATCCAATCACTCCGCCAAAACTCAAGCACTTATACATTCACCATGCACTCTCGTTGCAGTACTATAATCATCCAGTCAGTACCCATGCACTCATGCAATGACCCATGCACTAACTCATGCACTTGCACAATACTCTGAGCACTACTAATGCAGTCCAGCCATCGCCCTGTCACTACCCATGCACTCCTCCGATCACCCAGCGAGCACCATGTACTTATCCAATCACTCCGCCAAAACCCAAGCACTTATAAATTCACTGTGCACTCTCCTTGCATTACTCTAATCATCCAGTCAGTACGCATGCGCTCATGCAATGATCCACGCACTAACTCATGCACTGCTACAAAACTCTGAGCACTACTGATGCAGTCCAGCCATCGCCCTGTCACTACCCATGCACTCCTCCGATCACCCAGCGAGCACCATGTACTTATCCAATCACTCCGCCAAAACCCAAGCACTTATAAATTCACCATGCACTCTCCTTGAAGTACTCTAATCATCCAGTCACTACCCACGTACTCATGCAATGACGCAGGCACTAACTCATGCACTGCTACAATACTCTGAGCACTACTGATGCAGTCCAGCCATCGCCCTGTCACTACCCATGCACTCCTCCTATCACCCAGCGAGCACCATCTACTTATCCAGTCACTCCGCCAAAACACAAGCACTTATAAATTCACCATGCACTCTCCTTGCAGCACTCTAATCATCCAGTCACTACCCATGTACTCATGCAATGACCCAAGCACTAACACATGCACTGCTACAATCCCCTGAGCACTACTGATGCAGCCCAGCCATCTCTTTGTCACTACCCATGCACTCCTCCAATCACCCAGCCAGCACCATGTGCTTATCCAATCACTCCGCCAAAACCCAAGCACTTATACATTCACCATGCACTCTCCTTGCAGTACTCTAATTATCCAGTCACTACCCACGTACTCATGCAATGACGCAGGCACTAACTCATGCACTGCTACAATACTCTGAGCACTACTGATGCAGTCCAGCCATCGCCCTGTCACTACCCATGCACTCCTCCAATCACCCAGCGAGCACCATGTACTTATCCAATCACTCCGCCAAAACACAAGCACTTATAAATTCACCATGCACTCTCCTTGCATTACTCTAATCATCCAGTCAGTACCCGTGCACTCATGCAATGACCCATGCACTAACTAATGCACTGCTACAATACCCTGAGCACTACTGATGCAGTCCAGCCATCGCCCTGTCACTACCCATGCACTCCTCCGATCACCCAGCGAGCACCATGTACTTATCCAGTCACTCCGCCAAAACACAAGCACTTATAAATTCACCATGCACTCTCCTTGCAGTACTCTAATCATCCAGTCACTACCCATGTACTCATGCAATGACGCAGGCACTAACACATGCACTGCTACAATCCCCTGAGGACTACTGATGCAGTCCAGCCATCTCCTTGTCACTACCCATTCACTCCTCCAATCACCCAACCAGTTCCATGTCCTTATCCAATCACTCCGCCAAAACACAAGCGTTTATAAATTCACCATCCACTCTCCTTGCAGTACTCTAATCATCCAGTCAGTACCCATGTACTCATCCAATGACCCAGACACTAACTCTTGCACTGCTACAATACTCTGAGCACTACTGATGCAGTCCAGCCATCGCACTGTCACTACCCATGCACTCCTCCTATCACCCAGCGAGCACCATATACTTATCCAGTCACTCCGCCAAAACCCAAGCACGTATAAATTCGCCAGGCACTCTCCTTGCATTACTCTAATCATCCAGTCAGTACTCATGCAAAGATCCACGCACTAACTCATGCACTGCTACAATACTCTGAGCACTACTGATGCAGTCCAGCCATCGCCCTGTCACTACCCATGCACTCCTCCGATCACCCAGCGAGCACCATGTACTTATCCAATCACTCCACCAAAAACCCAAGCACTTATAAATTCACCATACACTCTCCTTGCAGTACTCTAATCATCCAGTCACTACCCATGCACTCATGCAATGACGCAGGCACTAACTCATGCACTGCTACCATACTCTGAGCACTACTGATGCAGTCCAGCCATCACCCTGTCCCTACCCATGCACTCCTCTGATCACCCAGCGAGCACCATGTACTTATCCAATCACTCTGCCAAAACCGAAGCACTTATAAATTCACTGTGCACTCTCCTTGCATTACTCTAATCATCCAGTCAGTACCCATGCACTCATGCAATGACCCATGCACTAACTCATGCACTGCTACAATACCCTGAGCACTACTGATGCAGTCCAGCCATCGCCCTGTCACTACCCATGCACTCCTCCAATCACCCAGCGAGCACCATGTACTTATCCAATCACTCCGCCAAAACACAAGCACTTATAAATTCACCATGCACTCTCCTTGCAGTACTCTAATAATCCAGTCACTACCCATGTACTCATGCAATGACACAGGCACTAACACATGCACTGCTACAATCCCCTGAGGACTACTGATGCAGTCCAGCCATCTCCTTGTCACTACCCATGCACTCCTCCAATCACCCAACCAGTTCCATGTCCTTATCCAATCACTCCGCCAAAACACAAGCGTTTATAAATTCACCATCCACTCTCCTTGCAGTACTCTAATCATCCAGTCAGTACCCATGTACTCATCCAATGACCCAGGCACTAACTCATGGCAAATACAGAGGAGGTCATGCTAATCACAGGGGTACCCCAACGCATAGTGTTCCCTAGTGTATGTAGGTGTTTTCACTGTATTCTAAGTGTCTTTTAGCATAGCACTGGCTCTAGGGCCAGTTAGTGAGAGTCAGTTACCACCAGTACCCGTCAGTAAAAAGTTGGGGGCACAGGAGGACTTTCTGCTCCTCTGTTGGTTCTTTCTGCACATCTCTTGCTTCTTCTTGCACTTTTCTTCGTCTTTCTGGACTTCTGTTGCCTCTTTCTGCATGTCTTGCTTCTTTGTGCGCTTTTCTTCCTCTTTCTTCACATGTCCAACCTTTGTAGGCATAGTTAGAAATTAGCATTTAAAAACCTTTGAAATTCACTGAAAAAACCATAGGTTTCAGGGACGTTATAGTTAGAAATTAGCATTTAAAAAACCTTTGAAATTCACTGAAAAAACCATAGGTTTCAGGCATGTTATAGTTAGAAATTAGCATTTAAAAACCTTAGAAATTCACTGAAAAAACCATAGGTTTTAGGGAAAGTTATAGTTAGTTGGACATTTCACTCGTACAAAACCATAGAAATTCCCCCGTTATAGTTAGTTCAGCTAACTATAACTCGCGCCCGCAATGCACTGCTGATGACGTCACATATTACATCACTCATGACATGGTCAGTGACATCACTGATGACATCACTGATGACATCTCAAATGACATCACTGATGACATCACTGATGACATCATCCATGTGATAATTTCATGCATCTTCTCACCCCCTAATATAACTTTTGATACACCCACTCTAAATTACAGACTGCCATTCTCAAAACCATACACACTCCAACACCAGTAACTACATACACACTCACTGATTCTTAGGTCTACACACACATCCACTCACTCACCCGTACAGTCACTCATACTTACGGTCACTCAGTACAGGACTATCATATGCACTCATACACCTATATAGACACTCACACACCGCCACTCATTCATAGAGGTACTCACACACCTAGTCAGTCATGCAAATAATTAATCACACTGCCATTTACTCACCTATACAGTTATACACACACCAGCTCACTTACTCATACAAATACTAGCACATTCTTACGCTCTTATACAATCACTGATACAAGTACACACTCATCCATATAGCCACTCTCACAATCACACACTCTCACTTATAGCCATTTATATACTCCAACACAAATATATACTGCCTTTCACATATGTAGTTACTCACACATGTACCACTGAGATATACATTCACTCACTAAAACACCCATACACACACTCACCCACCCATACAGTCCATCACAGATGCACTCTTGAAACCATGCACCCAGTGAATCACCCACTCACACATCTATGCACAGAGTCACACACACCCCACCCACACAAACACTCAGGCACCCATACAGATACTCAGACAACCAATCAATAACCCATGTAGACACTCATGTAGCTATTCGCAAACCCATGCAGCCACTTACACACCAACAGACAGACGGATACAGACATTCACACAGTTTAGTCACTAACCCATTCATTCAGTAAGATATGTTTAATCACTCACTTATAGAGTCAGTCACGCACCTACTGAATCATCCATTCACACACTTATACACCCACTCATTCTTCAATACGCCTTTCCCTATATATATTAAACATATTTAAACTTTACAGAAACACACAGTCACTGGATGATGTCATCAGTGATGTCATCAGTGATGTCATTTGAGATGTCATCAGTGATGTCATCAGTGATGTCACTGACCATGTCATGAGTGATGTAATATGTGACGTCATCAGCAGTGCATTGCGGGGCGCGAGTTATAGTTAGCTGAACCAACTATAACGGGGGAATTTCTATGGTTTTGTACGAGTGAAATGTCCAACTAACTATAACTTTCCCTAAAACCTATGGTTTTTCAGTGAATTTCTAAGGTTTTTAAATGCTAATTTCTAACTATAACGTGCCTGAAACCTATGGTTTTTTCAGTGAATATATATATACATATATATATATATATATATATATATATATATATATATATATATATAGATATAGATATAGATATAGATATAGATACATACTACCTACTGCCGGTCGCCAGTAGGTAGTTATAGTTAGGATCTAGTGTCCATAGGAAATGCATTTTTTGACTTGCCTATAACTTTGACTCTGTGTGTCATGAAAGTTTGGGGGTGATCCATGCAATCGGGACTGAGAAATAGTGGCTCAAAATAAGGGTGTGTTTGTAATGTAATTCTATGTAATTCCAATAGGAATGCATTGTTGAACCTACAGCCCAAACCGCTGGACAGAATTACTCCAAATTTGGCAGAAAGGTAGATGTTGTTACGCAGATTGTGCTTTTTGTTAGTTTTGCAAATCCGTTTAGTAGTTTTTGAGAAATTTAAGCCAAAAATTATAATGATATCTTTTGCTGCATATGTTTCGTGACGATTTTGCAATTAATCGCGACTGCGCACACTAACAGAAATGCTGCGATTGGCTGGATGCAACCTGAACAGAAAGTTGCGGCCGCCATTTTATCTATAGAAATGGTTCCCGGAGCTAACATTTTCTGTGAAAGCAAACATAAGGGGTCAGGGTCGAGGTACTCTGACCACATGTTTCAGACATGTAAGTATTAATGACACAAGTTATGTGTCCAAACTAGATTTTTTAAAACTTGTGTGATATTTGCGATGAGGCCGCAATCACCAGCACCGCCCCCATGTACCATCGTGGAGCTGTCACGAATATCACGCCGACACTGCAAATATTGGTGAAAATATTCAAAATATATTTGAATCATTAATACAAATTGTATTATATGGAGATTCTGATAAATGTTTTCATAGAGTTATTTAGATAGTGATTTATCCAGTGTGATGGTTAGAAATAATTATATAGTTTTAATTTTTGAATGTGGTGGTGGCTGTTGAATTCCTGCTTTTGCTTTCCGCTGTCGCGCCATATCCATGGGGATCGCAATTACAGACATCATCGCGACTCCCGGCCTCACCGTGAAACGGAAAATAAGTTTTAGAGATTGTTGTTCTAAAAATACATGAGTTTGAAGTGTACAGTAATAAACCCCTAGTGTGTAAAATATTGCAATAAGTGTGCATATATGTGTTTTTCACTTTATGGAAAAGGCACGATTGTCGCGACTCACCGAATAACCACAAAAATGGAAAATAGGTCTTAAAGATGGATTTTAAAGAAACTTAGTACAAAAACATAAGTTCAAACATGTTTTTAAAGAAGCATGTATATAGTAATATATGTAGGGCAATGTTTAGAATGGATTTTTTTAGTTAATATTATTAGATGTGTTGATGGCCGTTGAATGTCAGATTTTGGTTTGCAATTGCGCAACGTATTCACCACGATCGCAACGTCATCACGAAGATACCCAAAAAAAAAAAAAAAGGATTTTTGTAAAAAAAATAAAAAAAAATATTTCGGGTACTAAGGTGGCTCTGACAAAAGCCTGTGTATTGATTGTGTACATATGACAGCCTTACATAAGACCGGATGCAGAGCTTCAGTCGACTTAGAAACACCCTGGTGCCTTCATCTGTAAAGTGCACTCCATCATTTCTATAAATTCCTTGCATGTCAAAACGCAGATTGCTGTTATAGATACAGCCCATGCGATGGTCTCTAAGGAATGAAGAAACAGTTTTATTAACATGGGGCCCGATTCACAAAAGTAATCTGAGACAAAATCCTAACTTTACGACTTTCGGTATTCACAAAAGGCATTTAGGAGTAGTAAAGTTAGGATTTTGTCTTAAGTTTGTCTTAAGTTTTGGTCATAAGACAAAACCCTAACTTAAGTTTAACTGATCAGTGATAAAGTGCATATGCTCTCCCTGTGAATGGTGTTTATGGATTGACGTTTCTATGATTGGCTTATTTGATTAACTACTAAGTCCCTAGTACAGTGCACTGTGTGTGCCTAGGGCCTGTAAATCAAATGCTGCTAGAGGGCCTGCAGCACTGATTGTTCCACTCACACAAGCAGCCTTTCAAAGGGGTCTCAGACCTGCCACTGCAGTGTCTGCATGCAGTTTTTACTGTCATGTCGACCTGGCAAGTGCACCCACTTGCCAGGCCCTAACATTCCCTTTTTACATGTACGATACCCCTCAGGTAGGGCCATGGTACCCCTATGGGCAAGGTGCAGTGTATGTGAAAGGTAGGACATGTACTGGTGTGTGTGACATGTCCTAATAGTGAAATACAGTGCATTTTCGTTTTTTCACTATTGAAAGTCTATCTGTCTCATAGGATAGAATGGGAGTTTATTTATAACATCTTCCCATTAGGATAAGATAGAAAGGTGGAGTTTGGTAACTCTGAACTCAGAATTTAATAACACATCTTTTAGTAAAGATGGTTTTTAAATTGTGTGTTTGAATATACCACCTTGAGAAAGTGGGTATTTTCTTGCTTAGCCATCCTGTGTGCCTCTGCTGGTTTGTGGATTGACTGTCTGGCTTTGGAGTGACAGGGGCTGTGTATGTGCATTCTCTTCAAACAGTCACTGGGGGGTTGAGGTGTGTCCTGCCTTTCCTGGATGTGTCAGGGCTGGTCTGCATGAACCTGGGCTGCATCTTGACGATTGGGAGGAGATTTCCCTGCACCTGAATAGGCCTAGTCTGCCTTGGGCAATGCTGTCTCCACCTCCTGCCAGAACTGATTTTGACTGAGTACAGCCTCTATGCCACAAGAGAACAAAGAGAAATTCAGTATAAATATTGGGGCCCAGACCCCAGAACTTTAGATTACTTCTGGACTCAAGAGTAACCTCTGCCAAGGAGAAAAGCTGGGAAAACTGACGGAGAAGTACTGCCCCTTTGCTGTATGCTGTGTGGGATTGACCTGCAGTGGCTGTTTCTGCCAAGGAGAGGACCAAGACTTTGCTGTGTGCTGTGTATCCTGCTTGAAGAAGATCTCCAAGTGCTTGTTGTAGAGCTTGTCACCTGTTCTGAAGTCTCAGGGACACTAAGACTTCATTTCCTCTGTCATCCTGCACCTGGAACTGCTGTTTCAGCTGCCACAGAGGGAAATTGCAATACCGACACCAGCGAGCGATGCCTGCTGACGCCACACCATACCGACTCTGACACCGTCACTGAGGCCGCTGCCTGCACTGGAGCTGAGGGCACTGCTCGTGATGCTCCTGTTGCACTGCCCCTACTCGTACTGCAGCCCCGACCTCACCGATGCTGGTGCTTCATCTTCGTGGTGTCGATACCTGACGTAGGTTACCTCCTGAATCCATCAAACCTGCATCATCGTAAGGAACCAATGCCTCAACGCCACCACAACGTCACCTCACTGACAACAGTAAGGAGTTGATGCCTCACCTCCCCAGCATCGCGGTAAGGAACCAACACCTCACCTCCCCTGTGGTCATAAGGAACCGACGCGCCCGGCACCAATGAGGCATCACCTCCCCAACGCCGTGCACCGTCTTTGTTTTCAGTGCTTGTCAAGGTACTGTTCTTAGGGGTCAGTGTGACTCCGAGCCCGATGCCGCAGGCCTCGCAGTCAGTGCTGTACTTTGGGACTTTAATCTGTCACGACATCATAATAGCCTCAGGCAGAGCTATTTGTTCCTACTAGCTTTATTTTTGTGAATAACCTACTTTTGATGATATCTTGATATATGTATGGTGGATTGTTGTCGTTTTGGTCTTGTTTGGTTTAGATAAAGATTACTTATTTTTCTAAACTGGTGTGGTGTCCATTTGTAGTGTTACTGTATATGTGCACAAATCCTTTATACACTGCCTCTGAGATAAGCCTGTCTGCTCGAGCCAAGCTGCCAAAGGGGTGAGCAGAGGTTGTCTAAGGGCATAACTCCCTTAACCTGACTGGAAGCAGGTGTCCCTACTTGGACAAAGGTGCAAACTATTGCCGAGAGACCCCCATTTCTAACAATTAGTAAGAAGTCCTATTATTGGCTGTTGTTTAAAAAAAGGAATGTATTACAGACATGGATATGCTTTTGAATCTGTGAGGTAAACAACACCTGCTGTATCTCATTTGGAAGTAGCGTGTTCCTTCTAGAATGTGCTGTGAACTTGTGACCTACTGGTTCCACTGGGTTGCTAGATACACTGAGCCAAGAGTGTATTGGGGAAAAGGATGTTAAAGAGACAGAACATTTTTTTTAAAGTTGAGGAGTTATGTCAAAATTTAAGTAATGATACATCTTAATTTCCAATTAAGGACTATGTAATAAACTGTTGTGCAGTATCTAAATTTAAAAACACCGAAGCTAAATATAGGTTTGGACTCCTGTTTTTTGCGATTACTCCGCGATCATCGCGAAAAAATCTCGAACATGCGGAGACAGGAACCTCGTTTTATAAGAGAGGGAAAGGGTTAACACATGCTAACCATTCACAAGTGCAGATAGAACTTTCTAAAGTGAAAGACATAATTTCATTTGCTGCCTTTCTCATGATCATAGAGTGAAAAGTTGAAGAGGTTGCCATTTTATGGTTGCTTTGTATGAGAGTGGTGTACCATTCTTGTGCTTAGTTTTTACAAATCCTAACTGTGTCAAACTATTTAACAAAGAGCTAAAACAACAATATAATCTACGAATTCCATTCACTGGTATGTACATAACTTTTTAGTTATTTAAAACAAATTACATTAGAAATGAAGATGTATATGGGAGTTTGATAAAGAAGAGTATCACAGTGATATGATAAAAATATATGAGATGAACTGTATCTATCAGAGAGTATGTGCTTAAGATGATAGCACAAAATGTTTTGGGAAGTAAGAGAATAATTAATTAGTGCTCCTTTATTCCATTGTGTAGTTTATAGAAAAATAATAGTATAGTATTGTTCAAAGTTGTAATGAAGAATGTATTTAACACTAAGAATGTTTTAAATGCCTATACATCATGTGCAGAATTGATACATCTATGTTATTAGCATTTTGGGAGTTGTAGTACTTTGGTCACATTATAAAACAGGAGTAGTGTAGTCACAAGTAAAACATAAGAAAATGTTCTGCGCCTGTATATGTATTATAAAGTGGTAATATTTGTTTGTATGTATTAGGAAGTGTTTGTCAATGTGGTTTTTTCCTTATATGAGTGGTTTGCATATGCTAAGATGGTGTGATTTGTTTTGTGGTTGCAGATAGTTATATATACGGTGGGACTCTTGAGTTTTTTTAAAGATGTAGAGAACTATATATTTTTGAAAAGATGGCTTGAAGGTATATATCTATTATGGAATCACATATATGTTTACATGGGGATCTGTGTTCTTTAAGACTCATGAAAATGTTATGTATGTGATGAGGGTGGTGTATTTCTTTAAACATGCTCTGTTTAAAATTGAGAAGAGTTTATAGTGCAGAATGTCTGTTGAGAGTTCTTGTGCTACCTTTATTTGGCGTGTAACTTTTCTTTGAGAAATTCTGAATATATGTTTTAAGCACACAAGAAAAATTTAGGAAATGATGTAGGTATGCCATTAAGAAAACTTTTTGTGCTTTGAAAAAGTGAGATTTGTAGTTTACAGTTTTAGAAACTTAATGATGTATGTGCATGCTGAATAATAGAGCAATGTATGCGTGTAGAGAGGCATGTATCCAATTATATATGAAGTGTGAGATCTAGACTTTTCTAACACATGGGTGATTAGAAAATAATAGATACACTAAAACAGATAGTTTGATACTGACAGAAGGAGTTAAATAATGAGTACAGATATAGTCACAATTGTTATGTATATAACAGCAATGGAGATACTTTACAGTCACCCAAGCATTACTCAGGCCCTCATCTAATCACTCAGCCACTACTTAGGCAGTTATTGAATCGCTCATGCACTATGTACGCACTTATTCTATCACCCAGGCACTACACATGAACTTTTCCGATTACAGAGGCACTAACTATGTATTCATTGAACTATGCAGGCAACACCCATGCATTCATCCAATCAACCAGA
Source organism: Calotriton arnoldi (assembly GCA_963921515.1). Classification (NCBI taxonomy): domain Eukaryota; kingdom Metazoa; phylum Chordata; class Amphibia; order Caudata; family Salamandridae; genus Calotriton; species Calotriton arnoldi. The sequence continues at coordinate 1,013,110 of CAWUFW010004273.1, read as the reverse complement.
GCCTAGCCATTCACATATAGTCACCAAAGCTGTAGCTATGCAGTTATTTAAACACCCATGCACAACCCATGCACTCATCCACACACTCACCTATAACCCATGCACTCATCCAAATACTGAGGCACAGCCCATGCCCTCAATCAAACACTCAGGCACTAGTCATGTACTCATCCAATTATGCAGGAAGTACCATTGCAGTGAACCTATCACCCATCAAGTATCTATGCTCTCATCCAATTACTGAGGCAATACTCTTGCACTAATATAATCATCACAGCAGCACACTTGATTTTATCCAATCTCTCAAGCTTTAACAATGGACTAATACAATTATTCAGACATTAGTCATGCACTCATGTAATCAGCCAGGCACTACTGACCAAAAACACATGAGCATCAGTCATGTACTCATTCAATCACTGAAACACTACCCATGCACTCATGCAATCTGCCAGGTGCTATGTATGCACTATGCATACACTGAATAAATCACAAATATACAACGCATGTAGTCCTGTTATCACCCAGGGACTACAGTAGTACACATTTAATCATCCAACCACTATCTATGCTTGTATTGAATCATTGAGGTATCAGTTATGTACTTATCTAATCATTCAGGTGGTACTCATGCACTCATCCAAACACCCAGATAGTAGTAATATAGTCATGCGAATACACAGGCACTAACTATGCAGATATGGAACCACTGATGTAGTTCCTATATACTCAGGGAATCATCCAGGCACTACCTATATTCTGAAGGAATCACCTATGCACTCATCCAACCATCCAGGGAGTATTGTTGTACTCAAACAAAAACACATGTATTTGCAAGTTTTATTGAGGAATATGTACTCTTTTAGAACCATCTTGTGAATTATATATGTAACCTGTCACACACTGTTTGCAATACTCTGAAGAATTAGTGAGCTATATGCTGTGATACAGGTTAACATGCAGATTTTTATAGGCAGTGTTTCTCCAAATTTAAATCTGACACATCTAATTAGAAAAGTACTAAAACACTAAATCTACCAGTGACACCGTGGTAGAGAGGCACAGAAATAGCTCTTATGTTGTGTTTTCGGATTTACAGTATTGAGACACTGTATGTACTTTTACACTTTGGCTGATGTTTATTTTAAAATTTACAACAAAAGGGATAGAGTGGTTTTTTAGCATGTATAAGTGAGAACTGAGATATAGTACAGCTGTGTTGTAGGAGAGGGTGCTATAATATTGAAAGGTAACTAATAAATTAAGTTTTGTGTTTTGGTTGGGGTTTGGTACATTGAAGTAAATGCTTGTAGTTATGTAGCTATGGTTCATCTGTAGATTTAAAACTGTAACCGAACATAAAAACTGTTTTTTATTATGTGTAAGCCGATAGTAAAGTAGTTGGTACATTGGCTAGAATAGAAATTCAAATATATATTTTTTTACAGAACAATATCTGCATAACTACAGATCGAATGCCTACAAATGCTCGGAGGAAAAAGGAACAGAAGCAACTACAGTACCTATGCAGAACTAAGACACAAAAGGGCAAAATGCAGAAAAAGTGGTGAGAGAAAAAGAGCTACAGATAAGAGGACAGTCATTTTTTAAAAATATATGTGGACATTTCCAAAGATTGCAATATAATGAAAATAAAATTCAAACTATGAGAAAGAATAACAGTGGACAAAATCTATATAACAAGAACAGGAAAGAATGTAACAAAGATGGACACATCTTAACCAGGAGACAGAAGCAGTTTAGATAAATCAGAGCCAGGACGTTTCATAGTAGACTAGTTATAAATCTATTGAGAACTATGAAAAAGTATAGAAGAAGGAGGGAGGCACTGAAACAGAAAGAACGAGTTGAAAGAGTAGTTGATAAGGCCTTTGCTTTGAAGAGGAAGCTTTTCATTTTGGTTACAAATAGAATGAAGGCTCTTGACAAACTAGTGTTGTGCATGAGGAGACAAAACCATAAAAAAAGATTAGTGAATAGAAGTAATTTTTTTTTTACAGTTTTTAGTGGAGAATGGATACATACGTTTAGTGCAGAGCCTTTCTTTAATGAAGAAAACTATCTCCAGGATGATAGATTAGTTCATGCTATTGATTACAGAGGACAATGTTATGAAATGAAGAATGGCACTCCTATAGCGAAACATGTGATGGTGCCTAGAAATGTAGAACAAGTTATTGGAGTTAAGGTACAAGGAAGGCAGAGTCAGGCACCTGTATACAAATGGAAATATAGTACTGTTTGTAGTATTCAACAGCAATCCATTGATATATTAAGCTATCTTTCCGAGGCAAAGTTTAAAACACATAATAAGTACTTTACAAGGATTGGATCCTTGCAAGATTAGAAAGCATACACATTTGCAGGGACACTCACTAGCCTGTTTATTAAAGAAAGTGTGCCAAAGCACCTTTCATCATTTCAAGTGTTAGTTGTACATCACTCAACAATGTGAACTTTAGTTAGGAGGCTGTACTATATTGTTAGAACTGGGGGTCTCCAGTTGGCAGAGGTAGGTACCTTTGACCAAATAGGGACCCTTGCGTCTAGTCAGGGTAAGGGGGTACACTCCTGAAATAACACCTGCTCACCCCCTTGGTAGCTTGGCACGAGCAGACAGGCTTAGTTCAGAGGCAGTGTGTAAAGCATTTGTGAACACATACAGTAATCCAGTGACAACACTACAAATGGACACCACACAGGTTGTATTATAAAAATAAGTATCTTTTATATAGAGTTACCACAAGACCATAAACGACAAAAATAATCCACAATACTGTACTTTAAAGATGGTAAAATTAGCTCAGTTCTCTTAAGATGGTAATGCGACACTCTGAGTTCAATGTACCTTAAGATGTGTAACGCAAGGCAACGAAAGTGTTGCAGCGAAGGTGATGCGGTAGTCCCTTACAGGCAAGGACGGTGATGCGTTGAAGATCTGGTGCAAAGAAACAAAGATGGCGCTTTCTTCTTGATGCAACCCGCTTCCCGGTGATGCGGCGGCGTCTGCTGCGACGTCGATCCTCTTCTCCGAAGATGCGGGATGCTTCCCACGATGTGAGCCGCGACCGGCCCTGCGATATGCTTCCCAGTGATGCGGCAGCGTCTGCTGCGACGTCGATCCTGTCCCCTGGCGATGCGAGTTGCTTCCACAACGATGCGAGCCGCGACAGGCCCTGCGACACTCTTCCCGGTGATGCGGCGGCGTCTGCTGCGACGTCGATCCTCTTCTCCGGCGATGAGCCGCGACAGGCCTGGCGACACGCTTCCCAGAGATGCGGCGGCGTCTGATGCGACGTCGATCCTCTCCCCTGGCGATGCGAGGCGCTTCGGTGGCCCTGCGATGACTCAACGATTCTTCTGCGACACGCTTCCCGGTGATGCGGCGGCGTCTGCTGCGACGTCGATCCTCTTCTCCGGCGATGCGAGGCGCTTCATGTTGTGAAGCGGCAGTTCGGCGACACGCTTCTCATTCATGAGTCGCTCTTCCAGCTCCCAGCGACACGCAAGTGTGTCAGAAGGTCCAAATTCCCCGCAAGGGAATACAGGAGAGCTGGTGGGTGAAGTCTGTTGTCCCTGAGACTTCAGCAGGAGGCAAGCTCTGAAATCAAGCCCTTGGAGATCCTTCACAAGTTGATGAAAGTACACACAAAGTTCCCTTCTCCTTTCTTTGGCAGTCAGGCAACCACTGCAGGCAGATCCCTCTAGCTTAGGGATAGTCTTCTCCTCATTTTCTTCTTGGTTCCGCTCCTCAGCAAAGGTTTCTTCTTGTTTCCCAAAAGTGATCTAATTTCCTAGGGGTCTGGGTCCCCTTTTTATACACCTTTTCTCTTTGTTCTCTGAAGGCAGAGAGGCCTTTGCCTAGTCCAAAACCAGTTCTGGTCAGTCCTGGAGCACTTTGGGGCATATTTACAAGCCCCTTGCGCCACTTTTGCTCGCTCGTTGCGTCACGCATGTGACGCAGCGGCGACGCTAACTCATGCGCCGCGTTGCGCTATATTTACAACGTGACGCATCTAGGGAGATGCGTCACGTAGTAAACCCCTGCACCACATGAAACCTGCGTCAGGTTTCATGTGGGCGTACCGGCGCAGGGGGGGGCGTTCCGGTGCAGGAACGCCTCGGAAAAGTGACGTAGTGAAATCTACGAGATTTCACGCAGTCACTTTTCCGACGCTGGTGCACCATGTTAGTGATAGGGAAGGTTGGCACAGTGCTGGAGTTGCGTCGCGCTTGCGACACAACTTCAGCACTGCGCCAACCTTCCGCCGGCAGATGCGTCACGCATCTGCTTATCCTTGCGCCATGATGCGCCGCTTTGTAAATGCGGCGCATCGGACGTGGCGCAAGGGTAAACTTGCGTGACGCATTTTCCCTGGCGCATCCCTGCTGATATGCAGGGATGCGCCAGGGAACGTAAATATGCCCCTTTGTTTACAGGACTCCTTCTTTCCTTTCAGAATGTGGGGCAGGGTGCTCAGCCACCCAGCAGGAGGTAGAGCCAGCATTGTGGAAGGCAGGCACAGCCCTATTCAGACCCAGGTGCAACTCCTCCCTCCACTCTGGATGCAGATCTCTCTATTCAGCCCTGTGCTGACTCACCCTGTCTCCTAGAGCCACCCCCAGCCCCTGTCACTCAAACTCCCAGACAAGGAATACACAACCTAGCAGAGGCAGGCTTGGATAGTTAGGCAAGAAAATACCTACTTTCTAAAAGTGGTATTTTCAAACACAGAATATTAAAACCAACTTCACTAAAAGATGTATTTTATCATTCTGAGTTCAGGCATACTAAATTCGTTTTTCTGCCATGTTCCCTGGGTCAGTTAGGATTATAAGGTGTAATAATCAAAACTGCCCATTCTGGCCTATGGGGAACAGGTAGCCTTGCAATAGTGAAAAACGAAAATGGCTGTAATTCACTATTAGGACATGCCACACACACCAGGGCATGTCCTACCTTATACTTACAATGCACCCTGCCCTAGGGCCTACTTTAGGGGTGACCAACATGCAGTAAAGGGAAGGTTTAGGGACTGGTAAGTGGGTGCACTCACCAAGTCGACATGGAGCCCTAGGCTGCACACAGGCTCTGCACTGGCAGGCCTGAGACACACTTTACAAGCTGCTACTGTGGGTGGCACAACCGGTGCTGCAAGCCCACCAGCAGCATTGGATTTACCAGCCCTGGGCACACTCAGTGCACTGTACTAGGGACTGACAAGTAAACCAATCATCCAATCATGGAGTCACTAATCCATACCTCAATTTGCAATAGGGAGAGCATATGCACTTTAGCACTGATTAGCAGTGGTGAAGTGCCCAGAGTCATAAAACAGCCAACAACAGGTCAGAAAAAATATAGGAGGAAGGCAAAAAGTTTAGGGATGACCCTGCAAAAGGGCCAAGTCCAACACATATGGAAACACCTGTTTTATGTTTAGGAGAAATGAATAGAGCACTTTTGCATGGTACTGTGGCAGATGCAGAGAAGGTTTGTGATGATGTGCAGTTTTGTTTCTTTGGTCCTGAGCAGGAATCTAGGGAAAAGGAAGAGTTGTTAAGAGGAGGAGTTGCAGAGCAGGACACATACATTACAGTTGATAGTTTTGAAGAAGAGATTACAAAATTTAATATAGTGTGGTCTGAAAAACCAGAGTATGTTTGTATATGTTGTCAATGCAGTCACTACAAGATTCAAACACGGACTGTTGACTAAGGGTGGGCGGACTTCGTGGAGTTCTACAGAGTTAACTAAAAACTCTGTGAAACTCTGCAGATTTCTGCCTGAGGCAGAGTGCCAGTGCCACCCGGTCCTCTCTTGCCGTCCACTGCCGATAAACTATATGGAGAAGGGAAGGGAACAATCTTCAGCCACTTCACAATGCAGAGTATGACAGTAAAAAAAAGAAAAAGCACCTTCTGAGGCCAGAGCCCCTCCCACTGTCTGTAGGTGAGGATTGCTCCTCATCAACCCAGTCCATCCCTGGAAACCAGTGAAATTCAGCAGTTATAGTTAGCCGAGCTAACTATAACTCGCGACCCCGCAATGCAGTTCTTATGACCTCACATATTAAATCACTCATGACATGGTCAGTGACATCACTGATGACATCACAGATGACATCTCAAATTACATCACTCATGACATCATCCACATAATCTCTCACACACCCACTCACACCCCAATATAACCTTTCATACACCCACTCCAACTTCCACACTACCATTCTCAAAACCATTGACACACCCATACCAATACTTACATACCCACTCACTGATTCATAGGTCTACACACACATACACGCATACAGCTACTCATACACCAACTCACTCACTAAAACATCCACTGATATATCTACTCATACAGCCACTCACACACTGTCAGTCACCCATAGAGCTACTCACACACCTACTCACTCACCCATAGAGTCGATCACAAAGCCACTTACTCACCTATACAGTTATACACACACCCACTTACTTATTCCTACAGATACTGACACATACTCACTTCCCCATACTGTCAGTGACACGAGCACACACTCACCCATACAGCCACACTCTCAATCACTCACTCACAAATACATTCATTCATATACTGCAACACTCACCTATACTTCCTTTCACATATGCAGTTACTCATCCATATACCACTGACACATCCATTCAGTCACCAACACAGCCATAAACAGACTCAGTCACCCATACTGCTCCTCACATATGCACTCACTAACCCATACAGCCACTGACTCACCTACTCAGTCATCCATGCAGGCAGTCATACACCCCTCACACAACCACACAGACATTCATACACCCATGCAGGTGCTCAGACAACCAATGAATCACCCATACAGCCATTCCCATTCCCACTCACCAACCCATACAGCCACTTAGACACCAACTGACAGACTCATACAGACATTCAGACAACCTAGTCACTCACCGATACATTCACTGAGGCACCTAATCTCTCACTTATACAGTCAGTCATTTACCCACTGAATCATCCATCCTGGCACTCATACAACCACTGATTCATCAGTACACCTTGGTATATATATTTAACACTCATAAACCTTTTTTAAAACACTCACAGTCACTGGATGATGTCATGAGTGATGTCATTTGAGTTGTCATGAGTGATGTAATATGTGAAATCATAAGCAGGGCATTGCAAGGGCACGTGTTATATTTAGCTCAGCTAACTATAACTGCAGAATTTCACTGGTTTTGTATGAGTGAAACTTGAGCCTAACTACAACATCTCTGTAACCTTTGGCTTTTTCAGTGAATGTATATATATTGATAAGATTATAAAATATTTAAGTGTATATCTGGTGTACACCAGTAATATCAGTATAGGTCATAACATTTCCTCTGTGTATTCCTCTCAAACCCACATACCATTCATTGATTTTTTTCACTTATTTGTTTGTTATACATCCTACCTGTGCTCTCTATGCAGTCAATTTAAAAAACACTATAATTGGTGCACAGCAGAGGCTAATTGATAGATTAATCAATTGTATGCATTATCACAAGAGAATCAGCAAGGGCATGCTATATAGTTCATACAGGGGGTTATCTCAGTGCACCTCTTCCTTGCATTATTATTGATGTTATCAACTAGTGCCCATAATGTGATAATAATTGCATTCTCCCTTGTTAACCAGATATATACTATCATAAAAACCCTAGGCTTTCCTCATGTTACATTGCTGCATTGCTATTAGCCCAGCCATTTCCAACCCTGATGTCTGACAGCCATCCCCTTGCAGCAAACAGCAATACCCTGCTGTGCATAGGGTTTGGCCATACAACTTGGTCATGACATTAAGCTCTGTTTTTGGTCTCACATACCCTTTTTAGAAACCACAAGCCAATTCTAACTTTGACCAGGCACGGTGATCCCAGGCCAAGCTTCTCTGACCTATGCAGCTCCTTGCAGGCGATCCATGCTTCTGAACCTTGGGTGGCATGTGAAATGGTGAAAATTGCCCTTGGTTTGCTGTACCTGGATATAACAGAATACTCTATTATGTCCTTGCAGAGATAGAACCATCAATCAATGATTCAACAAAGGCACAACACTGATTATATGGACAAAAAAACTCAACTAAATTCAAAAGTGCTAATCGATATATTAAAGAAAATCCTATATCTTGAGAAATTGGTGATAAACGACAAGACTGATACACAATGGGGGATATTCACAAGGACTTATATCCGATTTATCTCCACCTTAACTCATCAAAAGTGGAGATAGATTTAGCACCCCATTCACAAGCGGGTGCAAACTGCAGACATCGCCAGTATTCCCGAGATAACTGCCCCAAAATTTATCTCCACGGTGGACACCACCAACTAACCCTAATGAGATGCAGAGTAGGCGTTCCCGTGCAAAAACACACGAAAAAACCACAACACCACTTTCACAACGAACTGCCAGATCTGCGATGCGAACCAAAAACAGGCGATAAGCCGCGGTAGCAGCAGGGATTTAACACCTGCCTTCTGCTGGTGTTAAGCAGGACGACTACCTGCAGTACGAAAGGGAGCTCAGCACAGAGTCACATCGGAAGACCCACAGATGCCATGGAGACAATGATCATGCAGCTCGGAGACCCATGAGGGCCACAACGCCCACCGCCACAACCCCCAGACCCCCACCCCCCTGGACAAACACATACTGTGCACGACACAAGAGCCACAAAAAGTGCATGACGTCGCACAATGACAAACAGAAACACACATGTTGAGACAGAAGAACGAGAAACAGTCACTCATCATTGAAGTAACAACCAAAAACTTTATTGAAATACAGCACAAAACACCTATGCGGAAGTCTCCTGTCTGGTCCGTCCGGGACAATCCTGATGTCACGGCCTGGAAAATAAAGCCCAAAATAAGAACGTGTGTCATGCGCACATCAAAGGAGCAAGACACAGAGAAACAGAGAATGAAAGAAAGGCAGAGAGAGAAAGAGAGAGAGAAAGAAAGAAAGGGAGAGGGAGAGAGGGAGAGAAGGAAAGGAAGGGAGAGGGAGAGAGAAGGAGAAGGAGAAGGAAAGGAAGGGAGAGAGAGAGGGAGAAGGAAAGGAAGGGAGAGGGAGAGAGAAGGAAAGGAAGGGAGAGGGAGAGAGAAGGAAAGGAAGGGAGAGTGAAAGTGAAATGAAAATAGAAAGAGAGAGAGAAGGAAGGACACTGCCGCCCCCGCGCACCCAGGCACCACTACTCACCTGCTGCCACCGGTGTGTCTCCAAACAAGTGCCGGGATACACTGCAAGCCACCAGGTCTGCAACCTGTAACCGAGGCAAGAGTCAATCATGTCAGAGTCCATCCCACTGCACATGGCAACAACGCCTGTCCGCCCCTGCGCACACATGCAGCCGCACCCAACCCCCTCCCACCAGCCAGCGCTGGCTGTCCACCCTTGCGCACCCAGGCCCCACTGCTCACCTTTCGCCAACGGTGTGTCCACCAGTGGGCACACAACGTGCCCGTGCAAGCTCCAGGCCCTGGTCCCGCCACCATGGCATGCTCCACATCATGCGGACCTGCACCGCGGACCAGCAGGTCCCACACATGACGCTGAGTCCTGAGGCATCAATGTCAGAGACCACATCACTGCACATGTCATCATTGCAGGCTGCACACCCGCTCAGCAAATTCGGTGCCACTAACCCTGTGCAACCCCAGTCAGCGCCACGTGGTGGTAGGCCCGTGACGGCCACAAGGCCTCGGGTGCCACTAACCCTGTGCAACCCCGGTCAGCGCCATGTGGTGGTAGGCCCATGACGGTCGCAAGGCCTCGGGTGCCACCAACCCTGTGCGCAACAACTCATGGGCCCTTTATGATTGAGCCCCGTGGTACGTCCGTCATCCAGTCACCTCCGGCAGTGGGGAATGTGACGTTGCCGGCCCCTTATATTCTCGGGGTCACATGGCCTGTGACGCCTGCGCCAGATGGGTGTGGTGTGTGTGCAAACCTGCTCTCAGGGAGTGGCCGCGACATGCTGACAACTAGACCAGCGACCTGCGGACCACTAGCGTGTAAACCTGTGACATGTGGTTATGTGGCCCCCCCTCAGAGCGTAAGCGGAGTGGACTGTCCTGTCGTACGCCGGACCAGCGCAGGGCTTGCAACGATGACTCGGGGGCTCTGGGCGTGGTGCAGTCCATGTCCGGACAAGAAAGTGACTAATGCGTGTGTCCCTGTTGTGGTGTCTACGGCACCCGCAACGCAATCGGCAACGTAGCACACTGTGACTGGAATCCCACTAGATGAGCATCATTGACGTTAGGGGGAATCACTGACCCTACATTCATCCACACATTCATACTTGAATGATGATAGACATGACACAGCAGTGCGTTACAGCATGTTTATTGCACATCCATTGGAGTTTAGCAGCTGGAGCAGTACAGGGCCATGCCAACCCCATTTCACAACATGGGCCCGTGGAGGGCCAGCCAGAGTCCATCGGGAAATGACAAGTACAGAGGATGAGGAAGAGTCCAGTCCGCAGTCTGGTCGCCATGTCATTGGTCACCAAACAGGATATGGAAGTCCATGTTGCGGTCCAAGGTGAGTGCCGCAGAGTGCATCGGGGGTCAGTGGGAGGTCATGGGGCCATGTGCGGCACCAAGGAGCAACAGGCCAGGTGGCGAAAATGAATGCTAGTGCCTCCTTCTGATCCCAAAGCCAGCCACGTCCTCGGATGTGTGCCCTGCCCCACCTGTGGGTGGTGCTGTTCCGGCTGCAGTACTGTGTGCCACTGACACATCAGGTGCCGGAGCGGAAACGTCTGCTGCACTGTGAGGCACGGACACACCAGGGGGCGGAGATGTGGATGGTGTAGGGGCAGCAGCATTCATCCGCGCCACGCCTTGTGGCAGCAATGCCATGATGAGGACATGCAGGGCATGGTAGATCCCAGCTACATTTCGCTGATGTGCAGAGGTGGCTGCCATCCTTTCCGCCTCCATCGGCACCATGTCCTCCATGAGCCTCCGCATGTGTGCCAGTTCACGGCTGGGATCGCTGGAGCCACTCTGAGCGGACAGGTGTTCTTTTCTCCGAGTCAGGACTCCAGCGATGTCAGTCAGGGCTTGTTGGAGACCATGGAGCGGCCCGTGGGTGTCCGTTAGGGACTGGAGCTGGTCCCTGATGGGACCTAGACACCCATGCATGGCGTCCAGTTTGGTAGCCAAGAGGTCGAACCCCACCGCACCTGCTCAGCCGTCTCCCTCTGGCCCTCCAGCACACAGCGTTGGAAGGCCATGTGTTGTTCCTGGGGGTCATGGGAGACTGCCGGGGCTGTGGGTGCCTCCTGCTAGGTGGTTTGTGGAGTGGGTGGGGTCTCCTCGATGCAGCTGGGCTGCCCTGGTCCTGGAGGTGATTGGCAGATGAGTTCAATGATGTCTTGGAGGGCTTGGGTGTCGATGCTGGTCGTGTCCTCCTCGTCATCAGTGAAGAGTGGCTGGGACTGCTCTGCAGGAGGTGTTGACGGTGCCCCTGCAATGTGAAGGGGAGATGGTGTGTTACAATGTGTCCACATGTATGTAGCTGCATGGTACATGTTCACATTCAGACAGCATGGCAATGTACATTGTGACAGTCTGTAGATCAGGGCCATGATCCAGAGTCATTGTGGGTGTGCACTGTGCTCTGCTTGATTGTGCATGTGTGCCATTGTGGCCATCTCCCCCGTCCCCCAGTACCTGGTGGTTACTCACCCTGTTGCTGTTGTGTTGTGTCATGTCGAGCAGTGTCCGGTGCCCCGACTCCTGCCACGGTCTCCACACTGATGACTGTCGACACCAGCTCCTCCATGTCATCCAGCTCCAGCTGTGGCGCTGGGCTCCCACCTCCAGTCTGCATAGCTGCCTTCTGGTTGCCTGCGAGTTTCTCCTTGGTTTTGCGCTTGATGTCGATCCATCGCCTCTTTACCTCGTCCATTGACCTCTTGTGCTCTCCGACGGCATTCACCTTGTCCACGATGGACCGCCATAGTCCATTTTTGGTGCCCAATGACACATTGGAGGTGACGAATAGTTGTTGATGGTGTTCCATCACCTCCGTGACCAGGATCCTATTCTCCTGCGGACTCAACTTCGTCTTCCTCTTCTTCTAGTCCTTGCCCTTCCCTGTGCCCGAGGTCCCAGGCTGGTCGTCCGGGGTGCTTGTGGGTTCCGCTCGTCCTCTGCGCCTGCTCCGGCTGCCTCCATGGTGCTTCGGATGATGGTTTGTGTTTGTGTGTTTTTTCTACTTTTGTAGTGATTTTCCCGCCTGCCGTGTGTGTATAGCAGGCCTGGCGCAGCTTATCGCTGATTTCCTCATCGCGGTTTGGCCCATCGCATGTTTTTTTGCGTTGGGGTTTGGGTTTTGATCACCGTCGCGGTTGTTGTATCGGGGACATTGTCCGCGTTTTCGGGAGACTATCGCATGGTACCGCCGTGGTGACACCACCAACTAACCCTAATGAGATGCAGAGTAGGCGTTCTTGTGCAAAAACACATGAAAAAACCACAACACCACTTTCACAACAAACTGCCAGATCAGCGATGTGAACCAAAAACAGGCGATAAGCCACGGTAGCACCAGTGATTTAACACCTGCCTTTTGCTGGTGTTAAGCAGGACGACTACCTGCAGCATGTAAGGGAGCCCAGCCAAGAGCCACACCCGAAGACCCACAGATGCCATGGAGACAATGATCATGCAGCTCGGATACCCATGAGGGCCACAACACTCACCGCCACCACCCCCAGCCCCCCCCGCACCCCTCTCCCGGACATACACATACCGTGCACAACACAAGAGCCACAAAAAGCGCATGATGACGCACATTTGTCAAAAAATAACACACGTGTGTGGCCAGAAGAACGAGAAACAATTACAGAGCACTGAAGTAACAACCAAAAACTTTATTGATTTGAAACACAACACAAAACACCAATGCGGAAGACTCCTGTCAGGTCCGTCCGGGACAATCACGACGTCACAGCCTGGAAAATAAAGCACAAAATCAGAACGTGTGCCATGCGCACATCAAAGGAGCAAGACACAGAGAAATAGAGAATGAAAGAAAGGCAGAGAGAGAAAGAGAGAGAAGGAAAGGAAAGGAAGGGAGAGAGAGAGAGAGTGAGAGAAAGGGAAGGAAAGGAGAGTGAGAGTGAGAGAGAGAGAGGGAAGGAAGGAAGGGAGAGAGAGAGTGAGTGAGTGAGAGAGAGAGGGAAGGAAGGAAGGGAGAGAGAGTGAGAGAGAGAGAGGGAAGGAAGGGAGAGAGAGAGTGAGAGAGAGAGGGAAGGAAAGGAGAGAGAGAGAGAGAGGGAAGGAAAGGAGAGAGAGAGAGTGAGAGAAAGAGGGAAGGAAAGGAGAGAGAGACACTGCCGCCCCTGCGCACCCAGGCCCCACTGTTCACCTGCTGCCACCAGTGTGTCTCCAACCACGTGCCGGGATACACTGCAAGCCACCAGGTCTGCAATCTGTAATCAAGGCAAGAGTCAATCATGGCAGAGTCCATCACACAGCATACGGCAACAACGCCTGTCCATCCCTGTGCACGCATGAAGCCGCACCCTACCCCCTCCCGCCAGCCAGCGCTGGCTGTCCGCACTTGCGCACCCCGGGCCCACTGCTTACCTGCCGCCAATGGTGTGTCCACCAGTGGGCACACCACGTGCCCGTGCAAGCTCCAGGCCCCGGTCCCGCCACCATGGAATGGTCCACATCATGCGGACCCGCCCTGCGGCCCAGCAGGTCCCACACATGACGCTGAGTCCTGAGGCATCAATGGCAGAGACCACATCAGTGCACACATCATCATCGCAGGCTGCACACCCGCTCAGCTATTCCAGTGCCACTAACCCTGGGCAACCCCAGTCAGCGCCACGTGGTGGTAGGCCCGTAACAGGCGCAAGTCTTCGGGTGCCACCAAACCTGTGCAACCCCAGTGAGCGCCACGTGCTGGTAGGCCCGTGACGGGCGCAAGGCCTCGGGTGCCACTAACCCTGTGCAACCCCAGTCAGCGCCACGTGGTGGTAGGCCCGTGATAGGCGCAAGGCCTCGGGTGCCACTAACCCTGTGCAACCCCAGTCAGCACCACGTAATGGTAGGCCCATGACGGGCGCAAGGCCTCGGATGCGACAAACCCTGTGCGCCACAACTAATGGGCCCTTTATGATTGAGAACTGTGGAGCGTCCGTCATCCAGTCACCACCGGCAGTGGGGAATGTGACGTCGTCGGCCCCTTATATTGGCGGGGTCACATGGCCTGTGACGCCTGTGCCGGATGGGTGTGGTGTGTGTGCAGACCTGCCCTCAGGGAGTGGCCGTGACATGCTGACAACTAGACCAGTGACCTGCATACCACCAGCGTGTACGCCTGCGACATGTAGCACATTGGAGGCGACGAACAGTTGTTGATGGTATTCTATCACCTCCGTGACCTGGATCCGATTCTCCTGCGGACTGTACTTTGTCTTCCTCTTCTTCTTGTCCTTGCCCTTCCCCGTCACCGTTGTCCCGGGCTGGTCTTCCGGGGTACCTGTGTATGGTTGCGCTCGTCCTCTGCGCCTGCTCCGGCTGCCTCCATGGTGCTTCGGTGTTGGTCATTTTGTGTTTCTGTGTTTTTTCTCCTTTTGTAGTGATTTTCCCGCCTGCCGTGTGTGTATGGCAGGCCTGGCGCTGCTTATCGCTGATTTCCTCATCGCGAATGGGCTCATCGCACGTTTTTTGGTGTTGTGGTTTGTTTTTTTATCGCTGTTGCGGTGGTTGTATCGCAGACATTGTCTGCGGTTTCAGGAGACTATCGCATGGTACCGCGTGTTGTGAATTCCACGTTAACACAGGGTTATTTTCCCACAATCGACTGCGATGTGTGAAGTTGCGGTAACATTTTTTGGAGATGTTTAGCACACGTTCTTGTGGATATACCCCAATTTATTTAAGTACAAAAAAACAGTTTTTTTACAATACTTGTGACAAAAAAAGAGGAAGTGACTCAAGTGGTATTTCACATATCAACAATACAAAAAATAATAATAAACATAACAAATATAACACATAGAACATATATGAATTGCAAAGCGTTGAATTGACGATACAAAACGCCCTAAAAAGACCTATAATTTAACATCCTCATTGTTTAGGTCTATTGGGCAATAACGCTTATATTATGAACGTCGACGTTTCTACCCCTTGACTACCGTTGGGTCTTCATCAGGACTATAGATCGAATGTGTACAGCCTTATAGATAGAATTATCTCAGGAGAATGGAGAAACAGCAAGCCACTGTGTCAATCTCTGTTGATGATCTCAATAACCAGGTATGTTAGACCCAAGTGTCTAATCATAAAGGGCCATTAATGGCATTCAAAAGTAATTGGTAGTGAAGTTTTTAGAGAACAGTCTTCCTCCTCACAGTCCGGAAAACTTAAAATTCAGGTGGGAATGTAAGAAGCCGGTGCGGCTTTCATTCAATTTCGATAAGATCAACAACGTAGAGCCAGGAGCAACCCGTGCTTCCTTGGATTCTCCGGTGTCTTGCGCTCGGAGTTCTCAGGCAAAGTGTCCTTGAGATTGACACAGAGGCTTGCTGTTTCTCCATTCTCCTGAGATACTTCTATCTATAAGGCTGTACACATTCGATCTATAGTCCTGATGAATACCCAATGGTGATGTCATTAAAACACACACACGTATTCAAGGGGTCGAAACCTCGACGTTCATAATATAAGCGTTATTGCCCAATAGACCTAAACAATGAGGATGTTATGTCATAGGTCTCTTTAGGGCGTTTTTCATTGTCAATTCACATTTTTGCAATTCATATATGTTCTATGTGTTATATTTGTTATGTTTATTATTATTTTTTTTGTATTGTTGATATGAGAATTTCCACTTGAGTCACTTCCTCTTTTTTTGTCACAAGTATTGTAAAAAAACAGTTTTTTGTACTTATATACATTGTGTATCAGTCTTGTCGTTTATCACCAATTTCTCAAGATATATGATTTTCTTTAATATATCGATTAACACTTTTGAATTTAGTTGAGTTTATTTGTCTGTATAATCAGTGTTGTGCCTTTGTTGAATCATTCATTGATGGTCCTATCTCTGCAAGGACATAATAGAGTATTCTGTCGTTGCAGAACCACTGCTCGTATACAGTATCTATCCCCAGGTTCTGCATGTGACTGGGTTTCCCCATTATTATTATCGATGTACCTGGACATAAAGTTTGTTCTGGGTTTGCAGATACATTTCGAGATTTGCAGATCACTGAAACTTACAACGGGGACCGGGGTGCATGGAACCTATCTCTTTAGCGCAGACCACAGCTGACATTTTTGGGATTGGGGGGGTCTCCAAATCTCCACAGGAATCCTTGGACCTCTGACTCTTTAAAGTTATTTTTTTTTAGTTTGGACCAAATGGTTACCTTACTTTGGCCTTGGGGTCAGGATGTCTGCTAATATAGCCATTTAAGTTTTTCAGCAGAATGCAGGCACTGTACTGCCCTTCCTGAAAGGTTGCAACCAGAGAAATGTGTGTGTTTCTTGCAGCCAGGGAACCAGATCATTCAGATCAGCATTTCCAAATTTGAAACTGAAGGTCCAAAAGGGGTGACAAGGCAAAAAGAGTAAAAAAGATCCCTTGTCTGATCAGATTCCTTCATTATTTCTTTTTTTGAATTTATGAACGGTATGTGAATCCCAAACGTCAAAGATCTACAAACGTGTTTACCTGGTAATGCCCATTTGGTAGCACTCATTTCAATTTCTACTGAATCGATTTACACCAAACTAACATAAGCTTTCTGAGAAAATTCTCCTTTCATGTCAAGTTTGGTGTAAATCTGTTCAGCAGTTTGAGTTGTAAGCACGATTAAACATTTCCGTGGGTGCTAAAATAGGTAAACTGAACTTTTTCAACCCCCCCTTAACTTTATTTCACCTGCACAAATCTGCACGAAAATAGGCATGCTGGGCATTAGCTGACAGCGCCAAGTGACCTTTGGTACAAATTGTGCAACTCCATTCACGGGTGTTAAAAATTATAGACAAATCAAAAAATGCTGTATGCCTTTTCATTGGAAAGTGCGGCTGAACAATAACTACACAGCGGTGACTGCCAGTGTGTTAAATATTTACATATATTTGTTTGCTGCTGTATTTTTCCAGGAAAAGAAACTGAGCATTGTCCAACGGTTGCGATGTTGCGCTAAAACCAACGTTCACCTGTAAAATGTGCATACGTTATATTGGGTTCATTATTGAGTTACATGCTAATCTAAATTAGCAAAACTCATTATACTTCCAGACTCGTTATTAGGTCGAGCCTGGGCAGCGCATGTGCTGCTCTGCGAGGCATGCTGTATTCAAGTATGGATTTGAAGCTCCACCCACTCTTCACCCATATTTTTCATTGGCTTGTGTCATTGTCCTTTGTAAATGCTGGCTTCTGTATCGTTTAGTAGGCTTGTTAGTCCCTCCTTAGTACCGCTTGTCTTCATTTGTATCCTCCCATGAGGACTGGCCCTTTTACTTCTGTTGTTACACAGCATGTCTTATTTAGTCTGTAAGCACTATTTTCTTTAATGAGTTCTCCTACTGCAGGCACGACATGCTTTCCTGCAACATTCAGCGCGCCATGCCTGCTTCCACTTTCCAAGCAGCCCGGGACAATGCCGGCCACTTCTTTGAAATTAAATAGGTCTCGCATTTACAAGAGTTTGAGCTTTTGGCATTGTAAATGACAATGCCTTTTATTTATGTGTTAATTATCAAAACAGATAAATAAAAGACATTGTCATTTACAATGCCAATAGCTTAAATTCTCTCAAATGTGAAGCAAGCATTGCAAATGCTTGCTTAGCATGCAGTTGCTCCTTCAGGACAGCAGAAAGAGTTTTCGTGGATGCTGAAAATTATATTTTACTATTTTAAGTTCAGTCTTAGAATATTTGGTCCTGTTTATTATTGTAAGGCTGATCCTTGGCTATTGTGTGGACATTTTGAAATGTGATTCAGCAATTGCAACAGCTGCTGCACTTGAGGCATCTCTGAAGGCACAATATAATAGCTACTGGTTCAATCTAGAAAAGGCATTTACTTCACTTTGCAAGTTTATCTCTTCACATGTAAAGCACATCATGATATATATTGCGACAATCATTGATTCAAGGAAGGCTGCATTGCAGCACTGAATGTGGTCAGACTACACGGTTGCTGCGACCCTCAATATTTTTCTACAATGGATGAATCTATGCTCACCTGGCAGTTGTGTTTATGTCTCAGCCGAGAAGGCAAGCTCTTTTGCCAATCATGATCAATTTGCATGATTGTCCTTGTGTAAAAGACATCAAGGTAATTGGCGCGCATTAGCCACACAGCACCTTTGCTTCATTACCAGCCAAGTGACACATGTCAACGACAAGAGTTAAATTAAAGTTCCACTGCATGGCCTGAGTGAGTCTAATCAGGCTAATCATTTACTTTGATCTTGCAACCCTGCAGCAGAAAAAATCAATACGTTAAATGGTGTTTCTTTCACTCCGGCAGTCTACTTTATTTCCCACCCTCTGTAATGAGGAGATAAAGTTTTACAGATAAGCCTCATACTTCCGCGTTACTGATAAGTCTCCACAAGTGCATGTTTTTCCTGCTGAATAACGTACGGAAACACAAATGCAAACCATGGCATGTTTTTCAAATTAAGCAATGCCAGCAAATGATTTTCCCTCATAGAGATTTCCGGTGCAGCCACAAAAATGTTTTTTCTTATGTAAAAATACCATTTGTGAGACTGTAAACTTTTACTGCAACCCTATAGTGAATCTATATTTGGAATTATAGAATGCAGCAAATCACCCGTAAGGGTCTCAAGGCGCTGGAGTTGCTTGCTGCTTCGTGGTGCTCTGTTAATTTGAACAGCCAGGTCTTTAGTCCTTTCCTGAAATTCAAGAGCGATGAGGCGGTCCTGAGGTGCAGGGGAAGGTCGTTCCAAGCTTTGGTGACCAGGTGTGCGAAGATATTATATGCATCAGAGTTATGCAACCGAAATAAGGTAGCAGAACAATACAAAATTACCAACTCCTGAGATGAGGTTGTAATGCCTTTGTAAAGGGGAGTAGGTCCAATTAGGACTACCTTTCCTTGGTGAATTAAAAAAATACCTTTGTCGGGGAGCAAACCGTGCTCCAAGGGCCACTACCAACTTGTAAAAAGTGCATAGGTCAGGTAGTAAAATTATTCACTGGTTGCGAAAATGTTGGCCGCAATTTGCATCCAGCATTTTGCAACAAATTTATTTCTAGATCTGGTCCATTTTCCCTTCAATATTAGAGTCATTATTAAATGCAATTCAAACAAGCACTGGCAAAACCATTGTGTCTAGCTATTTTATAAGAGAATTTAGGGGCATATTATCAAGGGCTTTATCGCCGCTTTAGCGGCACTTTTTGCCGCTAAAGCGGCGATATTTTTAACGCCCTATTAGCAAGCTGTCGCTAACAGGCGTTAGCGACAGCTTTCCGGCGATAGCGGCCGGGTTTTACATCGCCTTGCATGTCAGCGATAATTATCGCTAATGACATGCAAGGTAGGCGTTCCCAACTAAAAGCGACAGAAAACAGTCGCTTACATACCTATCGCCTATTAGCAATACCCGCGAGCGATAAAAACGCGCGCTAACCCCGATTAGCGCTTGTTTTTAGAACTGATAAAAACATGACTTAGCAATGAAAGTCAATGGGAGGTGGATTGTAAGGTTAAGTCCCCAGAATTAGCGATAGGATTTTATCGCTGGATTTCTCGCGTTAAAGCTGGGTTTCGCCGCTATCGCTGGATATTTTATCGCAATGGAGATAAACCTTGCTAATAGCATGTTATTTCCGCGGTAATATCCAGCGATAGCCGGCGATAAAAAAAGGCGCGCTAAGCAAGGTTTGCAATATTTATCGCATGTTCTTGCTAATATGCCCCTACTTTTTCATTGATTCACAAGTTATGTAAGTAGCTGTGGTTAGTTTAGTTTAGTTTTAGAATATAAACAAGCGCACTTTCATTAGACGATCCTCTGGAGGTAAGACTGAGATGCCAGGGCCAACAAAAATAGTACACTTAGCAGGAAAGCAACATTTTAAGAGATTTCCTAAATGATAAATAATCATGAAACATTTGAAGCTCTTTTGGGAGACTGTGCCAGCGAGACAGTGCCCTGCAGAGAAGGCCCTGCCACCAACACAAGGTTTAGAGAACCTCAGAATGCAGAGGTGGAGAGAGTTGGAAAAGAGTAGTGTTGGTTATGGGAGTATCTGAACAAACGTTGGGATAAAAGAAGAGTGACTTTACCATGCATGACACAATGCATAAGGTATATGGATTTTAAAGAGATCCATTGCTGCACAAGGAACCAATGCAGCAATTTCGGGATAGCTGTGTTTTGGATAAAGCAGGGTGCTCCTACCCTCCAGTAGGCTGTCTGGTTTTAAATATATTGCAGATGGTTGATCAGGGAAGCGTTTAAAAACACAGGTAAAGGCTGTTACACTAATCTAATATGGACCCCCTTATGGCCATGATAAAAGGGTGCCTTCTGTCAATAAGAATGTAAGAAGAGCACGAAGATGTTTCGTTTAAAACACAGGAAGAGGCTTTAGAGCAATCCATCTCTAGTGTGCCCTCATGCTTGATGTCCACACTTTTCTCTTCTTTGGCTGGTTGAAGGAAATAACTGAAGTCTTCTGATCGAAATGAGTGATGCCAAAGGCTGAGATCAATGCCTGAATTTCAGTTTGATATTTGCTCATTTTATGCAAATGTAAGACCTTGCTGGAAAGCAATGACATGATGGAATGAGTGCTCTGTCTGAACAGGAGTAGTGTCACCTGCATAAGTGTAAAAATGAAGGTCAAGCAATTTAACTATGGCCACAAGGTGTCTCATGTACTTTCTAAGCAGGTGAGGACAAGGCAGAGATCTGTGGCACTCTACAGATGATGTTACTGGAGGAGGAGTGGGATTACTTGTTGGGATCTTTCTTTAATGAACGAGGTGATCCATTCCAGTACCTTGCCATGCTTGACTACTCAAGTGATAGTATGCCGGTAGTCAGCAGTGTCAAAGTCTATGGAGAGATCAAGAAATATCAATTTATTTGCACTGTTTCCATCCACCACCATGTGAAGATCATCATGCAGAGTGATATAGCAAGATCATTTATACGACGCGGACAAAAGCTTACTGGAGCATTGTTCAGAATCCCATTGGCTCCCAAAAGGCAACAGAAGCTTCTAAGATCTTAGCTACTGTAGGAAGGACAGTTTGTAGGTGGTAATTGGGCAGTAATTGATGATACAATTCCACTTTTTCCAGCAGATGAATAAGGACACCTGCTTTGAGGAAGCAAGCAACCAAACCTTCTAACAAGGAGGAGTTAAGTAAACTCAAGATGGCTGAAAGTTGACTAAGTTGTGCACACATCTAAATGGATGTTGCCAAGAAGAGAGTCAGGTTTATAACAATAGATTAAATGATGAAGCGTTGTAAGGTTCAGTTGTTCAACTTCAAACATGTTAGTAAAGGAGGATTATTAGCCTCATGCATATAGTTGCCTTTAAAGTAGTACCTACCTATAGATGCTCTGATCTTACTGATTTAGAGAGGATTTTTAATATGTTAGCGTGCTTGCATGTGACAGGAGCCGTGGGTTCAAGTGCAGAGGCTATAGTAGAGCAATAGGATAAATATTTCTGAGTGGAAATGGGCAAATTGAGGTCAGATTGAAGTGCATTTTATATCTGAATTTAACAACAGTTACATGGACGTAAGAGTGGCCTTTTGCCAGTCTCTAACAGCCAATTTGTAGTGAGCCATAGATTCAGGATAGGCCTTTATTGGTAATTCTGATGGTCAGACTAGCCTGTAGGGAATACTCTTATTGAAGGCACACAAGCATTTTAGGCAATAAATAATTCAAAGGCATGCCCTGTAATGTTAGTAGGTGTCTGACCAAAATGGTTCAGACATAAGGAATACAGAAGATTGGATAGTTTGTGCAGAATGAGGGTTTTTGTTATCCATGTGACGATTGAAGTCACAGAGGATGGAAGGAAGATCATTGAAAGTACAGAATTCAGCTAGTACTTCAATAAAAATTAGTTAACAAGCATAAGTGATAGCCCGTGGCCTGATAAATGAACATAAAAGTAAGAGTTTGATGCGGAATATGGCGAGATTTCAATGGTCAGTATCTCAGAATCTAGTAGGAAAGGAGAAGAAAGTGCAGCAAAATGCAGGTTCATTCTTATAAAGATAGCAGCACCACACACTGTTTGTCGTCTTCTCTGTCAGTGCAATCCAAATTAAAAGTACTGGGTGTGGCTTCCTCTAGTCAGGGAGTCTTATTTAGACTCTAGTCTCAAAGTCCAAATATCTATCTATCTATATATATATATATATATTCACTGAAAAAACCATAGGTTTCAGGGACGTTATAGTTAGCTGGACATTTCACTGATACAAAACCATAGAAATTCCACTGTTATAGTTAGTTCAGCTAACTATAACTCGCGCCCCGCAATGCACTGCTGATCACATCACATATTACATCATTCATGACATGGTCAGTGACATCACTGATGACATCACTGATCACATCTCAAATGACATCACTGATGACATCACTGATGACATCATCCATGTGACAATCTGATGCACCTTCTCACACCTTAATATAACCTTTGATTCACCCACTCCAAAAAACAGAATACCATTTTTGAAACCATAGACACACCAATACTACTTACTACATATCTAATCACTGGTTCTTAGGTCTACACACTTATCCACTCATTCACCCATACAATCACTCATACATGCAGTCACTCCTATACAGTTATACACACAACACATCACTTATTCAAACAGAAAGAAACGCATAATTAGTCTCTTATACAATCACTGATACAAGTACACACTCATCCATACAGCCACTCTCACAATCACTAACTCTCACGTATAGTCATTTATATACTCCAACTCTCACATACACTGTCTTTTACATATGTAGTTAGTTGGACATGTACCACTGAGACATCCATTCACTCACTAACACACCCATACACACACTCACCCACGCACACAGCTGTTACCACATGCACTCTTGAACCCATACACCCACTGAATCAACCACTCAAACATGTATGCACAGAGTCACACACCTCCCACGCACCCACACACACACTGAGGCACCCATACAAATACTCTGGCAACCAATTAATAACCCATATAGACACTCATGTAGCTACTGACCAACCCATGCAGCAGCTTATACAACAGCAAACAGACTGATATAGACATTCACACAGTTTAGTCACTAACCCATGCATTCAGTAAGACACATGTAATAACTCAGTTAAACAGTCAGTCACACACCTACTAAATCCTCCATCCAGACACTTATACACCCACTCATTCTTCAATACACCTTGGTATATATATAATACATATTTAAACTTTAAAGAAAAACACATTCACTGGATGATGTCATCAGTGATGTCATCAGTGATGTCACTGACCATGTCATGAATGATGTAATATGTGATGTGATCAGCAGTGCATTGCGGGGCCCGAGTTATAGTTAGCTGAACTAACTATAACAGTGGAATTTCTATGGTTCTATGGTTTTGTACGAGTGAAATGTCCAGCTAACTATAACGTCCCTGAAACCTATGGTTTTTTCAGTGAATTTCAAAGGTTTTTTAAATGATAATTTCTAACTATAACGTCCCTGAAACCTATGGTTTTTTCAGTGAATATATATATATATATATATATATATATATATATATATATATATATATATATATATATATATTCACTGAAAAAACCATAGGTTTCAGGGACGTTATAGTTAGTTGGACATTTCACTCATACAAAACCATAGAAATTCCGCCGTTATAGTTAGTTGAGCTAACTATAACTCGCGCCCCGCAATGCACTGCTGATGATGTCACATATTACATCATTCATGACATGGTCAGTGACATCACTGATGACATCTCAAATGACATCACTGATGACATCACTGATGACATCATCCACGTGAAAAATCTGATGCACCTCCTCACACCCTAATATAACCTTTGATACACCCACTGTAAAATACAGACTACCATTTTAAAAACCATCGACACACCAATACCAGTTACTAAGTACGCACGCACTGATTCATAGGTCTACACACACATCCACTCATTCACCCATACAACCATTCATACATGTAGTCATTGATCAATACAACACTATCATATGCACTCATACACCAATACAGACACTCACACACCACCACTCATCCTAGTCAGTCATGCACTCATCCTAGTAAGTCATGCAAAAAATAAATCACAGTTCCATTTACTCACCTACACAGTTATACACACACCACCTCATTTATTCATACAGATACTAACGCATACTTACGCTCTTATATAATCACTAATACAAGTACACACTTATCCATACAGCCACTCTCACAATCACTCACTCTCACGTATAGTTATTTTTATACACCAACTCTCACATACACTGTCTTTAACTTTTGTACTTAGTTGGACATCTACCACTGACACATCCATTCACTCACCAACACATCCATACACACACTCACTCACCCATACAACTGTTTCCACATGCACTGTTAAACTCATACACCCAGTGAATCAACCACTCAAACATCTATGCACAGAGTCACACACCCCCACCCAACCACACACACACTCAGTCTCCCATACAAATACTCAGGCAACTAATCAATAACCCATATAGACACTCATGTAGCTACTGACCAACCGATGCAGCAGGTTATACAACAACAAACAGACTCATACAGACATTCACACAGTTTAGTCACTAACCCATGTATTCAGTAAGAGACATTTAATCACTCACTTAAACAGTCAGTTACACACCTACTAAATCCTCCATCCAGACACTTATACAACCACTCATTCTTCAATACAGCTTGGTATATATATAAAACATATTTAAACTTTACAGAAACACACAGTCACTAGATGATGTTATCAGTGATGTCATCAGTGATGTCATTTGAGATGTCATCAGTGATGTCACTGACCATGTCATGAATGATGTAATATGTGACGTCATCAGCAGTGCATTGCGGGGAGGCGAGTTATAGTTAGCTCAACTAACTATAACGGCGGAATTTCTATGGTTTTGTATGAGTGAAATGTCCAACTAACTATAAAGTCCCTGAAACCTATGGTTTTTTCAGTGAATTTCAAAGGTTTTTTAACCCTTTAAGTGCGCCCGTCGGCCAACGGCCGTCGCGAGCACTACCTCGGTAGTGCTGCGCACGTCCGTTGGCAACACGGCCCCGCCCATAATAGAACGCCCGCGGCGGAATTGCCGCCGCGGTTAACGTGTTAAATGCTAATTTCTAATTATAATGTTCATTAAACCTATCTGCTGTGCGATCCAAAAACAAGCTGGTGCTTGTAGTGTTGTGGACAGTGGACGCAACCATGTTACCTCAGGCAGTGGGGAAGATCTCGGTCATGAACCTGTATCGTCGCCCCCTGTAAGCGGAAGCACAGTGGGCTGGTCCAACGTACGCCACTCCAGTGTAGAAGTGTGAATAAATAGGCCGGGGTTCTGTGCGTGGTTCACTTGTGTGAAAGCCAACACTTCTACCAGAGCGGCGACCCTCACCCTGACACGTGGCTGCCGCCATGACTGCGGGCCACCTCAACAAAAGCCCCCTGCGAACACAGCGGCACAGCACTGCACAGTTATGTCTGTACAGACTACTGCCTTCGATCTACACTGCGGACAGCAGGGCTCACAATTCAGATTGAGTCGCGATTGCAGATGACGCAGTCCAGTAGGCAAGACACATTGCCCGCCCGGACCACACATCATCGCAGGCTGCATACACACTGAGCGCCAGAGGTACCACTAACTCAGTGCACCACAAGCCATCGCCACGTAGCCTTATTAAGGCAGAATTCATTAGACAAAAGACATTGCTACCAGTGTGGCCCGGCCGGCCCATGCATCATCGCAGGACTGCGCACACGCTGAGTGCTTCAGGTGCCACTAACTCAGTGCACCACAAGTCATCGCCACGTAGCCTTATTAAGGAAGAATTCATTAGACAAAAGACATTGCTACCAGTGTGGCCCGGCCGGCCCACGCATCATCGCAGTCTGCGCACACGCTGAGTGCTTCAGGTGCCACTAACTCAGTGCACCACAAGTCAACGCCCAGTGGACTTATTAAGACAGAATTCATTAGGCAAAAGACATTGCTACCAGTGCGGCACGCCCGGACCACGCATCATTGCAGGCTCCACACACTCTGGTTGCTTCAGGTGACACTAACTGTACAGCTCAACTCAACGCCACGTGGCTGTGGGCCCTTGCTGACCGCTGCCTCCGGCCTACACTGCGGTCATCAGGGCTCACATTTAAAATTGACTCTTGATTCATTAATTGCAGAGTCCAGTAGGCAACTAAGTATTACGTCCCTAAAACCTACATAATATCCTTTTAGTATCCTTGCTTCAAGAACTTGTTTTATATCAGTTATAGCTTTAGTACAATGACCAACTTCATCTTGCAAGTCCAAAGGAACACTGAATGGCAGTCTACACTGCGGACATCAGAGCTCACAATTTGAATTCAGTCTTGATTTATTAATTGCAGACAGAATTGTACTCTATGTCCTCGAATTTTGTCAAGAGGAAGTGACAAAAAGCATTCCTTGATGTCTGTGCTGACTACTGCGTTCGATCTACACTGCGGACAGCAGGGCTCACAATTCAGATGGAGTTGCGATTGCAGATGACGCACTCCAGTAGGCAACAGACATTGCTACCAGTGCGGCCCTCCCGGACCACGCATCATCGCTAGCTGTGCACACGCGGAATGCTTCTGATGCTCCTACCTCAGTCCACCACAACTGATGGACCCTTTATGACAGAATCTTTTGTGTATGATTTCAGATCTGGTGCCCCTAACTTACTGTAGCACAAGTCATGGACAATTTATGATTGAATCTCTGTGTGTGATCTGATGATTACTGTTGTACTTGTTACCAGCACCAACCATTCCCGGAGGGCTGGCTTACACTCACCCCACACGCATCCAGCACAGACGTCACTGGACATGTGACCCTGGTAATAAAAAGGAGTCGAGTGCACGTGCTCGTACCCAGTTCCACTATCTATCTGTGTCTGTGTGTTCATTATGTATGCAACATGCTGCCCCTGGGCCCTACCACATTACATTGTGCTCTGGACAGCGTATGCAACCAACTTACCTTTGACAGTGGGAGAAAACTTTGGTTATGTAACTTTGTCTCGGTCATTGTACAAATACGTACGTAGAGAATGGATGATTTGGGTACTGCAAGGAGAGTGTATAGTGAATTTATAAGTGCGTGGGGATTGGCGGAGTGATTGTATAAGTACATATGTTGGTGCACCCTAACTCCGACAACGAGCTTGTCTCTAATTGGCTGCCCTCCATGTCCCAAAAACTGAAATTTGGATTTTGCATGGCCCAGTATTGCTACAGCTGCAATACTCCACTGAATGTGCAATAAACATTCACACCCACACAGATGTGTCATGTCCAGCATCTTTCTTGTGTGGAACTATGGATGAATGTAGAGTCAGTGATTCCCCGTACCTTCCATGTTGGCCATGTTCAGGGACTTGGCTCACAGAGTGACACATTGACGCTTGCGACCCGGGTGACGGCAGCACTAGAACAAGAACACCTGCATGCCAGTGTTGCAAGATTTTTAAGCATTCTCTAGCCCAAAGACAACGAAAAAGTAGCCCAAACTAGCCCAATATTGCTACTTTAAGGAAGGAGGGGCAGGGACATCGTCAAGCAGGCGGTGAATGGATTGGAATTGATGTTGCAGCAGGCTGCCAAGTAAATATTTGTCTAATAAAGCACTTTAACATACTAGTTTGCTGGAGCGCTGTATATATATTTATAATCTGGCAACTAGCACAAACCCAAATTTTACCGCACAACAGGGAAAAATATAGCCCAATTGTGCGTGATCTAGCCCAATCTGGCAACAGTGCCGCATCAGTTGATTCCTCATACAGCTCACGATGGAGCCACGCCCATAGCTCCGGAGTCATTCTTCACAGCCTCACGCAGGACTGGCATACGACAGGCCAGCCCACTCCGCTTACGCTTACAGGGAAGGACAACAACGCTACATGGCCCAGATTTTCATTGCAGTGATCTGCTGGTCACACCCTAGTTGTCAGTACGCCACAGCCACTTCCTCGCGGCAAGTATACTCCCACACCACACCCATCCAGCACAGGCGTCACAGGACACGTGACCCTGCCAATAAAAAAGACCGGGCACACGTGCTCAACGCCATTTCAGAGTTGCTCGCACCAGATGCACTGTGGCCGGCACAGGCACACCGGCACGGGACGGTGACTTTCGGTCCACTGAGGTACGGGTACCGTAACTGCTGAGCGGGTGTACAGCCTGAGGTGATGGCCCGTCCCGGCGGTCTGGACAGCTCAGGTTTTGTGTGCCCTGCTGGACCGCAGTGTAGGCCTGAGCCACCGAACAGGGAGGCCTACCACCACGTGCGTGGCCTCATTGTTCACTGAGTTAGTGGCACCGCAAGGACTGAGCGGGTGTGCAACCGGCGATGATGATAGGTGCACTAGTATGTCCTCTGCCATGGCAAAATCAAGACGCAGCACCAAATGTCAGACCTGTTGGCCTGCGGAGCGGGACTGCATGATGCGGAGGGTGCCCTGTCCGCGAAAAGGTGAGCAGTGAGGCCTGGGTGCGCAGCGGTGGTCAAATACGTCTGGGCGGCGGGAGTGGATACACAAAGGCAGCACAGCGATTTAGGCGTACGCAGTCGTATATACTCTCCCATTACTAATTCTGTACTATGTTTAGATGTGGGAGCTTGAGGGCTCCACTAGGTCCCGGCACATGGTTGGAGACACATCACTCACTGTCCCTCTTCATCTCTTCCTTTCTCTCCTTCACACTTTCTCTCTCTCTTCTTCTCTCACTCTTTCTCTCTTTCTCTTTGTCTTCCTCTCACTCTTTCTTTCTTTTTCTCTCTGTCTTCCTCTCACTCTTTCTTTCTCTCTCTATCTCTCTTTCTCTCTCCTGTGATGGACGCATGACGCACAATCTTATCTTGCTTTTTGTTTTGCAGGCCTGCGATGAAGCGTGGCCATCCTGCAATCAACACTCAACCTGAATTGTGAGCTCTGCTCTCCGCGTGTACACAACGGGTGAGGAGGTTTCTTCGGCACGTGGTGGACCCTCTTCGACACACGCCGGTGGTGTAAGGTGAGCAGAGAGGCTTGTTTGCGCAGCGGCGGGCAGTCACCTCTGGGCAGTGGGAGTGGATGGGGTGCAGCAGCCTGGGTGCACAGCGGCACGCAGTCACCTCTGGGCAGTGGGAGTGCATGGGGTGCAGCAGCCTGGGTGCGCAGCGGCTGTCATACACCTCTGGGCAGTGGGAGTGGATGGAGTGCAGCAGCCTGGGTGTACAGCAGCGGGTAGACACCTCTGGGCAGTGGAAGTGGATGGGGTACACTAGCCTGGATACACAAAGGCGGGACAGCGATTTAGGCATACGCAATTTATGTACTCATCCATTACTGATTCAATTTTTATGTTTCAGATGACTAAGCTTGAGGGCTGCCCTATATCCCGGCATGTGGTTGGAGACACACCGGTGACAGAAAGGTGAACTGTGAGGATGTTCTCCACAGTGTCAACACTCACTCTCCCTCTCCATCTCTTCCTTTCTGTCACTCACACTCTCTCTCTCTCACTCTCACTCTCTATCTCTTCCTTTCTCTCTCTCACACTCTTTCTCTCTTTCTCTGTCTCTTCCTCTCTCTCTCATTCTTTCTCTCTCTCTCTTCCTCTCACTCTCACTGTTTCTCTCTTTCTCTCTGTATTCCTCTGACTCTTTCTTTCTTTTTCTCTCTGTCTTTCTCTCACTCTTTCTTTCTCTCTCAATCTCTCTTTTTCTCTCCTTTGATGGACGCATGACGCACAATCTTATCTTGCTTTTTGTCTTGCAGGCCTGCGATGAAGCGTGGCCATCCTGCAATCAACACTCAACCTAAATTGTGAGCTCCACTCTCTGTGTGTACACAATGGGTGAGGAGGTTTCTTCGGCACGTGGTGGACCCTCTTCGACACACGCCGGTGGTGTAAGGTGAGCAGAGAGGCTTGTTTGCGCAGCGGCGGGCAGTCACCTCCGGGCAGTGGGAGTGGATGGGGTGCAGCAGCGGCACACAGTCACCTCCGGGCAGTGGGAGTGCATGGGGTGCAGCAGCCTGGGTTCGCAGCAGGTGTCATACACCTCTGGGGAGTGGATGGAGTGCAGCAGCCTGGGTGTACAGCAGCGGGTAGACACCTCTGGGCAGTGGAAGTGGATGGGGTACACTAGCCTGGATACACAAAGGCGGGACAGCGATTTAGGCATACGCAGTTGTATGTACTCATCCATTACTGATTCCATTTTTATGTTTCAGATGACTAAGCTTGAGGGCTGCCCTATATCCCGGCACGTGGTTGGAGACCCACCGGTGACAGAAAGGTAAGCTGTGAGGATTTTCTCCACAGTGTCAACACTCCCTCTCCCTCTCCATCTCTTCCTTTCTGTCACTCACACTCTTTCTCTCTCTCACACTCTCTATCTCTTCCTTTCTCTCTCTCACACTCTTTCTCTCTTTCTCTGTCTCTTCCTCTCTCTCTCATTATTTCTTTCTCTCTCTTCCTCTCTCACTCTTTCTCTCTCTTCCTCTCTCTCACACTGTTTCTCTCTCTCTTCCTCTCTCTCACACTGTTTCTCTCTTTCTCTCTTCCTTGTATCTCACTCTTTCTCTCTTTCTCTGTCTTCCGCTCTCTCACACTTTCTCTCTTCCTCACTCTCACTCTTTCTCTCTCTCTTCCTTTCTCTCACTCTTTCTCTCTCTCTCTTCCTCTCTCTCACTCTTTCTCTCTCTCTTCCTCTCTCTCACTCTTTCTCTCTCTTTCTGTCTCTCACTGTTTCTCTCTCTCTTCGTCTCTCTCACTCTTTCTCTCTGTCTTCCTCTCACTCTTTCTTTTTATCTCTCTCTTCCTATCACTCCCACTGTTTCTCTCTTTCTCTCTGTCTTCCTCTCACTCCTTCTTTCTTTTTCTCTCTGTCTTCCTCTCACTCTTTCTTTCTCTCTCTCTCTCTCTTTCTCTCTCCTTTGATGGACGAATGACGCACAATCCTATCTTGCTTTTTATCTAACAGGCTGTGATTCACGAATCGACTTCCCCCCACACCACCACAGCTGAACGCGTGTAGAAACTGCGATGATGCGTGGCCATCCTGACAACGCCTGACAAAGTTGCTTCAGCACGTGGTGCACCCTCTTACACACACACCGGTGGCGGAAGGTGAGCAGAGATACTTCTTTCCGCAGCAGCGGGCAGTCACCTCTGGGCGGTGGGAGTGGATAGTGTGCAGCAGCCTGGGCGCACAAGAGCGCACAGACACCTCCGAGCAGTGGGAGTGGATGGGCTGCAGCAGCCTGAGTACGCATTGCCGAAACAGATAATTAGGCGTGTGCAGTTGTATGTACTCTGCAATTACTAATTCTATACTATCTTTCAGATCACTAAACTTAAGGGTGCACTATGTCCCGGCACGTGGTTGGAGACACACCGGAGGCACAAAGGTAAGCTGCGAAGATTTTCTCCAGTGTCAACACTCCCTCTCCATCTCTTCCTTTCTCTCTCTCACACTTTCTCTCTTTCTCTGTCTGTTCCTCTCTCTCATTCTTTCTTTCTCTCTCTTCCTCTCTCTCACTCTTTCTCTCTCTCTTTCTCTCTACCTCTCTCTCACACTGTTTCTCTCTCTCTCTTTTCCTTGTATCTTACTCTTTCTCTCTCTCACTCTTTCTCTTTCTCTGTCTTTGTCTGTCTTCCTCTCTCTCACTCTTTCTCTCCTCTCTCTCACTCTTCCTCTCTCTCTTCCTCTCTCTCATTCTTTCTCTCTCTCTTCCTCTCTCTCACTCTTTCTCTCTCTCTCTTCCTCTCTCACACTATTTCTCTCTTTCTCTCTCTCACTCTTTCACGATTTCTTTGTCTTCCTCTCTCTCTCTCCACTCTTTCTTTGTTTCTCTCTTTCTCCCTCACTCTTTCTCTTTCTCCTTTGCTGGACGCATGACGCACCATCTCATCTTTCTTTTTGTCTTACAGGCTGTGATTCACAAAGGGTCCAGCGATGACACGACATGGCTGTACATAGTTTTATTTGTTGTTGTTGTTGTTGTTTTGTTTTAATAAAATGTTTTATATGTAAATCCATACATGACTAAGATTCTTATTTGTCCAACCTAACGTGACTGTCACATTTGTTTGTGGGGTGAGGGGAGATGGCGGACAAGGAGCTCCTACTGGGGAATGTCGGAGCAGTGTTGGGTGTCTGACCTGCATGATCGTTGCCTCCATTACATCTGTTCTCAGAGACTTAAGAGCCGGCGGTCTGGCTCGTAGATGAAGGACTGCAAGCCGACTAGCAGGCTCATAGAGGAAGAACTGCGGCCTGTCAGTTCGCAGAGGAAGAGCTGCGGGCCAGCTCGCAGAGGAACACCTGCGGGCCGGCTAGTATAGGGAAAGGTGCTGGCCATCAGCTTCCAAAGGAATAGCTGCGGAACACTGATGTGGGGAGAGGGAGCGTGAAGAGCGTATCTCGCAGAGAGACACCTCCGGTATATTTCCAGTATTGGCTTCACAGATACAACTTTCGGGCCGAGAACTCGCACCCGAAGAGCTGTGAGCCAACAAGTGGTTCGCAGAGGTAGATTTGCGGGCCCAAGTATGTTGTTGGAGGTATGCTGTTGATGGTGGAAAAGGGTGCATTACCTGCTGATGTAGGGAGACGCAGCGTGAAAGCGGTATCTCGCACAGACAGAGCTCCAGTATATTAAATTGCCCCCGGGACCTTTCTTTTATATTTTCACTCGATGCGAGGCACAAGATGGCTGCTAACACTTTCTGGTTTGAATTGTTAGCAGTCAATCAGAGGCAAGCTCGTGCTCGGAAGTTAGGCACAGTCCAGATATATATATCTCTTTTTCCTTTAATATCTCAAAAACTACTGAACGGATTTACACCATTTCCACAAACCGCGCTTTCTGCACCAAGACCTTTCTCCCTGCCAAATTTGCAATTCTTTCTTTGTCACACAGTACATGTAATGCACCGCTCTCATCAAGAATGGCACCAGTAATGGCACAATTTCCCTGTTGCTCCACACATAAATACATGTAAAGAACAAATCAGAATAGTTCCTTTATTTTTTCAAATTGCAAAACCTCTCTCTATTGGTTATTTTTGAACTTTCCATATAAACAGTTTTTAAAAAATTTAAGAACACATACAGGTGAGAAGTTCAACGTATTCTATCAACAAACTTTCTAGAACATTCTATAACACTTAAATGTTAAAAGGTGATGATTCAGAGAAAGAGAGAAAGAGTGAGAGAAGAAGAGAGAGAGAAAGTGTGAAGGAGAGAAAGGAAGAGATGAAGAGGGACAGTGAGTGATGTGTCTCCAACCATGTGCCGGGACCTAGTGGAGCCCTCAAGCTCCCACATCTAAACATAGTACAGAATTAGTAATGGGAGAGTATATACGACTGCGTACGCCTAAATCGCTGTGCTGCCTTTGTGTATCCACTCCCGCCGCCCAGACGTATTTGACCACCGCTGCGCACCCAGGCCTCACTGCTCACCTTTTCGCGGACAGGGCACCCTCCGCATCATGCAGTCCCGCTCCGCAGGCCAACAGGTCTGACATTTGGTGCTGCGTCTTGATTTTGCCATGGCAGAGGACATACTAGTGCACCTATCATCATTTAAGGTTAAAAGTTCATAATTTTTTCAAACCTAACGATATTTTTGCAACATTTTCTCGAACCTTTAAGGGCACGTGCAGGTTAAAAGTTCACCATTGTTTTAAGTTCGAACAGTGCCTTCCAAAGGCAAGTAGCAGGTGTGGTTGAACTGACCAAATTTTATCCTATCATATGAACTCTACGTTGAAACTGCTTTTTATTAACCAATGACAAAGATGCTTTTCAACAAACTAATATGCACCCTACTTTTTAGTAAACAATGTTTTTCATCTCCCAAACAGTTATCGTTTTGTATGAGAAAAAAAAGTAGTTCCCCATCGTTAAACATATCTCTTATTCTACGAACGGACTGCATGAGCTACAGACATCTATCCATATCTTCCAGCTACACCTTCAAAATGCTAGTGTGGATCGTAGGACATAGCTATGTTTTCTGGTGCAAGAGGTATGCAGAACAGAGACGTATTGACTTAGACCTAGGTTTACAAAATGTGGACATTAAATGGTTTGGACAGAGAGGAATGAAGTGGCACCAATTACTCCCTTTGGTTAAAACCTGTTTGCATCTCCAACTCCCTGACCTCACAGCTTACCTGTGCAGTGAGCAGTGAGGCCTGGGTGCGCAGCGGTGGTCAAATACGTCTGGGCGGCGGGAGTGGATACACAAAGGCAGCACAGCGATTTAGGCGTACGCAGTCGTATATACTCTCCCATTACTAATTCTGTACTATGTTTAGATGTGGGAGCTTGAGGGCTCCACTAGGTCCCGGCACATGGTTGGAGACACATCACTCACTGTCCCTCTTCATCTCTTCCTTTCTCTCCTTCACACTTTCTCTCTCTCTTCTTCTCTCACTCTTTCTCTCTTTCTCTGAATCATCACCTTTTAACATTTAAGTGTTATAGAATGTTCTAGAAAGTTTGTTGATAGAATACGTTGAACTTCTCACCTGTATGTGTTCTTAAATTTTTAAAAAACTGTTTATATGGAAAGTTCAAAAATAACCAATAGAGAGAGGTTTTGCAATTTGAAAAAATAAAGGAACTATTCTGATTTGTTCTTTACATGTATTTATGTGTGGAGCAACAGGGAAATTGTGCCATTACTGGTGCCATTCTTGATGAGAGCGGTGCATTACATGTACTGTGTGACAAAGAAAGAATTGCAAATTTGGCAGGGAGAAAGGTCTTGGTGCAGAAAGCGCGGTTTGTGGAAATGGTGTAAATCCGTTCAGTAGTTTTTGAGATATTAAAGGAAAAAGAGATATATATATCTGGACTGTGCCTAACTTCCGAGCACGAGCTTGCCTCTGATTGACTGCTAACAATTCAAACCAGAAAGTGTTAGCAGCCATCTTGTGCCTCGCATCGAGTGAAAATATAAAAGAAAGGTCCCGGGGGCAATTTAATATACTGGAGCTCTGTCTGTGCGAGATACCGCTTTCACGCTGCGTCTCCCTACATCAGCAGGTAATGCACCCTTTTCCACCATCAACAGCATACCTCCAACAACATACTTGGGCCCGCAAATCTACCTCTGCGAACCACTTGTTGGCTCACAGCTCTTCGGGTGCGAGTTCTCGGGCCCGAAAGTTGTATCTGTGAAGCCAATACTGGAAATATACCGGAGGTGTCTCTCTGCGAGATACGCTCTTCACGCTCCCTCTCCCCACATCAGTGTTCCGCAGCTATTCCTTTGGAAGCTGATGGCCAGCACCTTTCCCTATACTAGCCGGCCCGCAGGTGTTCCTCTGCGAGCTGGCCCGCAGCTCTTCCTCTGCGAACTGACAGGCCGCAGTTCTTCCTCTATGAGCCTGCTAGTCGGCTTGCAGTCCTTCATCTACGAGCCAGACCGCCGGCTCTTAAGTCTCTGAGAACAGATGTAATGGAGGCAACGATCATGCAGGTCAGACACCCAACACTGCTCCGACATTCCCCAGTAGGAGCTCCTTGTCCGCCATCTCCCCTCACCCCACAAACAAATGTGACAGTCACGTTAGGTTGGACAAATAAGAATCTTAGTCATGTATGGATTTACATATAAAACATTTTATTAAAACAAAACAACAACAACAACAACAAATAAAACTATGTACAGCCATGTCGTGTCATCGCTGGACCCTTTGTGAATCACAGCCTGTAAGACAAAAAGAAAGATGAGATGGTGCGTCATGCGTCCAGCAAAGGAGAAAGAGAAAGAGTGAGGGAGAAAGAGAGAAACAAAGAAAGAGTGAGAGAGAGAGAGAGGAAGACAAAGAAATCGTGAAAGAGTGAGAGAGAGAAAGAGAGAAATAGTGTGAGAGAGGAAGAGAGAGAGAGAAAGAGTGAGAGAGAGAAAGAGAGAGAGAAAGAATGAGAGAGAGGAAGAGAGAGAGGAAGAGTGAGAGAGAGGAGAGAAAGAGTGAGAGAGAGGAAGACAGACAAAGACAGAGAAAGAGAAAGAGTGAGAGAGAGAAAGAGTAAGATACAAGGAAAAGAGAGAGAGAGAAACAGTGTGAGAGAGAGGTAGAGAGAAAGAGAGAGAGAAAGAGTGAGAGAGAGGAAGAGAGAGAAAGAAAGAATGAGAGAGAGGAACAGACAGAGAAAGAGAGAAAGTGTGAGAGAGAGAAAGGAAGAGATGGAGAGGGAGTGTTGACACTGGAGAAAATCTTCGCAGCTTACCTTTGTGCCTCCGGTGTGTCTCCAACCACGTGCCGGGACATAGTGCACTCTTAAGTTTAGTGATCTGAAAGATAGTATAGAATTAGTAATTGCAGAGTACATACAACTGCACACGCCTAATTATCTGTTTCGGCAATGCGTACTCAGGCTGCTGCAGCCCATCCACTCCCACTGCTCGGAGGTGTCTGTGCGCTCTTGTGCGCCCAGGCTGCTGCACACTATCCACTCCCACCGCCCAGAGGTGACTGCCCGCTGCTGCGGAAAGAAGTATCTCTGCTCACCTTCCGCCACCGGTGTGTGTGTAAGAGGGTGCACCACGTGCTGAAGCAACTTTGTCAGGCGTTGTCAGGATGGCCACGCATCATCGCAGTTTCTACACGCGTTCAGCTGTGGTGGTGTGGGGGGAAGTCGATTCGTGAATCACAGCCTGTTAGATAAAAAGCAAGATAGGATTGTGCGTCATTCGTCCATCAAAGGAGAGAGAAAGAGAGAGAGAGAGAGAAAGAAAGAGTGAGAGGAAGACAGAGAGAAAAAGAAAGAAGGAGTGAGAGGAAGACAGAGAGAAAGAGAGAAACAGTGGGAGTGATAGGAAGAGAGAGATAAAAAGAAAGAGTGAGAGGAAGACAGAGAGAAAGAGTGAGAGAGACGAAGAGAGAGAGAAACAGTGAGAGACAGAAAGAGAGAGAAAGAGTGAGAGAGAGGAAGAGAGAGAGAAAGAGTGAGAGAGAGGAAGAGAGAGAGAGAAAGAGTGAGAGAAAGGAAGAGAGAGAGAAAGAGTGAGAGTGAGGAAGAGAGAAAGTGTGAGAGAGCGGAAGACAGAGAAAGAGAGAAAGAGTGAGATACAAGGAAGAGAGAAAGAGAGAAACAGTGTGAGAGAGAGGAAGAGAGAGAGAAACAGTGTGAGAGAGAGGAAGAGAGAGAAAGAGTGAGAGAGGAAGAGAGAGAAAGAAATAATGAGAGAGAGAGGAAGAGACAGAGAAAGAGAGAAAGAGTGTGAGAGAGAGAAAGGAAGAGATAGAGAGTGTGAGAGAGAGAAAGAGTGTGAGTGACAGAAAGGAAGAGATGGAGAGGGAGAGGAGTGTTGACACTGTGGAGAAAATCCTCACAGCTTACCTTTCTGTCACCGGTGGGTCTCCAACCACGTGCCGGGATATAGGGCAGCCCTCAAGCTTAGTCATCTGAAACATAAAAATGGAATCAGTAATGGATGAGTACATACAACTGCGTATGCCTAAATCGCTGTCCCGCCTTTGTGTATCCAGGCTAGTGTACCCCATCCACTTCCACTGCCCAGAGGTGTCTACCCGCTGCTGTACACCCAGGCTGCTGCACTCCATCCACTCCCCAGAGGTGTATGACACCTGCTGCGAACCCAGGCTGCTGCACCCCATGCACTCCCACTGCCCGGAGGTGACTGTGTGCCGCTGCTGCACCCCATCCACTCCCACTGCCCGGAGGTGACTGCCCGCCGCTGCGCAAACAAGCCTCTCTGCTCACCTTACACCACCGGCGTGTGTCGAAGAGGGTCCACCACGTGCCGAAGAAACCTCCTCACCCATTGTGTACACACAGAGAGTGGAGCTCACAATTTAGGTTGAGTGTTGATTGCAGGATGGCCACGCTTCATCGCAGGCCTGCAAGACAAAAAGCAAGATAAGATTGTGCGTCATGCGTCCATCAAAGGAGAGAAAAAGAGAGATTGAGAGAGAAAGAAAGAGTGAGAGAAAGACAGAGAGAAAAAGAAAGAAAGAGTCAGAGGAATACAGAGAGAAAGAGAGAAACAGTGAGAGTGAGAGGAAGAGAGAGAGAGAAAGAATGAGAGAGAGAGGAAGAGACAGAGAAAGAGAGAAAGAGTGTGAGAGAGAGAAAGGAAGAGATAGAGAGTGAGAGTGAGAGAGAGAGAGTGTGAGTGACAGAAAGGAAGAGATGGAGAGGGAGAGTGAGTGTTGACACTGTGGAGAACATCCTCACAGTTCACCTTTCTGTCACCGGTGTGTCTCCAACCACATGCCGGGATATAGGGCAGCCCTCAAGCTTAGTCATCTGAAACATAAAAATTGAATCAGTAATGGATGAGTACATAAATTGCGTATGCCTAAATCGCTGTCCCGCCTTTGTGTATCCAGGCTAGTGTACCCCATCCACTTCCACTGCCCAGAGGTGTCTACCCGCTGCTGTACACCCAGGCTGCTGCACTCCATCCACTCCCACTGCCCAGAGGTGTATGACAGCCGCTGCGCACCCAGGCTGCTGCACCCCATGCACTCCCACTGCCCAGAGGTGACTGCGTGCCGCTGTGCACCCAGGCTGCTGCACCCCATCCACTCCCACTGCCCAGAGGTGACTGCCCGCCGCTGCGCAAACAAGCCTCTCTGCTCACCTTACACCACCGGCGTGTGTCGAAGAGGGTCCACCACGTGCCGAAGAAACCTCCTCACCCGTTGTGTACACGCGGAGAGCAGAGCTCACAATTCAGGTTGAGTGTTGATTGCAGGATGGCCACGCTTCATCGCAGGCCTGCAAAACAAAAAGCAAGATAAGATTGTGCGTCATGCGTCCATCACAGGAGAGAGAAAGAGAGATAGAGAGAGAAAGAAAGAGTGAGAGGAAGACAGAGAGAAAAAGAAAGAAAGAGTGAGAGGAAGACAAAGAGAAAGAGAGAAAGAGTGAGAGAAGAAGAGAGAGAGAAAGTGTGAAGGAGAGAAAGGAAGAGATGAAGAGGGACAGTGAGTGATGTGTCTCCAACCATGTGCCGGGACCTAGTGGAGCCCTCAAGCTCCCACATCTAAACATAGTACAGAATTAGTAATGGGAGAGTATATACGACTGCGTACGCCTAAATCGCTGTGCTGCCTTTGTGTATCCACTCCCGCCGCCCAGACGTATTTGACCACCGCTGCGCACCCAGGCCTCACTGCTCACCTTTTCGCGGACAGGGCACCCTCCGCATCATGCAGTCCCGCTCCGCAGGCCAACAGGTCTGACATTTGGTGCTGCGTCTTGATTTTGCCATGGCAGAGGACATACTAGTGCACCTATCATCATTTAAGGTTAAAAGTTCATAATTTTTTCAAACCTAACGATATTTTTTTGCAACATTTTCTCGAACCTTTAAGGGCACGTGCAGGTTAAAAGTTCACCATTGTTTTAAGTTCGAACAGTGCCTTCCAAAGGCAAGTAGCAGGTGTGGTTGAACTGACCAAATTTTATCCTATCATATGAACTCTACGTTGAAACTGCTTTTTATTAACCAATGACAAAGATGCTTTTCAACAAACTAATATGCACCCTACTTTTTAGTAAACAATGTTTTTCATCTCCCAAACAGTTATCGTTTTGTATGAGAAAAAAAAGTAGTTCCCCATCGTTAAACATATCTCTTATTCTACGAACGGACTGCATGAGCTACAGACATCTATCCATATCTTCCAGCTACACCTTCAAAATGCTAGTGTGGATCGTAGGACATAGCTATGTTTTCTGGTGCAAGAGGTATGCAGAACAGAGACGTATTGACTTAGACCTAGGTTTACAAAATGTGGACATTAAATGGTTTGGACAGAGAGGAATGAAGTGGCACCAATTACTCCCTTTGGTTAAAACCTGTTTGCATCTCCAACTCCCTGACCTCATGATTGTGCACTGTGGTGGAAATGACCTAGGCACATTGACTGGGGTAGGTTTGGAAATGCTAATGAAGGACACCTTTAGACAATTGATGTTGCTTTTGCCTCAAACTGTCTTTGTATATTCCAATATATGCCAAAGACAGAAGTGGAAATGGTCAAACAAATTTTGTCCTCAGATTGAAAAATCTAGGAAGAATGTCAACAAAGCTGTGTCTGCATACCTCAGAGACCATAGAATGGGGTCGATCTACAACAACAACATATGTTATGATATGGCTGATATCTACAGAAGTGATGGAGTACACTTCACAGATCAGGGAAATCGAGTTTTTCTGAATAACCTGAAGCTGTGCATCCGCATTTATATGTAGCTCCAACTAATAAACACAAAGGCTCTTTTTAGAGCCGCCTTATATTCCCAATATCGGTTCGCAGACTGACAACTGCGATCCGGCTAGCACAGGGAGACCTGCGGGCCGTTGGGCAGCCTCGCAAAGGGAGAGCTACGGCCCGTGGGCTCGGCTCGCACAGAGAGAGCTACGGGCCGTCGGCTCGCAAACGCAGAGCTGTGAGCCAATGGACTGGTAGTGTTTTATGGTTTAGGGTAGTGCAGTGTTGTTTGTGTAGTGTAGGGGGTCCTGCTGTGGGTAGTGTTTTAGGGTTTACGGTAGTGCAGTGGTGTTTGTGTAGTGTAGGGGGTCATGCTGGCAGTAGTGGTTTAGTGTTTAGTTACGTAGTGCAGTGGTGTTTGGGTACTGTAGGGGGTCGTGCTGGGGTAGTGTTTTAGGGTTTAGGGTAGTGCAGTGGTGTTTCTGTAGTGTATGGGGTCGTGCTGGGGGTAGTGTTTTAGGGTTTAAGGTAGTGCAGTGGTGTTTCTGTAGTGTAGGGGGTCGAGCTGGCAGTAGTGGTTTAGTGTTTAGTTAGGTAGTGCAGTGGTGTTTGGGTTGTGTAGAGGGTCGTGCCGACAGACTGACTCACAGAGCTCCGAGCCAACGGACTGGCTTCTAAAGGCATAGCCGCGACCTCGTGATGTGGGGAGAGGCAGCGTGAAAGGAGTATCTTACACAGACACAGATGCCAGTGTTGCCTCGCAGAGGTAAAACTACACACCCGATGGAGAGATGCGAGCTGACGGACTAAGTCACAAATTGGCTACCAACACTTCCTAGTTTCAACCGTTCACAGCCTATGAGCCGCGAGCTCGTGCTCGTAACCCTCAGCCAATCAGATGTCAGAATTCTCAAATATCGATATCTGTAAAATGTTATATTTCTCAAAAACTACTGAACGGATTTACACCATTTCAACAAAAGTGCGCTTTCTGGACCACAACCTTTCTCCCTCACAAATTTGGCATAATTCCGTTCAGCAGTTTGACCTGTAGTCTTGTCTAAAGTTTCCTATGGAAAATGCATTGAGAAAACACATTTTGGGACTTCCCTTTTTCTCAGCCCCTCC
Organism: Calotriton arnoldi; assembly: GCA_963921515.1. Lineage (NCBI taxonomy): Eukaryota > Metazoa > Chordata > Amphibia > Caudata > Salamandridae > Calotriton > Calotriton arnoldi. Next base: position 971,382 of record CAWUFW010004273.1, on the reverse strand, counting down.
TTGACCAATCACCCCAAACTTTCAAGATTGGAGCTGATCAAAAAAGAGAAACTTTTTGAAAATTTCGTAAAGATTCGTCAAACGACACCAAAGTTATAAGCACATGAAGGGCTCCAGGAGAGGGGCCGCACAACCCCCCTCCCAACATGAGTGAAGCCCCGGGGCTGCTGGGACCCCAGTGGGCCCCCGCAGCCCCAGCGACCCCCAGCTATTATTTTTTAAGAAATGCCCGCAGGACCTAGCCCACCTGGGGACCTAATTAAAACAAAACGCGGGAACCCGCGACCCCAGCGCGAATTGCGCCGATTTCTTTTTTTTTAATAAAAAATGCTTTTTTTGCAAGGGGGTCCCCTTCTGGGACCCCCTGAGCAGGCCTAGGGGGTCACGGTGTTTCTACCCTGCCCCCTTCTCTTGTTTTATACCTTTGTTTCTCTGTTTTCTAGTGACTCGCTTCTACCGAGCCACAAGATGGCTGCCAACACTTCCTGGTTTGGAGTGCTTGCAGCCAATCACAGTGAAGCTCGTGCACGGGACCTAGGCTCCGCCCAGATATCGAAACTTTTATTTTTCTTATTTCTCAGGAACCACTGAACAGATTTACACCATTTTCAAAAGGTCGCTTTCTGAGCCAAGCACTACCTTTTTGCCAAATTTGGGGTAATTCCGTTCAGTAGTTTCGGCTGTAGCCTTGCACAAAGTTTCCTATAGGAAATTGATTTGTTGACTCTTATTTTTTGTATTTCTCAAAAACTACTGAACGGATTTACCCCATTTAAAAAAAAGGTCGCTTTCTGAACCAAGCTCTACCTTTCTGCCAAATTTGAGGTAATTCCGTTCAGCAGTTCGGGCTGTAACTCGTCGAAAAATTTACGGAAATTAACATGCTGAAAACGCGTTTTGGGACCCCCCTTTTTTCTCAGCCCCCGCTTGACAAATCACCCCCAAACTTTCAAGATAGGAGCTAACCTAAAAAGTGCAACTGTTTGCAAAATTTCATAAAGATTCGTCAAACGATGCCAACGTTATTAGCAAATCAAAAAATGCTTTTCCTATGGAAACTAGGTTGTAACTATAACTACCTACTGGCGACCGCCAGTAGGTAATATAGATATATATACAGATATACATATATTTACAAGTTAAAATGTATTGTGTCCTAGAACATAATTCAAATTTAATGATCCCTTCTTAAAAATTACATGACATACTAAAGGGATCTAAAAACCTTCTATCACCATTAAACAAACTTACTATTGTACATACTAAAACCTATATACTTAATAAAAAATGTATTTGCTTCTACCCGATTCCTTGGAGCGTATTTTATTAAAATTGGCTCTAAAATTCTCCTATGTAATGGTATTAAATGCAAGCAATTCAATAAAATGTATATTATATTACATTTTCCATTTCTCCCAAAATTAGAATTACTTTCATTAATTCTGGAATGGAATGCTAAGGGTTCAAACCAATCACAATTTTAATGACTGCAATCTTCGCCCAGGTTTTGGAAATTGTTTGATATAAGGGTAAACCCTGTCATCTTGCCATGACTCCATTATATGCAATGTTGATGATTTAGATTCCAAATAACATTGCCCCTGGAAAATGTCTTAACATGGGTTTAGATAGGCTTAACAAGAGGTCAGGGGGTTCCAGGGCTTGAGTCAGCATTTAACAAATGTTCGAAAACGTAAAGTGTGCATAAAAATGTTCAGGATGTTTGAGTGATTTCTATTGTTATAACTTGTATCATTGAACGTTCAGAAGGCTCAACATATGCTTTAAGCATCTTCTCCCTACCTTATTTCACTGGTGAATGTTATCCAAGCATGGTAGCTCTGCACCACATTGTAGGTGTGGTTTTATTATGGCTGTAAAGGTGACCAAACCTGGTTTTAGAGAGAGTGCTCCATATTCCTTACTAATTTGTTTTATCCTGCTACAGAGGATAATGATTTAGGTTTTAAAAAGATCTATGTACTCATTCCACTTTAATTTCTTATTGAAAAATACATCTAGAAACTTATATTGGAACATTGGAATGTGGAACACTCCATTGAATACAATGGAGTGCTCCGTGCTTCTACGGGCCGGCAAAATCCTGCAGAGCTACATTCCACATTGTTTTTGTTCACAGCTTTTGCTGTGAACAAAGGCCTCTCGGAGCCCGAGGGGATTTAAACCCCCTCGGGCTCCTAGAGGCCTTTGTTTTATTTGTTAGAACATTCTGACCTCTAGTGGCAGAGTGTTCTAATAGCCTTATAGCCCTTCGTAGCAGGGCTATACCGGCCATTAAAGTCCCGCTCCCTTGTTAAAGGCCCTCGCCTTCGGCTTGGGCCTTTAACGCTGGAGCAGGCCTTAATGGCCGGTATAGCCCGCTACGGCGGGCTATAAGGCTATAGTAGGCAACCGATTCACCTAAATACCAAGAGAATAGTATTGATTTTCTTCTAAACACTATATCAATTTTGGTTAGCTTTTTCTAAATACAATATCTATTAAAGTCTGGAATTTCCGTTGAAGCTCTATATGTGTTGTATCCCTAACAACTGAATCATCTGCATGTAAGAGGCACAGACTATGGGCCCGATTCTGAAGCGGTTTGGAAAGCTTCCCGACTGAATGGGTTTGGGAATGGTTTCCAACCGAATCGGATAGGGAGAGTCCAACCAACCAAGTACGAGGCGTCCAGAAACGATTTGGTTGGACTCCCATTGACTTCAATGGAAGCCTTTGTTCCGACCGAATGCATAGGCTCCCATTGAACAAAGGGGTGGCTGGGGAAAATAGAGCACCCTGTGTCGGGCACCCCCTGGTGCCTGCCACACTGTGAATGGCTACAAAGGGAAGACCCATGGGGACCCCCACGGGCCCGATTGGGAAGGCTCCAGGTGCAGGGGGGCCCACTACTGGCCCCCAAAGTCTGATTCCGACTGCCGATTCGAGTCGGACGGCACGATTCGGAAAGACTGTCCAAATCCATCATCGTACTCGGTTGTTTGGAAACGTGGCCTGTAGAGACGTACAATTCTCCTCCGTACGGCTATGTCATTCCAAATGTCGTCGGGTTTGGATTGGGATTTTGCTAATGCCTAACTCGCATTGTACTCGGTCGGTTGGAAAACTTTCCGAGTCGGTTGGAAAGACACATTCCCAATCCAATTTGGACAGAGCAAATGCCGTTAGGAGGCCTTCCTAATCGCATCAGAATCAGGCCCTATGTGTCCCTGCCATATTTTGGCTAAAAGAATTTGTATTCATTAAAACTGAGGGGAAATCTGCCAACTACAGTGCAGGCAATAAGGGGGCCAACACGCAGCCCTGTCTGAGATCTTTTTGCATTGAGATTTCACCGGAGAGAGAACCCTCAAAATGTATTCCACTCTTTTAGAATTTCAATAGGCACTTGGGTATCTGAAGATTTGTAATGTCTCTCACAACATCGTCCTCTGGACCAGATCAAAAGCAGTGCAAAAGTCTGCAAAACAACAGAACATATTGCTCCTTTGCTCCATACACTACTGCACAAGAGCTCATTGTCTGAAGTAGTGGTCCATGACTGAATGCCACTTTTTGAATTCACCTTGCGGCATCAGGATTAAATCATGGAGCTGCAGGATCATCTTTCTAAAAAATGGGTTTTATGTTCATCCCTTTCAAGCTTTCTGGGAATTGCTCAGTTAGCAATATTCTGTAAAGAATTGAAAATAGAGCCCAACCTACCAGTCTGGATTGCATTCTATTATTATCACTGGGAGATCATCCTGCCCTGCTGCTCTTGTTAATTGTAAAAATTCAATTGTAGCTTTTATAGAACTAAATGAAAACAGGGACAATATCTCCTTGTTGACCTTGTAACCTTTTTGGGCCATATTCTTATATCCCATGAAATATATTTTCCCACGGTAGATCACCCAATTATCTTTAGAAACCACACAGAAGGCTCTGGCTGGTTTATTATCAGAAATTGCTGCACTAACCGCCAGAATTCATTAGTATGTTTGGTTAAAAATATGTGTAGCATAAAAACCCAATGGTTTCCACTTTTTACTAATGTTTTAATAGTCCATCTTCTGACCTTTTAATTGATTAAGATTATCACCCCCGCTATAACCTTTAATCAGTCTATGCAGATTTTTAATTTGGTTTTTCATCCATCTGCAGTTCTTGTCAAACCAACAATTTTTGTTATTTTCTCTTGCTTTTCCAATTATTCCCTGATGACTTGCAGCCACCCTTAGGTTTACTTTTAAGCAGTCTACCACCCCTTTAATTGTACTAGCATACTCATATAAAACATTTGTTGGCAGATCTGCCTCTAAAACATTTCCCTTATTCTGTTGAAAATTTGTCAATAATAATAGGTGTTTGTCATTGACCCAGGCTATAATTCTTCTTAAAGAGGGGGGCTTAAATTTACTTTAAAGTCCATTATTAAATCAATTATTGGGCAACTTTGATTATTTAGTGTAAAGATTTCTTGGGTCTGTGAATCAGAGAAAAATCTACCATTTACACAAAACATTCTCTTAAATGCTAAAAAAAGTCAACATCACTAACATAAGATGAATAATGGGTATCAGAAAATATTGCAGTCTTTGTAGTAAAAGGTCTTAATGTTTCTTTATGAGACACATTGTTGTTTCCTGTGTTTAAGTGGAGGTTGAAGTCTCTATATAACACACTTTTACAAGGCACATCATTTGTAAAAATCTAGGTTAAGTCCTCTATGAAAATGTTCAGTTCAATTTCGAAGTGATATGAATCTGAAGGAGTAAGAAATACTTATATCACACCTAGGGGTCGATTCCGATTCGGGCCGGAAAAAGCACCGACCGACTCGGATCCGGAAAAAATACCGACCGACACGTACCCGTGGCGCACGACACGCCAAGTACGATGCAAGGCGCGAAAAATCCGACCGACACGTACTGAAACAAAGTCGACCGACCGAGCCGCACGGAAAGCAGCAATCCGGCCGGAAAAACACGCGAATCCAACCGACCGACACGCACCCGGAACAAATCCGACCGAAACGTACACGCGAACTCCAAACCGCAAAGTACGATGCAAGGCGCGAAAACCACGACCGAGTCGGACGGAGGACAAGCCGTACGACCGACACGCATACAAAACCGAGCCGAAGCAACACAATACACCGCGACCGACGCGTATGCAGCATAGAAAACTGCACAAACACAGCGTGAACGAAACGGAGAACACCGTACGAGACAAATGCAGGGTCCGACTCGGTCACAAGAACGTTTCCAACATGCACAGACAGTACAAAGGAAAAATCACACAAAAAAAGGCCAAACAAGCAATTACAAAGCCAATAAATACTGGGGGTGGGGACAGAGAACAAAGACACACCCACAACTCCACCTATATAAAGGACACAAATCACTACCATGAGCCTTTGCAAATGCCATTCCACTGCCAGCACCCAAGAGAAAGCAACCACACACCCACAGCTCATCCCTCACACAAGCCACACACCATCAGCACACCAACAAATACCTACCTCACATACACCCAGCAAAACACACACTCACACACCCTCACCTGCACACCAACACACACATCACCCACCATCACCACCCATCACCATGCCCCCAAGAAGAATCCCAAGTTCCTAGATAGTGAATTGGAAGTCATGGTAGACGAGATCCTCAGGGTGGAGCCACAGCTGTTTGGCACACTGGTCCAACAGACCCCCATGTCGCAGAAAACCAAGATGTGGGAGAGGATCATCAACAGGGTGAACGCCCAATCACCATGTCGGCGCACAAAGACCGACATCCAGAACAGGTGGTATGACGTGCGCAGGAGGGTACGGAAAATGCTGAAGCAAGACTACATCAACAGCCAACACACCGGCAGTGGCCCTCCTGCCAAGCCAATATACCTCAGGCCCTGGGAGGAGAAGGTGCGGGCCATCCTTCCGCCAGTGAGCGTATATGGACTAGAGGACATCCCAGAGCCTGGTGAGTACACAACAAATGTACACAATATACTGCCACAAAACACACACACCACTGTCAAGGGGAGAGTCAAACCATGCACTCATAGCAATTACACAGCAACCAGAACAGAATCATCCCAAAATGTGTATGTTAGTCAGATAAACACAACACATGCCATCAAAAAGTCACATCCAACTGTGCCAACACATGTACAAACACAACTACAACTAGGCAGTGGCACAAATAGAACTAACAAACACATACAGACATGTAGCCACCACAACAACACCAACACACAGTGAAGACCACTCAAAGGAAGGAATTCTGTGTATGCTGGCCAAGTCAGTGTAGCCAATAGCATCATGGGAGTCGCAGTCACACATATTGCCCCCCCCACAACTGTCCCATCAACACAACCATGAACCATGCGCACATCACAGGGAGTGGAGAAGGACTCACAAGATGGCTGACACTGGCTACTGCTGTGGGGAGCACAAGGCCCTGCTGGCAACTGTGCACCAACAAACAGTACAACACCACTGCCTGACATCCTGAGAGACAACTTACACTCCCTGCAATGCAAGCACGTTCCATGGTGGGATATCTGGCTAGCTGGGTGGGAAGGGGGACTTGCAGCACTGACCATAGTCACAAGCACCTCCCCTCACACACCCCCCAACACAAACTCCACAGAACCCACCTGGTAGAATGCAATGCCCCCATCCTAACACAAGATCCCACAAAGAACCACCACCCTGGGTTATGTTGTGTGAAGCACAGGGACACTCTTGGGACTCTTAGCCAAACAACTGCCAGGACAACACTCCCAGCCATCCTGTCAGCACAGCCAGCCCACCCCACAGGGAAGCAGAATCAAAAGGAAGGAAGCATGGGCATGCTGGGAAGGGGGGTGGAGGCAATAGCATGATGGGAGTCGTAGTCACTGATATTGGTCACCCCCACAACTGGCCCATCAACACCACCATGAACCATGCGCACATCACAGGGAGTGGAGAAGGACTCACAAGATGGCTGACACTGGCTACTGCTGTGGGGAGCACAAGGCCCTGCTGGCAACTGTGCACCAACAAACAGCAGGACACCACTGACTGACATCCTGAGAGACAACTTACACTCCCTGCAATGCAAGCACGTTCCATGGTGGGATATCTGGCTAGCTGGGTGGGAAGGGGGACTTGCAGCACTGACCATAGTCACAAGCACCTCCCCTCACACACCCCCCAACACAAACTCCACAGTACCCACCTGGTAGAATGCAATGCCCCCATCCTAACACAAGATCCCACAAAGAACCACCACCCTGGGTTATGTTGTGTGAAGCACAGGGACACTCTTGGGACTCTTAGCCAAACAACTGCCAGGACAACACTCCCAGCCATCCTGTCAGCACAGCCAGCCCACCCCACAGGGAAGCAGAATCAAAAGGAAGGAAGCATGGGCATGCTGGGAAGGGGGTGGAGGCAATAGCATGATGGGAGTCGTAGTCACTGATATTGGTCACCCCCACAACTGGCGCATCAACACCACCATGAACCATGCGCACATCACAGGGAGTGGAGAAGGACTCTCAAGATGGCTGACACTGGCAACTGCTGTGGGGAGCACAAGGCCCTGCTGGCAACTGTGCACCAACAAACAGCAGGACACCACTGACTGACATCCTGAGAGACAACTTACACTCCCTGCAATGCAAGCACGTTCCATGGTGGGATATCTGGCTAGCTGGGTGGGAAGGGGGACTTGCAGCACTGACCATAGTCACAAGCACCTCCCCTCACACACCCCCAACACAAACTCCACAGAACCCACCTGGTAGAATGCAATGCCCCCATCCTAACACAAGATCCCACAAAGAACCACCACCCTGGGTTATGTTGTGTGAAGCACAGGGACACTCTTGGGACTCTTAGCCAAACAACTGCCAGGACAACACTCCCAGCCATCCTGTCAGCACAGCCAGCCCACCCCACAGGGAAGCAGAATCAAAAGGAAGGAAGCATGGGCATGCTGGGAAGGGGGTGGAGGCAATAGCATGATGGGAGTCGTAGTCACTGATATTGGTCACCCCCACAACTGGCCCATCAACACCACCATGAACCATGCGCACATCACAGGGAGTGGAGAAGGACTCTCAAGATGGCTGACACTGGCAACTGCTGTGGGGAGCACAAGGCCCTGCTGGCAACTGTGCACCAACAAACAGCAGGACACCACTGACTGACATCCTGAGAGACAACTTACACTCCCTGCAATGCAAGCACGTTCCATGGTGGGATATCTGGCTAGCTGGGTGGGAAGGGGGACTTGCAGCACTGACCATAGTCACAAGCACCTCCCCTCACACACCCCCCAACACAAACTCCACAGAACCCACCTGGTAGAATGCAATGCCCCCCATCCTAACACAAGATCCCACAAAGAACCACCACCCTGGGTTATGTTGTGTGAAGCACAGGGACACTCTTGGGACTCTTAGCCAAACAACTGCCAGGACAACACTCCCAGCCATCCTGTCAGCACAGCCAGCCCACCCCACAGGGAAGCAGAATCAAAGGAAGGAAGCATGGGCATGCTGGGAAGGGGGTGGAGGCAATAGCATGATGGGAGTCGTAGTCACTGATATTGGTCACCCCCACAACTGGCGCATCAACACCACCATGAACCATGCGCACATCACAGGGAGTGGAGAAGGACTCTCAAGATGGCTGACACTGGCAACTGCTGTGGGGAGCACAAGGCCCTGCTGGCAACTGTGCACCAACAAACAGCAGGACACCACTGACTGACATCCTGAGAGACAACTTACACTCCCTGCAATGCAAGCACGTTCCATGGTGGGATATCTGGCTAGCTGGGTGGGAAGGGGGACTTGCAGCACTGACCATAGTCACAAGCACCTCCCCTCACACACCCCCCAACACAAACTCCACAGAACCCATCTGGTAGAATGCAATGCCCCCCATCCTAACACAAGATCCCACAAAGAACCACCACCCTGGGTTATGTTGTGTGAAGCACAGGGACACTCTTGGGACTCTTAGCCAAACAACTGCCAGGACAACACTCCCAGCCATCCTGTCAGCACAGCCAGCCCACCCCACAGGGAAGCAGAATCAAAAGGAAGGAAGCATGGGCATGCTGGGAAGGGGGTGGAGGCAATAGCATGATGGGAGTCGTAGTCACTGATATTGGTCACCCCCACAACTGGCCCATCAACACCACCATGAACCATGCGCACATCACAGGGAGTGGAGAAGGACTCACAAGATGTCTGACACTGTTGCTGTGTCGTGGGGAGCACAAGGGCATGCTGGGTACTGCACACCAACCAACAGCAGGACACCACTGTCAGCCATCTTGCCATTGCTCTCACACCCACACACACTGAACTCCACACAAAAGCAAGTAAGTATGGTAATGCTGGGAAGTGGGGTGGAGGCAATGGCATGATGGGAGTCGTAGTCACAGACATAGCTCACCTCCACAACTGTCCCATCAACACCACCCTGAACCATGCTCACATCACAGGGAGTGGAGAAGGACTCACAAGATGGCTGACACTGGCTACTGCTGTGGGGAGCACAAGGCCCTGCTGGCAAATGTGCACCAACAAACAGCAGGACACCACTGACTGACATCCTGAGAGACAACTTACACTCCCTGCAATGCAAGCACGTTCCATGGTGGGATAACTGGCTGGCTGGCTGGGTGGGAAGGAGGACTTGCAGCACTGACCATAGTCACAAGCACCTCCCCTCACACACCCCCCAACACAAACTCCACAGTACCCACCTGGTAGAATGCAATGCCCTCCATCCTAACACAAGATCCCACAAAGAACCACCACCCTGGGTTATGTTGTGTGAAGCACAGGGACACTCTTGGGACTCTTAGCCAAACAACTGCCAGGACAACACTCCCAGCCATCCTGTCAGCACAGCCAGCCAACCCCACAGGGAAGCAGAGTCAAAAGGAAGGAAGCATGGGCATGCTGGGAAGGGGGAGGAGGCAATAGCATGATGGGAGTCGTAGTCACAGCTCTACATCCCCCACCACATGGCCCAGCAAGCTCACACTCATGCATGCACATCCCACAGAGAGTGGAAAGGCCCATCAAAGATGTCTGACACTGTTGCTGTGTCGTGGGGAGCACAAGGGCATGCTGGGTACTGCACACCAACCAACAGCAGGACACCACTGTCAGCCATCTTGCCATTGCTCTCACACCCACACACACTGAACTCCACACAAAAGCAAGTAAGTATGGGAATGCTGGGAAGTGGGGTGGAGGCAATGGCATGATGGGAGTCGTAGTCACAGACATAGCTCACCTCCACAACTGTCCCATCAACACCACCCTGAACCATGCTCACATCACAGGGAGTGGAGAAGGACTCACAAGATGGCTGACACTGGCTACTGCTGTGGGGAGCACAAGGCCCTGCTGGCAACTGTGCACCAACAAACAGCAGGACACCACTGACTGACATCCTGAGAGACAACTTACACTCCCTGCAACGCAAGCACGTTCCATGGTGGGATAACTTACTGGCTGGGTGGGTGGGAAGGAGGTCCGGCTGTCAACCAAACACAACCAATGCAGACCATGTTCACACCCCAGAAAATACATAGAAATGCCTAAATAATGCAGGACAATGTGCCACACCAATATCAACCCCTGACTGTGACGACTCAGGACAATGCAATGTACAGGCCCGCACCCAGAGGCACAGTCACAACTGTCATGTGTGTCAACCATTGATGCCTGCAGAAACATGACATACATTGTTTGTGTCTCCCAAAAACAGGTGATGATGGGGACACAGCAGCAGACGCTGAGGAGTCCCAGTCCCAGGCTCAAGAGGATGCCGAGCTCACTGGCGTCGTACAGCCTCTGTCCTCCTCGGACGATGAAGAACAACCTGGCACATCCGGTGCAAGTCAACATGCAGCACCAGCAGGACCACCAGCTGCAGCACCAGCAGGACCACCAGCTGCACCCCCTGCACCCACCCCTACAACGACTGTCACCACGAATACCATCCCTGCCGACATGGACAGAATAAGGAGCAACACCAGCACAGTGACCCTGGACCAACCTGGGGCCATGGACACCACCACCACCACCAACCCCCAAGGTGGACCAGGGTTATCTGTGCGTGCCACTGCACACACTGCACATGTCAGCAGGGGTGGTGGGAGGGGTGGGAGACAGAGGTCGCTGCTTGCAGACGTTGCTGGTGTGCATGATGACCCACAACTGGTACGCATAGCTGATGCGTACCAGTCCAGCACCGGAGAGCTCAGCCAGGTAGTGGGGCTCCTCAGAGACATTAAACAGCAGCAGGCTGCCCATCATGCCCGCTTGGACTCCCACATGTCCCACGTGGAGTCACACATGTCCCGTGTGGACTCACACATGTCCCGCGTGGAGTCCAAGTGGGATGCACTGCATGAGATGACGGCGGTGCACAGGGACATTTTACAATGCCTCCGCCAGATGAACAGCAACCAGTCCACACCTCCCTGTGTGCCAACAACATCTGGTGCCGAACAAACTGCAACTGCCACAGGGAGGGAGGAGGACTCTGGCGGAGAGTCCCCTGCACCGCAGCAGCCTGCACTTGAGGGCCCCCCCCAAGAAGAGGGGTCGTCCGAGGAGGGAAAAGTGAGAGGCCGATGGCCAAGCGCAACTCCCAGGAAGCCTGAACCTGTTCTGGATGTTCGCCTTTGTGCACAGACTGTTCACCCTGTTGACGGCAACACTACTCCCACACATTGCATGGGGAGTACAAGTTGGACCAATGTGTCAGACAACTGTGGCCCCGATACTGGGGATCCTGTCTACCCGGACTTTCAATTCACCTAGGAACTTGGGATTGCAAGATTCATGTACAGCACAACCCATCCTATGCACTATTAACACAAATGTATCACAATAAACACACTAATACACCATACTTGCCTCTGTCGTGATTCCAACGTGGGTGCTGTTATGGGGATGATGAACTGCAAAATTACACTGTGTATGCGAACTGCAACAGCAAGGACAACACAGGCATGTGAGTACAGGCAACGTGACACACATGAGGGAGACACACCACCAGGGCTACACGACACATACACACCTAGGCCATCTGACTCATTGCCTACACTGATGTTGCCAGGGAAGACGGTGCAATGCACAGACACCACACCCATTCCCAGTTGTAGTCAAGTAGCCCACAGGTGCAGTAAGCAAATGGCAGTCAAATGTGTGACCACAGACAACGCACATCACAAAGTGAAGCACAGGTTTATTACACAGTTGCAACATGCCGTAACCACTACAGATGCAAGGTAACCCCACCTGGCAGCGGGCACACAGTCAACAACTGTAGACGGAAGGAAGTCCATGGGTGTGGCGCACATCACCTGTAGGGACACAACAGCTACCAGCCTGGATGTGCAATCACGTCGTCGGTGGACACAGTTGACCAAACGAATCTGAAAGTACCCTGTGAAGGACAGAAATGACACACAGTCAAAAGCAATGGAGTACAGGACAGAACAGCAAAACACATGCACAATACATGTTACAAGATACCCACCCAGAACCAAGTTAGCATGTCAACACTGTTGGGGAGTACAGCCCACCTGTCACCACACATCGCAACACACATCCAGTCAAGTGGCCCATGGACACACTCCAACAGCACCAGAGCACCACCCACACATCATGCCAACTCACATCATTGACATGACACCTCAGGATACTCACATTCAGCTAAAGAAGTTGGTGATGAGCTGTGTGCGGACATCACCATCACCATCATCATCATCATCGTCACTGGCATCGTGGTCCAGGCCAGGATCCTCCACAGGTGGCGGATGTTGGTCATTGTCATCCTGGATGAGAGGCAACTCCTTCCGCACTGCCAGGTTGTGGAGCATGCAGCAGACGATGATAATCTTGCACACTTTCGCAGGGGCATATGGGAGGGACCCTCCGGTCTTGTCCAGGCAGCGGAAGCGGCTCTTCAGGAGACCAAAGGTCCGCTCAATCACTCTCCTGGTCCGACCATGTGCCTCATTGTAGCGCATCTGGGCAGGTGTCACAGGGTTCCTGAGGGGTGTCAGCAACCACGGCATGTTGGGGTATCCCGAGTCACCTACGGACAGACAAGTGCACATTAGCTGACTTGGAAAAGTGGGCGGAATACTACAGATCAGATCACACACAATGGCACAAAGTCAGTACACACCGACAAGCCAGGCACGCTGGTTCTGCATCTGTGCCATCATCCTGGGGATGCGACTACTCCTCATCACAAAGGCATCGTGTGCTGAACCAGGGAAACGGGCACACACGTGTGTGATGGTCATGTCTGCAAGACACACCACCAGTGCATTGACCGAGTGGTAGTGCTTGCGGTTCCTGTAGGCCTGCTCCTGGGCCTGTGGTGGTACCAAAGCCACATGTGTCCCATCAATGGAGCCAATTACATGCGGCATCCTCCCCAGGGCATAAAAGTCACTCTTCACGTCAGTGAGTCGTCGCAGTCTAGGGAAATAGATGTACCGGTTCAGGAAGAGCAACATTGCCGCCAAAACATCGCGGAGCACACGGCTGAACATGGTCTGTGACATCCCACCAGCAGTCGCCACAGTATGTTGGAAGGTACCAGTGGCAAAGAAGTGTAGGGCTGCCATCACCTTCACCTTGGGGGTCAGCGCTGTAGGATACGGCCGGCCAGGCTGCAAATGTGGGGACAACTGCACTGCCAAATCCTCAATCAGCTGCCTGGTGAAGCGGTACCGTCGGATGCTGTCCCGTTCCACCATCGTTGCCAGGTCTGGGAATGGCCGATGGACAGCAGGAGCCCTGCAGTGCAGAGGAGAAGTAAGCAAGATTGTCAGTCACCCCACATATGCGGCATTGAACACACTCAAGATCCCAACATACATCATTATGAGGCACAACTACATGAAGTGTGCAGTACCGGAAGGACATGTATGGTACATACATGGCCAACATCTGTCAACACGGTCCAACAGGTGGCATCAATTAGTCCCAGGTTGGCCCATTGGATATCATGAGGCCGTGTCACAGTTCCCATCTCCTGCTGCCGTGTCACAATAACCCCCCACAGTGACATGTGAGGACAGATGTGCCCCAGGCACCACAGCTCAACGACAGGTACATTCCCAGGGACCCTGTAATGCCACATGGACACTGGCATTACATGGAGTATCATGTATACAACACAGCAAAACAACCATGACCCCCACAGGTAGTGGCCCCACTTGCCACGGCAGGACAGACATGGACGTCTGTGACACACACGCACAACATCAGAGTCCATGCACACACAACGTGGATGTGGAGACTGTCTCCCATTGTGCACATGAAATCAGAGACATTGTAAACACCACATGCACAAAGACTGTGGAGGACCATCACTATTGTGCCACTGGGACACCCTGGCTCAAACATACCGTCCCACATGGGACTCACGGGGTATGTGACATGACATACACATACACCACTGTGAAATGTGACCATGGCACATGCACAGATATGAACAGTTGCACATCACAGTGGTCACGTACACGTAACACCCAGGATCCTGTCCCCATGAACACGTGCACAGCCTGGGGGTGGCTGCCCACAGGTGACACCCACAGGACAACATGTACACCAACATACACACAATAGGAAATGCAGCCTTACATGCCTTATGATAAAGTTTGGACAGGCTGTCGTGATGTAGGTGTGCCCCTCACTCCCTGGGAGCTATCTGTGGCTGGCATATGTCCATCTGAGACAGGCATGCTGACATATGCCAGTCACATGTACAGTGATGCGTTGAACAGCAATGGACCGGTCGGTGCCCCCGGCCGGCCCATTGCATTCAATGTGTGCGGGTACGCGTTGTACCCCTGTGCGCGTTGAACTGCAATGGACCGACCGGTGCCTCCGGCCGGCCCATTGCTTTCAATGTGTGCGGGTACGCGTTGTACCCCTGTGCGCGTTGAACTGCAATGGACCGATCGGTGCCTCCGGCCGGCCCATTGCTTTCAATGTGTGCGGGTACGCGTTGTACCCCTGTGCGCCTTGAACTGCAATGGACCGATCGGTGCCTCCGGCCGGCCCATTGCTTTCAATGTGTGCGGGTACGCGTTGTACCCCTGTGCGCCTTGAACTGCAATGGACCGATCGGTGCCTCCGGCCGGCCCATTGCTTTCAATGTGTGCGGGTACGCGTTGTACCCCTGTGCGCGTTGAACTGCAATGGACCGACCGGTGCCTCCGGCCGGCCCATTGCTTTCAATGTGTGCGGGTACGCGTTGTACCCCTGTGCGCGTTGAACTGCAATGGACCGATCGGTGCCTCCGGCCGGCCCATTGCTTTCAATGTGTGCGGGTACGCGTTGTACCCCTGTGCGCCTTGAACTGCAATGGACCGATCGGTGCCTCCGGCCGGCCCATTGCTTTCAATGTGTGCGGGTACGCGTTGTACCCCTGTGCGCGTTGTACCGCAATGGACCGATCGGTGCGCACCCATTGACAATGGGCTTGCCTGGCAACGGACGCGTTTTCGAATTTCGAACGAGTCGGTTGCTGGAAAATCAGTTGGTCACCCACAACAATGTTGCAAAATCATGTATGTCATGAAGTTGAAGATTTGAAGGATGCTGTGGGCGTGTTTTGGTGCTGCTATTCCATGGATTGGCCAGATTCAGAAGATGCAAACGACTTGGACCTATCACTTTGGACACAAGGGACAGTATCTGCCTCTCCAGCACATATATATTGCTGGCTGTTCCCCTGAGAGCCCACTTGCCTGCACTACATGCTCCAAGACGACATCTGCCACTGCACTGCTGCTGTCTCTGCCCCTCTGGACCCTGCAATGGCACGTACTGTGGAGAGAGCCCCAGCCTTCAGCCTTGAAGAGAACCAGGCCCTGCTGGACAGCCTACTTCCACAGTACAGCAAGCTGTATGGGACACCAGGGGAGCAGGTGAGTGTTCTGTGCACTGCCTTTCTGAATGTGCATTTTGTGTGACTAGCAAGGCTGAGAGTCTGCACGCCACTGGCTAGCAGGCTCACTGAGTAGTTGTCACCCCCCATAGTGTGTAGTGACTTGCACTGGACAGGTATGGTGCAGTGACAGTGCATTTGAACATGGTTTTACTTCCCATGCAATGATACCATGTAGTGACGTCTGGCAAACTGTCCATGGTCAGCTTTGCACTGCCTGTGTACATCATGTGCCCCTGTGATTGAGACATGTATATACAACTGTGTCATGCACGGATATGTTGCATGTGTGGTAATGGCCTTTTCACTTTGTCATCCTGACAGGTTAATGCCCATCGGAAGCAGGAAATCTGGAAGGACATCGTCCGGGCTGTCCGGTCCGTGGGGGTCTACAAGCGCCGGATCCGCAACTGCCAGAAGAGGTGGCAGGACCTTCGGGGCTGGACCCGGAGGATTGCACGGGTCCAGCTGAAGCTGTCGCCTCCTCGCAGGAGGGGCGGAACACGGACCCTGACCCCCCACATGCTCCAGATCCTGGCGGTGGTCTTTCCAGACCTGGATGGGCAGCTGAAGGCCAGACAGCAGCAAGGAGGGGGTGAGTCAAAGACTGCACTGTGAACTCTGTATCACATGCTTTGTGCCCTCCTCTGGCCTGGTTCAACTGCCACAGTGCAGCAGTCATGTTGTCCAGGAGCCATGTCCCTCTATTGTGCACTGCCCACTGCTCATCTGATACCCAGGTGTGGCCCTTACAGTCAGGGAATTGTGTCACTTGGGACTGTGTCCTTGCAGTTTGCTTCACTAAAGGTGGGGGACAGCATCTGTTTCCCTAACTCTGTTGTGGGCATCATGGGTGGGTCCATTGTTCACACAACGCCTGGGTTTGGACATGTGATCTGCGTGTTGCTTTGATATGCGGTCCACTTGCTGAGCTGAGCCACCACATGTGCCTGGGGTATGTGGCACACGCCCATGCAGCGGGTGGGAACAATGTTTGTGCCCCAGGAGTGTGCAGATTACGTGTGTCACACATACATAGCCAGCTATCCACTGTCCAGGGCACATCCCTCATTCATGTGGAGCAGGACAGTCATGCCTACTCCAGGCCATGCAATGCACTCTGTACTCCCACTCCCGTGTATCAGCTGACACATTGTGCACAGTGATTTGACCCCTCCGGTGTCTGCCTCTGTGTCAGTGTGCTGTGGATTAGTTGCCAGGACTGCTGGGGTGTTTCTTGGTAGGGGCTCAGCATGCCCCTGGAGATGTGACCATAGGAGACGATACTTGTGTGTCACATAGGTGTTTGATCAGCTGCCCGTGCAGACTGGGGTATGCGAATGTGATGTTCAGGCAGCTGTTCCCCATTCACAGCAAATTGTGAGGGGCTCAGGTTCAGAGGGTAGTGTCACAGGTCTCCCATATGTCCAATAGGTGTGACCTGGACAGATGAGGGTTGAGATGATGTGTTGTGTGGGGGATGTACATGTGCACTTGTGCAGCTCCAGGACTTGCATTCCCCATGACCTACTATTGTGACACAGTGCATAGTGTTGTTGTCTGGCTGCCAAGTCATACATCACTGAGACAGTGATGTATGACTTAACAGTCATGCCTCTGCCATGGCATGTGTCAACTTATTTGTGGTCCTGCAGGGGAGTGACATGTGCTACATGCACACCATAGTGGCGCTGGCTATCAGGACATGGGTGCATCATGGTGTCTGTCGCTGGTATGCATCACATGCATTTCCTATTTGACTCTGGGCATCCCTTTCATCCGGAAACCTGTACTCACTCAGTGGCAAGAGCTGTGATGTGTCCACACCGTGTCCTCTGCACTGTCCAACTACTGTGTACTTGGTGCATGTGTCCACACTGGGGTGTTGCAATCCAACAGACACCAGACAGATGGGTGCAAGGCCATGTGGGATGTGAGTGCCATGCTTGGCATCAGACTGACAATTGGCTTCTCCTGTTCAGTTAGGGCACTTTTAGCAATGTACAACTAATGATGCCAGGGCTTGCTCTGTGATGTGCTGTGCTCACAGTGGTGTGTGCGTTTGGTGCAGGTGACTGATGTCTGTCTGTTTCCCCATTGTTTGCAGATACATCCACGGCCACGGAAGGGGACAGCTCCACGGACCAGGAGGAGCCAGAGAGCCAGACTGGGTCAGCAGCCGAGGAGTGGTCGGAGGGACCCAGTGGCACGGAGGGCGAGGGGAGCCACACCGAGGAATCCTCAGCACCATCCACCTCAGCTGAGGACCAGAGCAACTCGGAGGATGACTCCCTTGTGGAGGCGGGTGTCAGCAGCCACCACACCCCAGCTAGTGTTGCTGTCCCCGCCACCACCAGCACCACCACCGCCCTCCCATCGGCTCCCATTCCCAAGGTCCGTGGAGGCTCCCATGTTCGGGAGCGTGTCTCCTTTGGCCCAGGCACCGCACCCCCTGCCCCTGTGTCCCCTGCTGCCCTGAGTGAGGAGTCTGTGTACCTCCTTCGCCAGCTCCATGTAGGGCAGACAGCCATGCTGAGTGTCCTCCATGCGCACACCGCACTGTTGACTCAGCTGGTGTCGTTCATGGAGGGCATCTCATCGGGCATGTCTGACCTACAGAGGGGCAACAGGTCCATGGACTCCTCCCTGACGGCAGCAGTGTCCCTCCTCAGACAGTCCCTCACCCCTCCTGCCTCTGCTCCATCCACACTCCCCAGCACCTTGCCCGTCCCAAGCACACACACACCGGCACAGGCACACACCAGCACACACACATCCAGCACACAGACACACACGCCACAAACTAAACGCACACGCACGCACAGTCAGGGGACTGAAACCAGACTCACAGGGGATGGGGCCCTGGTACACACACACGCATCCACGGGCACTGCACAGTCCTCAGTTGCCTCTCCCTCCAAAGCACCCTCCCTTGCCTCACCTGCAACCCCAAAGACCCAGCGCCTCTTCCTCAGTGACCTCGGCCTCTTCCCCTCCGATCCAGCTGCCCCAGCATCCAGGGGGAAGAGGAAGCCCCCCACACGGAGCAGAGTGCCCCTCGCCCCCGGACACCCTCCCCCAGGCGCAGACAGACTGAGGCCCCCACCCGCAAGTCCCCCGGAGTGGTAAGAGCAAGACCCCGCCGCCGCCCTGCAGCTCAAGCACCAGGTCACCTTCCTCCATCCCTCAGGCCCCCACTCCACAGGTGCCCCCGCCACACCCTGCCCCAGGTTCCCCCACCCACAGATATACCATCCCCAAGAGGCTCCGGCCTTCTCCCCTGCCACTTGCTCTCCCGGCACCACACCCCCGCTGCGCTTGTCTGTGCCACTGATGTGGTGAGGGTGTCCTCCCCCTCTGTCCAGCCCACCTTGCCTGTTCCCCATTCTCCTCCCCTGGTGGTAGGCACTGCAGTGGAGTCCACTACCACCCTGTCTGACTTGGGCACTGCAGTGGCGGACCTGTCCACTCCATCTGCAGGGTCCACTGCAGTCGTGCCGGCACCCACAACATCTGAGCCATGCCCCCAGTTGTGCCGGCACACACCATGTCAGACACCTCCACTGCAGTTGTCAGTGGCTCTCCAGCACCCACCACCCCTTCCCTGCTTCCTCCTGGTGAGCCCTGATCCTGTCCCTGCGGTGCCTGGCCTACCCCCCCGGTTGCCCCTCCTAGTGGATTGTCCCTGGTTTTGTGCAGGCATGTGTAGGGTGGCATCTGCCACTGTCACCCACTTGTGACTTTGTTGATGGACTGGCCATTGGCCTTTGTTTATGTTCTACCGGACTTCTACTTTTAATGCCACATATGCTGAATAAAGCAACTTTCTGTTCTCTAGTGCTTTTGCTTCTGATGTACATGATGTTGATGATGCTAACAATGCCCTTGCTGCAGTGATGGTGATATTTGGTCTCATGATGATGAAGTGTTACTGTGCAGGAACCCATGTGGTCCAGGGGTTATGTGTCCTATCCTGTGGTGTATCCATGTCATCCATAGCAGCATCTGAGGGTGTCATGTGTTCAGTATTTGGCAATGAGATTTCCTACTTAGATTGGCAACTTCACATCTGTGGCTTCCACCCCTGCACATCTGTTGTGCCTGCCATTGTTCTATTCGTCTACTTCCCTGACCGTGTGGCCATCTCCAGTGAACATGCAGGTTTGGGCATCAATGGGGAAGGACTCATCTGTGTTGTCAGTGCAACATTGCTATACAAGTGTGTTGGATCTGTGCTGATGATTCCGTTGGCACTTCCATGACCAGGCTGATGGGACGGGAGCCCTCATTTGTTGCTAATTGTTGATTGTGTGTCCCATTGCTGCCATGGTATGGTATCTGTTCGCCTCACATCTGCAGTCTCCACAGGGTATCTGCATGTGTGTGCCCATTGGTGCAAATATGTGGGTCTGCATTCGGATGGTCACTTCTGTCATTGTGTCATTGATGATTGTTGACGGTGTCAGCCCCCATGGGTGTTGTTTGTCTGCACATGGCCAAAGTTATGTCTTATTTGCACTGCAGGATTTGGCTCCCCCAATTTATGTTGCAATGGGACACATACACTACTTTGCCACTGATGTGTTTGTTGTTCTGTGACCAGGAATCATCCATGCAGTTTGGCAGTTGCACCTCTTACTTTGTCAACACTTGCCTTTTGGTCACTGTGATGATGGGGGTTTGGACCCCATTGCCACAATGTTCAAAATGTGCTGCAGCTATGGACCCCACACTTGCCTTTTGGTCACTGTGATGATGGGGGTTTGGACCCCATTGCCACAATGTTCAAGATGTGCTGCAGCTATGGACCCCACACTTGCCTTTTGGTCACTGTGATGATGGGGGTTTGGACCCCATTGCCACAATGTTCAAAATGTGCTGCAGCTATGGACCCCACACTTGCCTTTTGGTCACTGTGATGATGGGGGTTTGGACCCCATTGCCACAATGTTCAAGATGTGCTGCAGCTATGGACCCCACACTTGCCTTTTGCTCACTGTGATGATGGGGGTTTGGACCCCATTGCCACAATGTTCAAAATGTGCTGCAGCTATGGACCCCACACTTGCCTTTTGGTCACTGTGATGATGGGGGTTTGGACCCCATTGCCACAATGTTCAAGATGTGCTGCAGCTATGGACCCCACACTTGCCTTTTGCTCACTGTGATGATGGGGTTTGGACCCCATTGCCACAATGGTCATGGCCTGCTTGCGTTGTGTGTGCCACACACATATTTGTGTGGCACATGTGCTAGGGGGTCACATTGTATGTTAGAAGTCATGTTCGGTGTTGTAGGCATTTGACACAGTCTACACACGCTTGTCATGGTGTTGGGGGATGTCTTCTTCTTGCATTCCCTAGGTTGTGGTGTGCTGGTTGTGTCATGCATTGTCCATCCTATGGGTGGGGGTGGTAGTGGTGGTAGGCATCCTGCCCCCCTGGGTGAGGGTGGTAGTAGTGGTAGGCATCCTGCCCCCCTGGGTGAGGGTGGTAGTAGTGGTAAGCATCCTGCCCCCTGGCTAAGGGTGGTAGTAGTGGTAGGCATCCTGCCCCCTGGCTGAGGGTGGTAGTAGTGGTAGGCATCCTGCCCCCCTGGGTGAGGGTGGTACTAGTGGTAGGCATCCTGCCCCCCTGGGTGAGGGTGGTAGTAGTGGTGGGCATCCTGCCCCCCTGGGTGAGGGTGGTAGTAGTGGTGGGCATCCTGCCCCCCTGGCTGAGGGTGGTAGTAGTGGTAGGCATCCTGCCCCCCTGGGTGAGGGTGGTAGTAGTGGCAGGCATCCTGCCCCCCTGGCTAAGGGTGGTAGTAGTGGTAGGCATCCTGCCCCCTGGGTGAGGGTGGTACTAGTGGTAGGCATCCTGCCCCCCTGGGTGAGGGTGGTAGTAGTGGTGGGCATCCTGCCCCCCTGGCTGAGGGTGGTAGTAGTGGTAGGCATCCTGCCCCCCTGGCTAAGGGTGGTAGTAGTGGTAGGCATCCTGCCCCCCTGGCTAAGGGTGGTAGTAGTGGTAGGCATCCTGCCCCCCTGGGTGAGGGTGGTAGTAGTGGTAAGCATCCTGCCCCCTGGCTAAGGGTGGTAGTAGTGGTAGGCATCCTGCCCCCTGGGTGAGGGTGGTAGTAGTGGTGGGCATCCTGCCCCCTGGGTGAGGGTGGTAGTAGTGGTGGGCATCCTGCCCCCTGGGTGAGGGTGGTACTAGTGGTAGGCATCCTGCCCCCTGGCTAAGGGTGGTAGTAGTGGTAGGCATCCTGCCCCCCTGGGTGAGGGTGGTACTAGTGGTAGGCATCCTGCCCCCCTGGGTGAGGGTGGTAGTAGTGGTGGGCATCCTGCCCCCCTGGGTGAGGGTGGTAGTAGTGGTGGGCATCCTGCCCCCTGGGTGAGGGTGGTAGTAGTGGTGGGCATCCTGCCCCCCTGGCTGAGGGTGGTAGTAGTGGTAGGCATCCTGCCCCCTGGCTAAGGGTGGTAGTAGTGGTAGGCATCCTGCCCCCCTGGGTGAGGGTGGTAGTAGTGGTAGGCATCCTGCCCCCTGGGTGAGGGTGGTAGTAGTGGTAGGCATCCTGCCCCCTGGCTAAGGGTGGTAGTAGTGGTAGGCATCCTGCCCCCCTGGGTGAGGGTGGTAGTAGTGGTAGGCATCCTGCCCCCCTGGGTGAGGGTGGTAGTAGTGGTGGGCATCCTGCCCCCCTGGCTGAGGGTGGTAGTAGTGGTAGGCATCCTGCCCCCTGGCTAAGGGTGGTAGTAGTGGTAGGCATCCTGCCCCCCTGGGTGAGGGTGGTACTAGTGGTAAGCATCCTGCCCCCCTGGGTAAGGGTGGTAGTGGTGGTAGGCATCATGCCACCCCTGGGTAGGGGTGGTGGTGCGCATTCAGGCCCCTGTGTGCATATGTGGCATTGGTGATGGGCATCCCGCCCCTATGGTGCTGCTGTTGCTGGTGTAAGTATATTCTGCATCCCTGTGTGTGTGTGTGATGTGTCGTGTACGTGTTGTATGTGTTTTGTGGTTGGTGTCTGGCTTACCTTCTGCGCCGTACGCGTCCGTGCCTGTTCCGGTAGTAAATGTAGAATATTGGTATGATCGGGACGAAGGGATTCATGGTTGGTTCGTGGTCGTTCGTCCTTCTCGGTGCTTCGCGTCGTCCTCGTCGCTTCGCCTCGTCCTCGTCGCCTCGCCTCGTCCTCGTCGCGTCGTCCTCGTCGCTGCCGTGTTCGTCTCGGAGCCGTGGATCGTGTTGTGGCGCGAATCGGAGCTTATGTGCGCCTCTCCCGGATGCTTTGACGTGCCGTGCGTAGCGACGGGTTCGGCGCGTACGGAAAGCGCATCGTACTTGTCCGGCCGGACGGGGCTGCATTTTTCCTTCCGTGCGACTCGATTCTGCTTTTCCGGATTCGCCTCGGTCGGAGAACAGGACCTGGTTTGGGTGAGTACGGCTCGGCCGGATTCTTTGCTGTTGTGCGCATCGTACTTGCTCGTTCGGTGTGCTGTACGGATCGGTCGGGAAACAGGCTTTCGCATGGCTTTTTTCCCGACCGAATGGTATTGGGTGCGCCTCCGACCGAGATCGGAATCGGCCCCTTAGTCTGTGTTTGAGGGAATTTTAGCAAGGTTGCCAAAATTCATTTACATTTCATAAGTATCACTGTAACAATTGTTGCTATTACTAAGGTCAATAGTCTTCCTGAATTGCGGGCAGAAAAATGTGGATGGGCCTATTGGCACGTTTATAAATGATTCATCTATCATTTATATATACTCACAGAACCATGTCTCCTGGAAACGAATTATAGCATATTTGGTAGAAATCTCCTTGCAGGCTTCTGTAAACCTTGTATGTACTATGAAAGCAATTTTAGACTGCGTGAGAGGTTTCATTCTTAATCTAATTCACTGAGGATACTACACTCTATTCCATTCACCCAAGCTTGCATAGCAATTCTCATCTAACATTCTTTGGCTCCTTCGAGCATTCTGAAGTCTTGAAATAGTTATTCTCAAATTCATTTTCATTGTTAATTTTGATTAAAGACCTTTCTGGATGTATGATCAATTACTTTTTTGCTAACAGGAAATGAACTTGGTTAATCAGAAATCCTGCATGATATTGAAAAAACTGCTTTGCTTCTGTTCTTTCAAAATGAAATTCATCATTAGCTACCAGTTTAATACCTTGAGTGTGTAACTTATTCTCTGCCATATAATGCTTCCATTGCTAGTCTGAAGTATAGCAGAATTTTTGTTATCTCTCTTCCTGTTTTTATGTTTACAAATCTCACATGTTTTTAATCACTAAAAGCTAAATGCTTTCAGTGATGGACAACAAGATAGGGCCTGCACTATCCTAGACCGATTTAAGGGTTTAATTTTTGTTTATTTTATTTGAGAAGAATGTATCTGTACACACACAGAGGTTTTACTCTGAACCATTGTCTTGCATGACAGTGAAATAATTAGTAATTATTATTACCTTTTCCTGCATATCTTTTTCCAAATTATCTTGCTATAATGGTTGTTTTCCTTTCCATGTTCATACCCAATAATAGATTTAATTTATTTGAAGGGATAATTGCTGCTTTGAGGAATCTGGACTTGGTTGTGCCATTGAACCTAAACGTTTTATATGTGCATCCGGCTTAGTGTTGCTTCCTAAGAAACCAGACCCCAAAAATCTATGGGAATCTAATTTGCTCCAGACTGCCTTAATTTGTTGTACTATTTTATAATAACATATTCTCATTAAAAGAATATAACTTTTATAAAATATACTGTCTCCTCTCTTTTTTATCAGCATTGGCCTTCTTGAGGGGAAGACTGAAGAGGAAGGGTTATCCTCAGGATGTGAAATCTTCTTATCTCCTGGTGGTCTACTTTTATTGATGTTTGCTATTGGTTGAACTCAGGAGGGCATATAAAGATTTATTCGTTTTAGCTCTGTTGTTTTATTGCAAGGTGATTTGAGTGGGATTTTAATACATCATTGTTTAATACATTAGCTTTGGAAATCCCTTGTAGAGTCTTTTGCATTAGTAACCTTATGTACAACATCAAACAGGAAGAACTAGTTGATGTTTCTCAGTTTAAAATTGATGGGACGTTATCCACTGGTTGTATATCCTGGTGATGTGTTGTGTCCTGTCTATCTGTTTGTAAATTTGAAGACTTTTTGCTACCACCAATTATATCCTTCGTTTGTGAATTCTCGATGAAAGGAGGGGTGGTCAGACATGGTGGGGTTAAAAGTTGAGGCTCAGGAGGCCCTCGACTGAGTCTGTGAATAACTGTGCAAAGACTGAATCATGTGTCTCAAAACAGCTGCTATTGACTTTGTCTATGGGAGATATGGTTACAGACTACCTTCTCTTCACTTTAAAATTCCTCATGAGGTCATAAGCAGTGCATGGCGGGAGTGCAAGTTATAGTTAGCTCAATAAACTGTAACTTGTCGATTTCAGTGTTTTTTTTGTATTTATATGTTACTTTTGATCTCATTTCTACACCTAACTATAATGTCACACTAACCTTTTTTTCCAGTAATTTTTTTTTTTTTTAATCATATTCAAACTTGGCCATCCACCCAACTCCCTTGGGCAACCTTCAGCCAACATCTCAACTACTCACAGCTATGCACAGTGGGGGTTGGCCACAAGGCCTGGCCTGTGGTCAGGCCCTGAGTCCAACCCGAGAGTGGGCATTCAATCTCCAACTGCACAGTGTCAGGGACTGTCCGGGACTATGTCGGTAACACAGTCAGGGACTTGAGCAAGGACTGGGGACTGGGTAGAAAACGTACTGTGCACAGAAAGAGTAGTACAGCGCTGCCCAGGATCACACAGGGAGTCAGAGGAGAAAAAGGGATCCAGAGGGGGAAGCCTGTACAAGTGAACAAGATGGCTAAGACTCAGAAAGGAAGGGCACTCACGAGGCAATTTAGCATTCAGACTAACTACAACCAGGACGGACGTGCAAGACATTAATATAAAAACAACATGAACAATAAAGGGAATGTGGGGTAAAGCACTCAGGAGCTCCACACGGTAAGACTAAAGCTCAGTAAGTTCCTCACTCACAATTGCTGTTACAGATACTGACTGCAAATACCCACATATAGGATATTCATGCAAAGGCAGGGTCTGTGGAACTGATACCTAAGGTGATGTTATAAATGTAACTCAAAGACAATACTCACAGTGAACAAGAAACACCACCTAGGTAGTCAGCTGTGCCCATGGATCCTGGCGATCAAACAGGAACACGCAAGGCAGTAACAGCAAGGGGGTAGAACTAAACACAAGCACAATAGACAAGGAGCTAGCAAAGAGGAGTGCTTAACAGGAAAGGAAGGAAATCACAGGGCACACTTGGCAGAAAGCAGATAGCAAACATACAAGGTAACAGAAGCAAGACAGCAGAATAGAAAGACAGCAAACTAGGAACAGGAACCAAGGAAATGGGTAGAAAGGCAGGGACTGGAAAGGGATATACAGAAGGGGAGGCTACAAGGGTATACTAGAATAGTGCAGGTTTAGGAATCAAGAAAACAAAGTAGCATAGAAGGCAGTGCTGGGGCAGGGACAAGAATTGAGCTAAGGCTCAGGAGTCAAGGTAGCACTGCAGGCAGTGCTAGTTCAGGAACAGGAAATTACTATAGTTCAGGAGTCAAGGTAGCACTGCAGGCAGTGCTAGTTCAGGAACAGGAAATTACTGTAGCCCAGGAGTCAAGGTAGCACTGCAGGCAGTGCTAGTTTAGGAACAGGAAATTACTATTGCCCAGGAGTCAAGCTAGCACTGCAGACAGTGCTAGTTCAGGAACAGGAAATTACTAAAGCTTCAGGAGTCAAGGTAGCACTGCAGGCAGTGCTAGTTCAGGAACAGGGAAATTACTAAAGCTTCAGGAGTCAAGTAGCACTGCAGGCAGTGCTGGTTCAAGGAAACAGGAAATAGCTACAGCTCAGGAAACAAGGAGTCAAGAGAGCACTGCAAGCAGTGCAAATCAGGAACAAGAAATAGCTGAAGCCCAGGAACAGGAACAAAGAATAACTATAGCTCAGGAACTCGAGAAACAAGGTAGCCCTCAGGCAGTGCTAATTCAGGCACAAGGAATAGCTATAGCTCAGGAACTCAGGAAACAAGGTAGCACTGCAGGCAGTGCTAATTCAGGCACAAGGAATAGCTACAGCTCAGGAATCCAGGAATATCAAAATCTCAGGAAACAAGGATCGGTCTCACTGGAAAACAGCTACAATGACCAACACTGGGCTGAAGGGAGCTGGGGCTTAAAAGAGCTTACAGTACTCATGCACATCAGGTGTGAGCAGGCTAGCAGCAGCCAGCCACAGGTGAGCTGAATTCCTCCACCCATCCTTGGCCTGCAGGGGTGGAGACAAAGCAGTGAGCAGGGGATTATAGGTAATGGAGTTTCCAGCATGAGCAGACTGGCTTCCACAAAACCCGGCATGGATTGGGAACGGATGTCAATTCCTAAATGATGTCCAAATGCCTGGAAGTCAGGATATGCATACAGGGGAGTGTCTGGAAGCATATTAGAATACTGGAAAGCCCCACAATTCGGCCCCCTGGTGATGGGAACGAGAGCACAGGAAGTGAATCGTGACACACAGGGCCTTTGGCTGTGCTCAACGGGAGATTTCCAGCAGGTTCTCCGAGGTCCAGCCAACCCGATGTCTCAATATGCCAGGTGCAGCCCCAAGAGGCTTGATGCTTATCTACAGCAGCTGCGGCCCCACCTGGGCCAAACAGGTAGCTGTACATCTTGCATGGCCCTGTCTGCCAACATTGGCCAGACAAGGGCTACCACTAAGTGTTTGGCCCAAGGGGGGAGAAGCTTTTTGGGGCTGCATCTGCTGTATGATGTTGTATGTCTCTTGCAGTCCCAACTGGGTCAATTGGGCAGGTGCAGTCCCAAATGGACTATTGTTATTGTAAGGCAGTTATATCACCAACAGGGCCAATTAGGCAGTTAAAGCCTTGATTGGGTTGAAATCATTATAAAGAAGATGAAGCCCCAAACTGGCCCATTAGGCAGTAACAACATGGATTTTGCCAAACAGGTGATGTCACAAAATGGTTCCCTGCCTGAACTGGATATGAGAGTCAATTTGAACCCTTCACAGCACGAGTTGCTCCTTGCTCACTCTCAGCTCTTCAGCTGGATGTCCCACAGCCCGGGGACATGCTGGGCTTCTCCTCATGGACAGTTTCCCCTCCTGCAGGACCAGTCAGACTCTTTCCTTCTTTTATAAGGCAGGGAGGTTTCTAAGCACTCATGCAGACCCTTAGCCCCTCCAGAAGAAAGTGAAGAATGTAAGTGATGTCCTCTCAACTCTGGGAGACCATCTGTCAGGCAAACAGCAGCCCTGGTCTCACAGCAGTCTTTCGAGTACTCAACTCAGCAGTGTGCTCACTTCCTTGGTCTTGAAAGACTAGAAACAGAAACACAGTGGGACAGGGCATGTGAATTCACTGTACCAAACTTTAAAATTAGTGAGGAGTGGTTCTCCTTTCAATATCCTTCTCAGCCTGCTCGCCACACAGATCTTTTATGTAGCATGTTGCTTCTCACAGGAGATGGCTTGGCTGTCTTCAAACTGAAGCCTCCGTAACACAGGCACAATGAAGTGTAGGGTTTAGGTGACTGGCTATCATGAGCCCAACTGAAGCAGTAATTATGAGTAAACAAAATGGAAAGCCTGACCTAGGAACCTCCAATGCTGCCCCATCCCTCAACCCTATCATCAACCAAATACAGTGCTCAGGAAGACATAATCAGCAGCCACTTGCTAAATAAAGTCCTCATGGTATTTCTAAAGGTTGCCCTGTATCCATCCTTCTGAATTCAATGTCTGGATCTCCACCCTACAGCCACTGGAATGCAGGCAATACACTTCCACTGTCTGGACAAGCTGTCTTTTTTGTCCACCTTGCACTGTGCCAGGCCAGGGGTATCCAAAATGGCACCCACCCGCTTAGGTTCACTCACATACATAGTCATGCCACAGTTGACATGCTGAACACACCACACACATGCATGCTCTCGGCATATACAGCCTGCTTGGCTGCGGCAGGCATTCCTTGGATTATCTGGGGAAGCCTATAGGTCCAGGTTGTGCATAGCACTTAGTTAGAAGGGTGTTGTGGAGACCCATGCACCTTGGGCTGTGCAGAATAGATTGTGCAAGGAGCAACTGAATGGTAGCCTGTTAACAGATTGCAGCAAGAGAACCATCCTGCCTGCTGCCTCAATGTTTTGGGGTGGAAAGACTCTTAGCCCCTGTAAGCACATAGAGAGTGTCGTTGACTGCACATTTGAAAAATGGCATTGTATTGTAACCTCTTAGCGCCTACTGGTACAATGAGGGTGTTTGTACTGTGGAGGGAAGCGCCTTCACCTGTATTTCCATCCTCAGAAAGGTTCAGGACGTATCTTAGTTTTGATAAAAAGCCCTGCCATTTAGAACACAGTCGCTGCTTTTAACGCCGACGTGACAAGTGGGCAATCTGAATACCCCCCACCCCACTTCCTGGTATCCGCATGAGTTCACTGTGGAAAACACTTGGCGACCTGGACTTTAGGAAATCTTTCTCTACAGACACAAACCACTGAGAACAATAACTTATGTCACATTTGGACTTGTTTACCTCTGTGTTCACAAACTGGATTTTTGATTGTTTTGTACTGAGACTATTTAGTCAACTTTAATTCCTTAACATGCATCACACTTTTAGGGATGCTTGAGAAACTTCTGTATGACCCCTCATCAGAGGTAATAAGAGCGATGTAAATGCAATTTAAATGTCAATGTATCGTGGCAGCACAGTACCTATATGTTTTTTTTCATTCAAGGGTAACAATGCAGTCTGGGTATTGCCTTGGAAAGTCTGCCTTGGGCTAAATGCAAGGAAATAAACTACCACCCTCCCAAAACTCCCTGATTTGGTAGTAAAAAAATTACACTAGTTGGGGTGGAGGGGCCTTCATAACCTTTATGCTTCTGCATCTGCTGCACTAACTGTAGCTATGACCCTACGCCTGGGTGGCATGCAGAGACCTTGCAAGTTGAAATACAAGGGACTATCACACCTACCCCTGACCTCGGAAAGGGTTGTAAAAGATTCTGTCTAGGGGAAGATCTTTAAAAGGCCCCTTGTTTTATTGCAATCAGAGCAGAGCAATTTGCATAAAGGGTGCTTCCTAAGCTATTGTTTGTTGATTCAGTGCGGGGAGGAGGAACAGAAATTGTCTTTTCAAATCAGAAAGGGCCCAGCAGTGTGTGTTCTTGAACTTAGAAAAGTGCTTTTGAGGGAATTTTAAAATTCTCTTTTCAAAGGATTCTGTGGCTTTATCATTCATACAACAGTCCAAGGTAATACCAATGGTGTAGCATTTAATTCCATCACTGTGTTTGGAGACAGAATTTTAACTTCATAATTTTAAATATTTGAATGGCAGCATGTTAGACCTGACACGCTTGAGCTAGTGTTTCCCTAAACGTTTTGCTTTTTCCTCATGGGTTTGGCTGATTCTCTTTTAGTGGCCTTAGGGCTCTGGGCACTTTCACACTGTAAATGCATGTGGTGTCTGATTCACAGGTTGCGACCCTCGGAGGTGGGGGCGTACCCGTAGCAGTGTCTCATTCTACCTCATGTGGCACCGCTGAACTTGCGCCTGTGTGTATAACTGGAATTGCCTGGTGCAACTCAAATCAATACACACCAGATGTTGTGCCTCTTTTCCAAGAAGGCACGGAATTTGCAACTCTTCGTTGTGTGTGACTGGAATTGTTAGTGTGATGCAAATCAACGCGCACCAGATGTTGTGCCTCATTTCCTGGGAGGCACAGAATTTGCAACTCTTCATTGTGTTTGTCCGGAATTGCCTAGTGCGACTCAAATTAACACACACCAGACTTTGTGCCTCATTTCCAGGGAGGCCGAAAAATAGTGACAAGGGAAACCCTACTCACAAAGGAACCAGGGTACGTATAATATGAACAGAAACAGTGGTTCCTGTGGCACAAATGAGATCTACAGAAAATGCTAATATTTATATGCGCAATCGCAATGCAAAAAATGGGTTAAGTCGATATCCAAAGGAGAAGAACCATACACATTGGGTATAAACAATAGTTATTTATATAAGTATAAAGACAGTTATTCAAATGAACAGTGCATTGTGTCCCCAGTGAACATGGAACCTAAAACAATTAGTGAAATATATGTATCATATACATATGGTTTCCAAAACATAAACCATATGTATATGATACATATATGTCACTAATAGCATTTTCTGTAGATTTTACTTGTGCCACAGGAACCACTGTTTCTGTGTATATCATTTCCAGGGAGGTACATAATTGATAACTCTTCATTGTGTGTGACCGGAATTGTCTGGTGTGACTCGTACGAATAAGCACCAGACATTCCAGGGAGGCGCGGAGGAGCGGTTTAATGTTCTGGAGTGCCCGTATTGCCTGGGCACTTCTTTGATCGACTAGTGGCCTACGGGGTGCCTCCTTCTTCCAAGAGGCTCCTCTGCTTCATTCTCCATTCATCTATTGCTCCATTGGGTGCCCTCAGTGCAGCAGACCAACTGCCCTCTCCTCACCCAGTCTGACAACTTCGTGTTCCCAGGTAGTATTGCCTAGATCGGGCCTGAGTGGTGAGAGCAATTGACTGGGGTAAAGTACGCTTCTGAGAGCGATCGGAAGCCGGTCAAGAGACTGCATGACCCCCCTGAGCTTCGCAGAACTGAGCTGGTACCTGCAGTCACAGTGTGGAATCCTTTGATTGAACTTTCTGAGTAGTGGCCAACCTCCATTTGTCAGCTGCCACCTGATTAGTCTGTTGCCTACCCCCACCTTTTTCCCCAAACCCTGACTAAGTATGACTCTGGCTGCTATCAGCCTAGTATCAGGGGGAAGATTTTCTTTATCTCCAGCCTGTGGCTCTAGGGTAGTGGGGATTAGCCGAGGGGTGGAGGAGGACTTGGGCGATGGGGTCTGCGAGTGCATTATCAACCGACCCGCCAGATGTCAGCGCACCGCATTAGGGTGCTGTGTGCGAGTGCGCTCAATACCGTCCTGCCTGATGTCAGTAGCACTGCGAATTGATGCTGAGAAGAGTGTGTGTGAGTGACTGTCTGTGATTAATTACACCGCACGGTGGTGTTGCCGTACACGTTGTTTCCTTGACAAAAGAATATTACATTTGACATTGGTTTTTACCCATGCGTCCTTGTACCACGGGGCTATTTAAAAGTGTTGCAATTATCTGTATGTACACAGTTCTGATATCGTTGTGAACTGGGGTGCACCATATAACTCTGTGGTATTGAATTAGAATAATTGCCAGGGTAAGCCTCATTCTGACAACTTTTTGCACCGCTTAAGATTGTTGGGGGGATAATGTAGGATTTTTCCCAAGTGTGCAAATTACTGATGTCATTTTTAACATGGTTGGGCCTAGTACTGCTAGTGATATTGTCGAGTGTGATTTATGCCCAGAAATACATAATATTTATGTTGTGTTAGTTAATGTGTATGTTGAATACAAATTTTGTTTACAGACACCACGTGTGAAATCTCTTTTGTGATGCTCAGTGTATTTATTGAGTGAGAGTGTTGTGCCAATGCTTTACACATTGCCTCTGTGTTAAGCCTGACTGCTCAGTGCCAAGTTACCTAAGGGTGATCGCAGGTTATACAGTGAGTGTAATCACCTGGCCCTGATGGGAGTGGTAGGGTCTGCCTAGTCAGGGCCTTGTCTCAGCCAACTAGAACGTGCCAGTTCCAGCACAGCACAGCATTTTAATTCGATGATGTTGAATATGTGCAGTTTTTTAGTTGAAATATCAGTTGACTATTTCCTAATGGTTTCTGCCATATTGTTTTTGGACATTAAATAATTGTTCATAGGGAATCACAATTGAGTCTGCAAGTATTTTTAAATTTGTTATTTGTGTTTAAAGGTATTTATTGATTCTGTTGCTAGTTTTATATAACTAGTAGAGATTCCTATATTTTTTTAGTGGGGCATACACACCCCAATGCCCAAAATCCCTCACTGTGCAATTACTTTTTCTGGAAACTATTGTAGCCAGTCAAATGGAACCTACACCATTTACCTTGAAATGCTGTGCTTTGTTTATCAAAATGTGTATATGAATTTGAGTCTGCAATGTGAAACAAAAACATAATCTTGATTTGGAACAAAAACCTAACCTTGATGTGGGCCTGTGCCAATTTATATGTGGCATTTGGATTCTGATCAATCAATCAATCAGTACATTTGTAGAGCACACAACTCACCCGTGAGGGTCTCAAGGCACTGGGGGGGGGGGGGGGCGGGGTGCTGCTACTGCTCGAACAACCAGGTCTTGAGGAGTCTCCTGTAGGCCAGCAGGTCCTGGGTCTGTCGTAGGCGGATGGGGAGGGTGTTCCAGGTTTTAGCGGCGAGGTGGGAGAACGATCTGCCGCCTGTAGTCGATCGATGGATGCGGGGGACGGTGGCGAGGGCGAGGTCAGCGGAGCGCAGCTGGCGGCTCAGGGTGTAGAAGGTGAGTCGTTCGTTGAGGTACGCTGGTCCAGTGTTGTGGAGAGCTTTGTGAGCGTGGGTGAGGAGCTTGAAGGTGATCCTCTTGTTGACAGGGAGCCAGTGAAGGTCTTTCAGGTGGGCTGAGATGTGGCTGTGGCGGGGGATGTCGAGGATGAGGCGTGCAGAGGCGTTCTGTATGCTTTGTAGTCTTTTCTGGAGTTTGGCTGATGTTCCTGCATAGAGAGCGTTGCCGTAGTCCAGTCTGCTGCTGATGAGGGCCTGGGTGACTCTCCTTCTGTTACCGGTGGGGATCCATCTGTAGATCTTGCGGAGCATGCGGAGGGTGTTGAAGCATGAGGAGGAGACGGCGTTCACTTGCTCGGTCATTGACAGTCCAGGATGACTCCCAGGTTGCGTGCGTGGTTAGTGGGCGTCGGTGCAGCCCCCAGTGAAGCTGGCCACCATGAGTCGTCCCAGGCGGAGGGGGTGGGTCCGATGATGAGGACCTCCGTCTTGTCCGAGATCAGTTTCAGGCGGCTGATCGTCATCCATTCGGCGATGGCCTTCATTCCTTCGTGGAGGTTGGATTTGGCGGTGGTGGGGGCCATGGTGAGGGAGAGGATCAGCTGGGTGTCGTCGGCGTATGAGACGATGTTGAGGTCGTGTGATCTGGCGATGTTGGCGAGTGGTGCCATGTAGATGTTGAAGAGTGTCGGGCTGAGGGACGATCCTTGGGGTACGCCGCAGATGATCTTGGTGTATTTAGAGCGGAATGGGGGGAGGCGGACACTCTGAGTTCTGCCGGTGAGGAAGGAGGTGGTCCAGTCCAGTGCTTTGTCGCGGATCCCTGCGTTGTGGAGGCGTGTGCGGAGGGTGTGGTGGCAGACGGTGTCGAAGGCGGCCGAGAGGTCCAGGAGGATGAGGGCTGCAGTTTCTCCATTGTCCATCATGGCTCTGATGTCGTCGGTTGCGGCGATGAGGGCTGTTTCGGTGCTGTGGTTGCTGCGAAATCCGGATTGGGACGGGTCCAGGATGTTGTTCTTTTCGAGGAAGGAGGTCAGTTGCCTGTTGACGATCTTCTCGATGACTTTCGCCGGGAACGGGAGGAGGGAGATGGGCCGGAAGTTCTTGAAGTCCTTGGGTTTCTTCAGTAGGGCGTTGATCTCGGCGTGCTTCCAGCTCTCTGGGAAGGTGGCAGTCTCGAAGGAGCTGTTGATGATCTTGCGGAGGTGGGGTGCGATGGTGGAGCTTGCTTTGTTGAAGATGTGGTGCGGGCAGGGGTCGGATGGTGAGCCGGAGTGGATGGTGTTCATGATTTTGATGGTGTCTTCGTCGTCGACGTGGGTCCAGGAGAGCAGGGGGTCGATGATGATGAAATATTGGATAAGATAATTTGAATGGGTAGCTACGTACCTGAAGCTGTAAACTATTAAGCCCATCTCTGAGTGTGAGAAATTGGGTTTTTGGTTGAATGAGTGAGGTGACTCCTTTTTAAGCAACAACCACAATCCCTGTCAGGGCGAACCACAAAATTACCGTAATTGACCTGTGCTTAACCCTTTGATAGCTTGACACCAAAGCAGTCAGGCTTAGCTAGGAGGCAATGTGCAAAGTATTTGTGCAGCACACAAACAGTAACAAAGTAAAAACACAACACAGAAAAATCCCACGCCAATATTGAAGTATAGAGTAAATTAATAAATCATTTGACATCAAACCAGCACAAATCCAATCAATAGAACCAAAGTTGTGAATTTTTAAAGTTGAAGGTACAAAATAGCACCTAAAAGATCAAAGCATCAACCAGAGTGCGAAATTTCAAAGTTCTGAGAAGGCAAAGCTCAGCGAGGGAAGCCTGTAGGCAGTGTCCAGGGAGGGAGCGCCATCGTTGGAGAGCCGCTGGATGAAGTCGCAAAGGCGATTTCTACGTTTGGACTAAATCTCTTTTTATGATGTTGAAACTCTCCAGCAGGGCAAAGCTGAAGGCTATAGCCGACGAGAGTTCAAGAAGGCTGATACCCCTTTGCCAAAGGACCGCTGAACAGGATTTGCTGCTGCGGAGCAGAAGGTAGCGGGAGCTGCTGCAATGTCAGACTGACCTGTTGTGCACATTGGGAGGATAGACGAGCAAGTAGGTCCCGTTCTTCTTTCGGGTCTTAGAGCAGTTTTTAGATTTTGGCTATCAGGGCACCTTTAGCACCAACTTCCCAATCTGAGTATGCTATTCCATTAAATGAATCAACACGTTATTGTTGTTGGGCAGACAGGTCGACTCTAGAGGCATCCTTTTTAGGCTGCACGGCCCCTCACCCACCGGAGTGGGTGATCATTGGGTTGTGCTCCTCCCTGGGCAGGTGCTGCAATGCCTACTAAGTCCCTCAAGGGGGGCTCTTTGCCAAGATCTTTTCTACACGAGCTGGTTTTGGGGTAAGAAGCTGAGGTTTGCCTTATGCCTAGCTCTGGAAAGGGTATGGTAGATTGGGATTGGGAAATTAAAATTGGCTATGGGTTGCCAAATGATCACTCATTTATTGTTTACAGGAAACTCATGCCAAGACTAAAAACAAGCTAAGAATCATTAAGGAAAACAATGAACCACCGGATCTTATGAAAAGGTCAACATGTTCCTTGCCTAATGTGCTCTAAAATGTTCAATGGCAATTCACCAGGACCATATGACCATGTCTTAATCTACCCTGCAGTAGGAAGTCTTGCTCCTACATTTGTAAAATGGAGTTCCTATTTTCTAAATCACTTCTCTGGAGATCTGGGATCAGTCAGACCCAGTTGTAAAATGTTTCCGGGCCCCTTAGAATGCCATGGAGCTGTTTCTAAAGCTTGCAATTGTAGTCTGAAGAAGCACTGTGAAAATCCTACATGCTCACTTGCACCTTTTAGTACCACCACCAAGGGTCCAGGACTAGAGGAGCACCACTTGGGGGCTTAGGACTCACTCAGGCTGGATCCAAGTGCAGGTTTAAGACTGTTGGAGCCTTTTCTGTCCCTGACACTCTGATCAGGAGGCCAGCCAACTAGCCCTTGGAGTCACTCTGGTAGTTCTGGGTTAAAATGTAGAAAAAGGACACATGCAGCAGAGCAGGTATTGAGGGTTCAAGGCAGGTTCCAGGCAGCAAAGCAGTCTTACCAGTTGCAGCAAAGCACTCTTGTGAAGTACATAGTCGGCAACAGCAGCAGGCAGTCCTCTGATAGTCCTTCCGCAGGTCAAGAAAGTGAAATGAAGAGTGGGCTTGAGGGTCCCCTTTTTATACATGGTGACTTCTTTGAAATAGGAGAAGTTTCTAGAAGTTTCTAGAGAATTCCTTTTGAAATGGATGAAGTTTTCTGCTTTCCCTCCCCTCACTCCAAGCTGGCTGCATGAACACTGCAGGGGTGACAAGTCTTTTGTGCGAAGGCAGAGCACAGGCTATTCAGTTGCAAGTGGGACAGTGCCCAGTTCTGCTCCCTATCCTGCCAGTTGATGGCCCATCCAGGCACACCTAATCCCTCTATTGTGTGGCTGTCTGGGAGGAATAAACAAAGTCCAACTGCCAACTACACCCAGTCATATGAGCTAGGATAGGCTGCAAGCGCCAAATAGTTGAGGGCAGGAACATGCCAACTTTTTAAAAGTGGCTTTTTCAAGATTATTATCTAAAATCAAATTTAAACATTAAAGAGGATTTTTAATTGCAATTTCTCAGACACCAAACATAAAGGGCCCGATTCACAAAGGTAAACAGAGACACAAGTCTAACTTTATGAATTTCGGTATTCACAAAGCACATTTATGAGTAGTAAAGTTAGACTTTTGTCTCAGTTAAACTTAAGTTTTGGTCTTACGTTTAACTGAGACCAAAAGTGAGACAAAAGTTTAATTGTACTACTCGTAAATGCTCTTTGTGAATACAGAAAGTCATAAAGTTAGACTTTTGTCTCAGTTTACCTTTGTGAATCAGGCTCGGAATGTTCACCTATTCCCGATTAAACATTAGCACTAATTAAATGTAATAAGGCAACCTAATGTTATCCTATGGGAGAGGAAGGCCTCATAGTAGTGAAAAACGAGTTAGGTGTTTTTCACTACCAAGACACGTAAAACCTTAAAAGCACATGTCCTTCCTTTTAATTGCAATGCATCATGCCCTATGGACTACCTAGGCCCTACCTTAGGGGTAATCTATACGCAATAAAATGTGAGTTTAAGCCTTGGGAAGGGGTTATACTGCCAAGTTGAGTTGACAATTTAAAACTGCATTCAGGCTGCAGTGACGGGACACGTTTGAATTGGCTCCTTAAGTGCATTTAATTTACAGGCCCTGGGTATATGGCATACCACTGTACAAGGTACTTATAAGTAAATGTAATAAACCAATCAGGTGTAAGCCAATTGTACCATGTTTTAGGGATTGAGCACAAGCACTTTAGCACTGGTTAGAGTCCTCAGGCCAACAAAACAAATTTAGCAAAAATTGGAGTAGTGAAGGCCAAAGGTTTGGGGGAAGATCACCCTAAGGCTCACAGGTCTAACACTAAGGTCCCTGATTTAGATCTTGGTGGATCTGGTCCCACTGTCACTTTTCCGATGGTTTTACCACCCACCTACTTGGCGGTCCGCCCATTCCATTTAGATGTTTGAGGCTCTATGGACAATAGTCCATCCGAGTATCGCCGTCTCCCTGAAGTATTTTCCTCCCAAGTCAACGGCATCATAGGCAAAAGCCAGCCAAGATTACTTCCAGGACAATTACGATGTGCCTTTCGATCAAGGAAACTGTGGTGGGGACACCTCCAACCTTGAGTTGGCGGAATAGAAGGAAATGAGGTAGAAACATGCTTTTTTTTGCTGTTTTCAACTTCCGTATCTGCCTTGTACCCCATTGTCCAGGTCTTTCCTTTGCTGCTACTACTTGACCACGACACTAATCAACTCCGTAGTCTCCGTTTTACTATGAATTGTGCATTAACATTTGCTTTGGCCTCGTGTATTTTCAGGGGCGGTTCCTGCCTTTGGGCTTTGGGGCATTGACCCAGTGTATATTATGCCCCCTCGGAAACCCTTTTACATATAAATGCAAGTTTTTGTTTGACTACTCGCATGGCAGTTAATTTAATGTGCCCCTGCAGCTAGCCTTAAGCCGTGGGCATCAGTGACTGTGAAGTGGGTAGGGTTTAACTTTCATCTACATTGCAGCGGAGCTCAGAGCACCTAGACTCAAAGTGCTTCCACCTACCACACATTATAGAGTGCAGGTTGCTCAAAGCCTCAGACCCCCAGTCTCCTAATGAGAGGTGAATTTGCCCGTGCAAGTCAATCCTGGCACTCCTCTCATGCAAGGGAGCAGCATCTGGATTGGCTGCCTGTGGTTGCTAGACCTAGTCTAGGCCTCGGGTGCAGAGGGGCCCGGGGTGGGAGGCTCATGACCAATCATTTTAATGGATTAATGTGAAGCCATGCAGTGATTGGCCATGTTTACCGTGGCTGGGCAAGGCTGCTTTCAGTGTGTTGCTTTGCACAAGAGGTCCGAGAGGGAGAGACCATCAGTAGATACCTGGTGACCTCTGTGGCCATGCTTGAGTCACATTGTCCTACTGACTCCTGTGACAGATTAACTAAAGCAAACACAAGAAGATGATGGACGGAGGGCTGAAACTTTTCAGACACTCACCCCCAGTCACAGATCTGGGTTGAATCCATCATCATTCTTTAGCTCACTTCGCCACCCCAGTTCAGACACAGCTATATGCAAATCAGTCTTGACCCTGTGCCTCATGGGAACAGTCCAGCCTGAACTGCCAAGCCAGGTCTTCATTGGACCGGAAACAAGCATCCTGGGACCGGTTTCGGGCTAACAGCCCTCATCAGCCAGGCTAGCTTGAATCCAGTGGCACAGTGAGCAAGGGACCCACGTCTGGGCATACCCTGCCAACTTAGGGCGAACAAAGCAAACACAAGGAGAAGATGGACGGAGCGCTGAAACTTTTCAGAGACTCACCCCCATTCACAGATCTGGGTTGAATCCATCATCGTTCTTTAGCTCACTTCGCCACCCTAGTTCAGACACAGCTATATGCAAATCATTCTTGACCCTGTGCCTCATGGGAACAGTGCAGCCCGAACTGCCAAGCCATGTCTTCCCTGGACCGGAAACAAGCATCCTGGGACCTGTTTCGGGCTAACAGCCCTCATCAGCCAGGCTAGCTTGAAGATAAACTAAAGCACAGATCTGCTCGATCCCATGGAGTCGAGTCCATCTACTACTAATCTGTGAATTCAGGTGAGCACCAACCACCCGTCCATTTACAGAGATTTGCGGTGCCATGATGCACAAGTATTTGAGCTTGGTATGCGTGCTGTGTTTCTTTGCATGTCAAGCTTCACGAGTGACCTATGAATATTTTCAGGGCATTTGCTATGCCAAGCTTCATGAGTGACCTATGTATAGGTATATTTTCATGGTATATGCTGTTGCTATGTGTTAAGTGTGTGCAGAGTTTCAGGCCGGCACGGTGGGTGCATATGCATTTGAATCATGACCATGATGACTAGTAGAAATGGCCGCATATGGTTTGTTTTAATATCAGGGAAAGGAACAAACAGTAAAAACCACCAACCTGACCCCTTTTGGACTGCCATCTCAAAACACGTATGTGGCCTACACTGGCACTGTGCATTGGCCATGAGTCCTGCTCAGGTAAAGGACCGGCAGACGCTAGAGCTCACATCACGCCTTATGGTCCTTCCAGGGCGCTTTGCTCTTTTTCCAGTTTCCTACCCTCTGTCCCCAAGATAAAAATGCCTTAACTGGAGAAAGATCCTTTTTTAACCCCCACCCAATCAAGCCCTGGAAGAACTTCCATTTAATATTAGAGGCCGAATCGATTATTTGGCCTTCGGGAAAAAATCTGGGTTTTTTTCGCAGTAGGGGCCAGCATAACCTGATGGTGGGTATTTGTGCTTTAAAAATTGACATGCATTTGTTCAGGAGTTTCCTGAAGCAGGGACAGTTACGGAGGGAGTCGAGAAGAGGAAGGTTCCCCACAATGCACTTAGATTGTGGGGAATGCCCCTTTCCACAGCACATTTCCCTGACTCCTCCACACACACCTTACATAGTCTTCGGATTTACCCAGTGCCACTGAGTCCACTGCTACATTCACTACCTACTCTCTAGACACACAAGCAACACACCGACACAGTACGTGTGGCAGTGAGTGGCATCAGTATTAGTAAACCAAATTCATGAAGTTTCCCGCGTGGAGAGGCCGCAGCTGTGATGACTTGCGTCAGTCTCGGAGCTGTAAGCAAACAGGGGAAGGCACATTGACCCAGCGATATGGCCCTACTGTGTTTTTTGCTCACTATCTATTATGGAGACACTGGGGCATATTATCAAGGGCTTTATCGCCGATTTAGCGGCACTTTTTGCCGCTAAATCGGCGATATTTTTAACGCCCTATTAGCAAGCTGTCGCTAACAGGCGTTAGCGACAGCTTTCAGGCGTTAGAGGCCGGGAATTACATCGCCTTGCATGTCAGCAATATTTATCGCTAATGACATGCAAGGTAGGCGTTCCCAACCTAACAGCGACTGAAAACAGTCGCTAACATCGCTATCGCCTATTAGCAATAACCGCGAAGCGATAAAAATACGCGCGCTAACCGCGATTAGCGCTGGTTTTTTAGAACTGGTAAAAGCATGACTTAACAATAATAGTCAATGGGAGGTTCTT
The DNA here is from genome assembly GCA_963921515.1 of Calotriton arnoldi. Taxonomy (NCBI): domain Eukaryota; kingdom Metazoa; phylum Chordata; class Amphibia; order Caudata; family Salamandridae; genus Calotriton; species Calotriton arnoldi. The sequence goes on along the minus strand of CAWUFW010004273.1, from coordinate 930,098 downwards.
GCTAATATGCCCCACTATTGTTTAATGAGCATTTCTTCGCTATACAGTTGCACACTTTCATATGTGCATAGCACAAAAACATTAATCCTGCTTGCTTTCTCCAAAGAACTGACAATGTTTGTGTGGGTTATTATTATAAAAAACACATCATATCGTGTGTCACTTTATCCTGTGATTAATGCATATATAAGATTATAAAGTTTCCTACTCTAAAAAGAGTAGATATGATGTCATGCTCTGCCTTGGTATAGACGGAAGTTCATTGAAGACTGGAAGGATACTAGCGGAAATTAAATAGCGTGACTCTTCCGATACCGCATCCTCAAGCATGCTGCATGAGGTCCACCTGACCAAACTATAGTCTTGGTGCAATATATATATTTTATGATACAGGATGCACTTTATCTGGTTTTGGTGTACCTGATGGGTTGGTTCATATTAAAAGAGTTTGGAAACTCCATCAATACAAACCTGAGTGGAATCAGCAACATTGCATTTTAATGATCGTTTATTTGTGGTATTTGAATGAGATTACGGCAGAAATTGGTGCATGATGTGGCTAACATCACTAATCGTTTAGCAAATTTAGAACACAAATATGTTTAATGTAATATAATCATTGGTATAATTAGTTCACCATTCGGTGTTACAAAATCTAGTTCCAGAAGAAGCTGCTTTTTGATATTTTTTGTCCACATTTTGCTTTTTGCTAGAACACATTTTCAGCTAGGATATCCCTTCAGAGTTTCCATAGCCATTGTATAATTTCCAAACAGTTGACAATCATACATTAAATGGTTTTATTTTAATTTTTTGGGAGACTTCCTGAAAAGCCTTTATTCCAACATTGTGAAAAGTACCGACGTTGAAAGTCCCCGCTGTTTTTATGGAAACTGTACTGTGAGGGAGAAAAATGATAAAACGCTTGGCTTCTGGGGGGCAGATTTACAAGCCCCTTGCGCCACTTTTGCGTCACTTTTAACGTGGGAAAAGTGACGCAAAAGTGGCGCAAGGGGCTTGTAAATAAGCCCCTTCGTGTTTTTCTTCTTCCTTTTGGTGCAGTGAGTTGACTCCCTTCTGACCTGTTTTCTGAAATGACAGTGTTGTACTGGATTATTTTTGCGAGTTTCGTGCACTGAGCTGGTGGTATGTTCTCTGTAGAGAGTGTGTGTGGACTGCAAGTACTTGAACCTGGTGTGTGCATTTGACAGGCCTTGCAATGTTTTTCCACTATAAACAGAATCAAGACATTCCTGAGGAACACCATGATTGAGGAAAAACTGAGGACTTCATTATGATGTCGGTTGAAGTTGCCTCCGATCAACATCACCGCAGTCTCGGGACCCACCAACTTCTGGTCGGCGGTCCTGACACCACAATTACAATGCGACCACACATGGTGCTGTCTCAATCTCCCATTTCTCTCATGGAGCCTGTGCTGCAGTCGGAAACCGTCCGCAGCACAAGCTCCCATAGAGAAATGGTGGTTTTGTTAATCCCTTCACCACCTCACAGTGCCTGCCGCGCGGTGCAAGGATTAAAAGGGGGGCACCATAGGTGCCACACAGGCCCCCAACCGGAGGCCACTGAGGCAAGAGGGCCCTGCTCGGGGCCCCCAAAGTCACTTTCTGACAGGCTTTTCATGTCGGAAAGCCCGACATGAAAAGCCTGTCGGAAACTGACATCGTAATCCCGACAGCAGAAGTGTTGTCCTTAAGGGATTACGTGGTGGTTCCGACTGGCCTGTTACTTGTCCCTTCACCTTTTTACTTTGTACACCTTGTGTTCACTTTATTTAATTTTATATATTTTGTTGCACAATGCAGGACATAAGAATCTCCGTTTCACTGAGGGCGAGTTGTAAGTCATGGTAAATGAAATCATAAGAGTAGAGCCAAAATTGTTTGGAGCGCATGTCAAAAATACTTCCCTGTCAAAGAAATGGCAAATGTGGGCCAGAATAGTCAACAGAGTGATTACAGTAGCTAACAACTTGAGTACACAGTAGGAAATTAGGAAGAGGTAGAACGACCTGCGGGGGAGAGTGCGTTCCCTGGCCTCCAAGCGTCACCTGATTCATGCCCTGGGAGGAGAACGTCTTGCAGATCATATATACTGACGGCTTGAGAGGAACACCTGGTGGAGTGGAGTCTGGTAAATTACACCCTCAATGTACTGTTTGCTGAGAAGTTAGCTGTTGCTAATGTGTTCTGCACATATTTTCATAACATAGAACTATAAAACGATCAGTTCCTTATAATTGTGATTGTTTGTGTGATTGTATTGTGTTGCATCTAAGATTACAGGTGTCAATCTCCATTACATGTCACACGATGATATGTTGCCTGTAACTGACACAACACCAAATAGCCCATTACCAATATGTGTGTCGATTGTAAGTGTCTGGCCCATTTCCACTGCATATTTTTCACAGGTATGTTCCAGTAACCATTTTTCAAGTGGTGGGAACTTGTCTTTGAAATGACTACAACTACCATGATACTCTGTTTCTGTTTCTCAAAAGCATATTGCTATGTCATGTTGTCATTCTTTCTTTCTAACATATTTAAACATATGGTAAAGTGTCATGTACTGATCAAACTGTATTCAATATTCACTCCTGAAAATGGTATCTGTTTCGCAAACCAAACTGTGTATACCCAACAATTGTCAGCAGTAAGATAGGTATGAAATCACAATGTTGCATTTAAGAGGTGCATACAAAGTTTTACACTGCAATGTTCACATGATGACTAATGACAAACATCCATCCAAGTAGAGGAAATGTATTTTTTGCAGTCCGCTAGGCCTTTGAATTGTCAATTACATATTTCACCTCTACACTGTGTTGGCCTGAATGTTTGGAAGATGGTAGGTATATTCCCTAATCACTTCATGGGCATTTCAGGACATCTTATTACCTGCTGATTTGATGTTGTACTGTTTGAAATTGAAAAAGTTAGGGTAATGTGCGGAATACCACTGGAAGCTTTCATCTCAATAATCGCCACCTATTTTGTCTTCTAGTTATTGAATTGACTGTCTCTAAAGATTTGAATGTACAATACACACTCTTACTAATAAAAATGTTCTCCATTTCTCAATAGGCTCAACTGCCAGACCACATGGGCATGTTCTTGCCATGGAGACATCTCCACTCCAGCCCAGGATCAAGCCGTCAGTGAGGACTGCACTACTGGTGATATGGAGGAGCTTGAGATCAGTCTGGGCACATGGCTCCAGTGACACTCCCTGCACCCACTCCAACTCCTTCTACCCCAGCTGTAACACTTCAGCAACCCAAAAACTACTGTTCCTGTGTTCCTCCCACTGTGACACCAATTGTATGCCACCATTCCTGGGTAATGTTGGGACCACACTACCACCACCGTCAGCTCACCTAGGAACCACTCGGACGGGGCACACTGGGGCAAGGGTAGAGGGTAGTGGGGGTAGGGATTGTGGGAGAGTCTTTGTTGGCCAGCCAACTGAGTCCACTGGGGTCACTGACACCCAGACCACCATCGCACAACTCTTGGGAGCCTACCATCAAGCCCAAGACAGGATGGGCCAGGAACTCGAGCTCTGGGAGATGACGCAGCTGCAGAGAGAGCACAAACACCAGATGGAGGCCCATAACTCCAATATGGGCTCCCTTATTGGGGTGCTGCAGGACATTTATACCCACAAGTGCAGGGCCATCTATCCCTTCCTGTGGTCCTACAACATTTGAGCCATCTACATTGGCCACAGGAAGGGAGTCCCTGCCTCTGGAAGAACCACCTGCAGCCCTCCCAGCCCCTGCAGCTGTGGATCATCCTCACCCGCAAGAGAGGATGACCACCCAAATCACCATGAGGTAAGGGTGGCAAGACCTCTGACTCCGCCAGCAAGAAACCTAGATGATTATTTCCTCCAGTGTGTGCCTACCATTCACTCTGTAGACTATTTCTGGACACCTTTGCCTTTCTGACGCCAGTAGTATTTTGGATATTGGACTTCAAACAACTCTGGCACTACAACTATGGTTTTATTCACCATAACTAACTTCTCCACTTTTTTATTTGCTTTTATGTTCACCCCCTTACACTTTTCTAATGTTTAGCACAAAGAAATTATAAGTCAAAAACTCATACACTGGTGTCGTATGTCTCAACTTGATAAAAATAATAATAATAATAAGTGATTTATAGAGTGCCTAGTTACTTCAACCCCTCCCAGGGGCGAGTCCTCCTTACACCCCCCCCTTGCCCACATAACTGCGTCCCTTTCACCTTTTAATGACTTCACTGACAATGTGCTTTGGTGCCCTAAAAGGTCGCAGTTTTATCAAAACATAACATGGTTGTACATTTCGCAAATCATCTGGTCATTCATAAACCTCCATGTTATTGCATATTTTCGTTGTCTTAGTACATTCCTTGTCGTTGTTCGCTCACAGACCGTATATTTTGTGAGGTGCCCCTTCTGCTGGGCCTTTGTGTCTGCGGTTCCAGGGTTCACCTTGCTACTGAATTTTGTGGGCGTCCGTCAGGACCTGCCCAGGCTGCAAGTGCCGTTGCGCTTGCCCTGGACCCTTTGTTGGCCACTCGCCTGCTCCTCAGGGCCCCTGCCGTGTGGCATCCCAAGGACCCTGTGTGAGGGTTTCATCTACACTGCCTGTGGCTGTGTCCTGATATTTAGCTCCCTCAGTACCCCTGCCGTGAGGCATCCCAAGGGCCCTGTGGGAGCACCATCTACTTTGCCTGTGTGCCGTCATTAGCTCCCTCAGTGCCCCTGCCGTGAGGCATCCCAAGGACACTGTGTGAGCCTTCCATCTACCTCTAGTAATTTTTCTCTCATTTGTGTATCATTCCTGGGTTCCTCTTGCAGGGGGGGGTTATGTGCTATTTCTGGGCCTTGTGCCCCTATTTAACCCCCTCCCCCACCTTCTTGGAGCCTCGGCCACTGATTGGGCGGGCCGTGGGCTACCTAGGGGTGACCAATCCTGGTCGCCCCCCTTCTCGCAGGCTTCCGCGACGGGGGAGGAAGGGATTCCCGCCTCCGGGAGGCGTTTGCCGCGGGCCCCCATTGGGTCCGGCTACGCCTTCCCCGGCCCGGGTTTCAACCAAAGTGTCCCCGGGCTGAAATTTCACCTCTGATGCAGAACCTAGGAAGTACACTAAAATAGGCTATAACATTTGTCTAAAAAGCCAGGTTTTAAGTTTCTTTTGAAAGGCTTGTTCAGAGCTTTCCTGTCTCAAGACCAGGGGAATGGGGTTCCACATTTTGGAAGTTAGGAGGATAAAAGAGCACCCTCCGGTGCGTGTTCTTTTCACGGTGGGAATCCCGGTTAATGAGGCCCCTGCAGACCTAAGACTTCTGCCGGGTAGAAAAGGCTTCTCAAGAGAGTGTAAATACCAAGGTTCTTTTGCAATCAGGGTTATGTGGCAAAAGCACATGGCTTTAAAGGACACTCTCCTACTCAGAGGTAGCCAATGTAATTTCACAAGAGCTGACCCCATGGTGCCACATTCTCCACCCTCTGGAGTCTCCTCAATCTAAATTCTGAGGCTCCGAGATACAGCACATTGCAATAGTCCACTCTGGACATTACCAGTGCCTGGACTACTATCTTTCTGGCTGTATCTTATTCAGTGTTTTTTAGAATTCCAAAGCATTGCCGTGCTAGGCTGGAGATCTAACTCTCAAATGACAGATTTGCATCAAATCAGATGCTGGGATTCATAACTTTCGGCTTGGGGAAGGTAGTGGCCAAAGTGGATCTGGTCACCATGCAGTGGACCACATTGATGGTTGTTTTCCTAAGATAAGAACCTCAGTTTTTCCAGCATTAAGTTTGATGCAACTATGGTCCATCCAGTCTACCAGTTCAGACATAAAAGATCTTAACCGAGCCCCAGTGTCTCCTTCATCTTGAGACAGGGTGATAATAAGCTGCGTGTCATATGACGCAATGTTAAAGTTGCAATACTCAATGGCATCAATACATTTGTTTTCTTCCGTCATAACATGACAATGACAAAAACCAAAATTGTGTGTAATCATAGATGATTTTGAAGACTGTAATGTTTATTTCAAGTTTCCAAACATTACTCAAAATTATTTCATATCATTCAATCCTCAACTACTATGTTCATTCCAAGTGATCAATACTTGTCTGTCAACATTTGCACTAACATTGCAATCCATACATTACACTTATACTCAGTGTCACTTTGTACATTTCCATTTCATGACCTTGCCAACATGATAAAAGGTGATATGTCCAAAACAATACGATAACATAGGTAAATTATTATTGGTTCATGTTATCAGATGTCAGTCAAATCTTCTGGCTCACAAAGGAATCCCACCTCAAAAACACCAAGAGACAAAATCATGGCAGCACTACATTTTGTAGAAGCAGGATCATTCCAAACCACTGTTCCAGTATCTAGTGGATTGTCACAACCAGGTTTCAGTGGTGTGCCACAAGAAGTATGTCCCACAGCGGTGTGACACATCAATACCTACATACACTCTACACACAATGAGGATTTTAGCAATGTGAAGGGAGATTTTCATGAATTTGTTCCACTACCGCACGTGTTTTGAGCAAATGATGGCACACATATTGCTTTAGTGCCAATACACCACAGAGAACAAGTCCAATGTAATTTCCAAAACTTTCGTTCAATCACAGTGCAAGCTGCCATAGAACAAAATTTGTACATCCAAAGTCTGTGTCTGAATTCCCAGGATCAACACAGGTTTCCTTTGTACTTAGAAACAGCACCATATACCAGCAAATGTCACAACTCTGAAATGTCCAAATGAAGTTGACTTGGTGAAGGAACCTAAAAGAGATCCAAAGAGATGCATTACCTATCACATGGAACATGATGGCCAAATTTCAAAGGCAACTTGTAAAGGACACAGTTCCACAAAACAAACAGAAGAAAACAATGTAACTGAAGACAGTAGTCAATGTGTCTACACTTTGATCAACAAACACATTTGGCCTGTTTCTTCCTGAACTTGCCTTCCCAACAAAGTACCACCACATACTTCTCTCATCAACATATCAATAGTTGGTGAAACGGTGAAAAACATAACATGTAAAGATAGACTTACACTCATGAGAAGAATTTGTCAATGACACCTCAACATAAGTCTACTCCTCCCTCTTAACCGCTATCATCTTCATTTAGCATATCATCCTCACCGGGAGCCTCTTCATGATCTCCATCCTCTGTGATGTAAGGGATGCTCTGTCGCAGAGTGATGTTGTGGAGTATGCAACAGGCCACAGTGATTTGGCATACCTTAGAAGGTGAGTAGAGGAGGGCTCCACCAGTTTTGCCCGAATATGCCTCTTGACCCCGCATCCCATTACCCCACATGTTGTTACAACGCGGTTGTTACAACGACCGCGTTGTAACAACGCATACCATTACCCCACAAGTCGTAACAACGACTTGCGGAGGGGGGCGCTGGATGTTGGAATAGTATAATTTACTATTCCAACTCCAGTCTGTGCGGACAGTAGGGAAGGTGTTGGATTTTAAATTCAACACCTTCTCCCCCCCTCCGCAAGTCGTTGGTACGACTTGCGGGTAATGGTATGCGTTGTTACAACGCGGTCGTTGTAACGACCGCGTTGTAACAACATGCGGGGTGACGGATGCGGGGTCAAGGTTGTTTACCATTTTGCCCAGACAGCAAAATCTGGCCTTTAGAAGCCCAAAAGCCCACTCCACTGACTGCCATGTTCTGCTATGGTCCCATTAAAGGGGACTTCCCCTGGTGTTGTTGGATTCATCAGCGGTGCCAACAACCATGGTCAGTTGGGGTAAGCTGAGTCTCCTAGATGGAAGACAACAACCAGAGCAAAAATATGTAACACAATTTCCAATTATTACTCTAGAAATTACCCAAACAATAACATGACAGATTGTACTTACCAACAAGCCAGGCCCTCTCAGGTCCATGTTGAGACATTTGCTGGGGTATGGGGCTGTTCCGTAGCACAAAGGAATCATGGGCAGAGCAGGGGAAACAGATGCTTGTGATGTACATATTCTGTAAGCAGACAACTTGCACATTGAATGAATGGAAGTGTTTCCGATTCCGGTAGGTCTGTTCTCTGGCATGTGGTGGCACTAAGGCAATATGTGTGCCATCAATTGCTCCAAACACATTTGGTAGGTGACCCAAACTGTAAAAGGCACCCTACACATTCGCTAAATTCTGTTGCCGTGGAAACTGGATGATGCTCTTGATGTGTCTCATCATTGAAATATGACTGTGAAATAATCTTTTATGCCAATGATACACAGCTGATCATCACTATGGAACAATACATTGAGGATTCGAGGCAGCGACTACACAACTGCATGTAATGCATTGCTACTTGGATGGGTAGGAACTGTCTTCAACTGAAAAGTGAGAAGATGGAGGTCCTGCGTTTTGGCAAAGCTCAATTTCTCTGGATGCCGGACTGGTGACCAGTGGAGCTCGGTTCTGCTCCAATCCCTAGTTACTCAGCTAAAAACGTAGGGATAAAAATTGACTAGGACTTGACAATGAGAAATCATGTTGCTGCGAAAAGAGGGACTTGTTTCGCCACAATGAGTACTTTGAAGAGGTTTTGCAGCTTTTCCATTGGGGGTGTTTATTCATGGAGCAGGTGCTTTCTTTTCTTTTAGATGAAAAAAAAATGTTATTTTCATTTTAAATGTTAATTTGGTGGTAGAGGGTGAGGTTGTTAGGTTTATTTTTACTCACTATTTGGGTGAATTTACAATTTCATAATACTTTATGTATACTTACTTTCTTATATTGTTTTGTTGGTTTATGGCAGTCATTTTCTCCTTGCAGTTTATCGATTTTTCAAGTCGCAGTTTTCTCTTTTAGGAAGCTTCTGCAAAGAGATAGAAGTTTGAGTGTATTTTATTAATTATTTGTTATTTTAGTTTTATCAACAAGTACATTTTAGTGTAAATACAAGTTTTACTTCCTTGGTTAGGTAGTTGTTGATGTGCATATATTTTTTTCTTTATTGGTCTGGTGAGACAGTCCAGCAGAGTTTCTTTATCATGCAGCGTTTGTTGTTTTTGAAGTATTTAGTTGTTTAAATTAGTGTCCATTTTATTTTTTGATGTAATTGTTTGTCCGATGAGATTGGTTAAAGTTGTTTTTTATTTTATTGGTTGGTTTAGTTTTAGTTTGAATTTTTTTTATCTTTTATATACTTCTATGGAAAACAATAATTTAGGTTGATAGTTTTGAATATAAATGAATGTATATTTATTTATTATTATTTAGTTCACTGTGTAAATCTTTGTAGTTAATGGTAATATTTTTTTGGATTGCATTGCTATGATTTAAAGTATATGATTTATTGGGGTGAAAGGTAACAATTTTGTTTATATAATATATTTATATTTAATTTACCAACATGTATACCAACATGTATAAAATGTTTTAGGTTTATTTTCAATAATTATTTAATGTGAAAAGTGTTTTTTTAATATTTATTAATAATTAATTATTTTGGCGATAATATTGAAGTCGATATTGTGTGAATCAATATTTTTGACATATATGTTTATTTAAAGGTAATGATATTGTTGTTCCAATATAGATTAAAATTGATATATTTATATTAACCCCTTCGGTGCTCATGACGAGCTGGACTCCCCCCACCCCCGCACACGTCATCAATTACGTCAGCGCGGGAGGCGTGCTGACGTCATTGGAGGTTTCCCTTTCTTCCACGACGTGCTGGAAGCCATTTGCTTTCAGCGCGTCGCGGAAGAAAGAGGTAAGTTTTAGCTCTGGGGAGGGGGGCATTCAAACAATAGAGGCATCGGGGGAAAGGAAAGGGTTTTCCTTTTCCCCGATGCCTCTTTTGTGCATTCCTGCTGCACGATCGTGCGATTGTGCAGCAGGAATGCCCACTAGACGCCAGGGATTTTGTTTTTTAAATGGACAACTGTTTGGGGGGAGCGGCCCCTTAGGCAAGGGTCACTCCCCCTTTTGGGGCAATGTTATTTTTTAATAAATTGCCTACTGGACACATAGCTGCTAAGGTTTCAGGTTGCTATGTGTGTTACTTTCATAAAATCAGTGTAATTATGAGTGACATTTCAACCACTATGAGTGACACTTTTTCGCGAGCAAAATCAAGCAGTAAAGACGAGGAAAACCTAAATAAATATCAGAAATGAAACCCATTTGAGCAACAAGAAACTCTAAGAAAATCTTAAACCTGCTGCATATCACCAGAAATCTAGTGCCCTTGTAAATGAATGGTAGTTTTGGGAATATGCTTTGCATCATTGGTACAGCTGAGTGCTTTCAACAGGGATATTTAACCCTTCCTCAGTGTGACATTATTGTGGTAGCCTTAATTTAATAATACCTTTTTATAAAGTTTTATATATCGCTAGCTAGACCCGTGGGTATCAGAGCGCTTTATATACACAAAGGAGAAGAAAAGGAATTACAAAACATCGCTGTACATGAGGATGCATAAAAACAAAAGCAAAGACATAGAACTTATGTATCCAGAGAGGAGACAAGGACTCAGGTGGCTGACACAGTCAGAGAACCACCATCCTAGAAGGCCTTGTGTCTAGTAAAGTCACAACACTACACTGCTGCTCCTAGGTGGGGAAGAAAAAGTAATGCAGCTGCCGATGTCCTTGAGAAGTGTCTCTGTGTCTGTTACACTCACTGGCTCAGCCAACTGCATACACTCAGCTGCTGTACAGTAGCCAAGTCAGTCAGTCCGTCCCCAGTCATGATGCTTGTGGTGAGGAGCTCTCGATGATGCAGAACGGGTCATAGTGGCAGTGCTTGGCTAATGTGAGAGGTGGGCCTGCCCTAAACACCACCTGCTCAGCCTCTCCCCGACTCAGAGCACGTGTTGAAGGAGAGTTCTAGTGTTGTCAGCCGACAACAACAATTACTGGCCCACTAGACCACCAGGGATTTGTTTGTGGGGAGTGGCCCCTTGGGCAAGGGTCGCTCCCCTTTGGGGAGCATTAATTTGGCCGTTTCTGCCCCCCTGGGTGGGCAGATCGGCTGATTTTTTTTTTGTATGGCCTTGGACAAGGGTCGCTCCCCTTTATGGGAGGATGATTGTGGCCATTTCTGCCCTCTTTGGGTGGCAGAATAGCAGTATGTTTTTAGGCCCATCTAGCCACTAGACACCAGTTTTTTTAAAATTTTTGTGTTGGGGAGTGGCTTCAAGGGCAAGTGTTGCTCCCCTTTTACGGGGGTGAATATTTTATTTATACTCTTAGGCCCACCTACCCCTTAGCTTGGCTGTTGGATTGTGTGTGGACTGGTGCATTATTTGCATATGTGATTGTAATGTTTTTTTCTCCTTTTTATTCTAGTGTAAAGCTTTTGATTCCTGTTTGCGGTTTCGACAGTGGTTGTTCTGCAGTTTTGCGTAGTTGCATTTTTTTTGTAAGAAAAACATTTTTGTTGTATTTACTCCAAATGAGTATTATTGTCATATATGAATGAATTATTTTGTAAGTGGTGTCATAATGGCAGCATATTTACTTAATGTTTTGAGAATGAAAATCTTTGCGATGTGTTTTGCATTGTCTTATGTGTAATTTTCTTTTCTCTTTCTTTTTTAGTGGGATATTGTTGATCCATACTGTGGGGCCGATTCCGATTCCGGCCGGAAATCTCCCCGACCGAATCGGACCCTAGCAGTCCGACCGAACGAGTACGATGCGCACGCATGCTATCGGACTCGAGTCGGTCGGACTCCCATTGAAGTCAATGTGAGCCTGTCGTACAACGCGTACGCGGGCTCCCATTGACTCAATGGGTGCGAGGCGGACAAGGGCGTCCCCTACAGCGTGTACGCGTCCATGCGCATTGCGGCGTACATGCACAGGTAGGGGGAACCCATGGGTCCCCCCTGTGTGCGACTCGCGCGCATACGTGTACAGGGGGATCCGACGCGGACCCCCAAAGTCCGGCTCCGACAGCTTTTTCGAGCCGGACGGCGCAAGTCGATCGGACTGCTCGTTGCGCGCATCGTACTTACCCGGCCGGGACACGTCTCCATAGCGCGGTGCGAGTCGTGTCCCTGCGAGTCGGTCGGAGCGTGTTGAAGCCGCGTTCGAGTCGGTCGGCGATTTCGCGGGTACTTGCATCGTACTCGCTCGGCCGGACCCGCGTACGATTCGGTCGGGAAACAGGGCTCCGAATCGGATCCGGTGAATCCGAATCCGATTCGGAGCACTACCGGCCGAGATCGGAATCGGCCCCTATGTCTGTGCAGAGTAGGTGGTGGTGACTTTAGCTGCTTCTGGCAAGTGAGTGGTATCGTTTTGTAGTATATAGGTATTTCTGATAAAGGTGCATTTTGTTTATTACTTATTTTACAAAGTGTTTGTTGTTGTTGACTTGTTTGACAAGTTACCTTTATTAGTAAGCATTATGGCTAGCGGTAGAATGACTGATCAGCAGGTGGTTGGTATGCTTCTTGAATCTTCCTCTGAGCAGGATTATGAGACTGACAGTGCGTCTGAGGGAGAGGAGGGAGGGGAAGATTCAGGCAGTGAGTTTTCTCTCCAGATGGAATCATCGGATGATGAAGGTACTCTCAGTGCAGATGAAGCTACTCTTGGTGTGGATGAAGCTACTCTCAGTGCGGATGAAGTGCCTGTTTTAGAGGAGGATACTGCTGTGCCGATGGTGCAAGAGGCATCTGGATTGCAGCCTGAGGCTGCTAGGCTTCCTACTGGAAGTGCTGGACTCTGGGTTGATCCAAACATGGCGCAGCCGGTGTTGCCTGCCTTTAGTGGTGATGCAGGGTGTAGAGTGGATTGTGAACATTTTTTGCCTATACAGTTTTTTCAGTTGTTTATGGATGATGTATTTTTGGGTGAGATTGTTGAGCAGACTAATTTGTATGCTGAACAGTTTTTGAGGGACAACAGTGACAAACTTAGGCCCCACTCTAGAGCTACCCGGTGGACTCCCACAAATCTGGAAGAGATGAAGAAGTTTTTGGGTTTGACTTTATTGATGGGTTTGATAAGGAAGCCGTCCATGGCTTCATATTGGTCTACCAGTCCCTTGATGGCAACGGCCATATTTCCTGCAGTTATGACTCGTGATCGGTATTTACTTTTGCTACGGATGCTGCATTTTACCACTGTCACGAGATCACCCTGACTGTGACCGTCTTTTTAAGATTCGGCCTGTTCTTGATCACTTTGTAGATCGATTTTCAGAGATCTATACTCCAGGGAAAGAAATATCTATTGATGAGTCTTTGGTCTTGTTCAAGGGCCGTTTGGTTTTTAGGCAGTACATCCCTAGCAAGAGGGCACACTATGGAATTAAGCTGTATATGTTGTCTGAGAGTAGGACAGGATATGTTTTTAATTTCCGTGTGTACACTGGTAGGGATTTCACTATTGACCCCCCTGGTTGTCCGTCCACTTTTGGAGTTTCAGAGAAAATTGTGTGGGATCTTGCTAGAGGACTGTTTAACAGAGGCCACCATTTGTACATTGATAACTTCTACACTGCTGTGCAATTGTTTAAAGAATTGTTCAAAGTGGACACTTTTGCTTGTGGCACAATCCGCTCTAACAGTAAAGGTTATCCAAAAGAGCTTGTTTGCAAAAAAATTCAGAGTGGACAGTGCAGTTCCTTGCGTAGTGATGAACTACTAGCTGTGAAATTTGTGGACAGGAGGGATGTGTACATGCTGACTACCATCCATGATGAGAGTACTTCACCTGTGGCTGTTTGGGGTCAGATTGCTGAAGTGCGCAAACCTGTGCGCATTTTAGACTACAATAAGCACATGGGTGGTGTTGACAGAGTAGATCAGAGGTTGGAACCTTACACTGCTATTCGTAAGGCTTACGTTTGGTATAAGAAGTTGGCCATCCATCTCTTCAATTTAGCAACTTTCAATGCTTTTGTTGTGTTCAAGGAGTGTTCTCCTGCGTCAAAGTTGACTTTTGTTCAGTTTCAGCAGTCTGTGATAGGCAGCCTTGTTGTTGTGGAACAGGCAAGTGTTCCTAGGGTTGGAGTGGTGGAGGATGTGGCTCGATTGAAAGATCGCCACTTTCCTGATTACATTTCTCCCACACCCTCGAAAGACTTTCCCACTAGGAGATGTAGAGTCTGTTGGCGAAGAGGTACGCGGAAGGAGACTCGTATGTACTGCCCCGAGTGTCCTTCTAACCCTGGGCTGTGTGTGCCTGCCGTCCATCATCCCCTTTGGTATCGCTTTGTTCGCCCTAAGTTGGCAGGGTATGCCCAGACGTGGGTCCCTTGCTCACTTTGCCACTGGATTCAAGCTAGCCTGGCTGATGACGGCTAAATAGCCAGAAACCGGTCCCAGGATGCGTGTTTCCGGTCCAGGGAAGACATGGCTTGGCAGTTCGGGCTGGACTGTTCCCATGAGGCACAGGGTCAGACTGATTTGCATATGGCCATGTCTGAACTGGGGTGGTGGAGTGAGCTAAAGAATGATGATGGATTAAACCCAGATCAGTTGACTGGGGGTGAGTGTTTGATTAGCTCAAACGCTCCGTCCATCATCCCCTTTGGTATCGCTTTGTTCGCCCTAAGTTGGCAGGGTATGCCCAGACGTGGGTCCCTTGCTCACTTTGCCACTGGATTCAAGCTAGCCTGGCTGATGACGGCTGAATAGCCAGAAACTGGTCCCAGGATGCTTGTTTCCGGTCCAGGGAAGACATGGCTTGGCAGTTCGGGCTGGACTGTTCCCATGAGGCACAGGGTCAGACTGATTTGCATATGGCCATGTCTGAACTGGGGTGGTGGAGTGAGCTAAAGAATGATGATGGATTAAACCCAGATCAGTTGACTGGGGGTGAGTGTTTGATTAGCTCAAACGCTCCGTCCATCATCCCCTTTGGTATCGCTTTGCTTGTTTTAGAGCGTACCACACGCAAAAGAATTTTTGGGAGCATCCATGAGTGGTAAAGTGAACTGCCTGGTCTGTATTGTTTAAAAAATTTTATTCTGTTTCAAAGTTGGCATTAGTGCAATGTATTTAGTTTCAGATTTTGTGTTAGTAGATTTGTATCTATTTGCAATTTGTTTGTGTTTTCTTTTTTGTATAAAATAATCTTAAATGTGATGGCGGTCTGTGTAGGCTGGCGCTTGGCTGGCGGTGTGCGTGGACTGGCGCTTGGCTGGCGGTGTGCGTGGATTGGCGCTTGGCTGGTGGTGTGCGTGGATTGGCGCTTGGCTGGCGGTGTGCGTGGACTGGCGCTTGGCTGGCGGTGTGCGTGGACTGGCGCTTGGCTGGCGGTGTGCGTGGACTGGACTGGTGCTTGGCTGGCGGTGTGCATGGACTGGCGCTCGGCTGGCGGTGTGTGAGTAGTGACTTGCTGCTGGTCACTACACAAACGGCTAGCTGAGCGCCACTCCACGCAATCCATCAGCTTGTGTGGTTGCTGTGTCAGGAATGTGGGCTTGTGAAAGTGATGGGCCCTTGAATGGCGCTGTCTGCTGGTGTGAGTGTTGTAATGTGATGGGCCCGCGGCTGGCGGTGTGAATGGTTTTGTATGTGTCACACGTATGAAAGGTGTATGAATGGCCTGTAAAGAGGTTGGTGCCTTGTCGTGGCTTTACAGCTCACGAGCTGTGAGTCAATGGTTCAGTTTCTCGTCCTTTCAATTATTAACAGTGAATTTCATTTTTGTGAAATCACTTGCTAATACAATTGTATATACTGAACCATCACTCACCCTCGTGCCAAATCCAACCAGTATCTGTGTGTGCTTGAGGATTAGATGGCTGTGCAGTAATATTTGTCTTTTTTGTCTTTCTGAAGCAGGGTGTACCTTGTCCCTTTTTGTGAATGTTGTAATGTGTTGGTTTCGTGCCTGGTGGTGTGAATGGTCTTGTGTGTATCACGTATGAAAGGTGTGTGAATGGCCTGTAAAGCGGTTGGTGCCTTGCCGTGGCTTTACTGCTCACGAGCTGCGAGTCACTGGTTCAGTTTTTGTCCATTTAATTATTGACAGTGCATTTCATTTTTGTGAAATCTCTTGTTAATAAAATTTTATATACTGAACCATCACTCGCCCTCATGCCAAATCCAACCATTATGTGTGTGTGTTTGAGGAATAGATGGCTGTGCAGGAATCTTTGTCTTTTTAGTCTCTCTGCCAAGGTGTACATTCCATCTAAGAATAACCTACCAACTGTAGGTATTGTCGTAAACCCATGGGAGTACATGGTGATGTCTCTCTTGTGAATCCCAACAATTTATTTTATCCACAATGTCCTGCAAACCTCAAAATGTCTGTCACATTTTCCTTGCAATATTGTGCCAAAATTTTCACGCTGCAGAAATAAACAACTAATTATCTCAAAACGACCTGGTTTTGCAAGGGGGCAATCTGGGTTTTTGGCCCCGTGCTCGGCGGCCATCTAGGGAAACCTACCAAACCCACACATTTCTGAAAACTAGACACCCGGGGGCTTCCAGGGAGGTATGGCTTGCGTGGATCCCCCAATGTTTCCTTACCCAGAATCCCCTGCAAACCTCAATTTTAGCTGAAAAAATCACTTTTTTCACACATTTTTGTGTGGGAAAGTTGTGGCATCCTCGGGCTCACACAAATTTCCTACCACCCAGCGTTCCCCCAGGTCTCTCGATAAAAATGGTGCCTCACTGGTGTGGGAAGCGCAAGTACCCGCAACAGGCAAGGGCCCAAAACGTACTGAGGCGACATCAAAATTGCCTATCTCAAAACCTCCTGGTTTTGCAAGTGGGGTCACCTGGGTTTTTGGCCCTATGCTCGGCGGCCATCTAGGGAAACCTACCAAACCCACACATTTCTGGAAACTAGACACCCGGGGGCTTCCAGGGAGGTATGGCTTGCGTGGATCCCCCAACGTTTCCTTACCCAGAATCCCCTGCAAACCTCAATTTTAGCAAAAAAATCCCTTTTTTCACACATTTTTGTGTGGGAAAGTTGTGGCATCCCCGGGCTCACACAAATTTCCTACCACCCAGCATTCCCCCAGGTCTCCCGATAAAAATGGTGCCTCACTTGTGTGGGAGGCCCAAGTACCCGCGACACGCAAGGGCCCAAAACGTAGTGAGGCAACATCAAAATTGCCTATCTCAAAACCACCTGGTTTTGCAAGGAGGGTCACCTGGGTTTTTGCCCCGTGCTCGGCGGCCATCTAGGGAAACCTACCAAACCCACACATTTCTGAAAACTAGACACCCGGGGGCTTCCAGGGAGGTATGGCTTGCATGGATCCCCCAACGTTTCCTTACCCAGAATCCCCTGCAAACCTCAATTTTAGCTGAAAAAATCACTTTTTTCACACATTTTTGTGTGGGAAAGTTGTGGCATCCCCGGGCTCACACAAATTTCCTACCACCCAGTGTTCCCCCAGGTCTCCCGATAAAAATGGTGCCTCACTTGTGTGGGAGGCCCAAGTACCCGCGACAGGCAAGGGCCCAAAACGTAGTGAGGCGACATCAAAATTGCCTATCTCAAAACCACCTGGTTTTGCAAGGGGGTCACCTGGGTTTTTGGCCCCATGCTCGGCGGCCACCTTGTGAAACCTACCAAACCCACACATTTCTGAAAACTATACACCCGGGGGCTTCCAGGGAGGTATGGCTTGCATGGATCCCCAACGTTTCCTTACCCAGAATCCCCTGCAAACCTCAATTTTAGCTGAAAAAATCACTTTTTTCACACATTTTTGTGTGGGAAAGTTGTGGCATCCCCGGGCTCACACAAATTTCCTACCACCCAGCGTTCCCCCAGGTCTCCCGATAAAAATGGTGCCTCACTTGTGTGGGAGGCCCAAGTACCCGCGACAGGCAAGGGCCCAAAACGTAGTGAGGCGACATCAAAATTGCCTATCTCAAAACCACCTGGTTTTGCAAGGGGGGTCACCTGGGTTTTTGGCCCCGTGCTTGGCGGCCACCTAGGGAAACCTACCAAACCCACACATTTCTGAAAAATAGACACCCGGGGGCTTCCAGGGAGGAATGGCTTGCGTAGATCCCCCAACGTTTCCTTACCCAGAATCCCCTGCAAACCTCAATTTTAGCTGAAAAAATCACTTTTTTCACACATTTTTGTGTGGGAAAGTTGTGGCATCCCCGGGCTCACACAAATTTCCTACCACCCAGCGTTCCCCCAGGTCTCCCGATAAAAATGGTGCCTCACTTGTGTGGGAGGCCCAAGTACCCGCGACAGGCAAGGGCCCAAAACGTTTTGAGGCAACATCAAAATTGCCTATCAAAAAATGTTTTGGGCCCTTGCCTGTCGCGGGTACTTGGGCCTCCCACACAAGTGAGGCACCATTTTTATCGGGAGAGCTGGGGGAACGCTGGGTGGTAGGAAATTTGTTAATAATGCGCCTTCACACTTTAAACAATGATGCATGGATAACTGCGCTAACAAGAAATCATTCTTGTTAGACTTGGCTTTTTCAGCGGGTTTACCCCCAGACGTTTTGCTTTTTGGCCTCCTGTTTTTGACCCTGTGTGTGTTGGTTTTAGGACTCTGGGCACTTTACCACTGCTAATCAGTGCTAAAGTGCATATGCTCTCTGTGTAAAGTGTGTTATGGATTGGTGTTTCCATGATTGGCCTATTTGATCTATGTGTCAGTCCCTTGTAAAGTGCACTGAGAGTGCCAGGGCCTATAGATCAAATGGTGTTGGCGGGCTGCAGCACTGGATTGTGCCACCCACGCAAACAGCCCGTAAAGTGTAACTCTGGCCTGCCATTGCAGAGCCTGTGTGCAGCCCGGGGCTGCCATGTCGACTTGGCAAGTGCACACACTTGCAAGTCCCTAAACCTTCCCTTTTCTACATGTTAGTCACCCCTAAGGTAGGCCCAAGGTACCCCTGTGGGCAGGGTGCATTGTATGTGAAAGGTAGGACATGCCCTGGTGTGTCTGGCATGTCCTGATAGTGAATTACAGCCTATTTCGTTTTTCACTATTGCAAGGCTACCTGTTCCCCATAGGCCAGAATGGGCAGTTTTGATTATTACAGCTTATAATCCTAACTGACCCAGGGAACATGGTAGGAATTCGAGTTTAGTATGCCTGGACTCAGAATGATAAAATGCATCTTTTAGTGAAGTTGGTTTTAACATTCTGTGTTTGAAAATACCACTTTTAGAAAGTGGGTATTTTCTTGTCTAAACCATCCAAGCCTGCCTCTGTTAGGTTGTGTTTCTGAAGTACTGTACAGTGGATTTTTATCGTATTTGGTCTTGTTTAAAGTATATAAAAATATTGGATATTTTTCTAAACTGGTGTGGTGTCAGTTTGTAGTGCTTACACTGTATTACTGTTGGATATATGCAAATGCTTTACACACTGCCTCTAGAATAAGCCTGACTGCTCGTGCCAAGCTACCAAGGGGGTGAGCAGGGGTTATTTTAGGAGTGTAACTCCCTTACCCTGACTAGGAAGAAGGGTCCCTACTTGGACAAAGGTGCAAGCCCTTGCCAACTAGCATGAGAGGGGGAGTCGTCTAACTTATTTTTCCACGCTTATAGTGTCTTCTGAAGTTTTCTAAAGTGATGATACACCGCGATTCCCCTTTCACTGCCCCATGCGTTTGACATTGGAATGCAATTGCGCACATGCGCACATGCAATTGTATGTCTGCATCTGTTCATAAACCTCAAAGTCTTAAAAACATGTGAGCGTTCAGAAAAATACATTTGCAGACCACGCCAGAAACTAGTCGTAAACACCGAAATTTGGGGAAAAAACTAGGAAAAAACAAGAGCTTGACAATGACAACAAAAGCACATACATTTCTGATAACAGGACCATCTCGGGCTTTATTTGCAAAATCAAGCAGTAATTAGCCAAAAGAACTGAATACAACTAAATCAAAAGCTGAATGTCAGCTAAGAAATTTGGAGGCACTTAGACCCTTGAATATGTATTTCAGAAGCAGTTATTTCTACTGCAAGCACTATGTCGTGAATTATGAAAATTTCATTTCTGATTTAATGACGCGGTAAAGTGAGTTTTTTTTTATTGTGGCTTCAGGCAACTGGTAGTATATGCTGCTATGATATTCACATAAGTTATCCAGCATTCTGACCAGCGAAGCACACAATTCATGAGCACCTGAAAGCAAACACATTAGCCAACCTCATCATTCATATTATTTATTTATTCTGTTGCTTGTTAGAATATAAAGCACAGCTTAGCTCAAATGGATCCACAATATTATTTCTCGAGCTCAGGGAACTGCTTCTGAGATGCATTATTTGTCATAACCGAACTTCCAGCAGAGAATAATGAAAAACTGATGAAATGAAATATAGTACCCGATAATTGGCAAATAGAAAACAGTTTGCAGAAATCGCTCAAAGTGCTTTGAATTTCATCTCTCGTCATGGTTTATTTAACACTAGCAGCGCTTTGAGGGAGAGTGATGATGTTCCACCCTGTGCTATTCCTAAGTGTGGCATTATGTCCTGAAGAATTATATTAGTGTGCTTAAGGATGCTGAGAAAGATGCTATGATACATGGATAAAAATAAAATATTCCTACATGCATGAGCAAGTAGACTTTTTAGTGCTCCCATTGCAGACTCTTGCAACCACAGAAAAGATAGTCATGACATTATATATCTAGGTTTCTGTATCATGTAAGATCATAAAAAGAGATATGTCGGTTCAACATTCTCGTCTATAAACTATAACAAAAAATTGAGATTTAGAAAAAGATGAATTAAATTTAAAACTCAAAACCCGAAAAAGTGATATAGAATATAATTTCAAATAATTGCAAATATTGACGCTTACAAAAAGCATCAGTTATCTCTGATCCCTCACAAGCCTACTGAAAAGTGTCTAATTCATATGGGACTTTTTGAGGAAAACTATCTTTGAAATACATTGTTACTGGCCCTTGGGTTATGGCCTGTTCAGGACCCATCTCCACAGTGTAGTGGTGTGGATGAAAGAGGCACAGGGTTATACACATCCCACCTGGGATGCTCTGCACATTAGTCAATCTTCTGTGTATTCTAATGTAACTGGTGATTAACTGAAGTATGGCGTTCAGTGCTTACTGACTGGTAAGGCACTTTAACACTGAAAGGCGCATCAAAGGCTGAATGGGAATTTCGGGGAATAAAAGCTAAAAGGATTGGCAAAGGCTGACCTCATAATTTATAGATCAGCAGTAACAACTAATACGGCACAAAACCAAAGTAAAACAATGCCTCTGCTGAAGCTACAATAAGTCAAACAAGTATTGTTTGATACAGCACTGATTTCAAATGTATTTCATGTGGGTGCTTCGTTATTGTTTGAGCAATTTTTTGCATTCTTCATTATAAATACATTAATAAAACCCGCGTTAATCAGTGTTACAGTCTTTGAGGTATACTTTAAAGTTCCATTGTTAAGTGGTTTAAGTGAAATTTAAAATCATGTTTCTTGCCGCTCAATTTAGGAAATTAGGAAATCTATATAAGCTCAAAAAATAGACAATTTTTTCTATATTTATTTCTAGCAATATTTGAATTAATGTGATAATCAAATAAATCAATTTATAGTTCTTTACATTTACTTAATTTACATGAGGTTTGTCAAACTGTAACTTTCAAATAGCAGATAATTAATTAGTAGATTTATATAGCGCAGCTTCTCACCCGTGAGGGTATCCAGGCGCTGTCCCATTGGCATGGGGGAGATTAGGTGCCTTATTGCTAGTTTGGAGGTTCTCCTGTAGCACTGCCATCGCTGTGCTTGCAGGAGAACTGCCAAGCCCATAGTGCACCCCCCTGCCAGATTATGAGTTTAATCCAGGGCGGGCGGTCAGTACTGCGGTGGTCTCATGATGGCAGCTGTGTTAGGCTCTTAGGAGAGCTTTAACAACAGACAGGTGCTATGACAGCACCTGCAGCATGTTCCTGCATGGTGTGGCATGCACCATGTCATACATGCCACACTGTGCAGAAATGGGGGTGCAATTCCAGGGGGGCACAATATGTGCCCCCGCATGCACCCCCAGGCCCAAAAGTGGCAGGGGGTCCTGTTAGGGCCCCCATAGTTGTGTATTTGCCAACCTTTCCATGGTAAGCTCACCGCCTGGATTCTAGTAGACGTGGCAGTCTGACTACCACACTCGAAATACTGTGGGCAGACCCGCAGTGGTAGCAATTGTCAGGCTGCTGCCGTGAGTATGGCAGTCCTGGTACCGCCGTACTCGTAATTAGGCCCTAAGTGATTTGCCCAGAATCACGGGATGTTGAGTGGAAGTGGAGACGCGAACCTGGATGCCCAGCTCCCAAGTCGGCAACTCTGGCAGCTGTGCCACATCCTCTCCAATTTATATCCCCTCTATATAAATAGATGTCTGTGGGATCATCAATTACATTCTAATATTCAAATGTTTCAATTTATGTCAGTGACACCCCAGTTCTGGGCAAAAACGCTATCTGCACTATATAAAGAGGTGAACCTAACAGGCTCCATCTGGGAGAGTTGGCACAGATCCAACATTAATCCATTCTTTAAGGGAAGAGACAGGTCCAACCTGGCCAATTACAGGCTTATTGTGCTCTTGGCCTCGGAGGCCAAACATTATGCCTCTCTAATTCTGACTGATCTAACCGATTGGCCATAGACAAACAAAGTGGTACCCGCAAATCAGTCAGGCTTTAGGAGAAGTCTTGGCACCACAACAAACATCTTATCATCTTCCTTTATAATTTACAGATGTAAGTGAACGAAGAAGAAATGACATCTCTGCTTTATAGATTTCAAAGCAGGGTATGACTGCGTTGACAGCAGGATCCTCTGAAGCAAACTATGAAAATGAAGAATCCTGCAAAAGCTGCATTATGCCATTGAACAGATGTACACTGGAAAGTTGATTCAAATAAAAATTGCCAATGGCAAAAGAGTGTCAACGAGGATACCAACTGTTAGACCTGGCTTTCACAGCGGGTTCATCCCCAGATTTTTTGCTTTGTGGCCTTCTGTTTCTGACCTGTTTTTGTTGGTTTTATGACTCTGGGCACTTTACCACTGCTGATCAGTGCTAAAGTGCATATGCTCCCCCTGTAAATTGTATGTATGAATTGGTGTTTCCATAATTGGCTGATTTGATTTATTAGTCAGGCCCTAGTACAGTGCATTGTGTGTGCCCAGGGCCTGTAAATCAAATGCTGCTAGTGGGCCTGCAGCACTGATCCAGAACGCCTCTGCACGTCTTATCCTCGACATCCCCCGACGCAGCCACATCACACCCCACCTGAGAGACCTGCACTGGCTCCCTGTCAACAAGAGGATAACCTTCAAGCTCCTCACCCACGCACACAAAGCACTCCACAACTCCGGACCAGCCTACCTCAACAGACGACTCAGCTTCTACACCCCCACCCGCCAGCTCCGCTCGACCAGCCTCGCCCTCGCCACAGTCCCCCGCATCCGGAAAACGACCGCCGGCGGCAGATCCTTCTCCCACCTCACCGCCAAGACCTGGAACACCCTCCCCACCAACCTCCGACAGACCCAAGACCTACTGGCCTTCAAAAGACTCCTCAAGACCTGGCTCTTCGATCAGTAGCAGCACCACTCCCCTCCTCCCCCAGCGCCTTGAGACCCTCGCGGGTATGTAGTGCGCTTTATAAGTGACATGATTGATTGTGCCACCCACATAAGCAGCCTGTAAATGTAACTCAGGCCTGCTATTGCAGAGCCTGTGTGCAGTCTAGTACTGCTATGTCGACTTGGCAAGTGCACCCACATGCCAGGCCTTAACCTTTCCTTTTCCTACATGTTAGTCACCCCTAAGGTAGGCCCAAGGTACCCCTGTGGGCAGGGTGCAGTGTATGTGAAAGGTAGGACATTCCCTGATGTGTGTGGCATGTCCTGATAGTGAAATACTGCCAATTTCGTGTTTCATTATTGTAAGGCAATCTATTCCCGTAGGATAGAATGGGGAGTTTGCTTATAACATCACCTACGCATCACCTCCCCACGCAGTAAGAAACCGACGCATCACCTTCCCTGAGTGTAAGGAACCAACGCATCACCTTCCTTGCAGCCCTTTTTGTTTGTGTGCGCGACGCATCCAAGGTACATTGTGTGAAAAGTGTTGCATCTGCAATTTGCTTTGAACGGAACTATTTCTACCATTTGAAAGTCATATTTGTATTACTGTATTGTGGATTTTTATAGTTTTGGTCTTGTTTGGTTTAGATAAAGATTAATTATTTTTCTAAACTGGTGTGGTGTCCATTTGTAGTGTTTTCACTGTATTACTGTATGTGTTTAAAAATGCTTTACACACTGCCTCTGAGATAAGCTTGTCTGCTCGTGCCAAGCTACCAAGGGGGTGAGCAGGGGTTATTTTTAAGCCTGGGTGGAGTTTGTGGTGTTCTGCGAAGTGCAAAAAAGACTCCGCGCGCTACGCAAAGCTCCGCAATCGGCAGAGTGCGTTAAATAAATGCTGTTCGCGATGATTTTCAGTGCCAGATGCTTGTCCGCACTGTGCAATCATCGCGAACGGCACCATGCACAGTGCAAGCCGGCCCTGCTTCCTTTCTGCTGCTCGAGTAGATTTTTACTCGAGCAGCAGCTTTCTCAACGCGAACGGACAGTTTCTCAACGCGAGCGGCCGCGAGCATGCGCGACCACTTACAATGAGAAATCTGACCCCCCGCGTTGAGAAATCTCGCCGGGAGGTCGATTTTCCACGCTCGCGATCACTAACTTGATGTTGACGATCGCGAACGAGGAAAAATCTCGCCGGGAGGTGGATTTTCCTCGCTTGCGCTCACCAACTTGACGTTGATGAACGCGAGCGAGGAAAAAAACTCCGCTCCGCAAAGTGGAGTTTTTCGGAACTCCGCAAGCTCCGCGTTACACGGAGTGCAGAAAACTCTGCAAACTCCGCGAGCTGAGCGGAGTTCACCGCCCAGACTTAGTTATTTTAGAAGTGTATCCCCCTTACCATGACTAGAAGCAAGGGTCCCTATTTGGACAAAGGTGCCTACCTCTGCCTACTAGAGAGCCCCCATTTCTAACACCAACCCATCAAGGCCTCAAACAGGGGTGTATGTGCTGGCACCCCACCTCTTTAATCTATTCATGGCAAATTTGTCATCAGAGTTAGACCAGGTAAACTCTTATCCCCCAAGCCTGGGTCCCTTTCATTTGTCCCAACTGTCCTATGTAGACGACATCCTACTGTTCAACTTAACAAAGGAGGGCTCTAAAGGCTAGTTAATACATTGAAATCTTATACCAAAACTAACAGTCTCGAAATTCAAAAAAATGACCCTCACTAACCAATCTGGGTGGCAAGCTAAGATCCTCCTAGATGATGCAACTCTGGAGGAGGTTAACACCTACACATATCTGGGGTTGTACTTGGATAATAGAGGTAATTTCGCCCATCAAAAACAGTGCATGATAAAAGGGGAATGCCCCAATTCACGTTTTCAGTACCCTGGCAAAGAAGCTGGATGGCCCCTCTTTCCAGCCACAATTAGCAGTAATTTCTGCTAAATTACTTCCGACTGTGATGTACACCAGAGTAGCTATGGAGGCCAGGATGCAGACACCTGGACAGGCTGCAGGTTAGCCCTTTCAGGTGGGCATTCTCCCTCCCCAAAATTAATCTCTGGCTCAAATTTGACTGTAGTTTGGGCTTATAAAACAAGACTTGGGTGGAATCTCTGCTTTGATAAAATGCTGGTACAAAATTTGGAAGGGTCACTCACCTTAAACAAATATCCACAATCAGCTTACCGCAAATACCTGTATAGCTCCACGGCTAGAAACCCTCTCCATACCTAAATATCACCTTCCCAGTACACATCAAGTGGAGATTGATGGCATTACGGTTTGGCCAATTACCAGCTCTGGCTAACCAACCGCCCTGGAAACGCAGCGCCCCTACCACATGTAGACTTTGCAGCGCTAAAAAGGAGTACTTTCTGCATTTGATCTGTTCATGTCCTCATCTCTACACACTTTGCACCAGTCTGCTGAAAAGTAGATTTGACGTTAGAGGAGAGGCAATAATAGAGTTCCTCAACCCAGCAGACCCTCACTTGAGTTGTAAATTATTGAAATTCTTGATACCTGCCCCTATTTGACCGACCAGACTTACTTTACTATTTCAACACAATAAAGTCACAAAAGTAAAAGTTACTGACAGTCGATCTTGATGGGCCGTCGGTGGTGAAAGAATATCGTTCGCTTAGCCTGTCTACCCTGTCTGTGGTTCGGGACAATGGGCCTTTTAAAGAACATTATACATGGGTAGATGGTGTTTTAACATAACATAGGCATATTAGTTTTTAACTTTGTACGGTTCCTAACAGATCCGTTTTTAGTTTAGTTGAATTGATCAGGCCTGTAATTGCTAAACTATCTTGTCTAGAGTTTATCTTTCACTATGTGACACAATATAAAAACAGTTGGCATAACTATGTTTTATGCACTTAAACCAGTCTCCCATTAGCAGATCCTGCTATTTGTAATTGTAATTGTGTTTAGCCTAACTATGCCGTATTAAGCCCAGATGCACTTTAACCATGCTTCCCGATAGCAGATTGTGTTATTTGTAATTGTAATCTTGTAATGGTTTTAATTAACTGAAACAAAATGTGATAATAATAATGTGACACACATCGTTATTCACTGGGTAACCTATAAATAATATGAATTCATTCATTTGACCTCTGAAGTAAGAATAAGTAGTAAATCTTCATTTATGTACATGTTATTTATATGTTATTTCACCTTTGCTTCACTATGTTTTAGCTGTGAATATATAATGGTATGTATTAATGAAGAGGTACTTTACTGGATAATCTGTTTGTTCCCTATTAAATAGACTTACGTATTTATTTTTATAAGTGTTGAATTTCATTTTATCACAGCTACTATGTGCATGCGTCTATAGAAAATTCAATGCACCATTTCTCATTTCCTTATTACATTTGGAAAGTTTAGCAAGTGCATGTCACATAGTGTTACACAAACTTTGTCACACTTTCCTTCTTGTGCAGATGTAATTTTCATTGATTATTTGGATGAAAAACAGGTTTGAAGGAGTTCCTGTCAACCAGAGGTCTGACTGGAAAGATGGCATGTGGCAGACAAGACATTAACGTGATCCTTTGTCACCCTATTGAATGGAATTTTGCTTTTGAATTTGGTGGAACACAAAAAAATTTGTTTTTACGAGTCAGGTATATTCAGGATTTGAAATTTGAAATTGAAGCAACATAGTTTAAACATTGAAAATTTACTAAATGTTTAGTTTTCCAATACTAGTACATATTAGAAACAAACGTAATTGTGATTAGAGCTATGAGTTTTGAAGCCTATTATATTAATGTTTGAAGATTTGAACATATAATATTTGGAAGAGCTTGAGTATTTTTTCCATGTTTGTTAATACTGTGTATAGAAGCTAATTATACCACTTTTATTTCCCTCTGTGGTTGTTCATGATCCCTAAAGGATGTTTAAATCGAGATGTTTGTTGTGGCTCAGTTAGATTTTAGTGAAAGTATCCATTAGACCTAACACTTTCTGTTCTGTAATTTTCGCCGTGCTAATAAAATGTAAAGCAATATCCTTAGCGCTGGATTAATTATCATAGTCGGTACCCAAAGGATAGTTCACACCGTACATTTCTTCTTTATCACTGTCAATGTTTGCCCTTGCACTTACAGGGGCAACCTTGCAATGTCCAGAGTTTGAAGGGTGGTCCCCACTAACAAGGACACTTCAGGGCATATTTATGAAATTACCTTGCTGCGCTGTGCTGCTGTCTTTTCCCAGCACTGGCACACAATGTGCTGCCTAGCGCCAAAGCAAGCACCCTTGCACCATGGTGCATGGGTGCCTGCATTGCAAGCACAAGTGTTTTTGTGCAGGAAGGAACACCTTCCTGCACTAAAACAATCCTCTGAGGCATTTTTGCAGAATGCAGTACACAGAGAGGAAGGAACAAGGAGAAATAAAGATATTTCTCCTCTTTACGCCTCACCTAGGGATGCATAGCATTTTAATACATTCCCAAGTCTACCAGTAATGGTAAACATGGGAATGCGCCAAAATCCAAGGGTAGATGTGTGGGAACACCCACGCTCCACCCATAGAACGACTCCCTGTGGCAGAGTAATGGAACACACTGTGTTACTCTATATTTATCAAGCCATGCAAGACCAAGCAAGGTGGCTTTGCATGACTTGATGAATCAAACTTAAGAGTTGCGTCGCTCTTGCGCCCGTTACGTGGTGCAAGAGCATCACAATTCTTTAATAAATATGCCTCTAGTGAATATGATGCTATGAAACATTGGTTTCCATAATCTCCTAGACTCTCTGGATAGCTAAACTGAGACACTCAAGGACTTGTCCAACTGTGTTGATGTGAACGTTTATTCTAGGTAATGTGCAATATGCTCCTAGTTACAGTAGAGATGAAATGTCCAGCATCAGTTGCTATTTGAGATAAAGTAAGAGTAATACCTCAATAGAACCTCAAATACATAGGTATATGTAGACTACAAGGATCAACCAACAAAAGTTAAAAAAACACAAGAAAATAAAGCAACAAAATAGTACAATGAAATTCAGATGCAACTGGGCCCTCAAGGTTCATAATATATAATGTTCACAATCACAAACTGGTTGCAAAGTCTGTGCTGTTGGTAATAGAAAGAGAACACAAAGGTTTGCAATACTTCTGCCCAAATTGTAACTTTCTTAAATACTGTTCATAGTTGGTAACCAATCAAAAACACACAAAAATCTCTCTCTATAAAGGGTGAAACCTTTATGAGAGGAAAAACTATTTTAACACTGTGTAATCAATTACTACCAAAAGGCTTTAGCAAATTCCAATTCTCACTATTTGTATGGCACGTAGACTGAGATGGTTTAATCATATATTTGCTGCTTACTGCTCTTTGCATTGGATCCACTTTCATATCAGTTGCCTAGCTTATCGCTTTCTCTATAGTCTGATGGCCATATCTGCTCAGGGATCTTCATTCTGTACTATCTTTCCTGGTCTCTAAAATCCTTCTTAAATAACCTTCTCTTGGTTCCATGATTTATCACATTCTGCTAAGGCGGGAGATGCAAGCGCGGCCGGTGCAGGTAAGAGCGGTGAGGCGGGTGTGGGGCGGGAGTCGACAGACAACGGGATGGGGAAAAAAAGAAATTAAAACCGCTTATTTTGCGCTCGCCGCATCGCCGAGTGAGTGATGCGGCGAGCACAAGGTAAGTTGTTTTCTTTTTTAAATTTTATTTTCCTTATTCCGTTGTCTGTCGACTCCCCCCTGCCCCGCCCCACCGCTCTTACCAGCACCGGCCGTGACTGGGCAGATGTCACATCACTTCAACACTGCAACTGGACCCCGATCAGCACCGAAGACACCACCCGCACGATGAACTCCATCCACTCCGGATCACCAACCGACCCCTGCCCACACCACGTCTTCAACAAAGCCGACGCCACCATCGCACCCCATCTCCGGGACATCATCAACTCCTCCTTCCACACCGCCACCTTCCCGGAGAGCTGGAAGCACGCCGAGCTTACCGCCCTCCTGAAGAAACCAACGGCGGACCCCACCGACCTCAAGAACTACCGTCCCATCTCGCTCCTTCCGTTTCCGGCCAAAGTCATCGAGAAGACCGTCAACAGACAGCTTGCCGCCTTCCTCGAGACGAATGGATCCCTCGACCCCTCGCAGTCCGGGTTTCGGGCCAACCACAGCACCGAGACCGCCCTTATCGCAGCCACCGACGACATCAGAACCCTAACCGACAATGGGGAAACAGCTGCCCTCATCCTCTTGGACCTCTCTGCGGCGTTCGACACCGTCTGCCACCGCACCCTAGTGAAGCGCCTCAGCAACATCGGAATCCGAGAGAAAGCACTGGAATGGATCATCTCGTTCCTCGCCGGAAGAACCCAGAGAGTCCGCCTCCCCCCGTTCAGATCCGAAGCCACCGAAGTCATCTGCGGCGTTCCACAAGGATCCTCACTCAGCCCAACCCTCTTCAACGTCTACATGAGCCCCCTCGCAGCCATCGCACGCCGACACAACCTCAACATCATCTCCTACGCCGACGACACCCAGCTGATCCTCTCCCTCACCAACGACCCCACCACCGCCAGAGCCAACCTACACGACGGGATGAGAGACGTCGCCGACTGGATGAGGAACAGCCGCCTTAAACTGAACTCAGATAAGACGGAAGTCCTCATCCTGGGCTCATCACCCTCCGCCTGGGACGACTCCTGGTGGCCCCCGGCCCTGGGCACCGCGCCCAAGCCAACGGACCACGCACGCAACCTGGGCTTCATCCTGGACTCCTCCCTGTCGATGACCAGACAAGTCAACGCCGTCTCATCTTCATGCTTCAACACCCTGCGCATGCTCCGCAAGATCTTCAGATGGATCCCCACTGAAACCAGGAAGACCGTCACCCAGGCACTCGTCACCAGCCGACTGGACTATGGGAACACCCTCTACGCCGGAACCACAGCCAAACTTCAAAAGAGACTCCAGCGCATCCAGAACGCCTCCGCACGACTCATCCTGGACATCCCCCGACACAGCCACATCACCGTGCACCTGAAAGACCTGCACTGGCTCCCCGTCAGCAAGAGAATCACGTTCAGACTCCTCACCCACGCACACAAGGCCCTCCACGACCTGGGCCCAAAGTACCTCAACGACCGCATGACCTTCTACACGCCCACACGCCAGCTACGATCAACCAGCCACGCCCTCGCCACCGTACCACGCATCCGCAGAACCACCGCCGGAGGAAGATCCTTCTCCTACCTGGCAGCCAAGACCTGGAACTCCCTCCCCACTCACCTTCGGCGAACCCAGGACCATCTCTCCTTCAGGAAGCAGCTCAAGACCTGGCTGTTCGAGCAGTAACTTACCCCCTCCCCCAGCGCCTTGAGACCCTCCCGGGTGAGTAGCGCGCTCTATAAATGCCATGATTGATTGATTGATTGAAATGTGTCAGTCTGGTATTTTGTTGTGTATTCATTATTGCTCAATTCCAAAAAACTTGCAGTATCTTCTCTTCTATTTCTTTATCATAATCCTACCAACATGTAGAGCTTTTTAGCATTTCTTCGATGTTCACTGGCACTGGGACACCATAATTTTATAAAATATAATTGTGTCTTCAAGTGTTTCTGAATGAAGTTTTCAAATTCACAGGCTTTTAGCTCTTCAATTTGCCTATTAAGAATGAATGCAGATCCCTGTTGTTGATCTTGTACATTTGTTTTCCTTTCAATTCTATAAGAATTGATTGTTACTGACTTCAGCGAGCCCACTTTGTGCAACACTTTTTCAACATCTCCTATTACTAAAGATCAATGAAATTCGTGGGTTCCCTTTCTTGCATATTCTCCACCTATGTTTGGTTGAAATATGTTTTATTCTTCAGAAATACAAAACATCTCACCTACGTCCATTCAATGTTATATTTACAAACAAACAAATCCCTCTCTTCCCATCCTGCTCAACCCGTCCCTTTCATTGTAGCATTCTATGCACAACCAGTCATTCTGAATTTTAAACCAATGCCAAGCCATTTAGACAGTGTCTCAGTTACTAGTAGGCTCGTAGTTTGCCACCCCATGTTTAGTACTCATTATGATCTTAGACAATTCCTCGAGAATAAGCTGAAAGATTCATATATAATTAGGGCATGATAGTTCTCTAAAGTCCTTGGAGAGATATTTCAAAATGTGGTCCCAAGTTTATGAAAAGTCAGTATCCTGATATTTTACGAATGATGTGGTCTTTTCCATCCCTAACAGGTATTATAGCCGAAAATACCACTCTGCCACTTCTGGGGTCTTAGCTTTGCCCCATAATCGTGTCAATACCTATTTAGCTGCACATAGATTTAGGGCAATTTGTTTCAGTCTGATCTAGTAAAGTGGAAATTACTGTTTGTTCAGTAGGCCTAGTATGGCATATGATTGAAATCTCTGGATTTCTATATCAAGCATCATATTGATTGATTGATTTAATAATGTTCTTCCAATAATGATGGACTTTTAGACAATGCATGAGTAATTAATTAGTGTACCTCTGTCCGCAACCTCTTCAGCATCTGTCATCTTGCCAAGATTTTGTACCAGTAAAGAGAGGTATTTCTGCATAGATGATTTTTTTGTTGAGGCTGACCTAGCAGTTTTTATGCACTATTTGTTTGTGTTTGAATCTGTTTATTAAAAGTTTTCTGATTTTTGTTCATATATTACATTGGCAGAGCAAATTACAGGTTTTACAGCAGTCAGTAGAGAATGCAAGGACATACGTTACAAGCAGGATATTATGATTTACATGCTATGTCGACTTCATAATTTGGTCACAATAGCAGGCAAACCCCTAGGAACCCATATGACATGCCAGACATTGGGGGTTGGTGTCAACATAGGACTACTGTCTGGCAATTACATGTCCGCAGAATGGACCTGACGTCTGTGTAATGACACCGGCAATAAAATAGCAGAGGGGTGATACACCAGGCAAAGACCCCTGATAGTGAAATCAGATTCATATAATATGATAAACAGCCGACAAGACACTCTAACCTCAAAGAATTATGTGCATTCCTATACAGTGTTCTAAATGCAGCCATGAGTTAAAATAAACCATTGAAAGATGGTAGGAGCACACTGTTTGCATGTAACAGCGCCATTACCCCATAGCGTCTTGGTAGTTTTAATTCAGTTTTTCACACAAAGTTCATGAGTTAAAATAAACCATAACAGCAAAAGGGGAGAGACCTTGTCACCTCCCACCATTCTATCTTACAACTTATAGATGATCATGTAGCTACGCCCGCATCTGCCCAGCAGGAAATACCTTAGCGAAAACCAATGTTACTGTGTGGGTACGGGACAACTCAGGAGAATGCAATTGAAAGGTGTATCTGTGATTCACCAAGAGAAGTGATCTCCTTTGTTCTGCCACTTATTCGTGTGCTCTCCTAGATAGCTAATCCCTGATACGTGATCAGCAGTTAACAACGATCCTCTCTTCCTGGGCTCAAAGGTAGGATATTGTCCTCTGAGCCAGAGTCGTTAACTCATCCTGCCAAGGATATATATTCTAGCTTGTAGGGGATGAGTGGCAAAACTGGTTGTTAGTCGATTTTGGCTCAGGCAGCGCAAGGTACAGTTTTTTAAAGTTACTTTTCCACTTAAGATATCACAAATCCAATGTTATCATTAAATCAGATTTTGAAAATTAAGTAAGAAATAACTTGGGAGTATTTTTTCTGAGTTTTCCCAGTCGGAAATAGGAATTAAAGATTCCTGGTCTGGGAAAAGTCTGTAAAAGTCTAGCAAAGTGAAATAGAATGTGGGTTTTATTTCACTGGGAGAGCACACTTACCCCATTATGTAGTAAGTGCTATTTTAATATATAGGGTCTCTGTCATGTGGGGTTACAAGGCATATACAAGGATTATATGAATATGACAAATAGGCATTTCCTACATGGCAAAGGCATTTTCCCTTGCCATCTTGTACTGCAGCCATAAACAATAAGGTAAAGAGAAGAATGTTTGAATTAATCTCAGCTGCTAGCAATCACTCAGGGTTGTATTCAAGACCACTGATTTCACCTATTAAGCCACTCTAGACAGAGAACTATAATATGCAAATAAATCCTAGTCCTGCTCCAATGGGAAGAGTACAGTCTGAACTGTCAGACCCCCTCTAGATGGAAACATAACCAACCCCAGACCAGCTTTGAACTACGTAGGTCTCGTAAGTGAAGTACAGCTTAAGTCCTCAGCACAAGACCCATGTCTCATCATACCCAGTTCACTTAAAGCAGTGGTTCTTAACATGTTGTCTTCTGTGGACCCTTATTGAATCACTACTGGAAGCCGGGAACCCCCTCCTAAGTAATTTCTATAATCTGAATCTCAAAACAATAGACAAAAATACAGAAACAAGTGTATGTAAAGTACGACTCCAGTTCCAAGTAAATAAGCTTTATTGGCAACTCTGCCAGTACATGACAGTAAGTACAACTTTACAAAACAAGGCTCAAATCCAACTGCCTTCCCCAGAACACCCATAACCCTGAATTCTACATTACCTAACAAAGATGCAGGATGCATTCCAAATCTGGAATGCAGCAACACCACACATCCCCCTCCTGCATTCAACACACAAAAATAAAAGAAAGAAAAGAATGAACAACCATATACAAGAAAATGATAATATATACAAAAATATGGCTACTAATAAGACTATCACATTACAAAATCTTTAAGCTTGTAAGGAGTGTGAATTACTCTTCCCATTCTACCTACCCTTTTAGCACAATTATTCACACACTCCTCATCAACCTGACATGCATTCAAATCCTCCTGTGCACATCTCTCTCCTCCTTGCACCTTGACCATCTCATCATCCACTTCATCTTCCCACAACCAATCACTTAAATCAATAGAATCACCCACATCTCCTCCTTCTCCTTTTCCCAAACCTCTACATTTAGCAATGCGACTCATGTGCCATACCCGACTATCACTTAATCTCGCAGAATTTCTCAAACATTCAACAACTCTTAAAGGTTCAGAAAACACACTCTCCCCTTTGGGCACCTTCCCCCAATTTTTTGCTTTCACCCAATCTCCAACTCTAACGTCTCCTCCCTAGTGGCATTCTTCTTATCATAATTCCTTTTGTATACTTGCTGTGCTTTTATAATGTTGCCCTTGACTACCTCAGGTGACCATCCACATGTCTTGTACTGTCCATCCATCCTATGTTATCTTTCGTAAATGGCTCGCTTCCACGCATCAAGACAAAAGGACTGAACCCTGTGAGAGATGGTGTCAATCGGTAACCCCACAACATTTTTTTGAATTCCACTTCCCAATTCCTCCTATTCTCACAAGCAATTTGTATAGTACCTTTAATCACTCGATTAAAGCGCTCAACAGCACCATTTCCAGCAGGATGATAAACCGAAGTTCTAACATGCTGTACACCATTCCTCTTTAGAAACTCCTCAACCTTTGTTGCAGTAAAATGTGTTCCATTGTCACTTAAAAGCTTCTTCGGTAAACCCTCTTTCAAAAACACATCACTTAAAAATTTCACAACACTGTCCGCATCAGCCTTTTCAACAATTTCCAACTCTACCCACTTACTGAAATAGTCTACTAATAATATGATAAACTTATTCTCACCATATTTTGACCACACAGGACCCACAAAATCCACAGCCAACATGTGCCAGACCATATCTGGACACTCCATAGGCATTAATTTAGGTCTCAAGGTATGTAAACTTTTGTCTGAATCAGCACACTGTCCACAATCCCTTACACTTCTTTCAACTTCAAGATCAATTCCCGGCCACCAATAAGAAGCTATAACTCTTTTCTTGGTTCTCACTATTCCAAAATGTCCTTCATGACACAAATCCATGATTTTCTTCCTAAGACCAAGTGGTGCTACTATTTTTCCACCCCTCATCACAAATCCTGACTCCACACTCAATTCATTTCTTACCTCCCAAAAACTTCTCACATCAGCTAAATCCTGTTTCTTCTCTCCCCAACCTTCCAAAATCCACTTCTTAACTTTTTTTAACAATCCATCTTTCTCATATTCAACTATCCACTCATTCTTCTCAATAGAATTCATTCCTTTCTCTACCACCAATGCAATTTGATAATCATCCCATATACTTTCCGGAACCTCCTTAACTGGTAAGGGAATCCAACTCAAACAATCAGCAACTTTGTTCTGTACACCAGGCACATACTTAATCCTGTAATTGTAATCTTGTAACCTCATTGAAAGTCTCGCAATCCTTGCTGTAGCTTTCACCATTCCACCTGTTGTAAGTAAATTCACCAAGGGCTTGTGATCAGTTCTTACATCAAACTCTGTTCCCCATAGAAATGCTCTGAAATGTTCCATGCCCCATACACACCCAAGAGTCTCCCTCTCAATCACCGAATACACTTCTTCAGCAGGCGTTAGACTCCTTGATGCAAAACCAAACACAACCTCTTTTTCACCCTTCTCGATTTGCGTAAGTACTGCTCCTAAACCTTTTCCACTAGCATCCACCGTAAGCACACTTCTCTAATCTGGATCAAAGCCCTTGATTGGAGCTGCATTACATATATCACTCTTCAACTGCTTAAAAGCTTCCACACATTTTTCTCCCCAAACAAATTTGCACCCTTGTTTAAGCAATTGTCTCAAATCATAAGATTTTTCTGCAAAATTTTTCACAAATTTGGAGTAAAACTCCGCAAGACCTAAAAACGAACGAAGTTCCTCCTTATTCTATGGTTCCGGTGCTTCCCTAACAGCTTCAACAAGTTCTTTCTTTGGAGAAATTCCATCCTTTCCAATCACATGACCCAAATACGTTACGTTGTTCTGCGTAAATCGACATTTCTCATATTCTGCCGTTAACCCCCTTGCTTTTAATACTTCCATGACTTCCTTCAACCTTTATTCATGTACTTGTCTGTTCTCACCCATTATCAACACATCGTCTTGAAAGTACAGAACCCCAGTGATACCTTTCAGTACTTCACCCATTAATCTTTGAAAAACTGAGGCCGCTGAAGCCAACCCAAATGGCATTCTGACATATTGGTAACATCCAAAAGGAGTTATGAACGATGTTATCTTCCTGCTTTGTTCATGTAACGGGATCTGATGGTACGCTGAAGACAAGTCCACCGTCAAAAACCATTTCATTCCTTTTGTTTTGCTCAAAAGTTCATTTATTTTAGGCAAAGGAAACTTGTCTACTTGAATCTCTCTATTTACACCTCTCAAGTCCACACATACCCTAATTTTTCCATTGGATTTGTGTGCGACGACAATCGGAGACATCCATTCCGATGACTCTATTTGCTCAATCACTCCAGCTAACTCCAACCTGTTCAACTCTTTCTCCAACTCACATCTTACAACAAATGGAACATTCCTCACTTTAAAATTTACAGGAACTGCACCCTCCTTCAGTATAATCTTATGCTTAAACCCTTTAAGCAAACCAATTTGTCCTGAGAATACTTCCTTATATTCTTCACACACTTTTTTTCCCAAATCCTCTCCATCATCCAACACCAAGACTTGTTCTTTACTATTAGGATTGAGAATGATGTTCAGGCTTCTTTGATCCTTCCAACCCAAAACACATGGCCCATACTCCGCCACATACATCCTTCCTTCAGCCCTTCGATCTTTAAAAACAAACGAAACATCCCTATACCCTACCATGGGTATAGCTTCCCCCGTGAAACTCTCAGGTTTAATATCACAAGATTTGAGTTCTTCTCCAATCGCATTTACAAATTTTTCCTTCCACATCTCTAAATTGACTATAGTGTAAGGTGACCCTGAATCTGCCACCAAAATGACCGGAACACCTGCAACAACTATCTCACAGGACGGTTTACTCCTTCCATGACTCTTAACATCAAGAACTGCATCTTTAACCATAATCACAATTTCATCCTCATCAGAACATTCCTCTTCTGTGTCATTTCCTTTGTGTTCTTCTGACACACATTTAACTTTCGCTCCGACATCTTTCCTTTTGCATGCACGTGCAAAATGTCCAATGAGACCACAATTTGCACACTTCTGATCCCTTGCTCTACAGAACCTATTATTAGCCAAATGGTCTTGACTTCCACATCTGTAGCAGCTCAGAACACCTTGCACATCTTTCTTAAAATCTACTCTAAAAGGAACACTGGATTTCTTTTTCTCCTTGTACTCTTGTGTCTTATCACTTGAATCCTTTTTGCTAACAGTTTTGTTATATTTCTTTTCATTCACTGCACATACTTCTTCCCGTTCTTTACCTTCCTCTAATGCTGCTTTTGCGCATCTCAAAGATATTTCACAACTGCTAGTACTTTGTTTAAAGTGCCATCACCCATTGTCCATAACCTTTCCTGTACCATGTTATTATTGGTAAGCATAATGATCTGATCCCTTATTAATTCTTCTTGTAATGGACCAAATCTACAACGTTCCGCTAATTTCTTTAAATTTGCTAAGTAATCATCAATCGTCTCACTTTGTTCTTGTTTCCTTCTAAAACATTTGTATCTGTCAATACCAATACAAACTGTAGGCGCATAATACTTTTCTAAATCATCTAATGCATTTTCGTAAACATCTGTTTCCCCTTCTCCTCTCACTTTCTTTTCCATTTGGTTATATTGCTTAATGCCCTCTGGACCTAAAGAATGCAATAAAATACCTTTCTTAATATCTGCTGTAAGACTTTCACTGTTAATTGTAACCATGTAAATCATAAAGCAGTCTTTCCATTCCTGCCACTTCATACGTGGCTCACCTGGTTCTGGTAGAAATGGAATTGGAGGTGTTAACGTGAATGTCTGTGCTGCACACATATTTCTTTAATATTAACTCTTACTATAATTTTGTAATTGCTCTTCTATTTAAAAAAAATAAAAAAAACAAGATTACAAATTCCTTCCAATAATAACTCAAATACTTATTAATCCTTTCTCTGTATAAATTGTCACTGGTGTGCGCATCACCGTGAGTGTAAGCACTTAATACTCTTTAACACCGATGTAAAATGTATGGCTCACCAGTTCTTTAAAATAACTCTGACAGGTGTGCGCATCACCTTGTGTAAACGCACTGTAAATTTCTTCCTTTCAAATATTCTCAATTTCCCATCTTCACAAATCCTTTTAATCCGGTGTGCACATCACCGATGTGCAAAATGCGCTTCCGCTGTGTAAAATGCGGTTTCCTCAATAAATTTCACTGCGTTATGCGCCTCTCCGTTCCTTTCGTCAATTTTCTTTTTGTTAAAAAAATGGCCGCTCCTTACGCGTGGCGTCACCACGCCGACGTTTTCATACGTTTCACTTCCCAATCAAAAATGGCCGCCACTCACGCTCTCCTCGCGAGTCCGCGCTCGCTCTGTCAGTCTTCCTTCAATTTCAACTGCCTCTGATGCTCCGTCGTGCGACTTCCTCTACTTGTACACTGTTGGAAAACGAGGCAGTATCTGTGAGGCCTGCACAAATAACATGACTACATTTGTCCTTCACTGGGAACCAAACACCCCTTTGTAGCGCCTGACTCTCAGAGGGTAGCGTTGCAGAGCAGTCTGAGGCTTACTCAAGGGAGGTGGTGTGGGCTAGTAATCGCCATTTGCAGGTGCGCAGAAATAACACTCAATAATTGATTGTCCAGTCTGTACTTTGCTTTATAAAAGTAAGAGTACATTTATTAAACACACACAATACTCAATACTATGCACCAATTTACAAATATACCTAAGCTGTTGGAATTACTTTGTGACATTGCATAACATCTCCACCCCTCCCATGTATGTACTAGACCCCATCCCCCTGTGTAAGGGGGGATGGGGTCTAGTACCACCACTCCCATGTATGCACATCATCTTGCCCCCTAATGCAGTGGGTTGAACATAACCTGGAGCGAGGGCCCTGCGCACTGGCACCATCCCAGTGGCGACCCTACCCATTATCTCAACGAGCATTAAAAATAGGTGCACCTGCCCTGGTGACACATCGCCCTGACTGAGCATCTCATATTGTCCATACAGTATGCACCCTTACATCTTCAGGGCTAACAGTCTGGGTTGTTCTTCACTTAAGCGCAGCAGCAAGAATACATGTTTAAGCAGCACTTTAGGATGACAGTACTCCTCACCTTAGTTGATCATTATAATGCATTGCAATTAAAGCCCCTAAAAGGCATCACAGATGAAATCACAGGATTACGCATATACAGCCAGCTAGCCACCCTAGCAGGAAGGTCTGGCAACATAACCCCACTTTGCTTATGACATCACCTTACACAGGTACTTCACATTACACATATGACCTTCAGTCCCTCTAAAAGAAACCACCTTGGCAGCTGCACTTCTCT
Source organism: Calotriton arnoldi (assembly GCA_963921515.1). Classification (NCBI taxonomy): domain Eukaryota; kingdom Metazoa; phylum Chordata; class Amphibia; order Caudata; family Salamandridae; genus Calotriton; species Calotriton arnoldi. The sequence continues at coordinate 890,088 of CAWUFW010004273.1, read as the reverse complement.
GGCAGCTGCACTTCTCTGGCAGCTGCCACTCTTCACTTTAAAAGGAATCACAGGTAACACCATAGGCAGCTAGACCCCCTAGCAGGAAGGTCCAGCAACATAACCCCACTTAGATTAACACCACCTGACACTGGTACTTCACAATACACATGTGACTTTCAGTCCCTCTAAAAGAAATAACATTAGTAAATGCACTAATGGTGCAATTACACCTCTTCACCTCCAGGGAATGCTCTTCTCCAGACATCCCCAACTCAACCCTTCTCCATCCTCTTCCAGCGATAGAACAAAATTTCCAGCCCAAAAGAAGTTAAAATGCTGGCTGAGCCCTTGAGGGGTTATTCTGTTCAAGTCCCCATGAGACTGAGGGAGGGACTCCTTTTCTTCGTGCTGGGGGAGATTGCGTTCCCCTGCAGCTCCCCCTGCACCCTGGCACACATGTAGTGGTGACCCCGCTCTCCGGGGGCCACCACAAGCCAAAAAATGCTGGTTTCCCCTTGCAGGCCGGTCCAGGCATGCAAGGCATTATGGGCATTTTCGCATACTTGATGAGCGGCTCTCCCGCTGTGCCGGGGAGAGCCGCGCTGGTGGTTCCTGTCCTCGTTGGGAGGCCCGGTCCCACCCGGACCCCCAGGTGAGTTTCTTTCGGGGAGCCCACCCCCGCCGCTTTCCGTTTCGCGGGGCCCGGTACCACCCGGGCCCCCGCATTGCCACGATCGTTGGAGGGCAGCCTGGGGAGCCCATCCCTGGCTGCCCCCGCCGGCTCCCCGATCAGCCAGCACTCTTGTGTGCTGCCACGGGATCCGGCCTCTAACGTCTGGTCTGCCCGCTCCGGCGGGCAGACTCGCCGGTTCCTGCTGTTTGGGCGGGGCTGCGGGGGTGTGCGATGGCACTCCCCCTTCCTTCTAGCACTCGGGGCCTGGGGATGGGGGCCCGGGGATGGGGTCCCGGGCCCCCTGCTCAGCTTCACGGGGAGCGCGACGGCGCTCCCCGACTTGCCTTCACTGCAGGGGCCATGGTGGGCTCCTGGCGCCCCCGCATTGCCACATCTTCACGGGGAGCACGACGGCACTCCCCGGCTTTGCTTCAGGGCCCGGCGATGGGGTCCTGGGCCTCCAAAAACCTCCTCGTGGGGGGGCGCGACAGCGCTCCCCACCTCCTCTTCTTCGCACGGGGCCCAGAGTTTGGATCCCGGGCCCCTCCCCCTTCTTCACGAAGAGCGCGACGGCGCTACCCGGCTTCGTTTTTGGCGGGGGCCAGGGTGGGCTCCTCGCACCCCACGGGGGCACATTCACGGGGAGCGCGATGGGGCTCCCCGGCTTTACTTCGTGTTGGGGGCAGCCCCCGGGACCTGACCCACCCCGGGGGCATCTTCTAGACCGGCGGCGGAGCCCCACGTGCTTCGTCGTCGGTCAGCCAAAGGTCAAAGGTCGCCTACCTTCTGGGGGCCATATCTCGGCCCCCAGGGGTCCGATCTTCCTGCTTTTGGCCTCTTCTTGCTCCTGGTGGTGCTCCCCAGCCACTAGGAGCACTCTCCTTCGCCCTCTTTGTCTCCAAGAGGGTGGATTCAGCAGGGAGCTGTCTTCACTGGCTCCCTGAGCCAGCCTTTCGCCTGGCACTCCTTCTGGGCCTCTCTTCTCCCTGCGCAGAGGCCCCTGCTTCTGCGCACTGGTCCTGGTATCTTCTCCTGGCGCTGTTCAGGATCCTGGGACAGTCAGGGGGTTTATCCTTCCAACTGCCCATTGCGCCAGGCTCCAGCACCTTCTGCCTCAGCAGACCACACTCCAGAGAGAGCTTCTCTTCCTGTGCAAACACTTTTTAAGAGAATGGGGAGGGGGCTGGCAAGAAGTCTCTGTTTGTCCTATCAAACAGCGACACATCACTTCACTGCCCCTGCTCCCTCCTTCCTGCCCAGGCCTCTGGGTTTGTTCAAGATGGCGCGCACAGGGTCTCCTGCCACATGGTCTCTGAAAGCCCCTTCCCCCCAGAGCTGCCTTCCCCTTCATGCAGCTTGGTGCCTGGCACCCAGTGACAGCTGCTGATGGATTAGCCTGCTGCTCCACCCAGCTTCTCTCCTTGGAGGGAAGGTTATCAATCCAGGCTGCTGGGCTCAGCCCCCAGCCAGGCCCTGGTTATGAGCTGACTCAGAGAACTATAACATTTGTGGATGACCCAAAAGCAGTGCAAATATGACTCTGGACTCTGCAGAATACTTCTTCTCACACCCGTTACAGTGGACTTTGGTGCGTGTCTGGAATTTGTAGGCCTTAGGAAAGTGACACTAGCCCATGGGCTCCACTTCCCCATAGGGGAATAATGAAGTGAAAAACACAGTAAAACACACTGACTTTCCCTGGCATGTTTCTTCCCAGTGTATAAAGCCTATTCCATGTCACCACCCAATTCTGCATAAGTCCTGCCACACCATTCACTTTGTATCTGCTCCTGGGCTGCGCACGCCAGGAATCTCCCCTGCGCAGCCCCTACACGTGTGCACACGCATGTACACATGTGTCTGCACGTAACCAGCCCCGTGCCCCTTAATCCAGCTGCTGCGCAGCGGCCTAGTCAAGCTAGGGGGACACCAGTAAAATCCACATGCAGTCTCTTTCACCATGAGTTCACTGGGGGTGAGTCCCAACTTATGAGGCTCTCCCCCAGTTAAAGCTCAACAAATAGGTGCTCAAAAAGCGAAAAATCCGGGCAGCCCAGAGTGTCAGAACCACCTTCTAACACACACAATGCCTCATAAATTAATTTCCTCGCATCCTCCATGCGCCGCGTTTCATTCACTCGTAGCTCACCTTCATATCTTCAGGTTTTTCTCCTTCTTTTTTTTCTTTTATCTTTTCACCAATTTCGTTTCTACTTCCTGCAATCTTCTTTTTGCTTCATCAACTTCTTTAGTACGCGTAGGCTCTTGCAGAGTTGCCACTCGTCGCCAACTTGTAAAGTACGACTCCAGTTCCAAGTAAATAAGCTTTATTGGCAACTCTGTCCGGAAAATGATAGTAAGTACAACTTTACACATCAAGGCTCAAATCCAACTGCCTTCCCCAGAACACCCACGACCCTGAATTCTACATTACCTAACAAAGATGCAGGATGCATTCCAAATCTGAAATGCAGCAACACCACAGTGTACATTAAAGAAATACACAAATTATGAATTATTTTATTTAGTTCACATACAAAAACATATGCACGGGAAACATCCTTTACATCGCGGTGATTACACTGCGATGCATTTAGAACGCTGCCATTACAACGCAAGCGTTACATCGACTTGCACTGGAGGGCGCTATAACCTAAGGAATAGTAAGATTTACTATTCCAACACCTTCCTTACTGTACGCAGACTGGTGTTGGAATAGTAAATCTTACTACTCCGAAGTCCAGCGCCCTCCAGCACAAGTCGTTGTAACGACTTGCGTTGTAAAAACTGCGATGTTACATACCGCGATCATTTTGATCGCGTTGTAACATCACATATTCCATATGCACAAATTGTATTCACAAGGTTGGAGCATTTCAAAGTTTAGTTTTGTTTCTGTGTATGACTCTAGCATATCATTTTGTATTTTCTGCTCCAAATGCATGCTCCCTTTTTGTCTTCATATACCAGTTCTTCTGTTGAGGTCAACATACATCCTTACAAGATTGCTTTTGCTGTACTTGCACAACTCCTGTGAATTAAGATAAGATGTCAAACTAAATTGTAGCCTTCTGATTTTCAATTTGCTAATATTATTTAATTTTCTCATCAGTCACGAACCCCAGGAGTAAGCGTCGCGGACAGCCAAGGGTCCTCGGACCACAGGTTAGGAATCACTGACTTAGCGTGTAAACATAAAGACATGACGAAGTGATGCAGAAATGACAGAATTTATCTTAGCCACTGGTGATCGCTAGTGGGCATATTCCAGGCCATTGTTAGTCACCGAGTAGTTGAGATTAATTCAAGTAATCCCCATCACATTTTTGTTATCCCCATGTGTTACTGAAGGGTATTAATGCCCTATGTGTGGGTGGTGTAAATACACACTACATCCACTATATGACATTTAGCTTCCACGCCAAAGGTGCATGTTCTTCACCATTCACAATGGAGCTCTAGGGAAGTTAAATAGGACAAACAGTGAAGTCCAATGTACACCAGTTTTTTGGGGGAATCCTAGGGGCTTTACTACTGTTACTCAAACAATATAGAATTCGAGGTACACTGAATAGCTCGACTATTGTCCATTATTATTTGTTGTGCAAATATTGCAGAAAAGAATGTCTAATCAGGATTAGTCAAACAATTTGGATCATATAACTGTCAAAAATCTCCAGAAAGGTGCAGATTAATTACCATCGATCCAATGGTAAGTGTGGAGACTGAGCCAGTGACAGCTGGAGCATATCGGCAGGGTAGGACTAGGCATACACAGAGGTCAGAGAAGTCATTCTAGGTCCATATAAGCAGATTCAAAAGAAAGTTACATATTCTAGCAATGGTGTATTGTATAGTTCCTTCATTTGTTAGTCAGCATTCAGCCTTTGCCGTCCTTCATGGTTATTTTACTTTGCATTCCCAATTTCCACTTGGGTTTAGTGTTAATTAATGCTCTCCCAGTTGGGGGTTCTTAGCTAAAATTGCAAGCTCCATCCATTTCTCCAAAGTGTTGGGATGTTTCCTAATAGCTCTAGGGTTTGTCAGTGCTGTTATTTTGGAGAAGGAGGTGTCACTTCAGAGATATATGGCAATATATATATATGACTTTTGGGCTTCATATAACTTATTGTATACATCTGTTTCATAAAAGTCACTGCCTTCACTGGTTCCTCCTTTCATGTTGGCCTCCTCTGGCTGCTACTTCACATGAAATGAGATAGTGCCTGTGAGAGCTTGGTGTGTATCTTATTCAGTTGCTTTTGTTTCTGGGATCCTCGCAGTTCCCTTTCTTGTGTATATTGCCAGAAACGCCTGCTCTGGGCTCTTGGCTTATCCTGGTGTGGAGGTTTGGGACTTGCGTTTGAGTTCACCCACAACTCACTTGACTCATTTCAATGGCAAGCTCAATTCTTTATTTGTTTTTAAAAATATACATATATAAGTTTGTGCCAAAGCTATGTCTAAATAGCTCCACCAGAATTTGATTGATTTCTAGTTCAAATGTTTTGTGAAGTTATTACAAAGTGAGAATGAACCTTGCAATGCCCAGTTGCATAATGCTTCGAAGTGAAACATGGAAATGTGCTGACTTAAAATGAAACCAGGTTTAAACTGCACAGTTGTATAACATGGCTTAGTGTTGTAGATCTTTACCAGATGTGCAAATCTTAGTTCACTATTTTTTTTCTCTAAAATGTCTAAAGAACGTTTTCTTTTGTTTCGGTTGGTTTATCTAAATAAGTACCAGCTCTACTTCAGACACTTCACGTTGTTCCATACTCATGTACCTGTCTGTTACTTGGTCTTCCATGCTTACACAATAGTCGCTGTACACCTTCATTCTTAATTTTCAAATCCATTTCCTGTGCTTTCCTTAAGGTGTATTTGATTATTAGCGTTTCCTTATCTTTGTGTGTGTTATCATTTGCTTCTGTTTTCTTGGTTCAGCTGCTTTATGTCTCATGTCTGTCCTCAGCTCGCCTTGTCCTTCTTCTTATTCCTGAAACAGTGAAATGAACTGGTGACACATATAAAACTATTTTCTCATTGACCATTGGAAAGAAAAAATAATTTTGACCATCAAGTTTGTTTTCATGATTATGATTGCTTGTCTTTTATGATTTGCTTTGTTCCACTACTTGTTTAGTCTAGGCATTATTTATTACTTCAAATACATAACATAAGATTAACCTACACATGGGGAGCGTGACCAACCGCAGAGTAAGATGGGCACACCTTAAGGCGGCCCGTATGAACACACTGGTTCTAACATGAATCCGTCCCATGATCCGGAGATACTGAGTGCAGGATAGCTGTTCTATGCACTGGAGCCCAGCGGGAACATTCTGAGCCAAAAACCGAGTGGACTGAGCGTGTTACGGCGGAGAACGGCTCGACTGCATGACTGACCCGGTAACGCAGTGCGAGTGGTGGAGGAGGGGCAATCTGACTCCGGCCATTGTAGCGAACATCGGCGTCTGGTGAGGAAGTGAGCGGAGCACCCGGTGACCCATGCAGCCTGGGGAGACCCTGAATGTGGTCCACGCCGGCCGGTGCCCGAGCCTCAGTGGCCCCGCCGGTGCGTGATATACTGGTGAGCGGTGCACCTGGAGCGGTGGGCGGCCTCTGTGGGGATTGATCGTGGCCTACATCGCGTCGATCGGAATTACCCCAGAGCTTAGGGGGTGCGGCCGCGACTGGTAGACGGCGCTGTGCATGCATTTCCATGGCCCTACGGACTACACTCACGTCTGGGACGCACGCTCGGCTGTCCCAGCCAGAACAAAGAATACCCCGAGAAGTACTGAACGGCTGCGAGGACACACCCAGTATAAGCTGGTATCGGAGAATCATGAGTGTGAAGCTGGAAATGCGACGATTCTAAGTGCCGGTCTCCACGGTGTTGCCGGATGAGCTTCTCAGAAGGCAACCTCTTGGGACTTTGAATGAGTGTACCAGCATTATTGTTCCTCACGGCCTTGCCCCCATTATTCTGCTCCTTCAACATCATGGGCACTCGAGATTGCCTTGCAGTTTGAATGAATGGTTGCTTCTCCGTCAATGCCTCGATGGGGACGTAGTGGTGGTACTGACCAGGAGACTCTCACAGCCTGAGGTTGATAGTGGTCGCTTGCGTGCTTGGGCCATATTCTGTTGCTCCAGTTGGGGGTATCAAGAGATCAAAGAGGGCTCTGAGACACTCCAGCGGCCTACCGGCCGAGGACAAGGCCTGCATGGCATTGAGGAGGAAACACACACAGAGTGAGAGATAGCTCGCCGAAAGTGACCAACGAAAAACATGGCGGCCAACTCAACCGTCCGAGCCGTCCCAGAGGGTGGACACAATCTTGATATCCTGAGCCAGTGACGTAGGGGGACTGCCTGGCCAAAACCGATCACTTGACTTAGGTGCCCACACGGCCCCAGCATGGCCGGAGGCCGGAGTACCAAGTCCACCATGCAGGCCAAACTGGACAAATATGCCTGGAGTAAGGGTGCGGGCCCCAAAGACACAGATGCAGAAGACCTGCCTGAGAAGCGGCAGGATGTCGATGGCGCACCAGAACTGACCCTCCAGGATATAATGACGGCCATCACGACGGTGAGAACGTCACTGGAGTCCAGGATTAACTCTGTGTCTACGGAGGTCTCCTTAATAAGAGCCGATATGCGATCTATGACCACTAGACTCAAAGAAGTTGAGTCGACCGCAAGTTCCCTAGTCAAAGACACGTCCATCCTTCAACAAAGGGTGAACGACCTACAGACCCGCAGTGAAAGGATGGAAGCCCAGCTGGATGAATACGAAGGGTGTTCAAGGCGCAATAATGTACGAATTCTTGGGGTTCCAGAGCGAGCAGAAGGGCAAGCAACTGACTTGTTTGTAGAGGAACTGGTCATGACCTATCTAAAGCCCCCAAGGCTGTCAAAAGTTTTCACGATTGAGCGGGCACATAGAGTGCCCGGAGGTAGACCGAAACCTGGTGCACCTCCGAGGCCTATAGAGGCGAGAGCCTTCAACTACAGGGACAGGGACATCATTTTACAAACCGCTCGCACAACACCTCCAATTGAACTCGAAAATAGGAAAGTGACTTTCTTTCCAGACTTTATGCTAAGGGTACAACGTCAGCAACGCAGCTTCCTTGAAATTAAAAGAGCCCTGCGAGATAAAGACATCAAATATGCGATGCTCTTCCCAGCCAAGTTAAGAGTGGAATCAGAGGGGAATGTTTGGTTTTTCGTCACCTCTGAAGAGGCATGGAATTGGCTAGATGGATGGCGACTAGCGGGGAAGAAGAATCACCAAAGCCAACGAGACAGACAAGGGAAATCTTGAGTGGAACAAAAAGCGGAATCCCCACCAGGTGAGAGCACAGCGGCCGATGGTGGCAAATGAGGACTGGTCTGTATTCTTCACTGTTATTGCAAATGTTTCACAGAAACTCTTTCTCTGAGCCCCGTACGAACTTGGCTTTCTGGATGACAAGCAAGTGAGGGTGAGATATGATGTAACGGACTGTCCTTTATCAGGGACGTGAAACTGCACAATGTAAAGTAAGATGGGGCTGCTCGGGGAATCGGAGCATTGATCTAGTATTTCTTTAATGCAATTGTTGAACGGGTGTGGGGTTGGCACACGCACCACAAGTTGAAGGGGTGGGCGATAGTCACTCTGCAAATTTGGGGTGGCAGGAAGTTCCGATACCGCCATGCAGGGAGGTAGGGAGGGGGGGGATTACTTGCAATGAGGGGGATGGGTCTCCAGTCACCGAGAACCTCCAACACACTTTACATCAAACACACTAAGGAGCAGTTAGAACCTACCAGTGACAGGAAGGAGGGTAGGGGATGTTTAGTTAAGTTCATGAACAGTTCGGACAAGGTTGACACTAGACGGCAAGCTGGTGATATCACACTTCGTACAATGGACAAGGTGAGACTGACGCTTGGCAGGGTTAGATGGGTGGCAGACGCTGAACAGAGCAATGAGACACACAGAGGTCTCCCATTGATGGTGCAGATTAATACTCCATGCAAATATGGTGCCAACATCAAAACAAGGACTTAAATTGTTGTCCTGGAACGTAAATGGGCTGGGGATAAGATAAAGAGGGGAGTGGTACTCCAATATATAAAACGACATTCCCCTGACGTAATTTTACTCCAAGAGAAACACTTACTAGGTAACGCATGCAACGCACTTACGAGATGGGGATTCAAACTTGTAGCACATTCTGCGTTTGGTTCCGGGTCTCGGGGAGTGGGTATAATGACGACGGATCACACATGGACAGATAACTTGGGTAGATTCGTGGCAGCCTCGGAGAAATGGGAGGGGCGTAAATTAAACTCAGTCTCAGTATACATACCGCCAGGTCTTCAGGCCCCGGCACTCAGAGATCTTGGCGATCTCCTGCTCGCCCTACCAGAGGGTAGACTCCTGATTGGGGGCGACTTTAACTCAATTGTTTCTGATTCTTTCGATCGGTGGCCCCCGAGGGACCTACCAGCTGTTCGTACACAAATTCATAATTTTCTGGGAGCAATGGGTCTAGTGGATACTTGGAGGGCGTTCCATCCCATGGAACAACAATATACATTCTACTTGGGGGCCCACCGCAGCATGTCTAGGATAGACTATATTATAACACCGGCGGACCAGTTAGAAAACGTTAGAGAGGTGAACCACCTCGCCAGGGGTATATCAGATCATTCGCCCATCTGGGTCCAGATAGAGGTGGGGGAACCTAAAATCTGTAGGACAGCCCTGATTAATCCGTGGTATCTTAAGATCCCCCAGATAAAAGAGAAAATTGTACGCGATACGGAACTTTATTTTCAAGAAAACGAGCACTCGGTGGATTCAGCCCAGACACTGTGGGAGGCATACAAGGTCGTGATCCGAGGTGCCGCTATCTCTCAAATCGTGGGGGTTAAAAAAGACAAACAGGCAGAGTTAGTGCGTTTAGAAACAGATATACTGGAACTGGAAGGAAACCTCTGAGACGCGAACTTAGATGAGACAAGGCACGCTTTAAAGTTAAAAACAAAAGAATATACTGCCTTGGCCACTGACGCGGCCAAGACACAATACAGGGCAACGCTCAGCAGGATCTGTGAAGTCGGGGATAAGGCCGGGAAATACTGGCCTGGCTAGACCGTAGGGAGCAGGCAAATAGAGTGGTGGTGGAACTCGTGGTAGAGTCCGGTAAGAGACTCACTGAGCCGCAGGAGATCGCAGACGCATTTGGTGACTACTATCGTGGCATTTATGCGTCCCAGACGCCACACGTAGAAACAGATGCGCATTCCTTTTTGAGAGACAATTTGTTACCCATGCTCTCTGATGAAGAACGGTCAGACCTGGAACTAGAATTGAACAGCACAGAGGTAGAGAAGGCCATACAAGACATACGTGTGGGCAAGGCGATGGGCCCAAATGGCTTGCCCATTGAATTATATAAACTTGCCCCGAGTAAAATCGCACCATATCTGACTAGAATGTTTCAGGAGAAGAGAAGCAGGCCTGCTCCCAATTGACCAGAGGTTGGCAACGATAGTGGTCATTCATAAGAGTGGGAAACCTAAGAACCAGTGTTCCTCTTATAGGCCAATATTGCTGCTCAATGCAGAAGCCAAGATATTGGCGAAAATACTAGCTACTCGTTTAATGCGCCTTATAACAACATTAGTGCACCCGAATCAATCGGGCTTTATGCCAGCCAGAAATACCTCTCTTAACTTGGCTACAGGGAGTGCTGGACCGGGTCAACACGATCAGCGAGGACGCGGTGGTGGTGTCTCTCGATGCGGCCATGGCGTTCGATACGATAGAATGGTCCTATATGTTCTCAGTATTAAAAAAGTTGGGATTTGGCCCGGGCTTCCTGGGTTGGGTCCGCCTCCTCTATACAGAACCGCTTGCCCAAATAGTAGTCAATAATAGAAATTCTCCCATGTTTGAACTCGGCAGGGGTACCAGGCAGGGTTGCCCCCTCTCCCCATTGCTCTTCGCCCTGGTGCTCGAGCCATTGGCGATGTGGATACGGAAAGATCCCATTATCAGGGGGCTCAGGTGGGCTGAAGACTGGGAAGACCGAATTTCACTGTATGCCGACGATATTTTATTGTACTTGGCATCCCCGGCGCCCTCCCTGAATAGAGTGATGCACATTTCCATAGTATTTGGAAGATTTGCCGGGTACAGGATAAATTGGTTCAAGTCAGTCATTTATGTCCTCAGTGGGGGGCTGCCTTCCTTGCCCAGGGGTTTCACTATCACAGAAGCAGAGACGGGGTTCAAATACTTGGGAATCCAGGTCTCTAAAGACCCGGCTCATTTTTACGAATGCAACCTTCTGCCCCCGCTGCAGCGACTTAGGAGTGATGTCCTACATTGGAGGACGCTCCCACTGTCCCTACTGGGGCGTGCAGCCCTATTCAAAATGTTGTCCCTTCCACGGTTTTTGTATGTCTTACAAAACACACCGCACACAGTGGGAGCAGAATACTTCAAAGCCATAGACCGTGCCTTCAGAGAGCTTCTGTGGGACGGAAAACCACCCAGAATTGCCATTCAGAAGCTTACACGAGGGTGGTACAATGGAGGAATTGGTCTCCCAGACATCAAGAAATATTATTGGGCCGCGCAACTCACCACGATAAATCAGTGTACATATAGGCCGCAAGGAGATCCCGGATTTCACATGGATAGATGGCTGCTCCCAGGGGGAAGTTTTGCAGGGGCACTATACACTAACCCCACTAAAATGAAATTGTCGGGACCCACTGGGCCTGCGGTCCAAGTGTGGCGGGCTGCTACAGATACCTACAGAACCGACATGCGCTGCTCGCAGCGATAACATAGGGAGAGACGCCACCAGAATCCTCCCCGCTAGAAGATAGGGTCTTAGACGGGACTCTCCTGGAGAAAGCCATATCGTTAATATATAAAAAACTTATCAATAACATGACAGACCCTCTTCTCCGACTTAGAGCCAAGTGGGACTCTGATGTTGCGGGTTTAGAGGACGAGGAATGGCTTGAGGACTTGGCCTCTCCTAGAGAGACTGTCATCTCCTCTAGGCTTAGACTTGTACAATTGAAGATACTCCACAGAATCTACCTCGCGGGACCAATGTTGGTAAGGATGGGGTATAGCACTGAGGCCGGATGCATGAGGGGATGCAGGAAGGAGGGCACTTTTGTGCACATAATATGGGAATGTACGGTCATCCAGAAATACTAGTCTTCATTGACAGAGTGTATGGAGCGAGTAATGGGCAACACGATTGACTGTAACATAAAACTATGTCTCCTGAATATTTGGGGCCCTACGGATTTAAACACTAAAGAGAGAATATGGGTGACACATGGAATGATAATTGCTAAAAGGAATATTGCAAGATTGTGGAGGGCGCAAGAACCACCAACACTGGGTGCATGGGGAAAAGACATGGATTGGTGCATGATGACGGAGAGGACTGTATACGAATCCAGGGGGTGTCCCACCAAATGGACACATATTTGGGAAAAATGGAATGAATATAGGGGAGGAATCTGTGATCCCCCGCAACCTAGACGGGGTGCTGATCCAGGATGGACCTGCCATAAGTGGATCCAATGTAAATTGTGTGTAATAGGCTATGGTCTCAGGTTAGTTGTCAATTTTGTGCCAGCACAAAACCTCTGGAAACACATGTCTGTACGATGTCTATTATGTTTTAACCTTGTCCTCAATAAAAAGTAAAAAAAAAAGATTAGCCTACACACCTGGATTTCACCAACAGCACGATAGCCAGTTTTGAAATCATATTCTTGGTAACCACAGTACAGACAGGCTACCATCTAATTTCACCTTCAACTTGTGCCTGCTGTAATATTCCAGTGATATATTATGTACTACTCTCTACAAACACTGGATTTGTGTTATTAGACTGTGTCTAATGAATATGTATCACTAGATTTCAACAGTGGTGATTAAGATGGTCTCTGCAAAAGTGAATGCAATTTGAAAGTAAAATAAATAAATTAAAAGTAAGGAAATAAAGAAGGTATATAAAAAGTAATATCTGTATACAGGTATTTAGAGGTTCCGGAAAATCATTTCTTCTTTGGGTAATTTAAATTGATGTGTTGCTTAAATTTCATTTGTATTCACAAGATGTTTATTTCTGTGATTGGTATTGCTGTATATGTTCCCTTTAAATTACCATTATGCTACTCTAATCGATCAAACCACTGTACATTTAGTAACACATTTGCTGTTAATCTGTCCCTTATGTTTGAAAGAACACAAGGAAAGTCATTTAAAATACCATGTTGAATATAGAGTCAAAAACAAAAAAACGAATCAAAAACATACTTGTATTTTAAATGTTGTGGTGACAGAGCAGAAATGAACAATGTTGGCCTAATACGTAATAATGTATCCTCCTTATGAATTATGATTAAAGAAATCAATGCCATAGGCAGGGCAGGGATGGAGAAATAGGGCCATCTATACAACACATATCAATTAACAGCATATTGTAAATATTCAAACCTAAGCAATGGTAAATATTAGCTAGAATACATGTGCAAGGGTTCATGATTACTAAATTACTAATTGGAAGCTGGAGTCAATGTTGTAATTGTTTGCAGGTCAGACCATCTAAAAACATTGGCATTGTTGTGTGACTCATATATATGTTTATAGTTCATTATTTACCACTTTCTTACATCAAGTCCAATCAACTATTGGGAACCGATTTCATTATAGGAATGTATTAGACCTGACATCTTTGGTGGGGTATTTCCTCAGACCTTTTGCCTTCACTCCCGAGTTGCAAAACTTGTTTTTATTGGCTTTAGGACTATGTGCACTTTACTCCTGCTAACCAGAGGTAAAATGCTTGTGCCATCTCCCTTAAACATGGTAAATTGGTATGCACCTAGTTTGCAAATGTAATTACCTACACATCCCTAATAAACTATATTAGATGTACAAGTGGGCAGCACCACCATTTGTGCCACCCACTAAAGTAGAACTGTAAAACATTTCTCAGGCCTGTCATTGCAGCCTGAAGTGGTTTTAAACTGCCATTTCAACCTGGCAAAATAAACCTATTACCAGGCATAAACCTTCCTTTTTTGTACTTAGAAGTCACCACTAAAATAGTGTCATACACTTGCTGACAGTGAAAAAGTCCTAAAGACATTTTTCACTGTTGCAAGGCTACATTGCCACATCTCCCGCCAATGCGAAGTTTGGACGATAGCCGGCTCTTCACGCATCTCCTACCCACACGAAGCTCAAGGGGCGGCCTCCTCTTTGCACTGACAGCAATCTTCATGTGGCCCTAAACACAAAGCTCCAGCTGAGGGCCCTCACATCAGAGAAGGTAAACTCATCACCTGGACAAACCTGGTGCCTGTACCCAACCTGTGCCCCATCACAATGGGACTGAACTTGTGACTTTGACCCTATCCAGTGTGACCCAATTCCCACGAATGGCGCTTTGTGCTTCTTTGGGCTATTTTTGCCTGAAACTTTAAAAAATCATAATTGCAGTTCTACTGATTTGTTTCTATTGTTTTGTTGTCAATTTTATTTATTAAAATGTACTCTATGTTTCTAAATTGGTGTGGTATTTTTCTTTTGTTATATTTTCGATTTATTACTGCTTGAGTGCTACATAGGTACTTGACACATTGCCTTTAAAGTAAGGCTGACTGCTTTTGTGCCAAGCTACCAGAGAGTTGAGAGAAGGTTTATTTAGTGCCATTTGTGGTTCACCCTGACAAGGACTGTGTTCTTTACTTGAGTGGGTCTCTCACCTCTTTCAACTAATAATCCCATTTATTACAGATTTGCTAAAGACAGCTTTTGAAATGATGGAGAACCTGCATTACCAACACATTAAACAGTGTATGCATGTATGACATAGCCTAGAGAAGTGGGACTTGGGTCAGCCTGTTTCAGCCATTGTCTCTCATATAGTTTTCAAGGTTTGTCATTGGTTGGATGGCCTATTCACTAAGTCCATGTCATTTCATGGAAGGTTACACTGTTCAATTACTGCTCCCATTAGTTTTGGTGATGGTCTTCACATTGTCTCCTTTCCCTTTGTCATTAGAGTTCCCATCTCATTGCTCACTTTGCCTCTCCATCAATGGTTTCTTATGCCTGATATTAATGTTTGGCCCCTCTCCTTTCCCTCAATACTGTGTCACGCTTCTGATATCAGATACTAAAAATTCATGCAAATCAGCTGTGCTCGGTTCACTGAAAGTGTGTTTCTTAAAAGTGCCAAACTCCTGTTCACTCTCCTCCTGACTGCCAGCAAATTAAGAGACATGATTTGGCCGAGGTCTTCCGAGCCCCAGGGCCCCATGATGTTGGGTGCAAAAAGCTTTTTTAACTCTCCTCTATACTGCAATGTGGTCAATCATTGCTGGGACCTATCTCCAGAGGATCTTTGTCATGCTAAGCTGCTGCCTACATTGTGTCCTGGCCCCATCCCAGTATCTAAGGATGTAAGAGTTGGATCTGGACCAGTGAGGCTCACCCCTGCTCTGAAGAACTGAGGGGCATATTATCAAGCACGGCGTTAAAATTATCGCCGGTTTAGCGGCAGAAAACTGCTGCTAAAGCGGCGATAATGGGCTTGATAATATGCCCTGGAGAATTCCAATAGAAGCCCATGTTGACACCAGAACATGGACTTCTATTGGAATTCTCAAGGGCATATTAGCAAGCCCATTATCGCCGCTTTAGCAGCAGTTTTCTGCCGCTAAACCGGCGATAATTTTTAACGCCGTTCTTGATAATATGCCCCTTAGTTGTGCATATGCAGAGCTGATGAGAGATGCTAGTGTGTCCAGAAATCAGTACAGCAGCTAAGTTCCAGTTCAGCTTCCTCCTTGGTCCTTGGCACACTTTCATTATAGCTACAGCCCCCACTCCAGGCTCTAGAAGGCTCAACCTCAGGCTCTGACTGAGGATTAATGCTGGTGTGGAGGAGGGATCTTGAGAACTAGTGAAGGGAGGGTTTAGACTGACTGCCAGGATGATGGCTGTATGGACCCATTTATCAGCTCGCTGCAGACAAGCTGTCTTTTTGTGCTTCACTCTGACTGGTTCTCCTAACAGTGTAATGCATGACCCAGCTTTGAACCTCATACACTGGGAGCTGCATACTGAGGAGCCGCCCAGAGCTCTGGATGTCCTCTTAGCAGCAATACAAAAGTGGACCAGACTTTAAGCCCCTCCCTTTCCTCAGTGACCTTCAAATAAGGGACAAGCAGGATCAGAATCATGCAGGAGGTCACTCTGTCTCCTACATTGCACCCAAAGCATGGAATTGTCTCCCTCAAGACATCAGGGCCTCATTCTTGAGTTCAGCAAGAAGCTGAAGACCTGACTCGTCAAATAAACACCTTGGGACCACACAACTACGCACCTGCCCAAGCACCTGGATGCCCACATGGATGATTAGTGCGCTATACAAATCGACATTACAGAACAGGATGTGAGCTTTGAACAGCTGGCTTAAATCATGAAGTTAAACAAATGCGATTTAGTCAGCTGACCACCATGCATGCAGCATGGATGCAGCCGTAAAGCCAATGCACATGGGGCGCTGCAAAGTAGCGAGCTTCCTAGGTCATATCTACGTTACATTCGGGTTTTTTCACCGAAGAGACTGGTAACAAACAGTGTAGCTAACAGGCATCGTCCTGAGGATGGGCCCGTACTCTGTAACCCTTAGAACCAGCAAAACAAACAATGCATAAGTCTCGTCCTTGCTTTAGGCCCCACTATGTATATGGAAATAGCTATATAAACCACTGGTTGTTTAGCAACATGATTAGTATCTCAGTCATGCTGTGCACCATTGTCCTGCAACTGTGGTTGCTGCTTTCCTTTCCAGTGTGAGGCACGCCACACACAGGCATTTTCTCCTCTCCATTCCGGTTCCTTGGGTACATGGATGCATGCGTGCGTGAGTTCCATGGAGCTGCGATGGAGCCGGCCGACAGCTAAACAGGAGAGATTATGGATACTACTTTGCTGTCGATCTGATGTTTACACACGTGCAAAATTCAGTCCCAAGTGAGGGACCTGCTTTGTGACATTCTAGGTAGACTCACATTAAAACTATTGGAAATAAACGGAAGCAACTGGAAATAAATGTAATACTCCCTGCCACCAAGTGTTGTGCTTTTGCACGTACAAAACAATGTTTTTTCTGGATGGATGCGTTTTTATTAATCTCCCATTGAATTGACTCGAACAAATGAAAAATTGTTAGCAGAAACTGGAAAAACGGTAATAACACTTCTAAACTCACAATGGGGGTGCTGTCATATTAAGAGACAGAACTGGTAATTGTGAGCACCGTTGGCAGAGGGTGCTGCAGCTTGCATCAAACAAGTGCGTATTTAGGGGCATATCAACAAGCAACGGCGATAAATATCGCTAAGCGCGTTTAGCGCTACTTCAGTTATCGCCGGCTATCGCTGGATGTTATCGCCCGGATAACGCGTTATCAACAACGCGTTGCTCCAGGGCGATAAAAATCCAGCAAAAGCAGCGATATGCGGGAATATCGCTGGAAATCCAGCGATATTCCCGCAGCGATAGGGGAAAGCTTGATGATAGCCCCTGGTGTTTTTAGCCCGCCAATCCACCCCCCATTACAAATATAGCTAAGTCTCAATTTAAGCAGACGTAAGCTTACGGCGATAACCGCGGTTAGCGCGGGTTTTAATATCGACATAGGTGTCAGGGCACAGGCTTGTAAATACCGCGATGTGCGGTTAGCAACTTTTTCCATGTTGTATTCCACAGGAACGCCTACTTTGCATCTCATTAGAGATGCGATGCAGGGCGTTAGCAAAAGCTGTGCTAGGACAAGGAAACACGCGCTAGCGTGTCCTTGCTAATACTGCGACGCCATTATCGCCGCTTTTCGGCCGAAAACGGCCCCAAAAGCGGCGGTAATGTGCTTGATAATATGCCCCTTAGACCTTTGAAAACTCAAAGAGCATGCAAATGCCACGCTTGGCTCAGTGTTTTTGTATGGTTTCTTTTTAGTTAAGGCTCTTTTCTTTAGCAGGTACAGAAAAAGAAAACTGTGGTTAGTGGAAGTGAGCGTGCAATGTTCACAAGCATTGTCAAAGTTAATAGACCTGGCCTGTAATTTCATTTACAAACAGACATATTGGCTTTGCCGTTCTTAGCATAAAAAAGCTTTACCTATTGCAGGTATGTTTAATTCCGTGTTTAAAAATCATAAACAGAAGCACGGTCCATTAAGCTGGTTACAGATCACCTTTGAAATAGTAAATTACCAGTTAGAAATCTTGAAATCATCGTTGTGGATGTTTTTCTTCTACCATGCCAGCGAACGAACGACCTTTTATGTAAATTGCAGTGTAATTAAAATGTAGTTTGAGCAAGCTAATTTTAGAACTTTTGTCACAGCTAGGAAACAATTGTGACTTTTTTTATGAGCATTAACTCTGGCTATTATCATCAGCAGAGCATCACATTGCCAGCCATATAAAGCTGAACATTTCCGTGCTTTAACAAAATGCTGACTGAGGTGCTTCACATTTCCTGTCAGTAGGCAGTAGTCAGCATTCATTAAAGTATGCCGAACCACTTTAATTCAAACAGCTCCATTGCCCATAAAAATATGCACAACATTTAGGGCCATATTTATGGCAAAGTCACACAGCGCAACAAATCACCTTCCCGCGCTGTGTGACAGGGAAAGGGCAAGAATGCGCAATATTTAAAAGAATACGGCACATTCCTGCCTTTGTCCATGCGCTGGTGCCATTCTGGCTGCCTAGCGCCAAAGCAGGCCCCTTTGCACTATGGTGCAAGGGTGCCTGCTGTGTCAGAAGTGTTGTTTTTGAGCAGGAAGGGGTGCCGTCCTGCACAAAACAATCACCTGAGGCATTTACCTCTTTCTATGTGTTTCTGCAGAATGCAGCACAGATAGAAAGAGGAAGTAAAGTGGAGAAACGTAGATATTTCTCCTTGCTACACCTCACCTGGCAAGGCGTAGCATTTTGGCACATTCCCAGGTCTACCACATTTGGTAAATCTGGAAATGCTTCAAAATCCATGCATGTTGTGCGGGACCACGGCAGAACACATATTGGACGGCTCCCTGGTAGCAGAGTAACGCAGCGATTTGTGCAGTGTTGCGTTACTCCAGATTTATCAAGCCACTCCGGGCCACACAAGGTTGTTATATTCCATATAGGTACCCTATATATGCGCAGGTAACATTGCAACCTTTCACCTATATTCTTCCCTACATTCCCATACATAATGGTTCTTAGGCACTGACCTTTTACCTAGATGTGACACTGCATTCAGAACGCTGGTTTTTCCCTGGTTCGATTCTCATACATTATGCATGAGGCTCAGTAGGATTACCATCTCCTGTATAATATCTCTGTAGAAAGTTCAGGCCCAACGTCATCCTTTAGGCCAACACAGTAACACAGCAAGGTAGGACCCCTGGGGAGGCCTATGGGTATATATACAGCACATCTTGCTTAGGAAGATAGAGGAGACCGTGACTTCCCGGCTGACACACTGACCAGAGACGCTGAGGTACCTGCATGCAGACGCTCCAGCTAGCAGTGGTCTAACATCCCTCGAGGGGTGTCCAACTCGAGACCAGGACTGGGTCCCACATTCTCTAACTCTTAGGTAATGGGTTGACTAGATCCTAGAGGGATTCTTGGCATAACACCTAAATAGATGCTAGGTACATTTAGGTACATCTAGTTAGGGAGGCATCGTAGGAGTACGCACTTATTATCATGTGTTTTAGGTACATGTATATATTCATGATTTCTGCAAGATGGTAGAACTATACCATCCCTTTACTTTTGTAATATTGCTAATCATATATCTCTGCTACTGTCTAATGGTTGTTGCAGCTCATCTATGCTACACTAGAATAACAACTGTTCAATAAATCCTTAGTGACAAACGCCCAGTATGGCTATTCTGTGTATCTCTGAGAGAAACTAAGTGAGCACGAGTAACTGAGCGAAAGGTAGTATATTGTTTCCACGATCCTGGGGGATCAGGGTTGTCATGTTCTGAGGTTGCCAAGAACTATTGTCTCCCCGATAAAAAGAGACTCTAGTGGCACTGTGAGCTAGCTGATACAGACAGGCTAACGTATCCGGTGGGGGTGCACGGAATCAGTCCGCCACCAAACCCGCAGTTTATGTTATCCGAACGCGTAGATCCTGTATAGGATATATAGGAACTACACGACAAGGTGGCCTTGCATGGCTTGATAAATCGCATTTGGGTTTGCATCGCGCATACACCACATTATGTGGTGCAACCCCAGTCATAAATGTGCACCTCAGTGTGTGAGTAGAGCTTCGATACCATCTCTGCTCAGCTCCAGGGAAAATGTCATACTCACAGGTTATGACATTATGCCTCTGTGCAGGCGCCAGTTTTGTTTCAGTCACTGTCTAAATACTATCAATATATCGCATTGTTTGCTGAAATATTTCCTTTTCAGTAGTTAGTTAACTCAAAGTGCCTTATATCTACATTTGTAAATTAAACTTAAATAGCCCAACTCATATTTTTTTTTTTGGAGCTCACAAAGCAGGAGTACAGGGTACTCATTGCCCGCAAAGTTAGGATTTTTCCGTCCTTGAATTTGTCATAACGATTACAAATTATCTGGCCTTATTCTGTCCTGAAAAATTGAGTCCTTACTTTTTGAGCTTCAAAGCTCTGAATTAAAACACAAGCATTGATTCGGTGGCAGTGTGCTCTGTTGTTTCATTCAATTTAGAAGTCTATTTCACTGACCAATTTCGCTTGGGTTTGGTGCGCTGCTCTGTGCAGTAATCTGTCTCATTCGGTACTCTGCGAACATTCTATTTGATACAAATGAACATGGACAGTACAGCACTTTGGACATGATAGGCATTCCCATAACCCACCTCTCTACTTCTGACTGCCGAATTTCTTTGAAGTGTAGCCTCAGACTACCGTAATTATCCCCAGCATTTGATAAAATCCTTCATAGAGAAGTGACTATAAAATCGAATTTAGTGGTGCCTCGCCTTATTAAGTCTTCATGGTGTACATCAAATTGAAAGCAAAAAGAGAAGACCACAATAAGAATATAGACATAAACAAATCGAAGATAGACATGGAGGTAGACTCGCCAAACGCACACGGAGAAACACACAGAAACCCACATAATACATTTATAAAGACCAGTGTGCATAATCAGATATAAAAGATCTACATGCATAAGGCTAGATTCACAAATTAATTACTGTAAGTGGTGGTGCCTTGCGGTTGTGAGACTACCTCGCATACAACGACATTCTGGTATTATACCACTTATTTATTTTCTCTTGTACCATTAAAATGCATAATAATTTATGTAATACTTTTAAGCTTGCAGCACAAACCACTACAATGCAAAATCATATTTAATATTTTAAGTGGTAAATGTATTGTTTTACATTGCCAAATAGGTTTTTTGACCGTTTAGCAAAGCATCTAGACCAGTAATTCCCTAACACTGAGATGGAAACTTTGTATATGCTACCAGCATGGCTATCTCCTATCCACATTAGCATTTTCTTGTCACAAAAATAAGAAGATGTATGATACACAAAAATCAATATTTTCACGTACAAAAAAGGTCAATAATTGTTAATAAACATGTACTTTAAATTCAAAATGATCTACATTTAAAATACACATATAAGGAACCTCATAGTTACTGAGTTGTCACAACACCTACCCTAAAAATGAAGGGCCTCATTTATAAGCCCATTGAGCCACTGATGCATCACTTTCTTAGACCCACCGGCAGTACAGTATGCCTGCCCATATATACACGGCCACCTAAATAAAGTCATCCTGCATGACTTTTCATGGCCTTGCAAATATGGGCCCATTTCACGCATTACTCTGTGTGAAAGGGGTGTTCCATGGGTGTTGCTGTGGGTGTTCCCATACAACATCCATGGGACCAGACACATTCCCAGATTTACAAAGTGTCGTAACCTGGGAATGCGTCAAAATTCTACGCCTCCTCAGCGGAGGTGCAGGAGTGGCGCAATGAGAAGAAGTACTTTTATTTCTCCTCGTTTTTTGCTCTTTCTATGTGAGCTGCATTCTGCAGTACACATAGAAGGAGCAACACACCATTAATGATTGTTTTTGTGCAGGAAGGGGTCACTTCCTGCACAACAACAATCATCCCTGCAACGCAGGCACCCTTGTAACATGGCACAAGCATGTCTGCGTTGGTGCATGGCTGCTGCCTGTGCACCAGTGCAGGGGAAAAGGACAGGAATGCACCGTCTCTTGTAGATACGGCACATTCCTGCCCTTTTATTTATATGCACTGCAGCACAGCAGGAAGGCTAGCTGCACTGCTGTGCATCAAAATATAGTAAATGATGCCCAGGGTATGGAGTAACATAATACAATTGCAAACATCTCATAAAAGGAGAGGCAAACCAAGCAGTTTTTTTTGTCCAGCAAGATAACAGAAGGAATTTTCTTCACTTTAATTACATCATCAAGAAGTGACAATAAAAGTGTGAGGTAAAAATAATTCAAGAAAATCTAGATTGGCCCACAAAGAATATAATACAAAAGTAATTTATTTCTTGGTAATTGTTTAGTATAAAAACAGCAAAAAGTGAATGAAAAACATTCCTATTTGCCTTTTCAAAAATACTTTATTGCGGTCATTAGACCATAAAAGTGCAAGTGCATCAAAAAAATAAAAATACAAACAGACATCTACCAGGGCCCAGGCTCATGCCCCGGGTTCCTAAGTTACTACAGCAAGCTGTTATCCCGCGCCCAACAGAATACAAAGAAACATGTACATGGGGTCAGAATAATAAAATGTACAATTGATACAAAAAAGTTAAAGCCAAAACATCTCAGATTAAAAGAATACTAAAATACTCTTTAAAATTACATTAAAAATTCCATTAAAAAAGATAAAGAAAAGAAAGTCTTATCAACTTAATCCTGTGCATTGGCTTTCAGGAGCGACTTGGGCAGACACCACATGGAGAGTAGAAACCGTGACACCGCAAATACAATTGGAGGGAGAGTGTTGTATTTCAACAGGTTGAAGGCCCGTACACAGCATTTAGTCCCCAGGTTACTAAATATTTGGATTAACCAGCAGCGTCTAGGATGTCTGTAGCCAGGACAGAAAAAAAATACATGCAACTCTGACTCCTCTGCATTGTTGCAGGCCAGACAGCCTAGAGAAAGTGCACATGCCTATTTGTTAGAAAAGGCATGCAGCGGCAGGACCCCATGTCTGAACTGAATATACAGTTTCCTCGCTAGCGCAGGATGTATTTCTTCCAGGCAGGCTCTAAGATGTACTCGTCTTTTATACTCAAAAATGCAACTGTCAGTGAACCTGTTGCTGAGCTCCCCTGTAAATGGACAAGTTTACCCTCCCTGAAGCTCCAAACCAGTTAATTTCTGGAGATTGTGGTACAAGCTTCCTTAGGGTTATGCCATAAACTCGCTCTGCCCATCCCTGTAAATGAGTTCCTGACATACGCTAGCCACTGTAGTTTCCCTGTGCCCTGCAGGCCCAGGATCTCCTTTAGCTCATCCCTATATACAGCCAGTTCAGGTGGTACCCATATGCAATGCCAATAGGTCAGAGGTCTGAGGGCGGTTTCTTCTGCAATTGGTCTAACCCACAGATCCAAGCGAAGCTGTGTAAGGGAAGAGCTGGCAGGTAAATCAAATAGCTGCCTGATGAAGGTGTTCTCGGACTTGGTAATATTTCTGAAGAACTATACCCCCAAAGTTCAGCCCCATACATTATGGCGCCCCTTGTTTGCACTTTGTAGATCTCTAAAAGTGGGCAAATAGGTTTGTGGAAGGAGTTCCTTTATATACCTTCATCAACCCTACTGTGTTCTGCGCTAGCTTCAGGCTTGTTTAATCGATTTGGGCCCCCCAGTCCATTTTTTCCGTTAAAATGACCCCAAGGTACTCAAATACAGAAACCCTCTCCAATGGGGGGGCCGTGCAAACTTGGATTAGGGCGAGTTGAACTTTTTGGATTAAAGACCATATATTTAGTCTTTTGGCAGTTGATCTCAATGCCCCTACTATCACAGAAAGCCTTGAAATTATCAAGGACTCTCTGTATACCCATTGGTGACTTTCAAAGCAGAAGAGTGTCATCGGCGAACATCATGGCGGGTACTTTGTGATTTGCAATCTTGGGTACATCATTGTCCTTCCCCACATTCAGGGTGTCTACCAGTGCATTTATAAATAGACAGAGGAGGGTGAGCACTAGCACACATCCCTGCTTACCCCTCTATCTATAGCTAAGGGAGTTGTGAGTTCACCATGTCTGCCGAACCTGATTTGGGCATAATTGCCTTCGTGCAAACGCTTAGGCATATAACAAAGATATGGCGGCACCCCCAAATCACTTTAGACGGCCCACAGTTTGTCTCTTGGCACCAGATTAAATGCGGATTTTAGATCCACGAAGATCAAATAGAGGCTGTCACCCTCTATGATCACCGTTTTCCAGTACAAGAGTTGAAGCCTGAAAATTTGATCTATAGTGGACGTATTTCTCCGAAAGCCAGCTTGGAATGTGCTCAATACTTTAAATTCGTCCATCCAGGTCTGGAGACGATCCAGCAGTACCCGGGCAAAGATTTTCTGGCTAACATCAAGTAAACTTATGGGTCTATAGCTGTAGGGGAGAATTGGTGAACCCTTTTTGTGAACCAGCAGGATTTTCGCGCCAGCCCACGTTGCTGGTATTGCCATTCCCTGCAGTATTGCATGAAACAATGTCCACAAATAAGGGCCCCAAACAGCAGGCTCGGTACGAAAGAGATCCCCAGGGATCTTATTGAGTCCTGGGGCTTTAGAGGTGGCAATTTTGCTAATGGCATTGGTTACTTCTGCAAGCGTAAACTGGGGAGCTACAGAACATATAACCTGCGGTAGGGGTAGATCTTTAGCTTTGTTGGTACCCTCAACCTCCGACATGTGATACAGGGCCTTGAAATGTTGTTTCCAAACATCAGCTGCAATGTTTGGTTCAATGGCCAGCTTCCCTTCACTGCTACCTGTATTAACTACACACCAAAAAGTCTTCATATCACGGGTGGAGAGAGCCTGTTTCAAGGTATCCCACTTGTCCAGCTCATTTGCCTTTTACTTTTTAGTTTAAAACAGTAATTTAATAAAAGACCCAAATATATTCCATACTTTGTTAACTAGTAAAATAAGTTTGCATCGAACACTACTACTAGAACAGGAAAAAAGCATTAATTTCTAGTTTGATTTGGTCCCAAAATATATGGAAAACAATGACCAAGTTACATATGTATGCAGTAGAAAATAAAACAGACTCCTGTCAAATAAAGGATATTTATACCCTAGTGAGAAAATTATGGAACTCAGGTCTCACTCGGGATTTACTTTTATTTATACTATTCTCTACAGTGACGCTCCACCAATATGGTATTTGAAGACTTTAACTACTAACGCTAACAAGTACTACAACTAACTACTGCTACTGCTAATTACTACTAACTTACTGACTTTACCTCGACTTTACCTCGAAATTTGCAGGAAGAGGCATTACTAGGGGACGTGGTTTTATTAACCACAGACCATCACACTGCCTCTGCGGTTGACAGAGAAGTGGGGGAAACTATTGAGACAATGAAAGATAAAGCAAGTGCATGTAGTGAGCTCTTGGGATACATATTGAAAGAACAGAGCCTAAATATACCCCAACACGTTTCAGGCCAGTTACCTTCAATACCAAACATAAAACAAATCATAAACCATAAAAGACAACTTGATTAGGGCTATCCTGTTTAACCTTTAGCTGAAAATCAAATATTACCCGGGTATGCCCCCATGATTTTATCTCTTATAATCCGTTTGCACAAATGCAATTATGCATGCATGAGATGGGGAGGGGATCAGATTCAGTTGACAGAATGAGTACCGGTCTGCATAGGTGTTCGGCAGGGTTGTGTGCTGGCACCCACCCTATTTTCACTTTTTATTAATGATATTGCTTCCAATTTGCTACAACTGGAAGCTGATGCACCATCTTTGGCAGGCTTTAAGACTCGTTCAATATGCTGACACTTTAAAGGAAGTTATGAAGGCTGACCAATTCAGTTCAATTCCATGGCTCTCAAACATGAAGTCAGCCCTGTATTCATTAGGACTCCAAGATTTGTGGGACCAACTGAATACATCTGTCTTTTCATCTAAGACTGAGATAAAAATGAATATCGGTCATTTGTGGAGGCTGAGGATGTTCGTAAGTCAGCCGTTGCCAAGCTAACAAGTAATTACATGGGCATTAGGTCATGCTGGGGGCAGGAATTATTCTGGGATGTAGTGATGGTTCCACTGCACCGAAAAATTTATTTTCAGTTTTGTATAGGCACTCTAGCCCTCAGGTCGTTTATATCAGGCTGGGAGGGCGAAGGAGGTAGCACTTGTCCTATATGTGACCACCAGAAGGAAAGTGTAGCACATGTTTTGTTTGCTTGTCCTGGCTACTTATCCCCCAAGCACTATTGGTTGGCACTGATTTGTAGGTCATTAGGTGTACGGAACTATCAGGATGCCCTCCGTATCTTCAGATCGGACTCTTCCATGCCAATGGTTATCTCTATTGCAAAATATTTGGGTGCAATGTGGGTGCTACGCAAAAAAAGAATATGCGATGTTACAAAGAATGTGCTACAACGTATTCCATTACAACGCGGTCATTACAACGACCGCGTTGTTACATCGCAAACCATTACAACGCAAGTCATTACAATGACTTGCTGTAGGGGGCGCTGGATGTTGGAATAGTAGAATTTACTATTCCAACTCCAGTCTGCGCAACAGTAGGGAAGGTGTTGGATTTTAAATCCAACACCTTCTGCCCCCTACAGCAAGTTGTTGTAACGACTTGCGTTGTAATGGTTTGCGATGTAACAACGCGGTCGTTGTAACAACCGCATTGTAATGGAATGCATTGTAGCGCATTCGTTGTAAACAATGTCTCCCCGCAAAAAAGCACTAGTTCGCTCTCTCCCTCGATGACTTATATTATGTCCCATCTGGATCGTATTGGGGGAATCCTTTTAACATTTCATTTTTAATGTTATGTTTCATTTTTATTTGTACGTGTGTATAATTATACATATTTAAATTTTGCATATGTTTTTAGGGTATTGGATGTATTACTATTTATACTATTTTAGACATATGTCATCAGCGTGATGAATTGTACTTTTATGGCCATGGTGGCTGAAATAAAGAGTTTTCAACGGAATTCAAATATTAATACCTAGCACACTTAAAGTACCACATCATAATAAACCTTTCCAATTTTATGACAATGAGCACATTCACAATGAATACTAATGTTTATGAATACTAAAAACCTACCAACTCTTGAACAAAATCAAATTTGGATGATGGCTGGAACGCTTAAAACTGGTCAGCCACCCTTCAACCAAATTTCTAATATTCAGAGCAATCTACTAGAAAATTCCATGCCACTTTTATACAGTTTACCGCCTGATAAAAACAATTTGTTAGAAAGTAAGGGCCATATGTAGGTAATCTGGAAATACCGATTCCTAATTACCGAATTTTACCGAATCGGTATTTATGAATCGGTATTCCCGATGTACGTAAATATTCGGTAAATAATACCGAATCGGTAAAAATCGGTAAATATTTACCGAATCCACAATACCGATCGGTTTTTCCGAATCGGTAAATACCGAATCGGTAAATACCGAATCGGTAAATACAGATTCGGTAATTCAAAAAAACAGCAATTGAGGAATCAGCCAATCCTGTGCAACCACCACCCCTCCCAACCAGGAAGTGGCCACACCCAGGCAGGTGCACACAATCAGAACCTTCTGGAGAGGCTGGGAGTGCAGAGGAGAGCAACAGAGCCACTGCCTGAACCTCGCCTGCAAATCTTGCACAATGGACACCCAGGACACAGAAAGAGAAGGAGGGGAAAGGAAGAGGAAACTGAAATTCAGTCAGAGGGAACTGCAGGTCCTTGTGGAGGAGGTAGTGAAGCAAAATGCAAAGCTGTTTGGAAAGCAGTCCCTGCAAGTTGCAGAGTCAGTGAAAAGGAGAATCTGGCTTGAAATCCAGTCACAGGTGAATGCCATTGGAGTGACCCCCGGGACATTGATGTGCTCAAGAAGCGGTGGTATGACATCAGGAGCATCACCAAGAAGAAGATGGCAGATCTCAAGAAACAAGCCAGGCTGACAGGAGGAGGAAGGAACAGGGCACCTGCCCTGACTGAACTTGAGCGGCTCGTGGAGTCCACGATAGAGCCAGAAAGTGTCTGTGGGATCGGGGATGAAGACAGCTCTGCCAGGGCTGCTTCCAAACAAGGTAAGAAGCATGCACAGCATTGTGCCCCCCCTTCCCCTATCCCAAATCCCCAATTGGACTGTGAATCCCACTCCAGAACCGATTTCAGTGCAAACCAGCAATGCATTATGGGAGATGTAGTCAGGGAAACCCCTATCATGACAGGAATCGCACTGAACAACAAGGCATGTGACACACATCAGCGATAAGCAGGCCGAAGACAATGAGATAGTGTGGCAGAAATGTATATTTATTCTTGCTATGCAGGGCTGCAGGTACACTGAGCTAATGTACAATTTCTGTCCACAGGCGAGACATCGTGCAGGACTCCTCAGGACAAGGGAGAGAGGGCACCCCGGAAGGACATCACTGAGAAGGCCAGTACGAGTGCAGGGCACACAACACCACCACAGTCAGCCTCACCACCACAGCTAGCCTCGCCACTACTGCTAGCCTCACCACCACAGCTAGCCTCGCCACTACTGCTAGCCTCACCAGCATCAACACCACCTGCAGTGCTGAGACCTAGGAGGCGTGCTGTTGCCAGACTGATGGAGTTTGAGTCCTCCTCAGAAGACTCGAGGGGGGGGGAAACATCCACTGTGCCAGTGGATGGTAGCAATGCTGGAGTGCTGTCCACCACTGAGGGAGCACACACAGGTGCCAGACGCCGCCGCAGGGCTCGTGTGAGCAGTCCACCTCCACAGGGTGAGAGCCATGGTGTCTTCGGAGGGCTGGAGGCAAGCATGGTGAAGGTGCAGCGCCTACAAGGAAAGTTAATACAGTCAGTCCAGCGACAAATGAGGCGCCTCAATGACAACATGACCAACATTGACAAGGGCATAGGCACAATGGCTGAGGGCATGAAGGAGATGGCTGCAGGCATGCGGGACATGTCCCAGTCTGTGATGCTGCTGTGCAGCAAAATGGATGAGGACAGAGTTACACGACGCAGGGAGAGGCAGAAAATGGAGCAACATACAAGGGCAGTGAACCGCCTAGCAACTGCCACTTCTCTGCTCTGCAGGCGCTCCGTGGCCATGCAGGAGGGCCTGGCGCACTGCAGCACTGATGTCACTAGGGGGCTGGTAAAGGTGACCACTGCTCTTGAGGTGCTGCTGACAAGTCAGTCTGCCACTACTGGTGCTGTGGAAGTTGGGGACAGCGAGGACACGACCAGTCGGAGCAGCATTACCCCCCTGTAACAGACACCCGGAGGAGCAGCAGACGGCATGGGGCTGCCACTGGTTCCACAGCCAGTGAGGACAGTCACTTAATGGCATCCAGTACTGTTGTGCGTGGCCGCAGACGCTGATGCAGCCCACACTAACAGGACAGA
The DNA here is from genome assembly GCA_963921515.1 of Calotriton arnoldi. Classification (NCBI taxonomy): domain Eukaryota; kingdom Metazoa; phylum Chordata; class Amphibia; order Caudata; family Salamandridae; genus Calotriton; species Calotriton arnoldi. The sequence goes on along the minus strand of CAWUFW010004273.1, from coordinate 860,625 downwards.
ATTGGGTGAAGTAACCCATGACTCCCTACTATGGATGTCAGAAATTGGAATGCCAAGTTTGGCCGTTTGTGTTGTGGCGTAGTGCCCAGAAATTAAAACTACGTCATTACATACAACAACTGGCTGTGTCTCCTTACTTACTTAAAAATAGTTGCATGTGATCTCTGCCCGTCTCTGTCTCCCATCTGTTGCTGGTGGCACTCCTGCTGCGTTGGGCTCTGGCTGTGCTAATTCATCATTATTGTCCTCAAAATCAGTTAATTCCACTTCTGTGCCTTTCTTTGTGGCAAGGTTGTGCAGCATTGCACAAGTTGCAATGATTTTGCAGCAGATGATGGGTGTGTACTGACGTGCGCCTCCGCTTTTGTGGAGGCAGCGGAACCTGCTTTTCAATAGTCCAAACGTGCGCTCCACAACGTTGCGTGTTGATTTGTGTGCCACATTGTATCGTCTCTCACTCAGGGTTGATGGGTTTAGGTAGGGAGTGAGGATAAATGACCGGACGGCATATGCACTATCGCCTAGGTGAGGAAGAGAGTGCCATTAGTCACATACACCAATACACATTGATCGGCAGTAAGTATGGGTGAGTGTCACAGTGATTTACCTAGCAGGTATCCTTCTGCAAATTCTCCCGCAGCCAGGCGTGTGTAGATCCCACTGTTCTGGAAGATGTATGAGTCGTGGGTGCTCCCAGGAAATTTGGCCACGATGTCAGTGATAATGTTGGCAGCATCGCAGATTACCTGCACATTTATGGAGTGGGTGGACTTTCTGTTCCTGTAGATATGCTCAGTGGCTGCTGGTGGGCAGATTGGAATGTGTGTGCCATCAATACAGCCTATGACATGCGGGAACTGTGCCATCTGGTAAAAGTCTGTCTTGGTTTTGAGCAGTTCCGCATGTGTGTTTGGGAAGCTAATGTAGTGGTGCATTCTCTGCATCATGGCATCCAGGAACTTTCTGAAGACGCGGGACAGGCAACTCTGAGACACCCCGCCTACCGCAGCTATCACCCCCTGGTAACTGCTAGATGCGAGTAGATGTAGGCTACAGAGCACCTGCACATGTGGTGGTATGGTGTGCGCCCTTGGTGTTGGGTGCTCCAGGAGTGGGTGCAAGTCCCTTATCAAGTCCAGGATGGTGTGGGGGTGTAGCCTGTACCTTTCATGGATCTCAGCCTCAGTTTGTTGGAAGATTGTGATGCGCTGTCTGTAAATGCGCTCCTCCCTTCTCCAGATCCTCACTCCTGCTGCCTGTAGACGTAGCCGCCTTGCAATCACATAGAATGCCGCCATAGTGATCACACTGTTGCATTTTGGGATTGCTTATATTCGCTGTAGATGATTACCACCTGCTTTCAGTCAGTGTTAATTCCCGACTCTTAAATACCGAATTTCATGTAATTCGGTATTACCGAATTTACCTACATCTCTTTTTTCGTTTTTACCGATTCTTATTTACCGATTCGGTAAATAAGGATTCGGTGATTTCCGAATGGGTATTTTTGAATTCGGTAATGATGAATCGGTATTTACCGATTCATAATTACCGATTCCTTCTTTTTGGCCTCCTACATCTCAATCGCCTAAATACCGGTCGGTAACGGGAGATTTACCGAATTTCGGCCGTTACCGACCGGTATTTAGCTACCTACATATGGCCCTAAATGTTTTAATTAGGTGCCACATGAACCAACAAAATCAATTTTGAATTAGCTATGATAAATAGCACAAGATAAGTGTATAAAAGCCCCCAAATACAAGACTGTTCTTTTTCATTGCAGTCAACCAATCTGGGAGAAATTAAAAATGTGCTGCCTTATAAAAGAGTGCACTACTGTCAGTAAGCTTAAATATGAAATTAAAAACTAACAACACTGGCCTTTGTGCCACCCAACCAAGTTGAAGAACATTATAATAGCCTGAGGCAAACCTAATATTTCAGGGAAAAAATACAAAAGTTGGTAGACTTCCTAAACTAATTCTAGGGCACTTAGAAATGCCAATGTGAACAGGTCAGGTCTTAGAAGACCATCACAGTTTCACATAGTATAATGGAACTTCTACATGGCTTGTTTGAAGTGTGAGGCAAAACCAAATAATGCCATTGAAAGATGGCATAACTCCTTCATTTCCATTGCTGTAAAATATCGTGCAATCCTCAATCCCTTCTTGGAAACTCTAAAAAATGGAGCAGAGTTTCCAAGAAACAAGAACATCTCAAGCACTTGTTCGTAGTCTAAACAATGCAATGTTAAAAAGAAAGAACATCAAGCACATTTCCCTAAAAATGTAAACAATTTGGATGCTTTTAGGGCTACCTAGAAATGCTTGCTTTTACCTTACACTACTAAAAACACTTATTCATCAGCAGGAGTAACCTAAATAATCCAAATTCAAAGCAAAAAATGAATTTGCAAGCTTCTCTTAAAAAAGTGAAAATATAACTTATGGTTTATTTGCTCATTGTTTGTCTCCAGGTCCTGCAATCCATTAATAACAATCCCAACATATATATATATATATATATATCTATATATATATATATATATATGTGTAGTTAATAGCTTTCTGAAACAGTGGGACTCCCGTTAATGCTAGTGAGGACCCTCTTGTTCCCACTGGACTCTTGTGGGTGCAATAGAAGCAAGCTGGCTCCCGCATTCCTCTTGGCTGGCTTACACACTGTGTCTCAGGAAGTCGATCCCAGGGACAAAGTGGTTTCCCTGTCTACAAGAGGGCCGGCAGGATAACAGAAGTCCGCTCCCACCTGGCAGGAGCTTTGAAAATGCTCCTGTCAGGTGAGACCAGTCTTTTGTTTATCTGCCCTTGCTCCTTTGGGCAGGGAAACACACATTGCTCCCGCCCGAAGACTATGCCCTGCAGAGGGTTGGCTGACCCCAGTGGGTTGGCTGCACACCCTCGCCATGCACAGCTAATTACCCCACATATTACATCACTTGTGACATCTTCTATGACATCATTGATAACATCACTGCAACATTTGCAATTAAATTACTGATGCCAAAGCTGTGCATGGCGAGGCCGCGAGTTATATTTACCTTATGACACAGGAAATAGCGATTTGAAATAACAATACTAAGTGAATTTTAGTGGTTTTGTACATTTAAATAACTAACTATAACATCACTTTAACCTTTGTTTTTCAGTTAATTTCTAGTTTTTTTTAACATAAAGTAATATTCTATTACCATATGTAGAGCCAGCACCCTGTTTTTTTCAGTGAATATATATATATACATGAATTTCTTTATATGAGGGTGTATTGTTTTGAATTTCATTTAGTAATAAACTATAGCTAAGCCTACCTGTGTAGTACTATCATGCACTATAGAGTCCTGCACAGAAAAACAATTGTGTTGTAAATACTGTGTTGTAACTTTCTAGAATGGAAGTGTGTTTGTTGTAATGGATCGTTATCATGCCTTACTCCAAATTTAGGTGTGATTGTCTTTTTTATTTCCAAGAGTAAGGCATAATTGCAGAAATAAACTAGCCAATGGATTACTGCCCTCAGGTATACTGAAAATCTAAAGGCATGTTCATCCACTGACATATATCACACTTCGTGAGGTTTAGAAAATTCCCTCTATAAATATGCCTCTGCACAAAAACATAAAAATTCACACACAGTCACATAAAAAGAAATAACCAGGACAACTTTGATACACATACTTCTACTATAAACATTTCATATTAGTGTGAACAATAAACATATCAGATGTAATATTATTCCACAAAAATGACCTCCTTTTCTAGAAAACATGTTACATCATCCCAAGAATGTGATAAACTAAAACAAAAAGCCTACACCAGGACAGAAAAAGGTAATGAGAAGCTTTAGGACTCATAGACAATGTATCTTTCTAGGTTCACACTTTGAATTACTCTAGATCAGGTGTCTCCAACGGTTTCTGTAAGAAGAAGAGCTACTTTTGTCCAATGAAAATCATCCCAAGCTACTAATATTATTAGTATTGTAATAGAGAGCACATCTGACAAATTACATTAGTGGCTCCCGATGCAAGACTACCAGCAGTGGTTATCTTGGTGCCTCGGGTAGGGTTGCCAGCAGAGATGTAAAAAAAGTATTTATCCGTTTGGAATGCCTCTACATGACTAATGTATGACAGCCATAGCTGCAATGCCCCTGGCACAAAGGTAATAGCAGTAGTCTCTAGTTCTGCATGATTTATTACTCAAACATCAGCTTTACATTTATTTTGAAAACTCAGCTATTTTTCGCCAAACTCCTGCTTATCACCTATGAACAAAACGCATGCTTTCGACTCGAATACAGGTTTTTCAATTTTGGCATACATATATTGATTTAACAAAACACATTTTTCTAATTTAGTAGGCTGAGATGCACACAGGAAAACTACTTACAAGTAGCTCTCAAACTACTTGTTGGAGAAGACTGCTCTAGACCTTTCTGTAAACTGGCCTATGCAATATTCCAGCCCCCAAGTCATAGCAATAGCTTTATGGAAAATCTCTGAGACCTAATTACTTCAAATAGAGGTGACTTCTCTCTGGTATATACTTCAAAGTAAGCAGATTTGTCTGGCTCTATGCACCAATAATATATGTACACTAAACAAAAAGCAACAGTCTTGTCATGGTTATTACCCTTAGAGATCTATTATCCATCTAAACCTCCATACAATTAGAAATGTTTGGGAAAAAAAACAGGACAATATCGCAATGTGCCCTTGCAAAAAACACGGAGCAGCTCTAAATTGACCGAACAACGATTATTAACAGCATGTTCAAGCACAATACCTCGTCATTAAAAAGGTTACCAAAGCAGATATAGCTCTACTCAGTTATCTGTTGCAAAAAGGTCTAATTAGAACAACCCAAATAATTTATTCTTAAGACTGCAGCAAAAGTAAAAGCATGGTTGGCATTAGAAATGTGCTATTCTCACAAAGGGGCTGACCCACCTCTAGGCAGGTGACAAAGCGAGAAACAAAATTCTTTCATAGGTAGTTGGCCCCAGTAAGCCTGTCTACAGCTGACCAGGCACACCTAATGTTTTCCACTGTACTGACATTTTACTCCTAATTTGCTCCCACCTCCATTAAAGGTACCACTTCAATGAAAAAATAAATGACAGTGTTCTGCTCTGCCTCGGTGGAATGGTGAACCATTCAGCTACTTTGTTTTCCCTAAGATAGGTCCCCAAGAAGGAGTATTTCTTTGCAAATAAAAGAAATGTCCATGTCCTTTGAGCATGGCATACATGGCAGAGCCATAGAGATGTTTATATTTATGTTTATGGATTTATAGAGCGCATAGCTGCCCGAGGGCTTCCCAGCGCTGAGAGAGACTGGCTGAGGTTGCATTGAAGATTAAGGGAAGAGCCAAGTTTTGAGCTTTTTCCTGAATGCCAGTTTGTCCGTTAGCATGCGCATTTCCCTAGGCAGGGAGTTCCATAGGCCAGGGGCCAGATGCGAGAAGGATCTACCTCCCCATCTGGCTCTCTTTATCCTGGTCTGTTTCATAAGTAGATCTGTGGAGGATCTTAAGTGTCTACCTGGAATGTAGTGTGTAACGAGTTTTTTAATTAACGTCGGGCCTTTGTCATTCATGGCTCTATGGGCGATGCAAAGTGATTTGAACTCTATCCTGGCCTTTATTGGGAGCCAGTGTAGTGTCTTCAGGGCTGCCCTGGCTGACTGTTGTCTGGGGATGCGCAGTAGTATCCTAGCTGCGGCGTTCTGTGCCACTTGTAGTCTGTTTATGACGTATTTGGGTGCGCCAAGATACAAGGAGTTGCCATAGTCCAGCTGTGACAGCACTAGGGCCTGTACCACGGTTCTACGCGTAGTTTCAGGAATGAGCGATAGGATCTTCCGTAGCATTCGCAGTGCTCCAAAGCAGGATCCTGATATTTTTCTAGCTTGAGTCTCCATGGACAGACTTTTGTCCAGCCAAATTCTCAGATTCTTTACCTCTGTCTTTGGGACCGGGGGTTCTCCCAATTCTGGAGGCCAGTTAATCATGTTTCTTGGGACCGCCTTATTACCCAGGAACATAAGCTCTGTTTTTCCTCCGTTCAGTTTTAGGCAACCATTATTCATCCATTCTGCTACTTGCACCATGCACGGTGCCAGGTTGTAGTGCATGGATTGGGGGCCCTCCGTCACAGATAGAATCAGCTGGGTATCGTCCACGTATGACACTATTGACAGTCCAAATTGCTGCACTATTTCTGCTAGTGGTTGCATGACAGAACAATCTGATGGACATTGCATTGGGGTTATTGCCCTAAATAAAGAGTCCCCTCTGATGACCGGATGCATTTAAACAGAGCACCATGAACCACAGACACTCCCATTCTATAGTCCTCATGAATTTTCAGTAAATTCATACCACAAATAGCATGCACAGCTGTACATTTTTATTGTGAACAGCCCATAATTACTCAACGTGGCATAATGGTATAATTTCAAGAATTTTGCCTAACATGGATATCACAAAATTCCCGAAATTACACATATTATGGTGCCATAATTAAAAATTTGCCCAGGCCTACATTTTACCTAATTAATTGTTTTAATACACATTTAAATATGGCATTTTAATGTAGAATGTTTGTTTTAATTTTTAAAGTTCGTTTAATGTAAAGTATTCTTTTATTATTTATTTTGTGTTATTTGTTTTTTTGGTATGTTATTCTTTGTTGTTTTATGTATTTTTTCATTTTGTTTTTTGTATCTAGTGTTTGATATTATATTGATAGTATTTTTAATTTTCATAGTAGCTGTTATTATTTATAATTAAACAATATTTTTTGACATGTTTCTTTTTATGTTTCTAAGTTTCAACTTTTTAAATATTTTTTATATTCTAAGTATATTTTTAAACGTAACACAGCTTTTACCGTTAATATAGTACATAATAGTTAAAATTTAATATATACTTATTCATTTTCTGATAACATTGTGGTCCTATATATTATAGTTTTTATTTTTGACTTTACATACAAAATATATGAAGTCAATATTTGTTTTGCTGGTGATATTCCATCAGACAACCAAAGGCAATATGTCTGGTCTTGGTAAGCTAATGCTATGGTTATTTGTTATTGCAAGACTCTGCCACATAAATATATAAATAATAAAATGCCACCAGATACATGTGGGCTGCAGTTAAACTTAATTCGGTGTTTCAACTGTTTTACTTGTTATGCTTTTTAACTAATGATGATCCAAAGTTGCTGCTGCTGGTACCTTGCTTAGTGGATCTAGGATTTCCTTTGCAAAGGACAGTTTCTTCCTTTGGGGTGTGTTTGAAAGGCTTTTGGAAATACAGAGAAGTATTATGAAAGTCAGGTTGTGTTGTGAAAACAAGCTTTGAATTATTTTGAACACGTACATGAACTTTTATTAGGACTAAAGATTCCTGCATTACACTTGAGATTTTTGCTGTGATGGTACAGGAGGAATTCTTAAGACAAGACTATATTGCACACACTGTGTATATATAATTATGCCTATGATATTAAGAGTTTTAGTAATGAAAATAGCAATTGCTAAGATATGTAGCACAGAAAATTAATGGTTGCTTCTGATCTTGCAGTGACACAGGAATCAAGTTAAAAACCATAACTCGTCTCCCACAGAGATTGCCTACAGACAAAAGATTGAGGTAGTTATCTTGTCCATAGATAGAGGTGATGATGAAAATATATTTAAGATATAAATTCTTGTATGCTTAGGTTTAGGAATAACAAGTTCCACATCAAAGTACAGAAAATCGGTTACTCAGAGATACTGCAAATGTATATCTATTCACCGTTTCAGTTAGATGCAGGACTTTAAAAGGAGTTTATTAAGATATCTCTTACTGATTTTAGATGACCAGTATGCCCTGCAGACATCAGACCCCAGCAGAAGTGACGAGTGAGACTGGTGAAGTCCGGTGTCTCTGGTTTCTCACTTATCTGATTCCCCTTTGCCCCTTTCTAACATTGGCCCGCACATTCCTATGTCTGTGCTCATTGGTGGAGGTGGTAAAAATGAAAGGATGTATCTCTTCTTTTGGCTCAAGGTCAATACTTTCTGCCGCTTTTTTGGGGGAATCATCAAGAAAAAATAAGTTTGATTTAATAGATTCTCCTCAGTTTACGATTGCCTTAGCTATGCCTTGGTGAAAGTTACATAAAGAGTGAATAGATTAGGCAACAGGAACAGTACAGTTGAATTCAGATTGTCATCAGTTTAGTTACTTGACTCCCTGTGATAATTTTGAGAATTGACCTGCTAAGTTCCCATCAAGAATGTCTTTTTCTCCAGTAATTGTTTGTGCAGCCTACATATCCTCTTATTATGGAGAGTCCAGTAATGTATGCAATAAGATAAAGCAAATGTGCTAGTTTAAAGTTTGAGTTATGATTACAAGATTGATTTGGAATCTGCTGCTCCTATACCTTGTTGTTGAGTTTATGCATTACTCAGTTAGAGACTGAATATCTCAAACACTATCTAGAGGAAAATCTAGCTAATGGGTACCTTAGACATTTACAGTCACCTGCCTATAGTGTTGTGCCCCAAAAGGGGGTGACTTGAGAAGCTGTATTAGTTTTCGAGCCCTCAATAGAATTAAAGTGGCAAATTGTTACCCATTATCATGGTTCTCTCTCTTATCAGATCAGATTCAAAATGTAATGGTATTCACAAAACTATATTTTAAGTGGGCGTACCACCTTCACAAATTGAAGACCTCATTTCATACTATGCGTAGGTTATTTGAGTATCGGGTCATGTTGTTCAGAGCCTGCAACCCTTCTTCAGCAGTTTAATATTTTATTGATGAAGTGTTGCACCAAGTATTGGGATTATTGTAAAGGTAAAAAATACATACATGTTAAGGCTCTCTGCTAGCACAGCACTGCCAAAGCCACACAAAGACGGGCCGTCTGATTACGAGTTCAACTCATGCAGGCAGACTGTCTTTTTGCCTTTCCCACAGCGGTGACCTGAAAAAGGGCACCGCAATGGGAACAGCAAAAATCCAGCACGGCATGGACTGTGTAGTCCATGCCGTGCTGGAACTGGGGGTGCAAGCAGACAGGGGGGCACAACATGCATCCCCATGGCGGGCGGGTATGGGGGCCCTGTAAGGCCCCCTTTGATTCCCCACTGCCAGCCTGTTTGTGGCAGACTCACCGCCATGAAGAGGCTGGCAGTGGAGGAACTCGAAATATGCTAATGCAGGACTGCACCAGTCCCACTCAGTATATTGCATTGCCCCACCACTGCGCCACCGCCAGGGAACGGTGGTTCCCTGGCTCAGCCGGTGGTCCACTGCAGGGACGAATCAGAGAGTCTTGCAGTCCATTAACTGCCTGTCTCGTAATCAGGCCCTAACTTATTATGTGAAGGAGTAATCACTGATTGGACAAAAGAGGCAATCAGAATGTTTTTGTAGCTCTTCCATTTTGTAACAACCTAATTTAGAATGCCCTTTTAATCTGGAGATAGACACATTCATTTTTTTCTCTTTTGAAGAACCTGAGTGGTGGACAGATTCATCTGTAGCCTTTTCTCTAACAATTCTAAGCACACCAAACCTACACTATCAATGATGTAGGCCCTCGCTCAACTAAAACAAAATCTTTCCATTTGGGCACTCAGATATTACCCAGGACCAGGGCATTTTCATATCTGGGTATATTGTCTGATTCATCTCTAAACTGGAGCCCGCTGGTGAGCGGGACAAAAGCTGATTGTGAGAATGTCATTCTTTTTGCCATGACCACCCCCATTTATTTAATGATACCGGTGGTTACTAACTATGTTTGTGCCCTGGGTCCTGTGAACCAGGCCTAGGGCTAGTGCTTTGTTTAAAAGGTATATGGTAATTAAGTGTAATTACGATTGCCATGACAACCTACCTGTAAACCCCTAGCTTTTAGGTTCAGAGGAACAGTAGATTTAATGCACTAAAGTGTGCACTGTTGTGGTGCCTGCTGATATTTTAAAAGCCAGCCATGCCATGAAGGCTGCTCTTAAAATAAAACTATGTCCAAATTGAACTTTGAAATTAAAGGTGCCCCCAAAGTCTTAAACTACCTTATCTTACATTTAAGTCACCTCTAAGGTCTACTATAGGTGCCCCAAGGATAGGGTTATTATCTGTTAAAATAAGCAGGGGCATTATAAAAAATGTTTTATAAGCCCGGGTGAGGGAAAAACTGCCAATTGTGTTTTTCCCATTGTAGTGCATTAGCTCCATAGGCTAACATGGAAGGGCTTTATTAAACTTTAATAAAGTCTAACTATTGATAGGAGTGATCTGAAATTATAATTCAAAGTGTCAAAATAATACAATATATCAAACAGCTTCCCAAGGTTAGATTTATTATAACAATGACAGAAAAGAAGTTATAGAACTTGCATTTCTGATGAGCCTGAATCCAGCTCTGGAGCAGCCTCTCCTGATTGGCCAGACTTTGACAGGCTGAGCCAAACTTCTCTGATGAAGTGTGAAGTGGCCTACAAGGAAACAAAGACATCTGGTCTAAGGAGATCTGCAAGCTGCAGAGCAAAAGGCAGGAAGGGTGCTGGATAGCCAAATTGGTCTTTACAGAGGGAAAGACACTTAGGACAGGACCCAGACCCACTTGCACTGCCTGCATCCCCAGCCAGATGAGGGCCCCTGTAATTTAATTAGCAGAGGTACTGGAAGGGGAGTGTTAGGGAAAGCTAGCCACACCTGTAGTTTAAGTTGTCCACACCTGAATATCCAGGAGAAATTTTTTCCATTTTTGGTTTTAGAGGAACAGTGTTTTCTTGGACAAGAATATGCAACACGTCAGGGGAAGTGGCCATCATTGAGGGTGGCACCCTGGACCCCATTGGTCAGGGGAGCCCTCTGCTTGCCAGCCCAGTAACCTTGATAAATATGGGAGAGCTGCCAGGCAACTCAGATCCCTGCCTGGAAGAAACCAGAAGAAGGACTGCCCTGCTGGACCCCTGGTCTTCATCAAGAGGATTGCACTCTTAAGGACTGTACCTGTTAAACACTTTGGGCATCACCAAAAGAAGGACTTTGCCTTACTGTAAAGGTTTAAGGAATGGACTCCCTCAAAGCAACAGGTTAAAAGAGCTCCACCTAGAAGAACCCACCTGACCAACTTCACCTGGAGCAACTCAGGGCTTCTGGAACCTTGGATTGGTGTTGCAGACATTTCAAGAAGAAGAAGATCCAGAAGTTTGAGACCATTTGCAGAATTTTCATCAGAGAGTCAAGCTGGCCATGTTGAACTGGGACTCATTCAGGTTCAGTTCAGGTTTGCCCCGCTGAAGCTCCGGAGCTTTTTACCATCTACGAGACCTCCAGGAGATGACAGAGGCCTCGTGCTGAAGCAAGCCACTGTCATCAAACTGCAACCCGGCCTGACGAGGAGCCTCACTCGACATCGAGAGAAAAAGCTCCAAAAAAGTGACTAAGTCAGAAGGTAAAAACTTGACCAGCACTACCGCTATCCGACCAGTGCTCCTTCGTGGTCAGTGTTAAACTTTGACTTCATACTGGTCAAGCACGGCCAGATGTCCCAAGTTGACACTTTTGGCTTTTTGGCACTAGAAAGTATTCAATGTTTAAAAAATCATATTTCTGGTTCCTTACATTGGACTTTTGCCAGTTTGGTGTCATTTTAATCATAAAATATTTTCTATATTTATAAATTGGTATTGGATTTATTTTTATTGTGTGTTGTGCCTTACTTATTCACTGTTATTAGTATTTTGTAATGTTTTACACACCTGTCTCCTAAGTTAAGCCTGTCTACTCGTGAGCCAAGCTACCAGGGGTTGAGCAAAGATTAATTTATTGAGACTTGACTGGACCTTTCTTGTGACTGTGATATTATTACTAGCTGTAGGTACCTACCTGCACCTACTAACAAACTACCTTCCAACTCTTATGTGGCCCCAAAGTGTGTCACTTTTTGCAGCACACCAAGAACTGGGAGTAGGTTACATAACTGTTATAATGGTTCTCCGTCCACTTCTTCTTTGGATAGCTGTTTGGCCAAGGAATGAAACCAAGCTGAATAGAGAGATACTGAAAGATTGCCTTGCCCTAGACCACTCCCATCATAGTCCCTGGCTAAAGCATGTTAAGGGAGCCTTACAGAGCTTAGGTAGGGTGGACCTATTTAATACCCCTGACAATATAGTCAAAACTGATCACAAGTCGATAAGAGACAATTTCATGAGGCTAAGGATCTCTGTCAGAGAAGAAGCTTTCCTTAAGATACCTTGGGTGCATAGATACATTTTGTTGAAATCAGTTCAAACAATGAAGCTCTACTGTTCAATTGTTAAGAGTAATTATGATCACCTTTTCCTCACTAGATTAAGTATCTAATGCACTATTTGTTAGCTTTTCCCCAGGGCAGGAAGGATGCTTACACCCTTGATGTCTGCCTCTGTGACAATGTGCCTCCTCAGGACACTTTGCATTTCATAATGTTTAGTAAGTTTTATGCTGTACTGAAGACACCTATTTAATTAGTTTGTTAAAACATGCAATGTTCACTCAAGCACGACCAGCCCATTTGTTTTCACAACTGTTATCCGTAGATATTATCTTTGACATAGACTGTTTTTAAAAAACTGCTATGAGACTGAGAAACAGCAGGGATCTATGAACTTCTGTGGCTGAATTTTAGCTGAGGTTTTATGATGATTGGCATGTTTTTAACATATGTACTTTATTCATTTTTATTGTATTTTTATTGTGGACTGTATATCTCATGAATACTGTGTTACTTTAATGGTTTGTACAAAACCAAATAAAGCTTGTTGATGATGATGATGAAATTGTACAATTGGCCCACACCTAATTGGCACATTTAATCTACTTGTAAGTCCCTAGTAAATGGTACTCCATGTACCCAAACACTAAAGTAGCACTTTAAAACATGTCCCAGGCCTACCAATGCAGCATGTAGTGCAGTTTTAATCTGCCATTTTGGCCTGGCAAATTAAACCTTTTGCGGCACTGAAAACTTCCTTTTTAATACAAATAAATCACTCCTAAGGTAGGCCCTAACGCTTCAAAGGGCAGGGTGCATTGCATTTAAAAAGTAGGACATGTGAGTTTAGGTTTTTCATGTACTGGTAGTGAAAAACTCCCAAAGTCATTTTTCACTGTTGCAAGACATATCTCTCCCATAGGATAACAATGAGTTACCTCATTACACTTAATAAGTGATATCATAAGTTTGAGAGCAGATAGGAAAATCATGGTTGCACTCAAATGAATTGTAATTTAAAATCCTCTTTACTGATAAAGTTGGTTTTTAAGTCACAATTTTCTTGTCCTTACCATTTGGTGCCTGCTACCTGCCTCCTGGGTCACATGACTATGGTTAGTTTGGCAGTTGGTCTTTGTGTATTCCTCCCAGACAGTGAGAGGATGGTGGACTAGGTGTTGGCAGGATTGGCTGTTTGGGGCAAAGCTTTTCCCTGCCCCACTTACATTTCAAAATGATGTACCCAGCAAACACACAAAGGAATCTGGCACCAACCTGTGTATCCCCAGACTACTTGGAGCCTTGGCAGGGGCAGGGCAAACCTTTGCAGACCAGATGCAGGGGGTAGTATAGAGAGTCCCCTCATTTCAAAGGCTGACATCAGGTATAAATATTGGACCTCCTGAGTCACTCATCAGACCAGTGCTGGGCCAGTGAAAGACTCAGAAGAAGGGATGTCCTGCTGGCCTGCTGCTGGAAGAACTGCCCTGCTGCCTGGAACTGCTCCTTTAACCGAGGACGACCAGAGTGACCCCAAGGGCTAGCAGGCTGGCCTTTTGCGTGAGCTAAAGGGACATAAAAAGCTCCAGAGATCTGTCTTGCATCTGCCTGTTATATTCCTGAGTTAGGCCCAAATGGCAAAACAGCTTATTTCTTACATTGTCGTCACAAATTAAATTTCCAGCTGTGACCTTTTGCACACATTTGCATGCACAACAATGTTGGATTTGTTTCTCTGAAAATAAACTTGTTTTTACATCTAGCTTTGCACAACATTATCACAACGCCCTGAACATCATGTACAAGGTCTCGTTTCGCACTACGTACAAATGTCATCACTATCTTCATCCACGGGGCGACAGGGCTATCTATATATCCTTAACATCACTGTGTATTCTCTGTATATTTCTCTGAGAATAAGTAAACACGAGTGACTGAGCGAAAGGTTCTGTACCGTTTCCACGATCCCTGAGGGGTCAGGGTTGTCATGTTCGGTGGTTGCCAGAATCTATTCGCTCCCTGGTAGGTTAGGGGGGCTTACAATGGCACTGTGAGCTAGCTGGTGTATAGGCAAACATATACTGCGGGGTGTCCGGAATCAGCCTTTACACAAAGCCCTTAGTTTATGTTGTCCAAACAATGCACAGGTCCTACAGATTGGTAGGAACTACACGACAGCCCAGCTGACCAGACCTGCATCTGGACCCACCTGAGCCCTGCTGGCCTATACTAGAGTGAATCCCTGATCCCCAAGAGGTGCTTCCCCAGGCCCTGAACCCTTGGTTGGCATCAGACTACACTCATCTGTAAAGAAGGGTGAAATCCTGAAGTATTGGTCTCTTTGTGACTGCAAACGGACCCGTTCGTGCAGAGATTGTGCCACGTGTGATGAATGCCAATGAGCAGCTCCGGTAAACCCTACTTCTCACACTACAGTGACTGCCAGCCACTACCTGCAATGGGAGATCTGCACTTTGCACTACAGCAATGACAGCCCATGGATACTGTCAATGGTAAGCTTCAGTAACAACCATCCGCAACACCCAAACAGATCTTCGCACTACAGCAATGACCATCAGTCACACTCTCCCTGCTCTTTGCGGCCTCCTCCAATGCAATACAAAAGGGGATGATGGACGGAACGTTTGAGCCAATCAAACACTCACCCCCAGTCAACTGATCTGGGTTTAATCCATCATCATTCTTTAGCTCACTCCACCACCCCAGTTCAGACATGGCCATATGCAAATCAGTCTGACCCTGTGCCTCATGGGAACAGTCCAGCCCGAACTGCCAAGCCATGTCTTCCCTGGACCGGAAACAAGCATCCTAGGACCAGTTTCTGGCATTTCAGCCGTCATCAGCCAGGCTTGCTTGAATCCAGTGGCAAAGTGAGCAAGGGACCCACGTCTGGGCATACCCCCGCCAACTTGGGGCGACCAAAGCGATACAAAAGGGGATGATGGACGGAACGCTTGAGCCAATCAAACACTCACCCCCAGTCAACTGATCTGGGTTTAATCCATCATCATTCTTTAGCTCACTCCACCACCCCAGTTCAGACATGGCCATATGCAAATCAGTCTGACCCTGTGCCTCATGGGAACAGTCCAGCCCGAACTGCCAAGCCATGTCTTCCCTGGACCGGAAACAAGCATCCTAGGACCAGTTTCTGGCATTTCAGCCGTCATCAGCCAGGCTTGCTTGAATCCAGTGGCAAAGTGAGCAAGGGACCCACGTCTGGGCATACCCCCGCCAACTTGGGGCGACCAAAGCGATACAAAAGGGGATGATGGACGGAACGTTTGAGCCAATCAAACACTCACCCCCAGTCAACTGATCTGGGTTTAATCCATCATCATTCTTTAGCTCACTCCACCACCCCAGTTCAGACATGGCCATATGCAAATCAGTCTGACCCTGTGCCTCATGGGAACAGTCCAGCCCGAACTGCCAAGCCATGTCTTCCCTGGACCGGAAACAAGCATCCTAGGACCAGTTTCTGGCATTTCAGCCGTCATCAGCCAGGCTTGCTTGAATCCAGTGGCAAAGTGAGCAAGGGACCCACGTCTGGGCATACCCCCGCCAACTTGGGGCGACCAAAGCGATACAAAAGGGGATGATGGACGGAACGCTTGAGCCAATCAAACACTCACCCCCAGTCAACTGATCTGGGTTTAATCCATCATCATTCTTTAGCTCACTCCACCACCCCAGTTCAGACATGGCCATATGCAAATCAGTCTGACCCTGTGCCTCATGGGAACAGTCCAGCCCGAACTGCCAAGCCATGTCTTCCCTGGACCGGAAACAAGCATCCTAGGACCAGTTTCTGGCATTTCAGCCGTCATCAGCCAGGCTTGCTTGAATCCAGTGGCAAAGTGAGCAAGGGACCCACGTCTGGGCATACCCCCGCCAACTTGGGGCGACCAAAGCGATACAAAAGGGGATGATGGACGGAACGCTTGAGCCAATCAAACACTCACCCCCAGTCAACTGATCTGGGTTTAATCCATCATCATTCTTTAGCTCACTCCACCACCCCAGTTCAGACATGGCCATATGCAAATCAGTCTGACCCTGTGCCTCATGGGAACAGTCCAGCCCGAACTGCCAAGCCATGTCTTCCCTGGACCGGAAACAAGCATCCTAGGACCAGTTTCTGGCATTTCAGCCGTCATCAGCCAGGCTTGCTTGAATCCAGTGGCAAAGTGAGCAAGGGACCCACGTCTGGGCATACCCCCGCCAACTTGGGGCGACCAAAGCGATACAAAAGGGGATGATGGACGGAACGCTTGAGCCAATCAAACACTCACCACCAGTCAACTGATCTGGGTTTAATCCATCATCATTCTTTAGCTCACTCCACCACCCCAGTTCAGACATGGCCATATGCAAATCAGTCTGACCCTGTGCCTCATGGGAACAGTCCAGCCCGAACTGCCAAGCCATGTCTTCCCTGGACCGGAAGCAAGCATCCTAGGACCAGTTTCTGGCATTTCAGCCGTCATCAGCCAGGCTTGCTTGAATCCAGTGGCAAAGTGAGCAAGGGACCCACGTCTGGGCATACCCCGCCAACTTGGGGCGACCAAAGCGATACAAAAGGGGATGATGGACGGAACGTTTGAGCCAATCAAACACTCACCCCCAGTCAACTGATCTGGGTTTAATCCATCATCATTCTTTAGCTCACTCCACCACCCCAGTTCAGACATGGCCATATGCAAATCAGTCTGACCCTGTGCCTCATGGGAACAGTCCAGCCCGAACTGCCAAGCCATGTCTTCCCTGGACCGAAACAAGCATCCTAGGACCAGTTTCTGGCATTTCAGCCATCATCAGCCAGGCTTGCTTGAATCCAGTGGCAAAGTGAGCAAGGGACCCACGTCTGGGCATACCCCCGCCAACTTAGGGCGACCAAAGCGATACAAAAGGGGATGATGGACGGAACGTTTGAGCCAATCAAACACTCACCCCAGTCAACTGATCTGGGTTTAATCCATCATCATTCTTTAGCTCACTCCACCACCCCAGTTCAGACATGGCCATATGCAAATCAGTCTGACCCTGTGCCTCATGGGAACAGTCCAGCCCGAACTGCCAAGCCATGTCTTCCCTGGACCGGAAACAAGCATCCTAGGACCAGTTTCTGGCATTTCAGCCGTCATCAGCCAGGCTTGCTTGAATCCAGTGGCAAAGTGAGCAAGGGACCCACGTCTGGGCATACCCCCGCCAACTTAGGGCGACCAAAGCGATACAAAAGGGGATGATGGACGGAACGTTTGAGCCAATCAAACACTCACCCCCAGTCAACTGATCTGGGTTTAATCCATCATCATTCTTTAGCTCACTCCACCACCCCAGTTCAGACATGGCCATATGCAAATCAGTCTGACCCTGTGCCTCATGGGAACAGTCCAGCCCGAACTGCCAAGCCATGTCTTCCCTGGACCGGAAACAAGCATCCTAGGACCAGTTTCTGGCATTTCAGCCGTCATCAGCCAGGCTTGCTTGAATCCAGTGGCAAAGTGAGCAAGGGACCCACGTCTGGGCATACCCCGCCAACTTAGGGCGACCAAAGCGATACAAAAGGGGATGATGGACGGAACGTTTGAGCCAATCAAACACTCACCCCAGTCAACTGATCTGGGTTTAATCCATCATCATTCTTTAGCTCACTCCACCACCCCAGTTCAGACATGGCCATATGCAAATCAGTCTGACCCTGTGCCTCATGGGAACAGTCCAGCCCGAACTGCCAAGCCATGTCTTCCCTGGACCGGAAACAAGCATCCTAGGACCAGTTTCTGGCATTTCAGCCGTCATCAGCCAGGCTTGCTTGAATCCAGTGGCAAAGTGAGCAAGGGACCCACGTCTGGGCATACCCCCGCCAACTTGGGGCGACCAAAGCGATACAAAGGGGATGATGGACGGAACGTTTGAGCCAATCAAACACTCACCCCCAGTCAACTGATCTGGGTTTAATCCATCATCATTCTTTAGCTCACTCCACCACCCCAGTTCAGACATGGCCATATGCAAATCAGTCTGACCCTGTGCCTCATGGGAACAGTCCAGCCCGAACTGCCAAGCCATGTCTTCCCTGGACCGGAAACAAGCATCCTAGGACCAGTTTCTGGCATTTCAGCCGTCATCAGCCAGGCTTGCTTGAATCCAGTGGCAAAGTGAGCAAGGGACCCACGTCTGGGCATACCCCGCCAACTTAGGGCGACCAAGCGATACAAAGGGGATGATGGACGGAACGTTTGAGCCAATCAAACACTCACCCCCAGTCAACTGATCTGGGTTTAATCCATCATCATTCTTTAGCTCACTCCACCACCCCAGTTCAGACATGGCCATATGCAAATCAGTCTGACCCTGTGCCTCATGGGAACAGTCCAGCCCGAACTGCCAAGCCATGTCTTCCCTGGACCGGAAACAAGCATCCTAGGACCAGTTTCTGGCATTTCAGCCGTCATCAGCCAGGCTTGCTTGAATCCAGTGGCAAAGTGAGCAAGGGACCCACGTCTGGGCATACCACCGCCAACTTAGGGCGACCAAAGCGATACAAAGGGGATGATGGACGGAACGTTTGAGCCAATCAAACACTCACCCCCAGTCAACTGATCTGGGTTTAATCCATCATCATTCTTTAGCTCACTCCACCACCCCAGTTCAGACATGGCCATATGCAAATCAGTCTGACCCTGTGCCTCATGGGAACAGTCCAGCCCGAACTGCCAAGCCATGTCTTCCTGGACCGGAAACAAGCATCCTAGGACCAGTTTCTGGCATTTCAGCCGTCATCAGCCAGGCTTGCTTGAATCCAGTGGCAAAGTGAGCAAGGGACCCACGTCTGGGCATACCCCCGCCAACTTGGGCGACCAAAGCGATACAAAGGGGATGATGGACGGAACGTTTGAGCCAATCAAACACTCACCCCAGTCAACTGATCTGGGTTTAATCCATCATCATTCTTTAGCTCACTCCACCACCCCAGTTCAGACATGGCCATATGCAAATCAGTCTGACCCTGTGCCTCATGGGAACAGTCAGCCCGAACTGCCAAGCCATGTCTTCCCTGGACCGGAAACAAGCATCCTAGGACCAGTTTCTGGCATTTCAGCCGTCATCAGCCAGGCTTGCTTGAATCCAGTGGCAAAGTGAGCAAGGGACCCACGTCTGGGCATACCCCCGCCAACTTAGGGCGACCAAAGCGATACAAAGGGGATGATGGACGGAACGTTTGAGCCAATCAAACACTCACCCCCAGTCAACTGATCTGGGTTTAATCCATCATCATTCTTTAGCTCACTCCACCACCCCAGTTCAGACATGGCCATATGCAAATCAGTCTGGGGTGGTGGAGTGAGCTAAAGAATGATGATGGATTAAACCCAGATCAGTTGACTGGGGGTGAGTGTTTGATTGGCTCAAGCGTTCCGTCCATCATCCCCTTTTGTATCGCTTGGTCGCCTCTAAGTTGGCGGGGGTATGCCCAGACGTGGGTCCCTTGCTCACTTTGCCACTGGATTCAAGCAAGCCTGGCTGATGACGGCTGAAATGCCAGAAACCGGTCCTAGGATGCTTGTTTCCGGTCCAGGGAAGACATGGCTTGGCAGTTCGGGCTGGACTGTTCCCATGAGGCACAGGGTCAGACTGATTTGCATATGGCCATGTCTGAACTGGGGTGGTGGAGTGAGCTAAAGAATGATGATGGATTAAACCCAGATCAGTTGACTGGGGGTGAGTGTTTGATTGGCTCAGCTGTCCGGTCCATCATCCCCTTTGTATCGCTTTGGTCGCCCTAAGTTGGCGGGGGTATGCCCAGACGTGGGTCCCTTGCTCACTTTGCCACTGGATTCAAGCAAGCCTGGCTGATGACGGCTGAAATGCCAGAAACCGGTCCTAGGATGCTTGTTTCCGGTCCAGGGAAGACATGGCTTGGCAGTTCGGGCTGGACTGTTCCCATGAGGCACAGGGTCAGACTGATTTGCATATGGCCATGTCTGAACTGGGGTGGTGGAGTGAGCTAAAGAATGATGATGGATTAAACCCAGATCAGTTGACTGGGGGTGAGTGTTTGATTGGCTCAAGCGTTCCGGTCCATCATCCCCTTTTGTATCGCTTTGGTCGCCCTAAGTTGGCGGGGTATGCCCAGACGTGGGTCCCTTGCTCACTTTGCCACTGGATTCAAGCAAGCCTGGCTGATGACGGCTGAAATGCCAGAAACCGGTCCTAGGATGCTTGTTTCCGGTCCAGGGAAGACATGGCTTGGCAGTTCGGGCTGGACTGTTCCCATGAGGCACAGGGTCAGACTGATTTGCATATGGCCATGTCTGAACTGGGGTGGTGGAGTGAGCTAAAGAATGATGATGGATTAAACCCAGATCAGTTGACTGGGGGTGAGTGTTTGATTGGCTCAAGCGCTCCGGTCCATCATCCCCTTTGTATCGCTTTGGTCGCCCTAAGTTGGCGGGGGTATGCCCAGACGTGGGTCCCTTGCTCACTTTGCCACTGGATTCAAGCAAGCCTGGCTGATGACGGCTGAAATGCCAGAAACCGGTCCTAGGATGCTTGTTTCCGGTCCAGGGAAGACATGGCTTGGCAGTTCGGGCTGGACTGTTCCCATGAGGCACAGGGTCAGACTGATTTGCATATGGCCATGTCTGAACTGGGGTGGTGGAGTGAGCTAAAGAATGATGATGGATTAAACCCAGATCAGTTGACTGGGGGTGAGTGTTTGATTGGCTCAGCTGCTCCGTCCATCATCCCCTTTTGTATCGCTTTGGTCGCCCTAAGTTGGCGGGGGTATGCCCAGACGTGGGTCCCTTGCTCACTTTGCCACTGGATTCAAGCAAGCCTGGCTGATGACGGCTGAAATGCCAGAAACCGGTCCTAGGATGCTTGTTTCCGGTCCAGGGAAGACATGGCTTGGCAGTTCGGGCTGGACTGTTCCCATGAGGCACAGGGTCAGACTGATTTGCATATGGCCATGTCTGAACTGGGGTGGTGGAGTGAGCTAAAGAATGATGATGGATTAAACCCAGATCAGTTGACTGGGGGTGAGTGTTTGATTGGCTCAAGCTGCTCCGTCCATCATCCCCTTTGTATCGCTTTGGTCGCCCTAAGTTGGCGGGGGTATGCCCAGACGTGGGTCCCTTGCTCACTTTGCCACTGGATTCAAGCAAGCCTGGCTGATGACCGCTGAAATGCCAGAAACCGGTCCTAGGATGCTTGTTTCCGGTCCAGGGAAGACATGGCTTGGCAGTTCGGGCTGGACTGTTCCCATGAGGCACAGGGTCAGACTGATTTGCATATGGCCATGTCTGAACTGGGGTGGTGGAGTGAGCTAAAGAATGATGATGGATTAAACCCAGATCAGTTGACTGGGGGTGAGTGTTTGATTGGCTCAAGCGTTCCGTCCATCATCCCCTTTGTATCGCTTTGGTCGCCCTAAGTTGGCGGGGGTATGCCCAGACGTGGGTCCCTTGCTCACTTTGCCACTGGATTCAAGCAAGCCTGGCTGATGACGGCTGAAATGCCAGAAACCGGTCCTAGGATGCTTGTTTCCGGTCCAGGGAAGACATGGCTTGGCAGTTCGGGCTGGACTGTTCCCATGAGGCACAGGGTCAGACTGATTTGCATATGGCCATGTCTGAACTGGGGTGGTGGAGTGAGCTAAAGAATGATGATGGATTAAACCCAGATCAGTTGACTGGGGGTGAGTGTTTGATTGGCTCAAGCTGCTCCGTCCATCATCCCCTTTGTATCGCTTTGGTCGCCCTAAGTTGGCGGGGGTATGCCCAGACGTGGGTCCCTTGCTCACTTTGCCACTGGATTCAAGCAAGCCTGGCTGATGACGGCTGAAATGCCAGAAACCGGTCCTAGGATGCTTGTTTCCGGTCCAGGGAAGACATGGCTTGGCAGTTCGGGCTGGACTGTTCCCATGAGGCACAGGGTCAGACTGATTTGCATATGGCCATGTCTGAACTGGGGTGGTGGAGTGAGCTAAAGAATGATGATGGATTAAACCCAGATCAGTTGACTGGGGGTGAGTGTTTGATTGGCTCAAGCGTTCCGTCCATCATCCCCTTTTGTATCCTCCAATGCAAGCAGAACTCTTTGCACTGTACTTTTAGAAGGTAACTTTTTCAGCAGGACCAGCCTAATCCCTGTAACTGCCCATCCTACATTGCAGTCAGCCTGAACTTGTGACTTTCTCCCGGATGACCGCAAGTGACACTTTGTGCTTTTAGACACTATACTTACTTAAAGTTTTGAAATTGGATATCTCTAATTTGGATTTTGTGTTGTTCTTGTATCATTCTATTTATTAAAATGTACTCTATTTTTCAAATTTGGTGTGGATTTTTTTGTGTTGTGCTTTTACTTTATTGCTGTTGAGTTCTTCATAAATATCACAATGCCTCTAAGTTTTTGTACCAAGCTACTAAACGGTTGAGCGCAGGTTAGTGACTTTTGTGGTCTGCCCTGACAAGGATTGTGGTTGTTGCTTGAGTAAGATTTTCACCCCACTCAATCAAAAACCCAAATTCTTATATTTGGTATTTACCACATCCAGTAATTACTGGGTGCATTAAATATCTCACCCTTCATTACATATCACCAGGTCAAACCTAGTTTTAACTTGGGAAAAGTGCACAGCATTTACTGTAACATGCAAATTTTGGTGCTACAAACAACAAAATTCACAATTTATTCCCCAGAAACTCGATTTAGGTGCTATTTATTGCACCTGATAAGTAGCGTACCCCAGGGTGTCATTATTTATCTTGTGTAATATATAACACTTGCATTCCAACAATTACAGAATCCGGCCCAAAGTATCGGACAAAATGTTGGGCTAGCACATGTCAAGAAAGAAGAGAACAAAGGCAACTTTGAGGACATGCCTTGCCTCTTCCAACACTAACTACAGGAAGGGCAAAGATGAATTTACTTACAGTTCGGCATAAAATCTATGCAAAGTCTCTAATACCTGGAGGAGAGCAGCACTGAGACTTTGAAATATAAAAAATTGAGAATAATATCAATGGGCTTCACAGGACCCCATAATGATATAATCCAGCACAGCACCAGGGAAACTAGAAAAAATAATATAAATTATATTAAATATGATATAAAATATATCAGATGTGAAATATAATATACACAAGCTACAAACTAGTACATTAGTTCCAAAACACCACCAACACTACATAATAATAACAGCAAATGGGGGCTCCAAAGGGACAGCAACACGTCCAAATCCAGCAGTAGAAAGCTTTTAAAAGTGGCAGAACATTAATCAACCAGAACACTCACACAAACACTAGTCGGTGAATTAGCCCACAGCAAGTAAGAAGGCATGGAGATCACAAGTAATATGGCTGACTGCCTTGCCCCATCTCCCAACTAAAAAAACATACTAGACAAAGACTGCAAAAAGGAGGCGATAGAAAACATATTCAAATAAAAAAAGAAACAGAGTTATGGATTAAAGAACCATTCACCAGGTTCCACACAGCAATGGCAGCAAATACAAGGAAATTTGGAAAAACAATTACCACGCCTTCCCCACTACAATACCAAAATCTCCATTACCCCCAGGTCCCTCCAGTCCTCGTCCCCATCATACTACACGTGAGATAATCTATCTCACCGACAGAAAAAAGAAAAGAAGGAATGCTGGTACAACCCTCCCTCCCCCTACTGGGAGTACATAACTGTACTCTACCCAGCATTCCTCCTGTTCTTTTTTCTGTCTTCCGACAGTCTGAAGGGAACCAGGAGCCTGGAGGCTCCTGGGGCTTACCTGCTGCTGGGCAGCGGTTGTCTGCTGGTCTTTCTGGTCTCCCCCCCTGCCGGGCTTGGGGGGAGTCCTGCTGGTGCCTCGGCGGTTCCTTGGTGGAGCCTTCTTTCGTGTGGTTTTGGAGTTCCTTATGCCGTGGGTGTCTTAGCCGCACCTCCCGGGTTGCCGGGCACGTCGGGGCGCGGCTGTTCCTGTTGGATGTTCTCTGGCAGTGTTCGGCAGCCCTTGGGTGGCTGGGGCGCTTCCTGCCGGAGTTTGCCTGACTTCCTGGGTTTGGGGCAAAAAGTCAGGCATTGGTTTCCTTGCGGCTGGAGGCTGTGGCGTGGGGCACTTGCCGGCCCTTCTGTGAGTACGGCGTAGTGGTTTTTCTTCATTTATGCTATGGGGGGCATGCTCTGAGGTCATTCCCGCCTTGTTTTTCCTTGGGGCAAGTTGTGTTTTCCCTGAGCTGCAGAGTGTTGGGCTGGTTTGCGGACCCTGCTTGGGGTCGGTCTGCTTTCTGTCCTGCCTCCTTCCTCGGTTGGGGGTCTGCCTGCTGTTCTGTGTGTCCTCTGGTCGGGTGATCAGTACTCTGCAGGTGGGGCTTCTTTGTTTGAGGCCCTCTTCTGGAGGTCATCTGGCTGGTTTTCTGGGCTTTCTGTCTGGATCTGCCTCCTGTGTTGCCTTCCCTGCGGTCTAGCTCCAGTTGTTCCTTCTTCACCATGGGTAAACATGCCAGGAAGAACAGGCATGTTGAGGTTTCCTCCTCATCTTCCTCGACTTCTACTTCTTCTTCGCCTTCTCCTGCACGCTCCAGATGGCGTAAGGTGGGAAGCAAGGCGCAGATTAAACGTCTCATTAACGAGTCCTTGCTGGAGATGGGTGGCGCACCTAGGGCCAAGAACTCTGGTCGGGCCCAGCCGTCGCCTTCTTCTGCCTCTGAGGATGAGTGGTTGGGGAGTGATGACCTCAAGGGCAAATACATTGACGAGGAGATGTTGCTGGACTTGTTGAAACATGTGAAATCGAGTATGGGGTTTCCTTCCGATGATGTCCCAAGCAATTCTGGGGGTTCTTTGCTTCACCAATTCCAAAGCACTGCTGCAGTCGAATTTCTGGTTCATCCATATATACGTGAGGTGCTTAACAGGGAATGTAAGGACCCTGATCGCATTATGCTTCCCTGTTTCATGGTAAAACTCTACCCTCTTCAGGATATGGCCAAGGACTTGCCGGACTCCATTCCCATCGATTCTTTTGTGGCCAGTCTCGTGGGCCATACTTCATTGGCTGAGGATGCGGTAGTGAGGGATCCTGTGGACAAGAAGGTGGACGCTTCCCTGCGAAAGGTTTATTCTGGTTCCCATCTGGCACTACGGGCTGGCATTTATGGGAGTTATGTGGCTCAATCGCTTATTTCGGATATCAAGTTCCTGTATGGGTCTATGGACGATTCAACTGACTGTTCAGTGCTTCTGGATCATATTGAGCGACAAGTGGAGTTCCTGTCTGATGTTTCCTTTGACGTGGTGCATGCCTCGGCCCTTTCTGGTGGGGCTTGTGCGGCTGCTCGACGCAATTTGGTTCTGAAGGACTGGAAGACGGATTCGGCAAAGAAGTCTTCTGCTCTGCGGTCGCCCTTTCAGGGTACCATGATGTTTGGGGAGGAATTGGAGGGCAAGTTACATCGTCTGTTTAAGGAGAAGAAACATTCTTCTTCGTTCAAGCAGCCTTCATCTGTGCCGGCTTCTTCGAACCCCAAGTCCTTCTTCCATCCTCCCTCTCGCAGGCAGTTTTCCCATGGCAGGGGTTGTTTTCAGTGTGGGAAAGGTCGGGACAAGAAAGCGAAGTCTCCTCCCGCGAAGCCTCGTTCCTGACTATCTGGCGGCCGGATCCTTGGTCGGAGCTCGGCTTCGGTTCTTTCTTCCAGCCTGGATGGACTCCTGTTCAGATTTGTGGGTGCTGGACATTGTGCGGTTGGGGTACCTCATCGAATTTTCAGATCCTCCTCCGGACTCTGGGGTCCGTCCGACTCCCTGGCCATCTTGTCCGTCCAAAAAGTCGGAGCTGTGTCTGGGGGTCAAGGCTCTGCTGGACAAGGGGGCGGTGCAGGAGGTTCCTCTTGTGGAGAGGGGTCGAGGGTTTTATTCAATTGTTTTTCTGGTCCCCAAGGTGACGGGGGTACCGTCTTGTCCTGGATCTGAAAGCCCTGAACAAGTTTGTTTTGCATCTGCCATTCAAGATGGAGACTCTTCAGCGGGTGATTCCCCTGGTTCTCCCGGGTCATTTCATGTGCACTCTGGACCTTCAGGATGCTTATTATCATGTCCCGATTCACTTCCTGTCTCGTCCATTTCTGCGGTTTTGTCTTCGGGGGAGGCATTATCAGTATCAGGTCCTGCCTTTCGGCCTGCGGTTGGCCCCCAGGGTTTTCACCAAGGTGGTGGCGCCATTGGTGGCGTCATTGCATCTTCAGGGGATTCTGATCTACCCTTACCTGGACGATTGGCTCCTTCATGCTCCCTCCAGGGTTCAGTTGTTGAGGGATCTGGAGTTGGTGTGTTCGGCGTTGAGGGTCCATGGGTTCCTGTTGAATCTCCCCAAGTGTCAGCTGGTGCCCACCCAGGACTTAACATTCATAGGGGCTCGTTTCCGCACCAATATGAATCGGGTCTTTCTGACGGTGGCTCAGGCAGTGACCTTGTGCTCCCTTGCTCGTCGTTTTCTGGAGGGTCGTTCCTTTCCGGTCCGTCTCTGGTTACGCCTTCTGGGTCTGATGGCGGCTATGGTTTTCACGGTGCCTTGGGCGCGTTTCCATCTGCGTCCTCGTTGGTCCTTCCTGTTGGCTCCGTGGTATCCTTTGTCTCGCGATTTGTCCCTTCTGGTTCCTGTGTCTCTCTCGATCCTTCCCGCTCTGCGCTGGTGGACGGTGTCAGACAATCTCTCCAGGGGTCTGCCTCTGCAGTCCCCCCCCCGGTTGTCCTCACGACAGATGCCAGTGCAGTGGGGTGGGGGCGACTTTGGAGTCGGACTTCCTTCAGGGTTGTTGGTCGCTTCTGGAGAGTCGGCGGTCTTCCAATTGGCGGAAGTTGTCTGCTGTGTCCCGGGCAGCCATGGGGTTCCGGAGTCAGCTGTTAAACCGCAATGTGCTGGTTTGGTCAGACAATACGGTAACAGTGGCCTACTTGAATCACCAGGGGGGTATCCGGTCCAAGTCCCTGAATGCTGTGGTGTCCCCGTTGTTTTGCTGAGCGGAGGGGCACATCTTGTCTCTGGCAGCTGTTCATATCCGGGGGGGTCGACAATGGGGTGGCGGATGTCCTCAGTCAGTACTTTCCCACCTCCCAGGAGTTAACATTGACTCTGGTGGCCTTTCATCTGGTGTGCAGGAGGTTTGATCTTCCTTAACTCGACTTCTTTGCTTCCCGGCTCAATGCACAGCTTCCCCGCTTTTGCTCTCGAGTCCCTCAAGCGGGGTCTTGGGGGTGGATGCTCTGACCCTCCCTTGGCCGTCTCGGCTGCTGTATGCTTTTCCTCCCATTGCTCTGATCTCTGGGTTTCTGTCTTGGCTGGTGATGGAGGATCGGGAGGTGGTGGTGCCCTTCTGGCCCCGCCGGATGTGGTTTCCCACGCTGAAGTTGTTGGCTGTTCAGGGTCCTTGGTTCTTCCCGTTCCCTCCATCTCCCTTGCGGTCCACTCCGATGTTGTCCCTCCGGGGGCTTCGTCTGTCGATCTGGAGGTTGAAAGGCAGGGGTGGAGGAATAGGGGTATCCCCGAGCATTTAGCTTTGGCGATTCAGCGGTCCCGGTAACCGTCTACTCTTAAGTCCTACGGTCGTCACTGGGGGGACCTCAAGCGTTGGTGTCTGGGTCTGGCGTTGTCTCCTTTGGTTTGTCCTTTGCCTGATATTCTTCAGTTTCTCTGAGAAGGGTCTGTCTGTCTCCACTTTGAGGGCCCAGTGGGTGGCTATACGGGCATTCCGTTCCCCTTGGGGGAACCTGCCTGATGTGGATGACCTGGTTTCTCGTTTGTTGCGCAGATTTTCCATTTCGCGTCCTGTGGTTTGTCCTTCTTTTCCTCTTCGGGACCTCCCTTTGGTGTTGAAGGCTTTGGTTGCTGCGCCTTTTCAGCCTTTGGAGGACGTTGATCTGAAGTTTGTCACTTTTAAAGTTGTTTTTTTGGTGGCTATTTCTTCGGCTCTGCGCCTTGGGGAGTTGGGGGCGTTGATGGCTTGGAGCCTTTTCTTTCCTTCTCTGACAATGGCGTGGTTCTTCATTTGGATTCGTCCTTTGTTCCCAAAGTTCCTTCCCAGTTCCATCCCTCTTAGGTGCTGGTCTTGCCTGCTCTGTGTGAGGATCAGGTGGATGGTAGTGATCTTCCCTGGTCTTTGCTGGATGTTTGCCGTGCGTTACGGATCTATGTGGACCGTACTCGTCCTTTTCGGCAGTCTGACTCCCTGTTTGTTTCCTTTGGGGTGGCCTCCAGGTGGTGCAGGGCTTCCACTTCCTCCATTGGTCGCTGGCTAAAGCAAGTCATCATGTTGGCCTACTCCCTTTTGGGCTCCCCTCCTGGTGTTCAGGGGCGTTCTACGCGGGGGTGATGGCTTCTTGGGCAGAGGTTTGTGGTGTGTCCCTTTCTGAGATTTGTAAGGCCGCCACTTGGGCTTCTGCTAACACCTTTGTTCGGCATTACCGGATTCAGAATGTTCTGGGGGATGATACTAACTTTGGTTTGGGGGTGCTTCGGGCTGTGTGCTCCTGAGTCCCCTTTTTTTCTTTTTCTTTGGTGCTGTTTTCAATAAATCGCTGGATTTGCTATGGCTCTGTGCCCTGAGGGTTTGTTGTGTGATGATGGCCGGTTGCTGCTTGGGTATTCTCACTTGTAGTATGATGGGGACGAGGACTGGAGGGATCTGGGGGTAATGTCCTATTACTTACCCGTAATCTTCATTACTCTGGGTCCCATTGTCTTTGCCCCCTTCATAGCATCCCTCCCTCCCTCCCGGGCTTCCGGGCCCTCATCTGGGGCTTGGTGGTTCAGGAGGAATGTTGGGTAGAGTACAGTTATGTACTCCCAGTAAGGGGGGGGGAGGGGTGTACCAGCATTCCTTCTTTTCTTTTTTCTGTCGGTGAGATAGATTATCTCACTTGTAGTATGATGGCGATGAGGACAACGGGACCCGGAGCAATGAAGATTACCGGTAAGTAATAGGACATTCCCTCACAGTACACTAGACCTTCTTATCCTGAATACCACTCATTGGTCTTTTCTCTGTCACCGGCTCTCCAACAACAAAACCCCCCAAAAATAAAAGGGGAAATATGCAGTGGCCCCTGTGCCTCTCTCAAGAACCAGCAAATCCACAGAAATATCATACAACGAACGAGCCTACTTGATTTTCATAAATAAAGTAAGGATAAAGCAGAAAAAGGATGTGTGACACTGCCCTTCCAACACTGAATCCAAAATGACTATGTAGTCAACAAGAGGAGCCTTGAGGAAGAGTAGAGGGAGATACTATGATCTGTGTAGTAGTACCCTGTACAGCGCTCTACTGCCTTGCAGCTAGGGTCGCACTACATCAATATAATTTATCATATACGTATAGAGGCATTCTACTGTAAAAAAAATAAAAAAACAAGAAAAAAAAAATTGTGTTACATTCCCAGTAAAAGTAAAAATGCACAAATTTTGCTAAAAATACATATGTAACACAATAAAGAAGGCATGTTCACCCAGTGCCTGGTCTCTCAGGAAATGTTTCTAGTGCAGCACCTGTGCCACACATCCGGTGCCACAATTCATGCAAGACATTTCTGCAAGAAACAAATCTGATGCTTGAGATGCAGTCAGCTTAAATGATGTGCATATAGGAAAAGAGGAAAATATTTGGGTTATGTGTAGCCTACAAAATGGTGTCTATTCGAGTTGTAATAAAAACCTTGGCAGAGTACCAGAGATATGTTTTGGTTGCTTTGATAACCATAATTGATTAATTTTAGTTTTTTTAGAGTAAAATCATAGCAATAACATCTATTCAAATGACAGGTTTTAAGGATATTTCTGGTCCTCGTTAACAATTCTATTTTTTCTGCTTTTCGAACCATTAACCTCCTTTAGTTGATTTTTGTTCTGTTACACTTCTAACAGCACCAACTCAGTCAACCTATCGGCAATGTGCAGTGGACTCCTAAAATTACACTCAAAATAGCTGCTCACAGAATTTAGCCATACTTAGCAGCTGCTGTGTGCAGTACCTTGACTAGCACAGAGTAAAACAGGGGCATCAAAAAAGTTTTCATTTCCCAATAACTTCTGCACCTTTTGACAAAAGCACAGGGGTAGTATTCCGAGGCCAGTTGCGGTATCTAATGTTTCATGGAGATCACTCAAATGATCACAGTTTTGACTCTCCATCCCTTTTAATTTTGTCATTAAAGATGGGTTTGCCAGAAGCATAACATACAAGAAAAGGTTAAACATACTAAGGGCCTAATTCACAATGGCAAATTTACATATTTGTTGAAGTTTACTCTTTTTTGCTGTTCACAAACAAAAAGTTAATAGTAAGTTTACGACTGCAGAGACTGGACAGGCCTATCTTTTCATGTGCGAAGTTCTCCCACCCGACTGCGGAGTCCCTTCAGTCACAAACTAACTATAAACTCCTAGTTTCTGAATACCAAAAAAAGAGTAAACTTACACAAACATGTAATTTTTCCTGTGTGACAAGGCCCACAATCTCTGCTCTCCGCAATAGGAAAAGCTACTAATTGGAATGACACTTTGGTGTCACTCCAGTAGTTTTAGAGATATAAACAATGCAAAATTGTGTTTATTGGGCTATGAAGGGTGAATTTAGTAAATATCATAACAATTGATTTTAAAAACAAAATTGTGTATAACTGGTAACACTGTTCCACTGGTCGGCAAAAAATGTGTCTAGCTAAATTGTGCTATGTTGAGGTTCGTGCAGATCCACCAACAGAAAGTACAATAAAAGAAGGGGGAGGCAAAATGTTAATTTGCTAATAACTTTGTTGCTATGCTGGTAAAACTACACCGACATTTGTCAGACAGTTAGCAAGCTAGGCTTATTGCTGTTATGTCAGACAAAGCTAAAAGGCTAACAAACTGTTTTCATTCACTAATAACTATGGTGCTGTTTGATGAGTGTATGTTAAATGTAGCTGGCAATTCACAAGCAGTCCAGTGCAAGCCTCTCAGGTTGTACGAAGATCTGGCAACGGATGATGATAAAGTCAAGAGGTGGGAATAAAAGATATCTGATTCGCTAAAAACATTGTCTGCACAAATGTTGAGATACCAGGATGTTGCTCAGATATGAATTTACCTTAAAGAAATTAAAAGACAAGAGGCGTTTGGCAAAACAGAAACAAGTTGGTTTAATTAAACACAGCGGCTGAGAGAGTCTCGACAAAATGCGTCTGTGGAAAGTCTTTCAGTGTACAAGTTTTTGCTGGTATTATATACATTTTGTGAGGTACAATAAAACAATTTATGCATTCATGAAAAGCATCTCAGTCGTAAATTAACAAGCTCAAGCATCAGATAAGGACACAGATGGCGCTCGACCTTGGGGAGCGCTACTGTGGGCCAGTGTGTATTTGTGCAGATGCTCGGCATTAGGAGCTCGTGATCACTACGTGTGATGTGCATGTCGTGTTCAGATTGCCTGAGTGTTCCTATCTACATGTAGTATATAGCTTTGTGGTATTTTTGGGGAATGCAAGCCTTTGGACAAACGTGATTTATTGAGGCCATTTGCCTCAAACCTGTTTGTGGTACAACTATATATCTGTGGGATCAATCAGGGTATTCCTTGGATGCACGTTTGTCTTTGGGTTAAGAGAGACTTCACGTGTGACCTGCCATTTGATAGCCATGGGTGTGGGTCGCAGGACCTGCCTGACAACGTCTCTCTGACTCGGGGTTGATGGGGGATAATTTTTATCGACATGCTCAACATTGTGTGTACAACTGTCATAGCGTACATCGATATTGTCTTTACTGATATTGACATAGTTATGCATTCCTAAATCATGGCATACATTGCTTAAACTGACAACAATATTGCCATTTGTGCATAGATTGTGGCATACATTGACATTGCTACTGTAGGTGTCATCGCTGTGTTAGAGGCATAGATTATGTATCGTATAGGAGAGTGATCCTATTTAGGACAAAGGGGGATGAGATCAATACATACTTTATCTCAAAAAGGGTACCCCCTACACCATCAATCTAATAGCATCTCATCTAGAAAAACCTTATCATTGTTTATCTAGTCGTCAAATAAATGACATTTGATTATTACAAAAATCTCAACCAGCGTACCATAAAATTATCACTTCCTCAACACAAATCATTATCTTAACGGAAATAAACAAGGAACAATGATTATCAAAAAAGTATTATTTTTTATATTTTTAGAATTTTTTTTCATATAACATTATAACCCACACATGTATATGTGTACAGATAAAGCAATTAAGAACAAACATACATGAACTCAAAATTCACTTCACAATAAAATTAAGACATAAAAAAGACAATCAAAATAACATATATAGTGTCCTACATTTTAACAGCTGTGGGGTTATAACCAATTTTAACCCTCCCCTATACAGTCCAATGAATACTGTAAGGCCCTTTTTTATTGGTGGTCATAGCACTGCGGGGCCTATTAGCAATAACCGGCGATAATTATCGCTAAGCGCAGTTAGCGCTAGGATAATTATCGCCGGTTATCGCAGGTTTCTATCGCGGAGATAGCGTGCTATCAGCAACGCTTATCTCCAAAGCGATAGAAACCCTGAGAACAGTGTGAATATCGCTTGAAAACAAGCGATATTCACACTGTGACCAGTGTTAGCTTGGCGACAGGGCGTAGGGGATTTAGCCATGTAATCCACCTCCCATTGGATTACATGGCTAAGTCAGGTTTAGACCAGGCGTTAACAAACCAGCGCTAAACGTGTTTAGCGCTGGTTCGTTAATCACCTCCCCTGCCTCGCTAATAGGCGATAGCGACCTTAGCGACGGTTTCCAGCCGCTTTTAGGTTGGGAACGCTTACTTTGCATGCCATTAGCGATAAATATCGCTGGCATGCAAAGCGGCACCCAACCCGGTCGCTATCGCCTAGAAGCTGTCGCTAACAGCAGTTAGCGACAGCTTGCTAATAGGGCGTTTGAATTATCGCCGCTTTAGCGGGAAAAAGTCCCGCTAAAGCGGCGATAGAGCCCTTGATAATATGCCCCTGCGTCTTTTAAGGGGTGATGTCTTAATTTACATCACTCATGTTACATAAGTACTCTTTTTGAGATAAAACAGGCATAGATTATGGCATACATTGGCATAGCATTTATTGGTATTGCCATTGATGGGCCTGCACATATCATGGTATTCATTGACATAATTTTTACCCATTCCACCAAGGAGATGACCTAACTTGCTAACTGCTTGTGAAGTTGGGCTATGATGACCTCACAAGAAGTCGGGGCAAGGACCCTGTTGCAATGTCTAAAGTGGGTGTGCATTAGGGGTTGACCGCAATCTGTATTTGACTGTGCCTTTCCTTTGTCCCTGTGCAATGGTGGTCGAGTACAGAACCTGTCCTTCAGCATGACCCTGTGTCCGAAGTATGAGCATGAACACTATCCACTGGGCACTGCTCAATAATGATGGTAATACACTTCGCACATTAGCATATATATTACATGATGTTCAGTGTATATTTTTCATATACAAGCCACTATCAAAAATAGTGTGTAAATGCGCGTTATCTCTCTCCAACGAAATTATGTTGATAATTAGTGGTATTTGATAAGTGGTGCTGAAATGCTTAAAAGGTCGTTGAATTAAAAGTTGTTGAAATGTTGAAAAGGTTATGCGAATTAAAACGAAGACTGAACAAAATTAATATTTTTCACAACTAACTGAGATATAAAATAAGCTGATGCAATTTATAAAAAGAGAATTATTGAACTGTTTGACCTTTAGTTTGAAAGCAATTTTACTCCATGTTCCTTACATTAAAATTGAATTATATTCACTTGTGTTATTAATTTTTAACACCCATTTATAATTGTGCTGCAAAGATCTACGCTGACAAGAACTGTAGGTTATTTTAATAAATGTAGAATATCTCAGGCATGGACGGACTTTTATCATTAGCAAGTAAGAGATTAAATGTTTGATAAAAACAGAATATCATTATTTTACTAACCAAAAAGCTACTATATTTTTGAATGACTTACAAGCTGATGGTCGGAAATTATTTTTAAAATTTAAAGGAGTCAAGATTCAGAAGTGAAACAGTTGTCAACCATTTAAGTCGGTTTCCTATACACAGTAATGATGTCTAAAGTCTACTAACAAAAATATGGCTTGCTGTTAAAGGTAATTGTAATTTTATAAATATTGCCAGGATCTAATTCACTGAAAGTGTGTTTTTTTAAAAACGTTATTATCCAAGAATCTCAGTAAGCATAATCCAATCCAATATAACATTAGTTCTGTCAGTTATGAGAGTGAAAAATGTTAATTCTAATATACTGTTTTAATTCGTTATTTTGTATTTATTTTCCGGTTCATTTATGGAGGATTATTGCCCTTCATATGAAACTTTTTGACCTAGTGCAGTACCGTGGAAACAAACAGGGGGTGATAGCTGTTGTAAACAAAGTACCATTGAATGTGAGTTGTGCAATACCAGTTCTGGGTCCATATCATTATAGGCTTTTCTGCGGCAGCACAGAGCCCAGCGCCTGCTGGGCAAAGCACTAAATTAATTTAACCCAATATTGCTTAGAGTTAGTGCTTTATTTTCAGGCAGCACAACTCAGAATCCAAAAGAGACAAACCTTACTGTTTCCTGCTGGGATCACTGACATAATATTGACATAATATTGATGCTTAACATATTGAAACAAAAAAATATCGGAAATTAAATATCGATTACAAAAAAATCGTTTTCCCATACTTAAAAAAAAAAAAAATTATTATTATTTTAGAGTTTTATATTGCGCGAACTAGACCTGAAGATATCGGGTATCAGAGCGCTTTACATAGCACCAGTTTCGTTACATGAAAACACATTCATTTTTCTTAGGCACGGGGAGATTAAGTGATTTGCCCAGAATCACAGGATGTTGAGCGTCGTTGCCGAGACTTGAACCCGGTTTCCCAGCGTCGACCTCGACCACACTAGCCGTAATACATCCTCTCTATATTTTACTTTTTATATAACTATAAAAAGCACAGATATCGAGAACACAAATATTGTTGTCAAAAATATCGATTTTATCCTATGTCCAAAACAAAAATAACAGAAACAAAAATATTATTATGTTTAAATAAACACGTAATATATAAAAAATATTGAATCAAACAATATCAACTACAATATTTTTACCAAAATAATTAAATACTCATTAATAAATAGATAAAAAGACACTTACTACAAATAAACCCAAAGTTGTTATATACATATATAAATTAAATAAAAATATAGTACAGCCACAAAATAATTTTCTATTTACTACAAAATATTATATACCTTAAATATTTACACCAGAACCCTACCCAAAAAAATGCAATAAATACAAACATTTAAACACCAACATAAACATTAATAAATATATATATATATACATACATTTATGTGCAAAAATATCAAACTATATATCATACATCAAAATAAAGACTAAGGGGCCCATTACGATGACGGACGGAAGGCCATCCGTGCTGGTGGCGGAAAACCGTAATGTTTCCCGCCCCAGGTGCGGTCATTGCGACCACCAAATCACAATGGTCCAACAGAGGTCATTTACCGTCCGCCGCGGTCTGTCAGGCTCCGCACGTTGTTTGCGTACGCAAGGGTGGCGGACGGAGCAAACAGAGCAGGACCAGCGTACGGAAACAACCAGATCACGTCCGCCAACCAGATCACGATGTTGCAAACAGCCCTTCCCACCGCCGCGTAAAAACCACCACATTGCGGATGGCGGAAATACAACAACGGAGTGGAAGAGCCGATACAGAAGCCATCTAAACCACCGGAGCCGCCATGGACCCAGCGCCACAGGCCTGCCCGCTGCTCTACCTGCTGCACCTCCGGCAGATAAGACGCCGCCGCGCTCAACAGCAGAGGTACGTACCAAACATCTCCACACATGCAACCCCTGAACAACTACAACTCCCAGCAAGCGTGGCGGCACCACGACGAATGTGGCAACATGCCAAATGCAAAGTGCGAGGCCCACCCAATCCCCATGAGTGACCCTCGGTGCCCCTAAAGGCAATTGGGGCCAATGCCGAGCCGCGCAGTTGCAGAGCGCGCACACCACATCATCAAAATATGTACGCCGAAGGCCCCCATTGGCTGATGGCTCATCCACATAGTGTGTGCCACACCGCAGCGGCCCGGAAGTTGCGACCGCAACCCTGCAACATTCAATTGGAGCCAATGCGTGTCATCGCTGCGGATGCCAGCTCCCGCGCATGCGAACACATACTGCATGTGCATTGGCGCCCTGCGAATTACATCACACATCACAGCTCATTCGCCTAAAGTGATTGGTGCACCCCATGTGTAATGTTGTGGGGCACGAGCCCCCATGCATATAAAGTAACCACACAGACACTGTACTTGTATGGGAGAACTGGCCCAGGGCATGTGCGTCCGGCTCCATTTGTTGGCAGGGTCACAGGTCCAGTGCTGGGTGGCTGTGGGGTGGGGGGTAAGCCAGCCCTCTGGGAGTGGCTGGTACATCAGAACAACTAGAACAGTGACCAGCTGGTCACTAGACTGTGAAGGTATAAGAGAGTGTGACCTTTGAGTCAAGTCTTCACACACATGGTATGTCCAAGAAAGGAGAGTGAAATTACATACATTGTCATGCCTCCTGGCAAGCATGGACTGAAATGAGGGAAGGAGTCATAAAGGACAAAGGTCTCTCGCACTGTACCAATGTTGTGTAATGAAACATCCAACCTGTGAACATCGCTTGGATATCCCTTGACATCTGACTGGCGTCTCTTGGCCAGGGGTCGTCCTGTGAAGGGCCAGTGACGTAGGCAGACAATCTGAGGTGTCCATTGTCTGCAAATCAGACATACTTGTAATCCCTAGCACTCCCAACACATGTACTGGTGTGGCGTGCAGTGTGCCTAGCTGCCATTGCCTGCAAATGTTCCCACACACGTCCTGAGTCAGTGCTTCTCCAGACCAAACGCCCTCAAAAATCCTGCCCATCAGTATGGATGACATGTGATTACCACACCTTGTAAACCTCATTGGCTTACGTGACATTCCCTGTAGACTGATGTGCTTACATACTTGCATGACTGATTGTCTCTGTACAATGTGTGTGTGATGTAAAGTACTGTCACACCCTACACTGATATCAGTAGCACCATACAACAAATGAAATGCACATGAGCGAGTGGCTATGGAGAGATGAGGGGTGCTGGACAAGGGTGGGAGAGAGGGAAGCCGAGGAGGAGGGCATGAGTGAGAGCATGAGAAGTGTCACTTGCCTGATACTCCCACCTCAGGTAACCTCCTCCTCCCATCATGAGGACCCTTCATGGATAAACACACTTCATGAGAGTGATAACATCTAGAAAGAGAATATGGAAGGAAAGAATGCATCTCTTTGGCCCTTGTAAAACTGAGGAGAGATAAAGGAGGGCCCTGAAGCAGGCCTGGCGAGAGACATAAGTGACAAATCGGGCACGCAGTGGCCCACCCGAATGCCTCGTTGGACCACACAAATAAAGATTCCTGGAGCCGGCCCTGCCTGGGAGGCATACCAAATGTTGATGGGAGCCATTGATGGTACACACATTGGCCTCGTACCACCAAAGGCAAGTGAACCCATCTATAGGATCCTAAAACACTACCACTCCATCAACGTGTAAGTGGTACGACAGACGGAGCAGATCATCTCACACGTGTGTGCAGAGTATCCGGGGTCGGCACATGACTGCTACATCTGGCGGACCAGCAACATCACCCCCGCTCCCAACCCACACATGCCCAGTGACGATGACAGTGGTGAGGAAGAAGGCCTTGACCAGCGTCAACTGCTTATCATCAACTACTTCCGTTGAGTGTGATTCCACAATGATCGACTATGACTGTCTGTGTGCCTTGCTGTTGTCTCACAGACTTTGACAAATGTTCATGAGATTTCGTACACATACTGGACTATGCGC
Source organism: Calotriton arnoldi (assembly GCA_963921515.1). Lineage (NCBI taxonomy): Eukaryota > Metazoa > Chordata > Amphibia > Caudata > Salamandridae > Calotriton > Calotriton arnoldi. The sequence goes on along the minus strand of CAWUFW010004273.1, from coordinate 822,283 downwards.
AGGATTTGAGAACCTGTGCATGCAGGGACTGAGCACAACGAAGCACCCCTCTGCACAGGACACCATTGCCATACTGCCTCACTTGCTCTCCTACTCACTCTGAGGCATTCAAGCGCCTCTACACAAGCAGACAAGTCGAAGACAAGAAACGTTTCCAAATGTGAAGTTTTTACTACAGTGTCAAAGCATGCAACATACGTGCCACAACAGGTTGAAAATGCATGACTACCCAACCAGCAACCACAGTGACATATCCGTTTAACATGAAGCAAGATGTTGCATCAATAATCCCTCTGGACGTAGAACCACGAGCATATCCCCCCACCCCTTGCAGGTTGGAGTTGTATGGGATGTCCCTGGTCTATGAGCTTTGTCAGCAGAACCCATCCCTCTGCCCATGTATGTTGACATTTGCATCACATTTTCAGTGTCGCTCTCATCACTGGATGGGTCACTCTCCAAGTGTGGGGCATCTAGCCCGCATTCCCATGTGATCCAAAGGGGATCCGTGTCCTCTTGCAGCTGTGAGACTTGGTTGGGTCGGGGTGCCAGGGCCACACCAAAACAGAATGACAAGGGACAATGTCCTCCGACCACGACAGAATGTACAGACAGTACTCTAGGACCACGCAGAGGACAAGCTCTGCGGACACCTCTCATGTGACAGACATATACTAAGGTATTTGCAGGGCACAGGTCCCAAAAAAAGAAGTGGGGGGACTGACCAAGTAAGACAAAATGCAAATGACCTCACAACGTTACGAGGTAGCGCTAAGAAAGAAGTAAAATAGTGCGACAGAAATGATTTGTGCAAATACTGGGACAGACTAACCCATCTGACAGTCTCACAGTGTCTGCATTGATACACATGGACAGAACACAGGCAAAAGCTTGCCTCCCTTAAGTCCCTGTGAACAGAAGGCAAGCTGTGTGCCTATGTTTCCCTCTGTGGCATCCACATTCAAATGTAAGGTTCAAGGCGGCCCCCAGTCAGCATGTACAAACAAAAGGATGCCGGATGGCCCCTTTACTTCGGCACGACTGGAGGTGAAAAAAGGCTCACTCGCTGCCTGCACGTTGCTGCAGGGAATGGAGAGCAGTCAACGTGCAGGTGCTGCTGAACGCGTCCCAGTAACTGGAGAGTACACCGGGACAAGTTATGCATATTCCTGTGGGGACCAGCGTTCTGGCAAGGGGGATGGCGTCCACCCCGTGTAAAGAGGGGGGGACGCCGTGTACCTGCGTGTACACCCAACCCGAGCCCTGGGTACTTGCAAAACAACAACGCCATGTAATCTTCGTGCGCCACATCTGCATAATGGAAGCCGGGCCCATGCCAGACGACAATGTCCATGACGGTCAAATGACAGACTCCACTTGCTCTGGTCCGTGGCACCAAGCGAGACAGCCTGCAGAGCTCAGCATAGTCCAAGCCAATGTCGACAGGCCTAAAGTCAGAGAGCTGGATGACAATTCCCGTCAGGAGGCGTGAAGAAAGGGAAACAAAAATTGAATTAGTCACCAACAGTCCCTGTTGCTGTTAAGTAGTTACGAATCCAAGAAGGCACAGGCAGCTTCGAAGGCAATCAGTTCTAAAAGACGATCCAAATCATCTTCAGCGAAGAGGACCGCCATCCAATCCAGCAGTCTGAAGGAACAGATGTGCTCCTCGCACCACGAGGTTGAAAGGAGCATCCCATCGCAACCTGGGTGAGGTTCGATGTAGGCATTGCACAGGAGCCATTGCGCTAACGCAAAGGCGCAGCTGTCCGCCTGCCTGACACATTGTAAGGCATCCCATAAATGTGTCTCACCGAAGCAGTCTTGCACGTGGACCAACAAAGGAGTCACCCACAGCTCATGATCCAGGTCGGCAGGGCATGTGTTTGAAAGGCAGACATCCATGGCCCACTCAAACAGACATCTCCTGCAGGAAAAGACAGGTTGCACGCAGGTGAAATAGGCATTGCGGAACTTTAGCCCATAACTGATTCCCAGCACAGCCAATGGGACACATCCAAAGAGAAGCTGCATGCGGGCACGGTACAGTTGCAACTGACCGGGCTCGGCTGGACCACAGGATGGTCAGACATGGCGTGAGAGCAATCTCAGAACCAGCGCTCAGCTGTACAGCAAAAGTAATGAACTGAGACGCTAAATGCAGTGTTGAAATTTGGAGGAATGACACCCGGTGGTACTCCCGGAAAAGCATGGAAGAAAGGGACAAGGCCAGAGCCCACAAGTCTGATAAAAAGTGTGCAACGGCCTTCAGCATCAGACGCTATCAATAATTGTGTGTCAGTTCACCGCAAAAATAGTGGGAGAGCCGTGTTCAGCAGTGACTGAATAGCGCGGGATGGTCAAGACACCTGCAATTCGAAGGTCTCCAGTCTGGTGTGGGAGCGACTACTTGTCTAAACAGAGGCCCATTGTGCATGCACACTTATTGAAGTATGCTTTTGCTGTGTGAATGTGAGGCCACAAATGACTATCCACAATCACTCATGGGGTAGTTAGCTGAACATTGCCACAAAAAGGACACGTCGTGCAACAGATCCTATACACGTGATGCCTGGCCTGTGCACGCAGCTGTTGTACTCATGCAGGAACAGCGAAGTGCGTTTTGAAACCAGATTTGGCGTGTGCATGTTGTCAGGGACTGGTATTCATGTGGTTGAACATGCATAAATCGCACGTGTATTCAGAAAATCCCTGTGCAACAGTACTTGAGTGTGTTCATGCGACAATGTCCACATCGTCCACATGACAGGATGTGGTGTGATGCTGGCTCCTGTGGGCACACTTCTGAGGATTTCACTGGTCTGCGCTATGTGATCTGTGACAACTTCCGTCATGTCCATGTTTGTTGGTACTTACCAGCCTCCAGTCCCCCCTTGATTCATGTGGGACTCTCTGGATGCATTAAGGCAGGCACCTTCTCCTCCCATTCAGTGAAGGTTGGTGGTGGGATGGGAGGGCCGCCACCAGTTTTCTGTGCCGCCGCGTGGTTCCTCTGGGCCCGTAGCTTGAGCCGGCCCTTGGGGTCGCACCACCGCTTCCTGATGTCACGCACAGTGTGTAGGGTGGTCCCTACGGCATTGACTTTGCTGTGGATCCTTGCCCGCATCTGATTCTTGCGCGCAGGTGGGGTGTGTTGGACCAGGTGCCCGCACAAATGTGGTTCTGCCCTGATTGTCTCGTCTACCATCACTTTCAACTCTGAGTCGGTGAAGTTGGGCATTTTCTTGGGGGCATGGTGCAAATGAATGAGGGGTGCAGGGTGCAAGGTGATGTTGGAGATATGTGTAGTGTGTGAGGTGTGTGGGTGGAAGTAGTGTTGTGTGGGGATAGGTGGGTGTGATGTTGTGCAGTGTGAGTCAATGGTGTCCCGTCTCTCTGTCTCTGCTTGTGGTGTGCAAAGGATGCTGGTCCAGGATGGGGTTGGTTTTATACTGTGGTCTGTGGGTGTGTCCACATGGGTGATGACCTCCAGATGTCTCCATGCTGCGCATGGCTTTCCCTACCAGGAGCAAGTTGGGGTGTTTCATTGTGGCGTGTGTGTTGTGGTTGTGGGCGGCAGGGGGTACAGGCACACTTCGGTCATTGTTGTGAAGTTGGTTCTGTCCACCATTCATTTGGCCTGTGTGCGTGCGCGGCGGTCGGACGCAGTGCTCGGTCCACCAGCTCCGCATTCTCATTGTAATTGGCTGTGCGGTCCTGCCGCAGCAAAGGCGTCCTTTTCAAGCCTTTGCACATCTTTCCCCATCCGACGCGGTCGGATTTGCAGCTTTTCCGAACATGGTGGGCGGTCTTTTGTGGCATCCTTCCGCCGCGGTCTGATTCTGCGTACATTGCATCGTAATTTGTCCGACAGAAATGCCGCGGGTCATGCGGGGGGAATCTTCCTGATACCATTGCGGTCGGAGGGCTTTGCCGTCCGTCACCGTAATGAGCCCCTAAATTAGTGTTTACCATAGAAGTACTCAACTGATAAAAAAAAGAAAACTAAACTAAATCAGCCAATAAAATAAAACTATAAACAATTTTAACCAATAAAATCAAACAACGAATTAAATCAACAATATAAAAGGAAAACTATCATCAATGTTTTTGTTTCAGTTATGTGAAACCATAACAATATTATAATTATTACGACTTCATTCTATAAAAGATAAGAATAAATTATGGGAGAAAGTGGGACTCTACTGTGCAAACATGAAGACTCTATCTTCCTTAATGGAATGACACTTTGAAAGATAAAACTCTTATTGTCAGGCAGCACAACTCAGAATCCAAAAGAGACAAACCTTCCTGTTTCCTGCTGGGATCACTGACATAATATTGATGCTTAACATATTGAAACAAAGAAATATTTGAAATTTAATATCGATTACAAAAATATCGACTTTCCATACTTAACTATAAAAAGCACAGATATCGAGAACACAAATATTGTTGTTAAAAATATCGATTTTATCCTATGTCCAAAACAAAAATATTGGAAACAAAAATATTATTATGTTTAAATAAACATGTAGTATATAAAAAATATTGAATCAAACAATATCAACTACAATATTTTCACCAAAATAATTAAATACTCATTAATAAATAGATAAAAAGCCACTTACTACAAATAAACCCAAAGTTGTTATATACATATATAAATTAAATAAAAATATAGTACATCCACAAAATAATTTTCTATTTACTACAAAATATTATATACCTAAAATATTTACACTAGAACCCTCCCAAAAAATGCATTAAATACAAACATTTAAACATCAACGTAAACATTAATAAATATACATATATAAATACATTATATATTATTACGACTTCATTCTATAAAAGATAAGAATACATTAAGGGAGAAAGTGCGACTCTACTTTGCAAACATGAAGACTCTATCTTCCTTAATGGAATGACACTTTAAAAGATAACATCTCTAAAACAAATACAAATATGTATTAGTGCAACTGTGAACGACACAGCCCAACTACAGGCAGTGACAGGTTTAATATAGGTTTGGTGTGTGAGATTACAACCCTGGCAGGTCGTCCGAAATGCTGGCATGAAACCCCTTCACCTGACAGCGTTATTGACGTCTGGTGGTGAAATTGATTAGGAATATGTTAGATGGGAGCCACAAATTTCACCAGTTTACAGTTTAGCTGCAGGTCTCCTGGGTTGAGACTCGCTACTATTGCTTCTCTGCATGTTCGAATGTCTCTGTCATTAAAACTCTTTTTACTAATAAAAATCAAAGTTTGTGCAACTTAGGACAAATGCAGTCCAGGTGGATAAAGTCCTTCTTATTTGCTTTACAAAGTTTACTTTCTGTAGGTCCAGTGTAGTCCCAGTTTGGTCGACTAGCCAGTGCTGGAAATTTATGAAGACGCACGGTCATTAGTCTGCACTTTATATGTGCTGGGAAAGGTGTGCCTAGGTATGGCATCGTATGGCATCGTATGGCATCGTAATATTTAATCAGCATCCAGGCGTGCGATCGGGAACTAAATTTGCTTTGTCTTCGAGGCACAATTGAAACGTTACAGCTTTGTTTGTCCCCTTTTTGAAGACATTGTATGGCACACTTGTGCCCCACAGTTTAGTTAAATGCATATGTTTGATGGAATCATTCAAATATTTGTGGTAAGCTGACTGCAGGTCACTTCGTAGAGCTGACTATAGTTTGCTGTTTAGTGGGGCGGCTTGTCTTCACTGTATGTTATATCAGCATTTCATTGTAGTGGACATTCTGCCCAGTTCTTGTTTGTAAGATGAAGTTCAAGTTGGATTTGTGTCGTAGATGAGTTTTAAGGCAGGCAAAATGCTTGCCTGAAGGCATTACCCTGCAGTTTATCCTGTACAGCTGTGTCCTGTCCTCTCATTGCCATGCTTGCATGTAAGATGGTTGGGAGTAGCTAGGCAGAGATGACTGCTAACAGTGGCTGAAAAGAGGTAACTTAAAGTTTTTGTTAAGGTACTGAAGGCATAGATTAGGGCATAACCTTTTTTCACTATGTATTGCTTCTGTTGGAACAAATTACCTCTTGAGTCCAGGTACAACCCCTAGTGTTTGTAGTGGCTTACCACCTCAAAGGAAGTGTAATTTAAGACGATTTGGCTGCCAGCCCCGAATGATTACTAATGGTCATAGTTTTTGTTGTATTTACCTGACGGTTGCTGCTTTTGACATAAGAATTCAGTACGTTTGTTAACCTTTGTAAGCCCTATTTTGCCAAGCTGAACATCATGATGTCGTCTGCATAAGACAGGTGGGCGAGGCAGAGCAGACCCAGCTGTGGTGGATGGGAGCTTTCCTGATCCAAGGCTGGTGATAATTCTGCCATGAGGCACGAGCGCGCATCCCTGCTTGAGCCATTGATTTGTTTGCATCTTCCTAGATATTCTAATACCGTCTCCAATTTTTACTTCGATACAAGTTTCCGATTAAATCTGTTATATTGCTCATAGCAGCTTATGGGGGAGTCCACATTTCCTTAATTTGTTCCAGAATATCCCCCGGTTGACGCAGTCAAAGGCTCCTTGAAAATCTACAAAGCAAAGGTGTAGTTTCTTCTTTGTCCAATTACATTGGTCAATTATTAAGGTGGTTGCTCAAATGTTTGTTGTGGTACCTAAGCCTTTACTGAAACCTGACTGGTTTAGCGGGATCACATTATTTGAAGCTACTACCAGGGAGGCGTAATGCTTAACTTCAGAGTCCAGGAGGGCAATGAGCCTGTAGTTGACAGGGTTGGCCCTATCACCTTCTTTAAAAAACAGGTTTATGATAGAGCCACACTATCACTCTGGTATTGCATCACTTGACTGAACTCTTTTTATAATGCTGATAATGTGACTAACCAAAACTGGGGATCTTCTTTAAAGATCAACTATGGAATGCTATTTGACCCTGGCACTCCATTTTGACATCCAGTGACTAAGACTTTTTTGACTTCTGATGGTGAGTAGAAATCGCCTTCATCAATCTGCGGGAATCACCCCTGGTTTTTTCTAGGCGCGGGTGGAGAACTCCGCTCCACCCGCGGAGTGTGCGGAGATTTTCCTACTCCACGTTCCGCGGAGAACACGGAGTAGGCAAATCTCTGCACAATCTGCAGCGGAGCGGAGTTGGCCAGCCCCGGCCTTCACACCCCCCTATTAACAATTATTGCTAGTATTACAGGGTGGTGGGTAGTAGTCATGCACTTCAAAGTGGTTTGTGTACTTACAGGGAACAATTGTGGCAAAAGGCTAAACCTCTGCAAGTACTGAATGAAGGGGTGCACTCACTGCAATTCGCCAACAAGCTCCAAGTCATCAGTGTTCGCTGTTGCGCCATGAAGCCCTAGGGACAGTGCCAGACCAAGAGGAAAAGCACTTAAGGGGAACAGTGTTGGTACACATACATCAAACACTAGACCGCGCCCCACAGCAAAGGGTTGCATAAGCATCTGCAAGTCAGCCATGTTGAGTGTAAGAGTAGATTTCCTTCATGCAACAAACCCCAGCAGGAGAGCCAGATATGACCCTGAACAAGGTGAGTTATCTCATATAAACAGGGATGTGGTAAAGGAGAGCCATAGACTTTCCAGGTGGAAGAAGGGGTTAATAATTTAGGAATTAAGACATCTGGGAATTTTCACAGTGAAGCAAACAAGTGCTGCAAAAGGAGGTGGCCATAGGGTGAGGAAATGTCAGGATTTCATAAAAAAGCTTCTCTAATCACTGGCTAGTTCACAGGACAACATTGGCACCAAACCAGCACCACTGATCAAAAGATTCCTGGACCTGGTAACACTACACCTGAAGACAAAATGCCTGCTAGAAGAAAGAAGTCTCCAAACATTTGCTGCCACCCAGGAACTAGAACTGCTATCCAAGGTTCAAGTGGTCAGTCTCCTGTTTCTCTAATGTAGGCACACAAACAGCAGCAGTACTGCTAATTCCAAGAAAACCTGGTACACAGAGACCTGGGCCTTGTGGATTCCCCCCCTGTAAAGAGATCATGTGAATAGACACCTGCCCTGAGATCCTGGGGGGCTGCAGGAGTGACCAGGAAAACATCCCCACATTTGGGTGAAAGGTGGGTCTAGTTTTATTTCCTCTTCCGCAGGACTGGAACAGGTGATGAGGCTTTCCCAGGGAGGATTAAACCTAGGCATGCGAGAAAACTAGGTTTGTCTTCCAGACAGCTTCTTGCCTTGCTGAAATAGGTTCAGCAGTACATCACTGTAAAGGTAACTGGCCTCATGGAATACTTCTGGCTGTAGCTTCCAGTCTTGCCCCTTTGGAAGAATTTGAGAACCACAAAAGTGATGAATTCCATAGGCAAAAACCTTGGGCCATTATGAGGAGGGAAATCTATACCAGATGGGAAGTGACCTTTGCAGCTTCAAATTCATCTTGTCCTATTAAGACGTTTTGGTGACAAAGCTAATGGCTTCAGTGGAAGCTCAAAGATGGCATATCTGACTTCACCAGCCACAACCTTGGATCTTGCCTTGCTGGACGATTTTGGTTTGCAAAAAACTAAGGGTGTCATTTAGCCCTGAATTTATTTAGAGTTTGATGTATTTAGAGATGAGGGAACTGGCATGTTTGTACGAGATAAGCCTCCACCGTCTCCCCCTGTGAAAACCTTTGACCGACTCCCTTTTGTAATTGGGCCATTGGTGAAAATACCTTAGATGGTTACCCCCTTCTTGGTTTTTCTTTTTGGGACTACCTGGGAAAAACTGGCAGTCTCTGCAAGGAAAATAAATAAATGGACCCAAATACTAGGAGAAAACATCCAGGGTATCATGGACATTAATTTTCTACTTTTGAAAAACAAACTCTTACTATGGAGTGCCAGTGCCATATTGGCATCATCAGCTGTGTTTGTTGAACTTAAAGGTCTGCATAGAGTGATCAGCTCAGTTATCCCTGACTGGGGAAACAAGTTAGATTGACTGCTTTGCTCAAGGGGTAGAATATTGAGAGTAGGGAGAGGCAGGGAGGCACTACTCTGAATACTTCTTGGTGACTGCGGAGGTCGACTGTAAAGGACTGGCCACACAGTGCTTCTTGATGTGGTCAATCAACACCTGTCTGTTTCTACTTGAGCCAGGCAGAGGGGACAAAATAACAGTTATTTTACCTTTTACTACAAGAACAGTGATGATGGGTGGTCTGTAAGATGTTTCACAAGCTTTCTTGTCCTGGATCTTCTCCTGAACTAGGTCCCCACCTTGGGAACCCACCCGTCAGCAGCAGTAACCTTCTCTTCACAGGTGGCGGCATCAGAGCAGTTTGTGTTAGACAGCTTGTCTCTCACCTCTTGGATACTCTGTAAAACATTTGAACATTTCTCCAAGTCAAATGTATCTTGCATCTTCCCAGAATTATCTAAGCCAGACACAATATTAGGCATTCTGAAGAAAAACTCATATGAAATGCATCCTCCCAATACTCGTCTAGGCAATGCTCTCTGAACTCCATACAGATTATGGTATCAACTAAGACCTGAACTTAGCACCCTAGCAGTCAAAGCTTGTTTAATCATGTTATTGGCCCTCTCTACAATGCCAATTGATTCAGCTCTGAAAGGGTTGCTGAATTGCAGAAAAACTCCCATAGCAGATATTGAATCCCTGTAAGCTTTGGAGGCGAATGCAGGACTGTTATTTGAAAGAAATGAATGAACTGCCTCCATTGACATTCGGCAGTGCAAATCTTTATGACTGCTGAAGCTCTTGCATTTCTATGTGGTCAACCCCATTGGAATCGAGAACATGAAACAATAGCTACCAATATAGCTGATTTTAAGGGACCGATGTGGTCCTTAATAAATTACCCAGAAGGGAATATTTGAAATCGTGAGAGGAGTTGGCGAAGGTCTTTCTACAGTGCAGGGTTCAATTTGTTGACAAATGGCGCAATGTCTGACATAGTCCCTAGGCTGTTTATATAAACTAGGCCACCAGTAACATTATTGTAGCCGTGCTACAGTGGCATTAATTCTGTACCCCAATCCTGGTATCATAACTGCAGGAATGTTATCTGAATTTAGGGTATAGGGGTATTTGGGAGGAAAACCTACAGGAGTTTTTCCTTTGTTGCATTTATGGCTGTCAAAATATCTGTGTCTTTCTTCGTTTGAGATCTGGTTAGGCCTGCTACACGAACATTCTGAATTGCAACTTTTGCCACTAAGTCAGCTGCAAAGTTCCCTTTAGCATGAATGCCACTACGCTGATGTTCCAAAGTATGCCTCACATGGCCAATAGAAGTTTGCTCTCTAAGACAGCTACCTTTCCCCAAAGCTGTTTTTTTTTATAGTCTTTCCCTTTGAATCCTTGAATGCATTCAATCTCCAAAGCTGCAAATCAACATTTTAGCCTTGCACACGAAAAGCTGAGTTGGACATAATGAGTGTGGAAAATGATGAGTCAGTTGTCTGTAATATAAGTAGTAGGGCCTGTAATTCTGATTTCTGTGCAGTACTATCGCCTAAATGTTTGGTGTGGGTGCATTGTGGGATAAATTCATCATCCTTCACAACATCTTGCACTGCTGCGCCTGCTGCAGAGTACTTGCATTTGGTACCTAATGCAGGTGGGGCAGAATCGTCTGTATAAACGATGCTCTGATAAGACTCAACAGGTAAAGGTTCTGGAGTCAGAACAATATCCTGTTCATATTGGAGAAAAGCTTGTGTATGAAGAGAAGGATCATACTGAAACTTTACATCGACTGCACTTAAAGAAGATGCCCCTTGTACCCTTCTTGGGTGTAGTGCACGAGCATTAGGAATGTTTGCCTTTGTGGCCTCCTCTAATGCTAGTATGGGAGAAACAATAATAATATGTTTTCCCTGCATCAAAGGGTACTCTTTCAAAATAGCTGTCTGTACGGCTGTCAGTATTTTTTCAATAGAAGCGAAACGTGCTTCTGCCAAGGAATAAAAGAGTGACTTGCAAGCAATGGGGATGGTTTGCCCTTCGTTGTAGGTCACATAGGTGTAAGAATAGCGACTGGGTATGACTCTGATAACTAACTTGGTGTCATTGTACCTAGTTTGCAAATATTTAGTCTCAAGCACATCTGTTTGTAGGGCACGCAAGATTTCAGTGTGTGCTTCTAACCACTATTTGGGTGAAAACATGAAAGAAATCAGGTCATACAGAGGGTTCACTCTCTCTGTGTAGTGAGGGAAATAAGTGCATCCGAAGTTAAGAAATCCCAATAGGTACTGCAAATTTTTCAGTATGTCGGAAGGTTGGAAGGTAGCCCGCTTCTAGAGGAAGTCTGGAGCTAGACCCTTGACCTCGTAGGATAATTCATAGTCCAGCAAGGTCACCGTCAGGTAGGCAATCTTCTAATTTTTTTAATTGATTTTGTAACCTTGTGATGTTAATATGGTCACCACTTTGTCTGCCCTGGACAGGTGTAGATTCAAATCATCATCAGTTAAGTAGATGTCATCAATATATGACAATACCTCTGAATATGGTCGCAGGATCTCCAAGATTCATGCTGAAAACAAGCCAGAACTATTCTTATGGCCCATGGGCAAACGTCGGAATGAAAACTACACTCCATCGAAACTGAAAGTGTTCCGCTACTCATGTTCAGTCACTATATTTTGACTAAAAAGCCGAGTGGAAATATCCAGGGCACTTTTGTATTTTCTCCTCACCAGGTTTGTCATTAAACCTATGCTGTGCACATTTTGTACTGCATATGTTCCAGTGTGTGAATTCAAATTTCTATAGTCTAAGACTCTTCTAAGGGAACCGTCTGGCTTAGAGACGGGAAAAAGGGGTGTATTCATAGGTGAGAGGCAAGGCTCTATAAATCCTTGATAATGCAGCTGATCTTGTATTGCTTTAATACCGCATTTTGCTTCTGGGGTTTAGAGTTATTGTGCTTGTGGTTGTGGTTCACTACATAGGGGAATAACATGTGGACTACAATGTTCGTCCCACTCCGCTTGGTTCCTGTATAAGGCTGGAGCTTGTCTCACAGCCAATTTGCTGACATATCTTCAGGTACTATGGGAGAGAAGGCTACCATTATGGCTTCCTCCCCCCGGGGTGCTTCCCTAATGAGGCAAGTCTTCTTCCGTCAGGATGATGTAATAATTATCAGGTAATTGTGTCCAGAAGGCTGCTTTGATTATGGATGGTATATCCACTTCAATTTGTATGTTCAAGTTCTAGAGGATTTAAATGTTGATCTGGAGTCTCGATCTGTATAAAGTCATCAGTTGGATTTGCATCCAGGAAACCTCTGAAGCATCTGATGTACTTTTTTGACTTCTGTGCTGCTGTCTAGAAGTTCTCTCGCCCGCGTCCTGTTTTTCAAGAGGACTTGAAGCTTGATCTGCATGTTTTTCAGAAAGTCTTGCCACTTTCTTCTTTTTTACTGAGGTTTTAGAATGCAATTCTTTCTCTTTCTCTTTCCTCTTTGCACTTACATCAGTCGTGCGTCCTCCTTCACCTTTCCTATTGTATTTTCCTTTTCTTCAATATTTGAATCAGCTCACCCTTTCTGTTCTTTCACCTTCAGTGTCCTAAAAAGAACATGAAGGACGGCTATCAGAATACTGATACTGGTACTGTTGTTTAAATTTCTCACAAGCAGGTGATCCAATCTGTCTTTTTTTCTTTGTCTTCTTGGTTTTCCATTGCATGTTTCATCTTAGCGGAACCTTTAGTATCATTTGTAGGTTCTAAATGAGGCTTAATGGGTCGAGTACCTAAGGTATCTCGTCCTACAGAGGTGTAAACATCTGCGATTAACTTTGGTAGTTCCTGTTCATGGTCTTGAACCGGAGCTGCTTCCAGTCTCTGACGTATAGCCAGAACTGAAGCCTCTCCCTTTATGTTGCTTAGGATGATAGAGGAGACTGTAGAGAAGTTCCCCATTAACTTAATTCCTAACTCCAGACCCAGTGCAGCTCTGTGCTCATTTTGTACCTGTCTTAGTAAATCAGGGAGGACTGCCAATGAAGGCGTACCATGCATACTGTTATAAATGCATGCAAAGATGCGTCCCCAGGAGTTGCACTCCTCTAGTAGAGGCACCATCCCAAGAGGAAGACACATAGTCAATGTCCTGTGTTTATCTTGGGAGGTAGTGTACGGATACACTACTTCTAACTGGTTGGTTTTACAAGCAATCAAGAGAGCTATTTCATCATGCTTTGGGGCGCTTTCCCATGATAGCGTTAATAGTCTGTGGACTAATGGTTTGTATCTGTATGGGAGAGGCAGGCCCTGCTGCAACAGCAGGTCTGGAGCTCAAAGTTCAGTGTACAAACTGTATTAATCTTCTGTATAAGGCCACAGTGTAATTTAATACCCCTACTACCTTTGCATGGAATAGGTTGTCTGTCCGAGGAATAGGAGTGTAACCAGCCAAGATTAGCCACGCAGCTCCATCATATGCTGGATGTGCAGCTATTACAAAGTAACTCCCCCTCCCCATCAGGGACACCTCGAGATTTGAGATGTTGAGTAACAGCTACCCTGCAATTAACCTCTATGACAGTAGGTGTTGCATTGATGAATGGATTCAATTTCAAATCTGGAATCAAAGATTAGAAAAAAACACATAATGGGAATAACCTTTTATGAGTCAAACTTGAAAAACCTACAGAAATAGGTGATCCCTTATCTCTGGTAGGAGTTAACCAGGATTACTAAGGATGTCTCTGTAATGATGTAATAATGGCTCAAGTAAGTGTGATAAGTAAAAACTAGCCAAGGCGTAACCGTAAGATATATGCCCGACGTTGGCTGCCAACTGTTGCGTAAGTTACGATTTTGGCATAACTCTACAAGGTGTGCTTTCCCACCCAAGGGTGACACAGATGAACTTGGTTCAATACACCAGCGATGAATGTGAAAGAAAGGTTATTGTAGCCCCGCAAAACACTTTCCAATGTGTAATTGACATAGAAGTATTGCTTTTTTATAACTAACAATCCCATAAAGGGATCAGGGGCATAGTGGAAACAGAAAAAAACCTTATCTTGTTATTCACAGAATTACACACACTGTACTCAGAAGAATGAACACTTTTAAGTAAATTGTTTTTATTACAACAGGAACAGTTAGTTTCTGAGTACATCTAAAACAACTACACAGAATATTATAAAAGTAGCAAGACGGTCTGTTATAAATAACGAGAATAAAATGAACATTTCTAGCATTGTTTAAAATGTAATTTAAAATGTCATCTAGCACCTAACACCCTAACGTCTACTTCTGTGGCTACATTGTGAAAGCATGGAACACAGAGCAACTTGCAGTCAAGAGTTTCTTAGGGAGAAGAGATGCACTGCATACCTTGTTGACACAAAGGCTGTCTTCATCAGCGGAGGCACGAAGACAGTGTTTCCAGCGAAGGGCAAAGACACACTGCGGTTGCAGTCAGTCAGTCTTCCTCAGGGACTCAGCGTTATCAGCTTCAGGCATGATGTATCATCCATGAAGTGCAAAGTGTGCTGGCAGTAGATGAGACTGTCTCTGGCAGGATCTTGGGCAATAATTGGGCGAAGGACCTCTCCTGACAACTGGTTAAGTGGTCCTCCTTATATACTAAACCTTATCAGAAATTGGAATTTCTGACATTAGTTTAAGAATGTCTGTCATGGAATATGTGCATCAATGTATGCATCCTAGATGTTTCCTTATGAAAAAATAAGGTAATAGGACGTCTATTGAGCCAACACTCTTTTGGTTATATGTCGGTATGTGCTCTTAATTAACCTTGACATGGCAGAAAATAGACAATTGACCCAGACAAATGTTACCTTGTTGGTTGTATCTGTGTCATCGATCGAAGGGCTTGAGGCTTTCACAGTTCTTAGAAAGATAAGGTCATGCAACATCTGCGTCTAATAGCAGATATGACAATGATCTTGAATAAATCGGGGAAGATGTTGACTTTTATTATTTGAGAGAGGGAAGATGTCGGCCTCCATTAATCAAGATTGAGTCGAGGCCTACATAAGGTGTGATCAGACGTTAGGGAGTTTATATCACGGCCATTAAGTGATGTAAACTCCCTAAGGAGTTGGTCAGTCAGTACGGTTAGAAGGGCGGTTATCAGTGAGTTACCTCAATGAAAGGCAAAGAACATTCTGTCCAGCAGCACAAGAGCATATTCGTAAAACAGATGATTAATGTGAGTGTCACCAACCTTAAGGGATAACACATGCTTTAGACCAGGCCTTTGGTTGATCTCAAGCATCACCATCTGTAAATATGATTATTGGAAACAGTAATACTGTTGGAAGGTGGTTTATTAGTAGGTGCATGTAGGCACCTACAGCTAGTAATAATGCCACAATCACAAATATGGTCAAGCCATGTCTCAATAAGTTTACCCCTGCTCAACCCTTGGTAGCTTGGCTGACAAGCAATCAGGCTTCACTTAGGAGGAAGGTGTGTAAAGCATTTAATATCACAAAAACAGTAAATAAGTAAATGACAACACACACTAATAATCAAAAAAACTATTTAAGAAAATAGAGAATATTTTTATCTTTCAAAATGACAGCACAAGGAAAATCCAATGGAGGGGATCGGAGATATGAATTTTTAAAGATTAAATTCAAAAATGTCTTTTCTAGCGCCTAAAAGTGAAAAGCGCCAACCACAACTATCCAGTTGCGCTAGACCGGGACCAAGTCAAAGCTTCATGCCGACTGCAATTGAGCGCCGGTCAGATACAATGAGTGGTTGGGACCGATTACGTTTTTACCTTCGTACTTAGTGACTTTTCTGAGTTTTTTCTCTCAATGTCGAGCGATCAGCTTCGGCAATCTGGACTTTGGTTCAACGAGGGCAGTCTGTTGCAGTGTGATGCCTTGGTGAGTCCTGGAGGTCTTTGTCTTCATTGTAGATATCGAAGAGCAACAGAGCATTTAGCAGGGCAACCCTGCACGGTCAGGCCGAGTCACAATTCAACGTCGGCGGCATGGCTCTCGTTTTCGAGGTTGGTAACCTTATTCAGCTTTTGCTGAAAGGTCCTTTGAGGCTCTTTAAGAGTCCTACAACACCAGCCAAGAGTGCAGAAGCTCTGAGGTGCCTCTTGGGGTTTGGGACTACAATACCCACAATGCACCTGGTCAAATCCAGTAAAGTCCAGGTGAAGCTGGTGAGCTGGGTTTGTCCTTGTCCTTGTTATAGATGATGCAGGTGACTTCTTCCAGTACTTTTTTTCCTCCTTAAAAGTGCAGTCCTCTCTTGTGCAGTCCAAGTGTTCAGCAGGGCAGCCCTTCTTCTTCTGATGTTTCCAAGCCGGGATCTGAGGTGCAGTGAACCTCCCCACATTTATTCCATATTCTGGGATGGCAAGAGGGGGGTACCCCTGCCCAATGTAGGTCAAGTTACCACCCTCTGTTATGACCACTTTCTGGGAAGTGTGTCATATTTCAGTCCGGGAATGCATATCTTCACAAAAATCAAAATGGAGAAAATCTCACCTTGGAGTTCAGGTCAGGCTAACCCAATCCGCAGGTGTGGCTACTTTTTCCCTACACTTCCCTTCCAGCCCCTTTCCAAATCTGATTAGAGGGTGCAGCAAGTGGAGGTGGGCCTGGTTCCTGTGCTATCTGTGCTTTTCCCTTTGAACACCAGTTTGGCTACTCAGCCCCCTTCCTCCCCTGGCCTCTGCAGGCAGCAGATCTCCTCCCACCAGATACTTCTATTGTTTCAGCCCCAGACCTCTTCACACCTAATCAGGGAACAGTTGACTTATGCTGTCAAAGGCTGGCCAATCTGAAGAGGCTGCTACAGGGCTGTTTTCGGTAACCTCAGGAAAGCAAGTTTGAAAACCACTTTAGTGCAACAGTTAAAATAAATCCTACTTTGGCAAGTTGTTGGATTCATAGTAACTATTATTTTGATACTTTGAATTATGTTGCCAACTCACTCCTGTCAAAAGTTAGACTTTTTAAAAAAAAAGTTTAATAAAGCCTTCCTATGTTAGCCTATGGAACTTCTAGGACTAAGAAGGAGAAAAATAAAATTGACAGTTTTTCCCTCACCAGGGAATATAAAACATATTTCATAATGTCCCTGCTTTTAATTGCAAGGTATCCTACCTTTGGGGCACCTGTGGCAGACCTTAGAGGTGGCTTATGTGTAACACAAAGATAGTTGAAGAGTTTGGAAGTGCTTTTAATTTCAAAGTCTATTTTGGACATAGTTTTATTTCAAAAGCAGCCTGCAAGGCAGTGCTGACTTTAAAAGGACACTAGACACCAGAGCATTGCACACTTAAGTGCATTAAATCCACTGGGGTCCCTAAACCTCCCTGCTCTATTATATACTATATAATTATACCAAACACCATATAATTTTAAGGATAGAACACTGGTCCTGGGCCCGGTTAGCAGAACCCAGGGCAGTTTCAGAGTCAGTAACCACTAGTATCAGTCAAAGAATGGGGGTGATCAGGGCAAAAATGAAGGCTTTCCTACAGATCCTATAACTCAACTGTACTGTACCAGTAAAATGAACTCAGCCCCAACTTACTGTTTGGTGGATTTTAAACTACACTGGGAGAAATCCCCAGTAGTTTAAGCTTTCTCCGTTAGCATCTACCCACTGTGTCCAATGTTCCACAGACATCAACAGAACAAGCAAAAAATATATTAATGGATACTTTTAAAATCCTATTTAAACTATTTTAATGATTTGTTTCAATGTGCTGCACTCCAAGATATATTGGATCATATTTGAAAGACCTTAATGTAATCCATGCCAACCTGGAAAATGATCACCAAGACACTGTCTTTACCTAACATCTTTTTATCACTTTCTCAACCACTCCTCCCTAACTCAGCCACATGTAGGCAGCCACATCTTACTATTTGACACACCATCTTACTCTTTTATGACTAAAAACTACTTGCCCTCTGTTCCTGACCTGATACATCAATCAATCAGTAATCTTATAAAGCGCGACTACTCACCCATCAGGGTCTGAAGGCACTGAGTGAGGGGGGGGCTGCAGTTTAGTTGGAGAGCCAGGTATTGAGGTCCCTCCTGAATTGCGGCAGCGATGGGGATTGGCTGAGGTGCAGAGGCAGGGAGTTCAAGCTCTTCGCAGTAAGTTAGGAGAAGGATCTTCCCCCAGCCGTGGTCTTGCGGATCCGTGGGATGGTCAACAGGGTCAGTTGGGCGGAGTGGAGATGTCTGGTGGGACTGCAGAAGGAGAGGCAGTGGTTGAGGTATGCAGGTCTGGCATTGTGGAGGGCGTTGTAGGCATGCGTGAGAAGCTTGAAGGTGATTCTTTTGTTAGCAGGTAGCCAGTGAAGGTCTCTCATGTGGTTGCAGCGTGGGATGTTCAGGATGAGTCTGGTGGAGACATTCTGGATGGTCTGCAGTTTTTTGGGGGAGTTTCAGTGTATTTCTGTAGCCTAGTCTGCTGCTGACAAGAGCATGAGTGAGGGTTTTCCTGGTCTTGGTGGGGATCCACTTGAAGATCTTATGAAGGAGACAGAGCGTGTGGAAGACGGAGAACGAAACGGCGATGATTTGGCAGTTCATTGAGAGTGAGGAGCCCAGGATGATGCTGAGGTTTCATGCGTGGTCCGTGGGTGTAGGGGGATTCTGAGCACTGTGGGCCACCAAAAGCCATCCCAGGCAGAGGGGTAGGAGGCCAGGATGAAGACTGCTTGAGGCAGTTGTCCTTTATCCAGGTGGCAACTGCATTCATCCCATTGTGGAAGTTGCTCTTTGCGGTGCGGCTGTGGGTTCGTCTGTGAGGGAGAGAATCAGCTGGGTGTCGTCGGCGTAGGAGGTTTCTTCACCAGGGGGTTGATCTCTGCATGCTTCCAGTCTTCCGGGAAGGTTGCGGGCTCGATGGAGGAGTTGATGGTGCGGCAGAGTTTGGGTGCAATGGAGGTGCCGGCTCTGTTTAAGATGTGGTGAAGGCAGGGATTCGAGGGGGGTATGGAGTGGATGCTCTTCATGATCCTGAGGGTGCCGTCAGAGGTGAGGGTAGTCCGGTTGGTCAAGGTCTGCTGGGGGCTGGATCCATTGGTTGGGGTGGTTTTGGGTGGGGTGGGTGAGTCTTGGGTTGAAAAGCTGTTGTAGATCTCCTTGATCTTGCCGTGAAAGAAGGTGGCGATGTTGTCGCAGAGGTCTTGAGATGGGGGATGTTGTCTCTGTGCTGGGTTTAGAAAATTCTTTGACCATGACGAAGAGTTCTTTGCTGTTGTGTGCGTTGGCATTAATGCGTTCCGTGATGACTGCTTTCTTTGTTGTTCTGATGAGGCGGTGGTGTGCGGTGGTGTGCGGTGATGGTGGATTTGAAGGCTGCGTGGTCTGCTGTGATCTTGCTGCTCCTCCATCTTTTCTCGAGCTGTCTGCAAGGTGCTCCTGGACTCTTGGAGGGTGGGGGAGAACCAGCTAGCTTTCTTGGAGTGCTGGTTGCTTGAGGGTTTCGAGAGGGGGGCCAGTGTGTTGCCATAGTTGGCGATCCAGCAGTGGAGGTCGCGTGCTGAGGTGTTGGCGTCCGTGGATGTCTGTGGTGGGGTCTTGCTGAGAGAGGTGGTGATCTGGTCTTCAGTGACCTTGTTCTAGCTTCTGCAAAAATTGCAGTGTGTGTGGTGGCGTACGGTGGGTTTGGAGAAGGAGAAGTGGACGCAGTGGTGGTCAGTCCAGCGTGACTCAGAGGTGTGTCTGATGGAGATGTTTTTGCTTGTGAAGAAGATGGGGCTGAGCATGTGTCCTGCTGAGTGGGTTGGCGTAGTGATCAGTTGTTTGAGTCCGATGGTGGCGAGGTTCTCCAGTAGGGATGGCATATAACATACATATACATATAAGTGTAAGCGTCTCCCCCTAATGCACCTACAACCAAATGCCCTTTCACCCATGGGAACATATAATTAACTAAGTCTCTACACATGTTGATTACACCCAAAGCAACTTAGCCTACCTTTTATCTCCTATAATCATATAATCTGATAAATGATATTCACCAATCCACATTCTTTTGTCTTTGTTCCGACCGTACATCGAATCCATGAGCTCGCACAACCCCACCGTTAATTAACCCGGCCACTGGAACTCTCAGGAAGTGAATGCCTTCACAACTCTGCACACTAGAGAAACTTTTTGATTATAAACAGATCTTTAGTATTCCGCTGGCTTTCTTGTCAATGTGCAGCACAATTAAAACTGCATACTCTATAAGCTTAATCAAATTTGCAATGCTTCTATCCTTAGGATGCCTCCCAGATCAGCTTTCTACTCCACTGCATTACTGTAGCTAAAATGGGTGTTACCACCTTTGACTTCTTTTACCTCTCTTTCAGAATTTGGACTGCCTACACACCTCTCACTGCTCTGGTAATATAAGTGCACTACACTTCCACACATACTACTCACCATGCCTATACTCAGTCCTTCATAGACACAAACACTCCAGAGTGATGTCCTACATTTAAAACTGTCATCAAATCATGTGCACCGTCTGATCCTTTTTAAATCTCAAACTTTCAGTAATTTGACTCTTACATTCAAAGTTGTCTTCTGCTTGATCTCTCTGTTTTCCACACCCACCTCCTTAGCTCTTCTCAAAATTATATAAAAACATATTTGAACACAACCTATTTAACCTTCTTCAGTCTGAATTCTAGGCACTTGCCTCTAAGACAGTGTTCTCTGTCTAGAGTTCAATTTTACTGCTTCAGCAGATCATATCCACTCTTAATGTATCAGCAGTCTCTTTAACTTATACATGGTATTCAACACTGTCGACTATGCCACTTCACTTATTTCACACCACGCTTGCCTTTAATGACTCAGCACTTTACTGGTTCTCTTCCCAGCTCTTCAATGGATTATTCATCCTTAGTTACCTTATGCTTCTCGCATTTACCATTAATTCCCAAAAACTTTGCAGTCCAGAGTGTCTTGATTTTGTATCCGCTTTTCTTGCTATCATTTCATAAGTGACAAATTGTCTTCATTCAGCCACTTGTATTACTTATTACAATGGATACAGTTTTATTTTCAGCCCTGAGCAGATAACTGGCATTTAAAAAAAAATAATGTTTATTAATTTTACAGTATTGTATGCTATTGTGAAATAGGATTGAAAAATACATCATTTTCATAATCGGCTTGATACTACAGTTACAGTAAATGCAAATACATTTATAATCATGCACACAAATAAGTAAAGTATTGGATAAAAGTAAAGAATGGTTTACATACCATTGGTTTCAAAACAATTATAATGTGGCACTAATGAGATATATTTGACAAGCTTCTTTAAACACTTTAAACAAGAAAACAAAAACAAGAACATAGACAGGCTCAATCCTAACCTCAGTACTAAATTACTGTGCGTGAGTAAAGGGTTGTGGGGAGGGTGAGAATCCCCAGCATTACCCACTCAAGACAACTCTAAGTGACTCTTAACTCAATCCTATTGGAAAATGAGGCAGTAGTTGTGTGGCCTGCACAAGTAATGGGTCTACGTTTGTCCTACACTGTGAAGCCAACACCCCAATGTAGCACTTAACTCTCATAGGGTAGCGTTGCAGAGCAGTCCAAGGCCTATTCAAGTGAGGTGGTATGGGCTAGTAGTACCCATTCACAGATACACAATAATAACACTCAATAAATAATTGTCCAGTCTGTGCTTTTTCTCATGAAAAAGAAAAAGCATGTGTATTGCACACACACTACTCAATACTATGTACCAATTTACAAATATACTCAAGCTAGTGGAATTACTTTTGGATGACATTGCATAAACATGCTTACCCCCTTGCCAAAGAGGGGGTTCTAGTACCACAACTCACATGTCTAAACATCATCTTGTCCCTAAATGCCAAGGGTTGAACATAACTTGGAGTAAGAGCACTTAATACTGGCACCAAAGCGAGTGGCTGTCCACCTTATTATTTCAACAAGCATTTCACCATAGGAATAAATGCAATATTTACATATAACCATTACTGAAGGCATTTATACTGGCAATAAAGCATGCAAACTTTAATTTTGAGTGGCTGTCAGTCTCATTATTCAAATAAAGCATTAGCATGTACCAATGTCTAAGCATGACTGGGGGTGTGGTGTACCCAACATAATTGTCAACATGAATAACACAATTTACTCACATTTATAATTAAAATACTCTGCAATTATATTCAATTACCTAGATGGTGCTTGCAGCCTACACTTTGAAAAACTTTCAACGTACAATACATACAATACTGCATTTTAAACACAGTCCCTAAAAGACATCTTTCTGGTAAATATGCTTGTGCACAAGTGTCCACATGTAACCAGTCCAGTGCATCTTACCTTGACTGCGCTGCAGGGGCCTTATCTCACAAGGAGGACACTGTCGGTAAATACGAGCAGTCCATTTTACCATGAGTTTACTGAGGGTGAGTCCCAGGTTATGAGACTCGCCCACAGTAAAAGGTCAAAAATCAGGTGGTCAAAAAGCGAAAAATTCAGGCAGATTAGATGGTCAGAACCACCTTCTCACAAATCCAACATAAGCGTTGTATATAGGAGGACAATAGTAAAAATGAGTAGCAATTCAAAGTGGCTTGGTATCATTTTAAATTCATCCCTGAAATCATAGAGCAGTCCTCACCAAATCACCAGCTATAGGAAATTTCCGGAGGTCCCTGGCATCCTCTCTGCGTAGGGCCATGGCCTTTGATTTATTCAAGCATATGACAAAATCTAATTAGTGCTATACATTTAGGTGAAGGGATGTTTTCCTATTAATTATGATAGACCCATTAGCCAGTATTAATAGAAAATTTAAGAATATGATCTCAGCTTTACGTGCATTTGTGCACCAAAAAAGGCTTAGGGCACAGCATTCCAAGCTCTAAAGATCCCTTCTGTCAGTGATTAAGGCTGTTGCCCTAGTAATTTCCCTAAAGTAAATGCTCACCGCCTGACAATTCCAAAACATAGGCTTCATGGCCACACCTGGTGACTGGCATCTGTTTCTGCCTGAGCCTCATATAGGGAAACCTTCTGCAGCCGTTCAGAATTTAGATATGCCCTGTGAAACACATTGAACTAAATAAATTGGAACCTAGGAAGTTTAATGGGGCTGCACTAATAGTTTTTCCTATTCTATCTCAGGGGAAGGCCCACCCAAGTTGGCCTACCACCTGCCCTGCAGTTGAGCTAAAGTGCAACCAGTTTGGGATTGAATCAATCTTTTCATCCATGAAAGTAGCATTCTACTGTTGCCGGTGGTGTGTAATGTTTGTACTACCGAATGTGTTTGGAGTCTTTCATGGGTGATCATCTATAAGGAATAAAGGGCATGTGTAAGTTTCCTAATTGTCAAGAATTGTCCTGCATGAAGTCCATACTGTTCAACCAGTGTGTCAAATGGGATCAAAGTGCTGTCTTGAAAAATATCCCATGAAAATTAAATGGTGGAGGTCTTCCAGGTTTACTTAGCTTTCCTATATAAGTCCTGTCTTAATACAGGTAGGCTTTGTATGTGTATTGAGGCAGCATAAGTGGCCACCTGAGACATGATGCTCAGTTTTGTTTGTAGATTTTCAATGTAATGCGAAACAGATGGGGA
This sequence comes from Calotriton arnoldi, assembly GCA_963921515.1. Lineage (NCBI taxonomy): Eukaryota > Metazoa > Chordata > Amphibia > Caudata > Salamandridae > Calotriton > Calotriton arnoldi. The sequence goes on along the minus strand of CAWUFW010004273.1, from coordinate 798,679 downwards.
GACCCCTCAGGCAGGGTGCCAGAGGAAGGAGGAACTCCATAATGTTGTCCCTACCAAAGTAAGAGTTAGAGGAGCATACCTTATATAGGGAGTGACCAACAGTTAATGACAGGCCCACTGTAACTGTAAAAATAGGTAATAATATTAAAAATTGAGAGCACAGCGTCCAGCATATGGAAAAAATGTCTTAGGGAGATAGAGAGGCAAATTTGAGAAGTAATATAGTAGACGTGGTAATGAAATAATTTTGGACAACATGATCCTACCTATTGTGCAGATAAGCAAAGTCTTTCAAAAGGTGATTTGCTGGCTGAGGGCAGCTACAGCTTTCATCAAGTTCCGTCTTGTAGGTCAAAATCTGAGTGATAGATATGTATGGCAAAATACCGAAATGTTATTTTTTTCCCATCCGATTGCACCACCTCTGATATCAATTCTGTGCTTGGGATAGGAGCGAAGTAATAGGTATAGACATGACTTTGACAAATTTACACCCAGGCCAGATACCATTTTGAAATCATGTAATATGAGAGAAGTGTTGGAGTGGACATCACAAATATATAACATCATGTGATCAGTGCCCAACGAGACCACAAGTATTTCACCCTCTCACCCTCAAGTGGAATGCCATGGACACAACACAGCAGCTGGAGCCTGTCCTCAATTAGCTCAAAATGAGAGAAAAAAACACGGGGAAAAGTAGGCACCTCCATCAAGTGGCTCTTTGAACTCTCATGAAGTAGGAAATGATAGTACCTACCTGACCCTGGTTGCATGACACTATATCGACAATTCTTTTTTTGACATACACAAATATCACCAAAACATATTACAAAAAAAATTGCAAACCTATAATTAAACAGTAAACACACAAATATTGATTACAAAAATATTGCAATAAATATGTAAAATACAACAATATCACAAACAAAAATGGAGAAGTAACAAATATCGCCTAAACATTTAGGGCTCGATTATGACTATGGTGGTCCTATGGACTGCTGTAACCGCAGTGGCGGTGCAGGCACCACCGCACCGGCGGTCCGACTGCCCCATTACAACTTGGGCAGTCAGACGCCATTACACCGCTGCACCGGCCAGGGATCAGAGATGGTGGTCTTGAGGCTGCAATATGCTTGGTGGGACCACCGCCGTCCCACCAAGCATATAATGAGTTTCCCTCCACCACGGTTTTCATGGCGGTTCCTACTCCATGAAAACCATGGTGGAGAGGATACACTGTTGCCTCAGGGCCATGGGGTGCATGCAGGGTGGCATGCACACAAGTACCTGCAAGGCATGGACTGTGCAGTCCATTCCATGTAGGTTTTGCCTTTGACATTCCCATTGTGGTGCCTATTTCATAAGCACCACTGTGGGACTGCCAGACACCGCCCACCAGTGACTTTAGAAGTCGTAACCTGGCGGGCGGTGTGCACATGGTTTGGCGGTGTGGAACCAGGTTGGTGGCGTGGAGGTCCCACTCCCACACCACCAAACTCGTAATCGTGCCCTAAATCTAAAGAACCACAATAGCAATCACCAACACCAAATTATCAATGTCTGGAACATTGATATTATGCTCAATAAAATACACAATAGTACTTTAAATACATATACACATATAAACAATCATATTCATTAAATAATTAACAAAAACACTAGTGTTTACCATAAATTGTGCAAAGAAAGTTCACACTAATATTCAAGCACTCTATCAAATTAAATTTTTCCAACTCACAATCGGTATAAAAGGCCACAAAAATGCACAACAGAAAGCTTCCTAAAAAGAATTAAACAGAACAGTGTCACTGCTGAATTGCAAACTTACAAACAAAGACTGCAAAACTTCAATGAACTACAAAATACTACAAACAAAGAAAGTTTGACTATAAATGAACACTAACAAAATTTATAAATCCCTAAAACCGCCGAAATATAAATCCCATAGGATATTATGGGATTTATATTTTGACAGACAGGATATAAGTCACTGTTGTGATGAAGTAACCCCTCTGCCAAAATCTAAATCAGGCCCATAGACACTGGTGTACTTGAAAAACAAACCATATCATCCCGAACATAAGTATGCTAACCAAACCACAAAATTAAAGTTAAACAAAAGACAGTTAAAAATATTTAAAGAATAAAATGAAAAAATCCCTGGCTGAATTTTATATTAAAAAAATAATAAAAAATAAGCCCACACAAATAACAAATTGTTCCTTTCAACAGACTGCAGCCAAAGCAAAACAGCACCAAACATACCGGTGAAAACCTGCATCTAAAAGAAAGCAAAGACAACATCCAGAACATAAGTTAGAATGTGCACCTGCAATGCAAATATTTTCAAATAAAGATACCATCATATATGTTTTTTAACAATGTATATGTAGCAATGCATATTTTCTATGCTCTAAAACCCAGAGATACAATGTCAAAAACAGCAAATATATCAAACCCCAAAAAGGGAAGCTTGAATTAAAATATAGAGAATATACATTTAATAAAGAGAAAACACAATGGAAAAGCACCAAATATTTTTCAAACAGATGCTATGACAGGGCTATCACTAAAACTTAAATAGTTTAAATCATTATAGAACATACCCATTCCCCTAATGTTAGTGAAATAGAAGTCAGAAATATTTTACAGGACCTAAAACAGGCCAGTACGAGCTCACAAGAGCCAACAAGAATGATACATAAAAATATTATACCAAATGTTATGGAACAAACAACACACCAACTCCCTGTTATAGCAACCCTAAAATTATTGAGGCCCTTAAATGAGTCTGGCGGTCCGGCCACCGAAGGACAGCACCTGCTCCCGCCAGTAGCCCACGGCACTGGTGGTCCAAAGACCGCCATATTACGAGTTGACCACAGGGTCGGCGGTTTGGTGGAGGGGATCTTGCAGTGGTGGTGAGTACTACTTCCAAATATATTGATGACTGTGTGTGCATTTTCACTGCGTATGTGTCAGATGCACACATATGCATGATATATGTGGGACAATACCATATACCCATTGCTGGGTTTCGGCCCATATGTGGGCAGTCCTGGCAATGGGTATTTGGTACAAAAAGGAGTCACCTGTAGATCGCCACACTCAGGGTCATAATCCTCGTGGTGAAGATTCTGCTGTGAAGGGGGACCTGGAGAAAGGCATCCACATTGGAATCTGCCTTTAAGAAGAAGAAAGGGGTGAATAACAGGTGCGGCCCGTGCAGGTAAGAGCGGTGGGGCCGGGTTGGAGGGGGATTTGACAGACAACCAAGAGGGAAAATTAAATGAACAATTAATTTTCTCTCATAGTTGTCTGTCAAAATCCCCCCCACCTGGTCCTACTGCTCTCACCTGCAAGGGCCGCTGCTGGAGAGTACGCACCACAAATCCTTCATCACTGCCACCTTGAAGTCGGGGGTCTGACTGCCGTGGTCCGCTTGTGGAACAAGCAACTTGTAATTTGCATGGTGTGCAGCTCCCCTGTACTGGTCTATGGCAGCTGACGCACAGTGTCCCTTTTTGGTAATCTCAGCGCCAAGATACCCGTTGGGTGGCAGTCGCGCTATAAAAGTATTACTTACATTACAATATATTACTTTCCCCGGCGCATGAATCCGGCGGTCGGTGGTTTGCTGGCAGTCTCAGTGTCCAGCAACGGTCTTTGCAAAGCCGATTTGCTCAACTCGTAATATGCTGGTCAGACCGCCAAGCTCACCTTGCTCGGACAACCATCGCCGATACAGTGGTTCACAGGACTGCCAAACTCATAATAAGACCCGATATGTCAAAACCGATTGATCAACCAGGGAAACACCAGTAGCACATAAAAAATACAAAGATATAAACACCCCTAAATGCGTATTGTTCACATGAAAAAGACACCTTTGTATTATTTAATAGCTTCAATTATGATGAAAGAATAATAATTTATATAACGCAATATAACATATGGATGATGGATGGCACTTTTAAGTCATGCCCTTCACCAGCCAGTCAAATATACACAATGCATGGTCAATATTAAAATACAAACATCCCATTAGTGTATGAACTGTTACCTAACACCAAAAGTGCAATTTACAATTAAATCCTAATAAATATTAAACAGCAAACTAACAACTATAATCCACAAAAATAATCAGAGATTTTGGACAGGCAACAATTTTAACCACGCATTTAAATTTCCCTAGACACTGAAATTCAGGGGTGCTGCTATTACTTTAACCTGAACGTATGGAGGAAATAAACCTAAATATTGCACACAAAATAACAAAGCTAATAGCTTTAGCATACTCTTTAGACTAGACTAGACTAGACTGAGTTGGGGGCTTGTTTGAAATTGCATGGGGCGAAACTGTTCTAAATTGTTTTAACCTTGTGATTAACCTGTGTTTTTTAGAAACTAAGCTACTTTGCACTTTAATCGCTTTTGGTGCCTATGTGTTTTGGAACGTTTGAGCACTTCCTAGTACCGGCAGTGCCTCTCTCTGATTGGCCAGTTCATAGCCAATCAGAGCTCAGCCCGGGAGGAGCCAGTTGTGCCCCCCGGCCATTTAATGCTCACCGCAGCGCGGATGGGCTGCTAGACTGAGTTGGGGGGCTTGTTTGAAATTGCGTGGGGCGAAACTGTTCTAAATTGTTTTAACCTTGTGTTTAACCTGTGTTTTTTAGAAACTAAGCTACTTTGCACTTTATTCGCTTCTGGTGCCTACGTGTTTTGGAACGTTTGAGCACTTCCTAGTACCGGCAGTGCCTCGCTCTGATTGGCCAGTTCATAGCCAATCAGAGCTCAGCCCGGGAGGAGCAATTTGTGACCCCCAGGCATTTAATGCTCGCCGCAACGCGGCTGCGCAGCGGACGCACGCAGCGGGCGCGCCACTGGCGCGCCAAAGGCAAGCCCGTCTGCGCCCGTCCGCGCCAGTATGGTGACAGGAGCCAGGCACTCTGCTCCAACAGAGATACACAGGCAAGTCTACACATGTGAAGCGCTAGTTGCTCTGCAAGGTGAGGGTGTATGTGGGGATCACAGTTGGGCTCCGGACGACTGCCCTATTATTTGCAGACAGTGTACCTTTGGGACTAACCCTCCAGGGCACCCCTCTGACTTTTGCCCTACGGGTCAGACCTGTTTACTTTTTAGCCTAAATTGTCGTTCGCTGACCAAACATCATGCTGAGGTGTTCGACCTCCTCCAGGAACACTCTCCTGAGGCCCTATTTCTAACGGAAACCTGGCTTTCTGAGGTCTCCGTCGCCATACCGGCCCTGGCCCGCCCCGCTGGATACGTAATGACCAGTTTGAATAGAACAGCGGGGAGAGGGGGGGGTATTGCAATTATACATAAAGCAGCTCATGCGTGCAGCCTCATCCCTCAAGATATACCGGACTGTGAGAGCGCGCTTTTTAGAATTAGCCTGGCGGCAAATTTTACTTTTTCTGGGCTACTCATTTATCACCCACCTGGTCCATCAAAGAGCTTTAGAGTAGCCCTGGTAGATGCTATTACCGCATTAGCACTCCAGACCGCTAATTTTAATGTCATAGGTGACCTGAACCTCCATTTAGAGATGCAGGAGTCTCCCGACACTTTTAGTTTTTTGGGGGATATGGCTGCCTGCCAATTGACTCAATTGGTCTCAGGATCAACCCATATTGTAGGGCATCTCCTTGACCTGATTATTTCAAATCTCCAGTCATTGGGAGTACAAGCACCCCTTCCTATGACCTGGACAGCTCATTTTCTTATTCCAATGCAACTAGCGTTAGCTGGCCCCATACCCCGGGTACTCCATAAGAACCCCTCACTTAAACGCCCCTGGCATAAATTGGACCAGGTGTCCTTCCTTGCGGCCTTGAGCAGTCAACCTCCCGGAAAATTCTTGAATATGGAAGAGGCTGATGTGCTCTTTCATGGCTGGGTCATCAGAGCCTTGGATACATGCATTCCGCTCAAGCTCATACATTCTAAAAGTACACGGGCCAATGTCTGGTTCAATGAGCCTTTGATATTGGCCAGGAAGAACTGCAAAATCCTGGAGCGAGCCTGGAGGCGATCTTATGACCCTCAGGCCAAAACTCAATATAGGAATGCGATTAAGGCATATCACAAACTGGTCCGCAAAACGAGGGCGGCATACTACTCAAATTTGATTACCATGAGTAATAATTCCAGTAAAACTATATTCTCTCTTCTGAAGGACCTGGCTACATCCCCCTCTGCTTCAGGCAGCACCATATCCTCTAGCCTACAATGTGAAGAGCTGGCAAATTTCTTTTTGGAGAAGGTGGACTGCATTTATCGCAGCTTTCACCCAGGCAATGCCCCCAGTGCCATGGGGAGGAAAGTGCCCACAGGCCCTGAGAGTTATTCTCTTGTATCGTTCCCTGTATCTCTCCTAAAGAGATGGAAGCACTGTTTGTTAAGATAAAATCAGGGTCTCCAGATGACCCTCTGAGACCCGACGTTTATCGGAAATTTCAACAGTGTCTCCTGCCTAAGTGCCTGGAGTTGATCAATCTTTCTTTAGCATCAGCGGTGATTCCAAAGTCCTGGAAGCACGCCAAAGTGGTCCCCCTGCTGAAGAAGCCATCACTAGATGTGTCCAAACCGGAAAATTTACGTCCAATCTCACTTCTTCCGTTCCTATCTAAAATCACGGAATCTCATGTTAATTCGATCTTAACCCATAATTTGGAAGCTAAGTCAATACTGGACACATCCCAGAATGGGTTCCGACCACGGTATAGTACCGAGTCGGCTTTGCTGACAGTCGTAGAACAGATGCGGACCACATCAGATGCCAGCAGAACTACAGCGTTAGTTCTGCTGGATCTGAGTGTGGCCTTCGACACGGTCTCCCATGAAATCTTGCTCCATCGTTTGGAGGAGATCAGGGTCAACAATAAAGCCCTTTCTTGGTTCGCGTCTTTTTTGACGGATCGAACATTCGAAGTAACCACTCCTCCTTTTTCTTCCTGTACCCATCCACTGCGTTGCGGTGTTCCACAGGGGTCAGCCTTGAGCCCTACGCTATTTAATATTTACGTGAGACCATTGGCATTGATGGCCAAAAGTCGGGGCATCTCGCTGGTGTCATATGCAGATGACACCCAGTTGGTTAACACCCTGTCCAATAATCCCAGCCAGGATGCGGCAAAATTCAAAGCAGATCTAATGGCCGTCTCGGAATGGATGACGCCGAATTTTCTGCAGTTGAATTCGGCCAAATCTGAGATCCTTTTGGTGGGCAAGGATTTCCATCTTTGGGGCGATGAATGGTGGCCTCCTGCTCTCGGAATACCCCCTGTGCCCAAACCGGTGGTGAAGAACTTGGGCATTATGTTGGACAAAGAACTTAATTTGGAGATGCATGCTAAATCGGTGGCTGGGAAATGTTTTGGCCTGCTACGAGGCCTAAAGCCTATACTTGGATTTTTCAATTCTCAAACACGGCAGCTGATTATCCAAGCCTCTATCCTGGCCCGATTGGACTACTGTAATGTGCTACTCTTGGGGTCCAATAAGTCTGTGATTAATAGACTACAGCGTGTACAGAACGCTGCGGCACGGGCTATTTTTGCCCTCCCCAAATACTGTCACGTCTCCAACCTCTTCTATCACCTGCATTGGCTACCCCTTGAACAAAGAGTTCGTTTTAAAGCGCTATGTATTATGCATAAGATTCTCATAGGCATCAGCCCAGGAACCTTGAGTGATCTATGCTCTCATTATGTACCCACACGAGCATTGCGCTCGGCAGACCTGCCTCTTGCTAGAATCCCACGAATACGGAGAGCTAGATCTGGTGGTAGATCTTTTAGGCGGTTGGCTACCGCTCTATGGAACTCCCTCCCTCTTCATATTCGTGGCATCCCTGATCACCTGACCTTTAGAAGGCTGGTTAAGACCTGGCTCTTCCCCCAATGTTAATTTTCCTGCCTGCTACCTTACTCAGGGTCTGCTCTACTTAACTTAACTTAACTTTAGTACTAGAAGGCCCTAAACACTACGTTATGTAAATTGAACTCCCCTATTACCAACAAAATGAAATAAAACTAGCTCCACTACTGGATGGTTTTGAGGATACTTGAGTTGGACACCAACCCATGTATCACATTCCATGGTTGACATCTATGACAGCACCATGTCTCAAGAAGCAAAGACAAAAAACGCAGTGAAAGAATGGTACAATTCCTTCCAGGGAATACTTAAAGGAAGCAACCCTTCAGTCTAGCAATTTCTAGAAATACTTAAAAAAGAACAAGGCTACCAGGAGCTAAGAATGGAACAATCCCTAATCCAACTCAAACCAAAAAATCTCCAAACAAACTAAACAAATGTGTGAACACCCAGCATTCAAAGTAAAACTTTTTACTAGCAGACTAGCCCTACCATATCTCGACACAATAGCAAAAACCCTACTTTAAAAACAAAAAAACTGAACAATAATATTGTTTACACAATACAATTTATTGTTGCGGAGATGAGTTTCTCTCCATTTTCTGCAAACAGCTAAAAACTTGGCTGTTCTGAATAAGCGTCTCATTATAACTTTGAAAAAGTACAGTGAGGGCCTAGCGCTGGGAAATCCATTGTGGATAGCTGTGCACTTTATAAAACCCTACTAATAATAATTTAGCCTCTATAAAACATGAACACTCATACTTTATTAACATTAATTTTTAAATATTATGAAAGAACCTCTTTAATCCCAACCTGAATAAAAATTTGAAAGACAAAGATTCAGATTGATAATTAAAATTTCCACTTACGATTCTCTATCTGAAATCCTGATCACTGAAATGATGAAGCAAAAAATACAGTCCCCAAAAAAAAGAGCCCAAAAAAAGTCTGACATCCAAAAATAAAAACCTGTAATGGAAAAAGCACTTACAAACCTGGTATAAAACACAGTAGGGTAAAAGAGCACTGAAATAATTGTTAAACATATAGAACGCACACCTAAAGTACAAATAAGCTCTACATTTCACAAAAAGGCGTATCTCAATACCATAACCTAAATACCATATACTACACTAACAATATACACTGAAACAACAATCAATACAAAGACTAACCTAAGTCTAAACATTTCCCCAAACCAATAAACAATTAGCAATTAAATATAAAATAGTCTTACATGAATTGTAGATCATCAATGGGAAACCATGATTGCAAACTTCATGAACAACCCAAAATGACGAAAATAAATTACAAAATCAAAGAAACTGTCAAAATAACAACAGTAAAATAAAATCAATGTCAGAAAAATTTACATTATTTGTTAATGTTTAGAAATGTTAAATAACATATTAAACATGTTTAAAAAGTCTATTTTTAAAAACTGTTCAAATAGTTTTAGGTATTAATATAATTTAAAATATTCACAAACCAGTTTTATTCAATACTTTTTACTATATTATAATGTACAAAAAGGAGAGCTATGAAAATAATACATGTTTACTTATCATTAATGTACATGTTATAGAAAATTGTTTAATTACCAAACAGGTCTGTACAGTACAACTAAATCTCATGTGTAATTGTAATTATTGTGAACTATAAAAAAGATTGTTACTTGAAAATAAAAAATATTCCAAAATGCATATCATTATTGAAAAATAATGAATAGTATAAATTATATATATATATATCAAAATATAAATGCAGAAAATGTATATAACAAAAAATAAAAATGTTATTTTACTTTATTAATAAATTACCAATCTGTATTATAAATGACTATAACTTTCTAATGTACTAAATAAAAATGCAAACAAATCCTAACAATTTATGGATATCACAATTACTATTTCAAAATTAAACTTAGTCACACTGTGGAAAGTATGGGACATTAGGGGGGGTCGGTTTTACTATTCGGATGCCAAACCTAACCACATTGAGAAAATTGTTGAAGGAGGGCAGATTTAATATTCTCACTACAAACTTAATCACATTGGGCAAAGTGGTGGACTTTGGAGGATCAAATTTATTATTCTGCCTCCAAATATAATGACATGAGGGAAAAATCTGTACTTTTTTATTTCATAATTACAATACAGAAATCAACACAACATAAAAAAGCAAATTGGGAGTACTACCAAAAAAATATATATTTACTTCTAATAAAAAAAGTCCATTTGCCAGAAGGGTGAAGACAGTGTTTCAACCTGTGGGCATTTCAGGGTCATCACCAGCACAAAGGTGACTTTATGAGCAGAGCAGAAATTGGATGTGTTAAGCCAAGGACACTTCAGGTTTCTGCTCTGTTAACCCCACAGCATAGTGGCCCTTTCTGTAAACAGCTCTTTCTCCTTCTATTAAGAAGGCATTCATCGTTTCCCTTCCCAAACAAGGCAGAGATCCTTTCGAAGTGGCATCTTATAGGCCTTTAGCCTTCTTGAATAATGAATATAAACTATTCAAGAAAATATTGTCACTGAGACTAAAAGATGATCCTCCCAGATTTGGTACACCTGTATCACAGGTAACTCTCTTAACATCAAAGAGCTATACAAACCACCATTAAACGTATGCTGAAACAAAAGGTTCCTGATGAGGTGGCAAGGTATTAGTAATCAATGACACAAAATATATTTAGCAGCAATAAATGAAACAGAAGATAGCTAATAACGGATAATGCCATATTTTACAGAAATAAATCAATCATAGTAGAAATGAGGCCACAACAGTATTTATGGTAACAGCAATAGCTGTTTACAGAAAGTGCTTGATGCTCTGGTGAACATACAGTGCAGAACATCAGGTGCTCCTCCGCTACGGTGAAGAAGCGGCACCCCCCATCAACCTCAACCTAAAAACGTACAAAATAAAACAATAATAAAAGTGCTTATTAATGTTTTATTTTTCTTACAATAGCCAAGGCTTGGGGACAGGGCTGTCATGGAGGGGCAGTGGTGGGCAGGGAACTGTTGTCAGTGCGCATATCGGTTTGGCCGGCCGTCTAAGACCGGCCAAACCGTCATGCACACTAATGCTCTTTCCAACCCCAGCTGCATTGCCAGGTTAGAGAAACCAAGCACAGAAAGCACAGGCTCCCAGTCTCACTGGGAGGGCAAATCATCAGTGCTCAGGCCAATCCTGTCGCTGCTTTCTGAATCATGAAAGCAGCGTCAGGATTGGCCGCAGGGGATTCTGGGAGCCTGTGCTGGTGAGGACGAAGCATAAGAGCGTAGATGCAGCAATTCAGCATGTTAGTTATTATCATTTTTTTTGTGTCTCCTTTGTTTGTCATCCCCCTCCCCCCCAACCAGCCACTGTGCCGGGACACGAGTCGCTACTGCTGACCTGGTGGGTGGACACTACTTGGCATGAAAGTCATGACAAGCCTGGCACAATGCACCCAAGACCACCAAACTGGTACTGTGGAGAAGGAGCAGAAGCGTCTGTTGAGGATTATTCCTTCTCCCAGTCTATTTCATCCCCAAGTTCAGAGAACAAGTTTGTATGCTGATCTGCGATGAGTTGTTTTTTCACCAGGAAGAGCAAAGAGTATAGCAGATTCAGTTTATTTTTACTCCCATGAATGAGGCACTATGGTGTTGGATTGCCAGTGTGCATTCCTGAGATATTGTCCTCACAACTTCCAAGGCAAAGTGGCCATCCAATCTAGCAGAATGCAAACTAGTATCCTTGTCACAGAAGGTTAAGAGTCTGACCACTATTGACCTAGGCTGACCACCAAGTGGAGACCACCTTGCTGTAACATGGTGGCCACTTTCCGCAGCAAACATGGTAGAAAGGCCAAATGGTACTATCTTTTTTTCTAATCCAATCTTTCACGTACTTGGTAGGATTAATTTCCTCAAAACCTTTTGGTAGACCCTATATAAAGATGTTGCTGCAACAGGACCGGCTGTTCGCATCTTCAGCACTGCTTTCCAGGAATCTGACCTGAATGGTCAGATCAGCTACTTGTTTTTGGAGTTTCATAGTCTGTGGGCAGAGTTCCTGCAAAGTGGACTTGTTATCCTTCGCCATATCTGCCCATGACCGTTTCCACTGGACCTCTCATAGGAGCGCAGGGTTGATCTCAAAGCCACCTATTTTTTATTTCAGGGCATATCTGGTCTGTGAGATGGCCGGTAGTGTCATGTCTAACTTTCCAGAGGGCAGAATACCCAGAGCAGAAGCAGTAGTGAGCACCGATCTAGGACGGGTAGTGGAGCCATGCCATTGTTTAATCATGTCACATGCCCTGGAGGGTGGACGAGAATTGACAGCCTTTGCACAATGCATTGTTGTACATCTAGAGAGTACAGGAAATTTTAGAAGAATGTCCAGCAGCTGGCCCATTTTACCCCTTTGAGAACAGACCCCCGTCACAACGTCCCAGCGGTGGAGAGGAGTAGGAGGTTTGTAAAATTTGCATAATTTGCTTTCACATGATTCCATGAAATTACGGCAAAATTATGTGAAATTACATTAAATTGCATGAAATGCAAATCCTTCAGTTTGTGCTCTATTTTTGTGCAAAATGCATCCTTGCATTAATTTTAGGCACGAGGATGCATTAAAACAAGAGCACCATGAACAACAGCTACTTGTGTTCCATTGTTGCAACTCACTTGCTGTAATTTGTTAGCACAAATTACAGTGAATTATGCCATTTGCTTTAATTTTTTACGACAAAGAGTGCATAAGTATGCTAAGTGTTATAATTTCATGTAACAAGCATAACGTTAAATTCCCGAAATTACTCAAATTACGTTGGTGTAACTTAAATTTCATCCAGGCCTGGAGGGGAGATATGAACAGTCAATGCTATAAGCAGGACAACAGGGCATAAGCCAACCAAAAGATTATCAACCTTTAGGATATGAACTCCAGCTGCCAGGATGCAATGGTGAAATTGTGATTGGACTCACCTCTTTGAAAGTGTCCACTTGATCTATTCGCATTTCCCGGGAGAGATGTCTATAAATGCTGTCTACAAGACAGCAATAAATGGAGATTTGAAATTACCTTAGGGTGCGTAAAAATGGTACCCAGAGAGTTATGCATCACTACCAGACTGGGCAGGGCCAAATAAATCAGAGTATCCTTTGGTATCGAGCTCCAGAGCACCCTGGTAGGACAGGGCGACATAGGGCCCAACTGAAACTAGGCCATCTCAATCAAATGGAAGCTTAATTTAGTAATGTGTAGGGAATCAGTGTATTATGTGCATGGCCCAAGCCCATCCATGCAGCTCCAAAAGTCAAGTGGAAGGGCAGGAGGGCTCACCAGTAAAGGGGTCTTCAGTGAGGCCCTCGAAACAATGCAACAGTCGACTCTCCAAGGTTCTTCACTGTCCAGCTCTATCAATACAGGACAGGACAATCTCCTATCTGACCTCTCCCTGAGGTCCAGCTTCATTGAGTTCTGACCAGGCAGGTAGGAGCACGCTCCTCAGAGGACCCCAACAACCACTAGAAGACCCCAACATGCTACAAGTTCATGGAGGCCACCTCAGGAAGGGGGCCCCACAACTATTCATTACGGCTCCCATCAGTCCCTCACCAGGTGCCCCCCCTACTCCATTCGCCATGCTGCCAGTATACACAAGCTCATAGTTTCACATAAGGAGAGCCCAGGGGACAAGATCCGGTGGCACAATGGCAGTGGCAGAAGGTTGTGTACCTCAGCGCCATGAACACTAGATGGCTGAGGGGGAAACACCGACACCAGGCGGTACTGCAACAGAAGGACCCATGCCATGACGCATGGGGCCAGACTGAGAATACTGACCTTGCTGCCTCACAGGAACTTGGATCAGGTAGCGTGTATGTTATAGCTAGGCTATTGCAGTCTATATGATGAGCCTGTGAGCCTGTGCTCACGGTCTATGGTGGAAAGTGAAAGGCAGGGGGGTTGGTGAGTTCATGAAGCAGGAGTTTAATGGATTCGGGGGCTCAGAGGATGCAGGTTGTCTCCCTACGTTCTTTGTACTGTTTCTTACAATAAACTATCATGAGGAACATCATCCGTGTGTGTCCGTGTGCTTGCCTCATACCATACTTGCGACGAATGAGGCATGGCATAAAACAGTACTATTACGGATTCCCAGTGACAGGCAAAATACAGCATAATTTCGAGAGTGGTGAATTGTGCAGAGCAGTGTCGAGTGCGGTCAGTTGTGCAGAGTGGTGCATCACAATTGACTCTTACCTGGGATTGTGATTCCCTGTTGCTCTTTCGAATTTCAGGGCGACGCGCCGAATAGGCATAACCTTCAGCCGGCCATCAGCACTGTGAAACGCCATCAGCTTACCGGAACAGGTTTGGTGGTGACGTCACCATGCTAGCAAATGTGTGCATGGGGAATGGCAGCCATTTTTGTTGCTTGACTTTGTTCTATTGCGAGGGAAAGGCGCCTCGTTCGAAACAGGCCACAGAGTATACAAGCTCAGTTGTTTACCTATGAATGCTTGATCTGGCATTGACATCTTATTTACTATTTAGCATCTCGATGGTGCATGCTGTTGCTAGTTTGGTGAATACTATGTGCAGCTTAATTTTCTGTTGTTGTGACTCAATTGTGGCTGACTTTGTTGTTGCCTGTTTTGTACTGCTGCAGAGGTCAGGATTTTTTTGGGTGAGCATAAGCATCATGGCACTGTATTTTACACCAACATTCAAGCTATCAGTCCACCTCCTCCATTTCTACAGTCACCTGGTGAACCACCTGTTTCCTGGAAACAGTGGTTCAGAGCATTTAATGTTCAATTCATTTCACTTCATCTTTATTCAGATATGAAGTATCCACAAAAGAACAAACATACACAGTGGTAGCACATGATCAAAGATAATCAAACATAAATATTTAAAACAGTCATAAAAACACACAATTAGATTCCAGGCAATGGCAACCGTGCTTGGGATAATTCAAATTCATACAGTGTTCATCGAAATGTGGGCTCGGACAGCGGTTCTCAGAAAAGACCCAATATGTGTTGGTACTGCAATTGTACTTCTCCTATATATTGTAATATGTTTTTCTCTATAATCTAGAGTTCGGTATTATTTTTTGTATTGTGTTTCATATATATGAAAAATTTCTTCAATAAAATATTTTGAACACAAAAAAAAGAAAAGACCCAATATGAATAATTGTCTTTTCATCATTAAGTTGGAGCAACATTCTAAAAGCTGCCCTATAGTCTTTAATAGGGTGCCTCTTAAATAGGGGTAGCAAAATAAGCTTTGTGTACATAAGATAAAAACCACAGAAAGGTAAGAAATGCAGTAAAGATTGTCCAGATTTACCATCACAGGGGCAGGGAGAAGAATTAATGTTAGGTTAAAGGGGAAGCATAGCAAATACTTAACAGTGCCAGCCCTAAAGCGGAACAGTAAGCTGCGTTCCCAACGGCCCAATGGTTTTGTTAAATACCCTGCGATTTGGCTATCATGTTTGATATTCAAATAAATGCCACGCTCGACTTCCTAGACTCTATGGCCAAAACATTTATACAGGGCTAGCTGAAGCTGCTTTCTACTGATAGCATGAATACCCTCGGGGTCTCTCAAAAACATGCAAATACCCAATCTTGCGCAGACCAGACCCCACCCCTGCTAGACATGGAATGTCCATACCTTTATCGCAGCAATCCATTATAATATCTCTTGTGAGAATCTCTGTTTTTTTTTCCACACCGCTATCCATACCAATGGTGGGCTGGCTCTGATATAATCTTCTATATACGGTAGGCTCAATTTACTGTGACAGATGAAATGGGGATAAGAAATAGGAGCCGCCAAAACATTGCAGCAAAACCTATTTTTTTCAATCTGAATGCTATTATAATTAGAGAAGCCCCAGACCTTAGCCCCATATGTTGTCAACGGGATACATTGTGTCTTAAAGTTTTGCATAATGGGAAAAAGGCCCCCACCGGGTAGCGGTACGCCTAACACTGCGCCAGTAGCCTTGGATGGTTTGTTCCTACAGGAGGCAGTGTGCGTAGACCAGGATCCATTAGCAGCAAAAACTAACCCCAGATATGAAAAAGTGCTAGTGCCTTTTAGGCTGTAATTGCCAGTAGTAAGAGAAGACAAATTATACTTCCTGGGATCACAGACCATAATATAGGATTTTGCAAAATTGGAACACAGATCTAACAAGGCCATAAAATCTACAAATCCTTGTACTAAAAGACGCAAAGCTCTAGGTGTGCGGGCCATCAGCACGCATCATCCGCATACAACAAGGATGGTAAAATAGAGCCTTTAATTTTGGAACGTCTGAGGTGACAGTTGTTAAAAAAGGGTGAAGATTATTAATATATAGAATAAAAAGAAAGGGGAGCTAAAACACACCCTTGTCTCACACCCCAGAAAATATCTATATCTTTAATAACCTTTCCCTGTATATTTATTCTGATCTTGACCTTCATGTCCCTTTGCAAATAAGCCTAAAACTGCAGCAGTGCATTGTCCATCCCACTCGCAAATAGGATTGACCAAAGCTGAGGTCAAGTCCTTAAACGCCAGATAAAGCGGGGAGTGTTGGACAACAGTGTATTTCCCAATAATCAAGTTAAGATTTAAGCACTGCTCAACAGTGCCCACGTTGTTCCTAAAACAGTATTGACAAGTGTACAGAATATATTTCTCGTCTGCCAATGCCTTGATCCTATTATATAGGACCCTTCACATGATCTCTAATGTTGTGTCTATTGGAGAGATAAGCCTATAACAGCCCGGTTGCGAACAATCACCCTTTTAAAAATGGGGACTATAACAGAAGTTGATCATGTGCTTGGTTAAGGGGAATAGGCCAAACTGTTAAAACGTTGAGTGAAAGGGGTGCCCAAAATTCGGGGTTATGTTTAACAAGGCCGCCCATAAAAGTTGACTATTCTTTTTATTTGCCTCCACAGCCAGTGATCCCCATTGTTGGTCCTGTACTTCATTCCTCCTCGTGGTGGTGACCTCTTTATATTTCTTGCGTGGGGATGCCACCTCCAGGGGACTCTTAGGGCTAGCCTTAAGAGGCCTATGTAATTGACGGTTAGCAACGAAACATTCATGGTTAAACTATCTAGGTCTGCTGGCAGTTAACGTGAAGGTCTCAGTAACTCTTTCCTAATGCTGGTGCATAGCTGAGTAAATGCAACAACCGGTGAGTGTTCAACATTGTTTTAACGTCTAAATTCTACTTGATCATTTTGTGAAACAAGTGGGCAGGGTCAATTGCTTTCCATTCTAACCTGAAATTGTCAGTAGATGGGTCAAGGTTTCTTGCTCCACATTCCTTTCCGAATTTTGACTTTGGGGACAATACAAGTGCAACTTCAATAGGGTTGTGATCCCCATAGTTTGATAAAGACAACTTTACCATACAGTAATAAATCCTCCAAGATAGGTGATATAAAGAAATGGTCAATTATGGAGGCGCAGCTCCAACCCCTATAAGTGTGTAACGGTACTGCCTTTTGGGCTACGATATGCATAACATTACCTAAATCCTGGATTGGCAAGTACCCCATTAGCTCTGTGCCCCTATTGTCAGCACTATTCTGACCATATGTACAATAGCTTACTGTGTTGATACTACAAAGGGAATGCGTCTGTGGAATAAGCCGTGGGTAGATACCAGCTGGTTGTCCATTGTCACTTACAGTAGCCTGTAAAGAGGTGATAAAATCAAATAAAATGGGAAATTTTGTGTTTGGAGTATTGTTAAAATCGTTATTATAAAAATTGATTAGCTACAAGGACAGGCCCCTTTTAAACCTCACTACCAGAAAGTTATCATTGTGGGTTGCTGAGGCCTTAACGCAACCCCCCAGAGAGATATTTACCCATATGGCCAACCCACCTGACGCGCGCCCCGTTCTGGATGGAGTCGCCAAGATATTGTGGCACACAAAACCATCGATAGATATGTTATGTGTCGCCCAAGTTTCCTGGAACATTATTGTGTTATATTGCCTAATGAAAAGAAACCAATCGGGAATCTGGAACTTAGATTGTAGGCCAACCACGTTCCAACTCAATATTTTCAGCACAGGTTTTGCCTGGACTATAGTTTTTCCCACACCTAAAGTACCGTCCACTTGGTGCTCTTTAGCTGAGGAAATGGGGGCCGATACTGCCCCATCCGCAGATTTGGACATCAGTCAATCTGGCCCTTCGAGAACATCCAGCGTGAAGAACCTGTTATGATGCACAAAAGAGGGCAAACTTGAGATGGCTCTCCATGTTGGGGGTCTATAAACATGTCACAGTAGACATCAACTGCTGAATTGTTTGATGCTCAACAGCTTTCAATGTTTTTGTGGGGGCTATTGATGGTTTGAAGTTCAAACCTGAAAAGAAGGAATTGTTGTTTGAGCATTTATTAGGCCTATAGGGTCTCTTGAGAGCTTTAAAAGAAGTGGGGCAGCTGCATTTTGCCCTCTGCGGCTTCTGGATTCTGTTCTGGGTGACTCCGATAAGGCTGTTACAGTAATCCAGTCTCGAGATTACAAGGGCCTGCACTATCTCCTTCCTAGCCATCAAGGAAAGCAAGTCAGAGATCTTAGCAATCATTTTAAGCATGGAAAAACATTTTCCGGCCAGACAAGTAATTTGGTTGTCAAAAGAAAGTTGTACATCAAACCATGGGCCAGATGTACGACCCACCAATTTGCGACTCGCAAATTGCGTCGCATTTGCGACTCGCAAATTGGGATGCACAACAGCGTCTCAGACACTGTTTGCGATTCCTAATGGGGTCGCAAATTGCATGCCTCATTATTATTAATTTTGCGACCCCATTAGGAATGGCTAGCACTCACAGGGATGGTGGCTTGCTGGGGTCAGCAGATCACCATGTCTGAGACTGCTTTTTAAATAAAGCAGTTTTCTTTTTTTTAATTCCTTTAAGGAAAACGGGATGCATTTAAAAAAGAAAAAGAAAACTTTTCAGTTTCATTTTTTTTAGGGCAGGCAGTGGTCCCTGGGACCACTGCCTGCTCTTAAAAATATTTCCTCACATAATCCCAAAGGGGACCCCTTCTCGTTTGCGAGTCAGTGACTCGCAAAATAGCATTTGTACATGCCATTACCCTTTTTTGCAGTCGCAAACGGGAGGATCTCCTGTTTGCGGCCGCAAAAAAGGGTCGTATATCTAGCCCCAAATTCCCAGATTATTTACCTTAGGCTTGGGGCTAGGGAAGGAGCCTAGCGTCCTCAGCCACCATGCTGAGGACCACACAAAGGGTTGTTTTCCAACTATGAGAACCTCTATTTTATTGGCATTAGGTTTTAAGCAACTAGAGTTTATCCGCTGAGCCAGTTCTTCCATGCAAGATTTGAATCACACTGCAGACTCTCCTTCATCCTTGGCAAGAGCGATAATCAGTTGTGTGTTATTGGCATAGGACATCATAGTGACATTGTTTTTGCCGATGACATCTGCCAGAGGGTGCATATAGATGCTAAATAACTTAGGGCTTAACGTAGATCCTTGGGGCAACCCCTGGGCCAGTGTCAGAGCTATGAGAACCAACCCACCGCAGGCCAACTTGCACAGGAGCAGGATGATCATCTTT
The DNA here is from genome assembly GCA_963921515.1 of Calotriton arnoldi. Lineage (NCBI taxonomy): Eukaryota > Metazoa > Chordata > Amphibia > Caudata > Salamandridae > Calotriton > Calotriton arnoldi. Next base: position 779,129 of record CAWUFW010004273.1, on the reverse strand, counting down.
CCCAATACCCCTTCCGCAACACAACTGAGCCAAAATAGTATTCAGGTTCATAAGCGTTCTGAAGTGGGAAAGGGGATGGGGAGAGAGAGAGAGAAGAGACAGTTCCTTCTTCTAAGTTATTTTCCTCTTTACTGTTGTGCATTAATGTAAGCCTTTTCTTGTGATGTATAGGAACTGAAAGAAATAAGAATAAAAATTATGTACATCCTACTCTGCTCTCCTGTTATTTAAATAACTGCTTTAAACACTTCTGCATACCCTATCAATCCTTGGCTTTTGCTCCTCTTCTAATATTTTATTTCAACTTCTTTTCTAACTTTAATTTCAACATATATACATATTGCAAAATTCATGTCTCTTTTCTACTTCAGTTGTTCTACAATTCAATGACCAATATATACATATTCTTTTCTTTCAGTAAGGTACTTGCGTGACCAGGAGGACTACAGAAGGCCGTTCAAGCCGGACTAATGCTGACAGGTAAGATGTGCTGATTAAACTTCTTCTCAAATTAATATTTCAGGAGATTATCTTGTTTTGTTGTGTAGTTATCAATGCTTTCAATTTCAACACATTACTTTGAGGTAGCGTTTCTACTCTGATTCTACTCAGTTGCACTAGTAGAGCACTGAGTTCAGACTCAACTTCTCTGTACGCTCTGAATTGAGACACTACTCGGAATCGCGAGAGTGCTCTATTAAGAGACACTAACTTTCACTGAGTTACAGGATTACAGTGACGGTGCCGAGACAGCAGCCAACAACGCCACTACGGTGACTAATCTTTTGCGATGACAAGGGTTGACGGGATCCTTCTTCTCTAATCTCTTCAGGTGCAATGAGCATTCCTCAAGAAGCCTGCGATTCACATTCCAGATAGAATCGGCAAGTGGAAACACTAGTGCGCTAACTGGAGAACTGGGTGGCAGACATCTTACGTTTCCAACACTGCCAGCTCAGTCTCCATTCATTGTTTTTTTTTATGTGTGACAACACTGGCAATTATAGGATCTTGACAGTACCCATTCTCAAGGAGGGTTCCTCCAACCGTGGTTTGGTTGGAAACTTGCTGTGAAAGGCTTTAACCAAATGTGGAGCATGAACATCATTGTGGTTTTCCCAAGATCTTTCATCTGGACCATAGCCTTTCCAGTCTATCAGATAGTAAAGAACACCTTTAACCTTTTTTTAATCTAAAATTAGTTTCACCTCATATTCCTTACCACTTTCCATCATCAGGGGTTCAGGGGAAGTAGAGATTCTCAAACCAGGCTGACATTTTTTGAACAGTGAAACATGAAAGACTGGATGACTCTTGGTATGTTCTGGAAGTGTTAAACGGTAGGTCACTGGACTGATTCTTTTCTCTATCGAGTACGGACCAACAAAACTTGGTTGGAATATACCGTCTCCTTTTAACTTCAAATTCTTTGTGCTAAGCCAGACCTTATCTCTAACCTGTTTTTTTTTTTTTTTCTCTTTTGTCAGCAAAAAATGTATATTGATCTTTAGCAAGTGATAAGTTCTGTGTGGCTGATCGATGAATGGGCCAAATGCTGAACTATGTCTTGCACAGCTGGTACCTCAATGTTTCCGAACTCGACCAAGGAATTAGGATGCCGACCATAGTTCATGTAAAAGGGTGAATAACCAGTAGAAACATTCTTCGCATTGTTGTGGGCCAATTCTGCTGTCCATAGATAGTCTGGCCAATCTCCTTCCTGGTCTAACAAAAACAGTCTAAAGTATTGCTCTAACTCTTGATTGGTTCTTTCAGTTTGCCCATCAGTCTCAGGATGGAAACTCGTTGAATAGCGAGACTCTATATTAAGACCACTAGTGAATGCTCTCCAGAATTTGGACACAAATTGAGTTCCCCTATCTGTAATTATAATTTTTGGTATGACATGAAGACTAATTATGTGTTGGTTAAATTGCTGTGTTAGTTGATTAGCTGTGGGTACACCTTTGATGAGAATTAAAAGTGTCATCTTAGTGAATGTATCTACACAAACTAGAATTACGTTAAATACTAGACTGGAGGGTAAGTTTACTATTAGGTCTAAAGACACAGTGTGCCATGGATAAGGTGGGGTGGGTAAAGGCTGTAATAACCCCTTAGGGGCCTGTCTTTCTGACTTTCCCCGAGCACAGACCTCGCAGCTCATTACATACTGGTGAATATCCTTGATCATTAGTGGCTACCAGAACTTTCGCTTCACCAAATCCTCAATTTTCAAAATTCCTTTGTGTCCTGCCAAAGGACTGTTGTGACACTCATTCAAAGCTTGGGATCGTAATTCAGCAGTAGGTAGGTATAAGGCTCCATTTTGATAAGGCAATTGTTCTCGAACTTCTCTTATTGGATCTTGGCTTGCCCATGCTTCCACTTCTTCTGGGGTTAAAGATTGGATCACTTGTTCTTCTAAGGTTCCTTTGGAGATTGCTCCCACAATCTTTTCTTCCGGAATTATTTTCTGGTCTTCAACCGAGATTTTCAGATTTTCCATATCTAACCTGGACAAAGCATCTGCCTTCCCATTCTCATTTCCAGGTCGGTAAGTGATTATAAAATCTTAATCTGCAAAATACAGTGACCATCTGAGTTGCCGAGGAGTGAGGGTTCTGGCTGATCGTAAGAACTTCAAGTTTCTGTGATCAGTGAATACTGTTCCTGTGTGTCTCGCACCCATTAAATAGTGCCTCCATTTTATAAAAGCATCTTTAATAGCTAGCAACTCCTTTTTTGTTGTAGTATAATTTACTTCCGCTGGATTTAGTTTTCGAGAGCCATAAGCTACTGGATGTAATTGTCCAGTCATTTTGTGTCTTTGGGACAAGATTCCTCCAATAGCCAATTCTGACACATCAGTTTCTAAATAGAATGGTTGCGAAGAATCTGCATGGAGCAAGATTGGAGCTGAGGTGAAACTTTTCTTCAATGAGTCGAAGGCCTACTGTACATCCTACTCTGCTCTCCTGTTATTTAAATAACTGTTTTAAATGCTTCTCCATACCCTATCAGTCCTTGGCTATTGCTCCTCTTCTATTATTTTATTTAAATTTCTTTTCTTTCTGTAATTTCAACCTATATACATATTGAAAAGTTCTTGTCTGTTTTCTACTTCAGTTGTTCTACAATTCAATAATCAATATATACATATTCTTTTCTTTCAGTAAGGTACTTGCGTGACCAGGAGGACTGCAGAAGACCTTTCCAGCTGGACTGACGCTGACCAATAAGATTAATACTTATCTCCTTTTCTCCTGTTTTCTGAAAGGTGCTCATTAAACTTCTTCTTCTCAAACTAATATTTCAGGAGAGTATCTTGTTTCGTTGTGTAGTTATCAATGCTTTCAAATTCAGCACATTACTTTGAGGTAGCGTCTCTACTCTGATTCTACTCAGTTGCACTAGGAGAGCACTGAGTTGAGACTCGTCTTCTGTGCACGCTCTGAATTGAGACACTACTTAGAATCGCGAGAGTGCTCAATTAAGAGACACTAACTTTACTGAGTTATAGGATTACTGTGACGCTGCTGAGAAACTAAGACTGCGGCCAACGACGCCATTACCCTGACTAATCTTTTGCGACAACAAGGGTTGACAGGATCCTTCTTCTCTAATCTCTTCAGGTGAAGTTTGCATTCCTCAAGCAGCGCACGCTCCATATTCCAGAGAGAATGGGCAAGAGGAACACTAGTGCGCTAACTGGAGAACTGGGTTGGCAGACATCTTAATTTTCCAATGCTGCCAGTACATTCTCCATTCATTGTTTCTTGGTTTCTTTTGTAGTTTGGTCACTCTATGAGTGACAACACTACAATTATAGGATAGTGGGGAGGAACTCTCCTAAGGATCCTGACAGCCAGGGGAATCACTTCTGAGGCATAAGGAGTCTGGATTGCTTGGACGGTGCGATCTTGAAGGAAAGAGGCCAGCCACTGAAGAGCCAAGGAGCACACACCACAATTACGGAGCCATTTCAGCAGCAGGCCTTGAGAGGCACTATTGAATTCCGCACTTAGATCCAAAATGATCAAGGCTTCAGTGTGCCCTTTGTCTGCAATGGATCTAAGAGATTCTGCAGCCAATAGCAGTGCAGACTCTGTGCTATCTTGAGCCTGGAAACTGGATTGGGACTCATGAAACAGGTTGTCAGATTCTATAAAACGAGTCAGTTGAACATTGATATGTTTCTCTGCTACTTTGGCCAAAAAAGGGAGTAGTGAGATGGGTCTGAAGTTTTCTGGCAAGGCCATGTTTAGAGAGGGTTTTTTAAGAAGAGGCTTGACGATGGCATGCTTGGAGCTTTTTTGAATCATACCGGGAGAAAATGAGACTCTAAGAAGGTTGCTCAGTCCAGGCAGAATAAATTCCATAGCTTGTCTCAAAATCTTAGGAGAAGCAGGGTCCTTGGGGGATCCTGATTTAACCCTGGTGACCAAAGCCCGCAGTTCTTTCGGAGAGGGTTGGCTGATAATATGTACAATTCACTATTGTACATCAAGGTTCATGAAAATGATGTTCCCAAGTCCAGGAATCCCATTGACTATTTTGCTATCGGGATTGTGTGTGTACCTTTATTAACTGATTTCAAGGTCCAAATTCGCTATTATTTCTATGAGCACATTTTTTGACAAATTTGTTGGCATTAGATTGGAGCCTCAGGTATATCTCCTTCTGGACATAATGGTGAGAAAAGTGACTTGATAGGATTTTTTGACAGTGTCTTTGGTTTCAAATGGAGGGAGGTACAGGGTAAAGTGTATGCCTCACAGAAGGCCCTGACATTCTTGGTTGGCATCTCCAGCGATGCTTACGAATCATCCTTAAGCCGAGATGCGATCAACAAGTTTGATGCATGGATGAGAACACAGTGTGCTGTGTGAATTATTTGAAACAGTGTTGAAGTCACATGATCATGTTTTTGAGGACAAACTTGGGGAACTTAGGAAGGTTTGAGCATGAAATCAAATTTGAGGAAGGCTGTTTGCCTGTCAAACACAAATTAAGGTGTGTTCCTTTGAGTATCTAGTAAAACTTGGAGAACTTTCTTACTCAGTTGTGTTAGGATGGTGTAATAGAACCTGTGGAGTCACCGTTATAGAGCTCACGTACTGTGGTTGCTAAGAAAAGATATGGTGAGCTGAAGATGTGCATTGACCTCAGAAGCCTGAATAAGGCTATCTGACTGGATGGGCATCCTTTGATGAAAATTGAGGAAATGATGGTTACTTAAGTGGGGGCTAGTTTATGTGGTAAACTAGATATGATGTTGCGTACCACCAAGTAATGCTTGCCAAGGGTTTAAGACATCTTACAGCCTTTTTTACTCCTTGTGGTGCTTTTCATTTTTGCAGAATGTCCTTTGCCCTGGCGTGTGCTGCAAAAAAATTTCAGCATGTGATGGGAGACGTTTTGAGAGATGTGGAGGGCGTCTTGGTTTTCCAGGATGACATTTTAGTCTTTAGCAAGGATTACAATGAACACGTGGTGAGGTTGAATGCAGTACTGAGTGCATTGAGTGAGAGAGGTCTGAGATTGAGAAAAGACAAGTGTAAGTTCTGTGTGCAAGAAGTGGAGTATCTTGGAAATGTCATTTCTAGGGAGGGCATTGGCCTATGTCCATAGTTGATTAGGCCATTGGAGTAATGGGTAACCCCATAGAATTGGGAGAAACGTCAGGCTTTCTTAGGTATGTGTGAGTACTATACAAAATGTATTCAGAATGTTGCTACCAAGGTTGAGCCCCTAAATGCCTTATTAAAATGCTAAGTTTGTGAGAGGTCAATCTCAAGAAAATGCCTTTAGGGAAGTGAAGAGAGAATTATCCAATCCTCGACTTCTCAGTCCAAATCAACCGGGAAAGCCTGTGGTGATCACAGTGGATACCAGGAATGATGGTTTTTGGGGCTGTTTTGCTGCAAGCAAAGGTCAGCATGAGCATGTGAGTGTATTTGTTTGACAAACATTGAAGCCTCAGGAAAAGCTTTATTCTGTGATAGAATGAGAAATGCTTGCTTGCTCTAAGGCGGTTGAAAGTTTTAAGGCTTGTGTGTGGAGAGTGACATTTTTTGCGAACCATCCATAAACCATTGGTACCCATAATCAGTGGCTATAACGTTCATTTGACAAAAGCTACTTAAAGTTTGGTTAGAATAAGTGTGAAGCTTCTAGAGTATAATTTTGAAGTCAAGGTCATACCTGGGGGCAGGAATAAGAAGGCAGATTGTCTGTCTAGAATTCCTTGTTCCTTGGAAGAACTAGATGTGAACCTGGAGAATCAACAGGAGAGGATTGTTTGGTAGCTAGTGTGGTTTGGAGTGAGGAAAAGTGTGTGAGAAAACATGAATGGAGGAATGCACTGGAAGATGATATGGTTTTGGGGAAGGGTTGTGGAGGATGGTTGGCCTAAAGAGAAGAATCTTTCTGTGGAGTTGCAGTCTTACAGCAAGATCCAGACTGAGTTGTCTGTAGAGTCTGAGTTATTATTTAGGTCAGGCAAATTATTCCCTCCTATTGTCATCAGAGGAAAGTTGTTGCGTCTTATGCACAAGGGTCATTTGTGTATAACTCTTAATTTGAAGAGACTCATGGAAACCTATTGGTGGCCTGGGATGGATAGAGATGTGGAGGATGTGGTTGTGAGATGTTCTACGCATTCGCAGAATGACAAGAACTTGAAGTGTTGCCCACCACCAATGCGTGAGGTGAGTTGTCAGGAAAAGGTTTGGGAGAAATTCAGCATTGATTTTTTGGGACCTTTTCTTATCTTACTGAATGTACAATGGTTTGTTATTGTGCTGGTTGATCACTTGTAAAAGTGGCTAGAAATAAAAATTGTGAATGAGACTAGTACTTAAGTGGTTGTTACTTTTCTTACAGATGTCTTTGCTAGGCATGGTTTCCCTTCCGAAACTGTTTCAGAATACAGTGTGCTATTTGTGTCCACTGAGATGAAAGAATGTCTACATTGTATGGGCATAAAACATAAAAGATGCAATTTATATCACTCCCAAAGCAATAGCCAAGGAGAAAGGATAAACAGGTTGGTGTTGGAGTGCATTGGGGTGCTGTCATTGAGGGTGTGAATGTTGCTAATGCGGTTTGAGCGATGTTATGGTCTTATTGTAATACACCAAATAGTGTCATTGGTATTTCTCTCTTTGCGGCATTGAGGGGGAAAACAGCGTATGATTTACTCAAACCTTCTTGGTTAATTAAGTTATCCTAAATAAGTGATTGTGTGATTTGTAAGAGTAAGAAGGTTCGTTCTAACATTTAAGTGCTCAGAGTAGGAGCAAAATAAGGTTTTATGTGGTCAAAGGGACTAGGGTGCAAAACCTGGTAACAGGAGATTGGGTGCATGTCAAATTACCTGCATGCAAAGTAATGAAAGTCAGGTTGAAGTTTGGTTTTCCATTCCAGGTGGAAGAAATAAGTGAGGATGGCTGTGCTGTAGTGGCCAGTGGTGTAATGTGCCACGTGTGGTCAAGGTGCAGGAAACTACCAGGAGAGATCTTGGCTTTGGCTTTCTCGGGCTGGAAAAAGAGAATGAGCATGATGTGGTCACATGTAAAAGGTTTCAAAATGACAGCCATGCTTTGGCTGGTGCACAGAGTTAACGTGCCAAGCGTTCATGTAGATTTCCGAAGAAATGTGTAGATTTTATTTTGGAGTAGGAGTTTATTCTCCCTCTGTATGTAGCTGTCAATTCAGTTTTGAACATGTTATTATCTTTACATCTTATTGTTTTTGTGCTTTTTAGAATTAGAATTCCTTTTGTTTGTTTTTTGACTCTTTGTTTAATGTGCTTGTTGGAAGAGGAAAGGTGTGTTACATCTAGGCCATTGCAGTCTTTATGATGAGCTTGTGAGCCTGTGCTCACGGTCTATGGTGGCATGTGGAATGGGGGGCCATTGGTGACTTCGTGAGGTGGGTGGTTAACAGACCAGGGGCTCGGAGGACGCAGGTTGTCTCCCTTCCTTCTTTGTACTTCTTCTTACAATAAACGATTCTGTGGAACATCATTCGTGTCCGTGTGCTTACTGCTTGCCTCACACCACACTGTACTGCACAGCTAGGGTCAGGAAACTGGCCCGTGTGGCATCCCCTCATCCAACTGGCAGGTCTGGGTGAGAACCAGCCGGCTTCAGGCAGGGGATGACTGACATCCATGACAAGGTCTCTGCACGAAGCGAAATGTACCCGCTGATGCATAAGAACGGATTTCTAAATGCTAGTGACTGAGTCTCTGAGAATTTTCTTCTGCATAAGGCATGAATTGAATATATTTCGATAGTCTCTGTGAATTATTTGACAGTTTTGAGGAAACAGTGAACCATGACTTTCAAATGTATTATCTTATGCGTTACGTGACTATTAAACTAAAGAAAAGAATCATAGTGGAACAGATAAATTACCCACAACAAATGCCGTTGAATTCCGCCCCAGGCATCACATCAAACAACATGATGCTTTCAGAAGGTAATGAATTATTTAGAGGTTTTCATTTCCAACATTCATCGCATTCAAACATTAGCCAATTTTCAAATGCCACAATATATAATATTATGTAACCTATTTCAGATTCAGAGTAATAACCATAACGTTTACATTTTAATCTAGAAAAAAAGCATTTTAGCAATATTGTAAAAATGCTATATCATGACACTAATTGGCAATAAATATCGTGCATGTTCATAATTACTCCTGCCTCAGGGCTGTCTGCTTATGAGTTTTGGAAATGTTTCTCGCTACATGGTATTACTTAAACCATCCCCTCAAGTGCTGCAGGCCTAATAATATAAATATTTTAATGGCCAAACAGATATGCAATTTTTATTGAGAGATTGATTAGCTCAAATTGGCAGATTAAACTGTCGAAGGATATATATATGTCTATCGCCGACAAACTGTGATTCCATCATATCCTATTTATAAAATGGTTTATAAAAAATATCAGAAAAGATTATTTCTTTTCAAATAAATACAGACTCGTGTTAGTTGTCAAACCAGAACTCACAGTGCGTGTTCAGATTACCGAGCTTCACAGAAAGTTGTCAGAGAGGAAGGAACAAATGTTGCACTAGAACTGGCATCGTCAAAAAGCAAGTGCTGTAGTGATGGTCAATTGAACCCCGAAAGGTACATGCCTTTCTCGTGTAAAATGCCTTCACCCACTTTTGATGTCAGGAAGTTACTGAGAGTAATCTCACTCCTCCATTGGCACCGTAACAGTGCTGCATATGAAAAAGATATACAAGGATACCAATGGTGGGGGACCTACTTAGGGATGACTTAATATTTAAAAGAAAGCTTTAGGCCTGTCAAAAGCGGGTATTTTGATAGGTCGAATTTGCAGTTTTAAAACTGCACAGCCAGGCTACAATGGTAGGCCCTCAGTCATATTTGCACTATAGCTGTAGTGGGTGGCACAATGGGTGCTGCAGTAGCGTAAAAAACCAAGAGCATTAGTCCCAAAAAATGGGGGTGATCATACAAAAAGATGCATTTTTCTACACGCATAGTTTTCACTACAGTTGCAATACAGTTGACAATTTCAAGACCAAATCAGTGAGATAGTATGGGGGATGCAGTCCTGCACAGTGACGATACCGAATCTTATTATGTTACTGCTGAAATTGATAAAGCAGAGATAGAAGCAAAATGCTCTAGTCATCTCTGCTGCCAGACTGCCCTTCATTTAATAGGGTGCATAGTGTATTAAAGAATGGGACGTTCTCTAAAAATAGGCTTGCTTTCTGGCTATTTGCAGCCAACCTCTGGTGTATCTTGGAGACACTTTCTGGTATCTTCTGATGAATGTATGCAGGATTAGTCCACAGATTGCAGAATTGATCTGGTTTGCTAATCCCCTGATTCCATAGGCACTTGAAAATCAATCACTTGGTAGTACTAGTAGGGACAGTAAGCTGGAATGCATTTACATGAATCACATCCCTCTGCCAATGTGGTACATTCCCTCTCTATGTTCCCCACCAGGCTGATAGAGCAGAGGGGTGTTGCTGCAGGTGGAATAGGCCTCCTATCACAGAATACGAGAGCCACAATAACTCTGCGAATTGGGAGTCATTCACCCAGACATTTCAGCCGATGAAAACAGTCAAAAGGTCTGGGCAAACTTCCCTGGGGGAAAGAAGAATGAACAATTATCAGGGGGGACATGAGCAGTGTTCTCCCCTCCAATGGTAATTCCTGACAGAACCTTCACCATATTCCTCGTAAAGCCTGGTAATTCTACTCCTCCCCTGGAGTTTTTGATGCTCCTGGTATAGGTATCACTTTCTATGAGAAAACTTGCACAAAAAGTGTGCATGTTTTGCTGAGTTTTATTACCAAAACCAATATAGACCACAGGATTTCTTCCATTTTCATTCATATACAACTTTAAAAACACAAAATGTGAAGTTTAAGAAAACTCTTCACAAGGTTAAAAATCAAAGAACTTTGCAACGTCCAAGGGGAATAAACCTGTTTACTACCTAGTGTTAGTATACTATCCTTTAAAACACAGGACAAAGATGCTGAGTTTAAAATAGAAAATTACAAAGGGTATATAAAGGACATTTTATATTTTGATGCAATCTTGAACGGTATCACAGTTCATGACTTATCGCTTTAATCAGAACGGCTAGGACAGCAGTAGCTAAATGAAAATGACTGACATCTCTTTGCACTAACTTAGTCACACAGCACTGGCAACATCGTCCCTATTGTGTAGGATTTTGTGAATGATGATGAAGGTATGATTGTTAAGGACATACACCCCTCAATCAGTACAAAGACATATCTTGATAAGATAGTGACGAAAAAAAGATTTTCTCCTGAACATTACAATGTATGCGCAAAAAGAGAGAACCTGAGTATTACTCGAGGAGAGAGAACACATCTGCATCGTGTACTGTTCTTTTGAAAGCAACTGCTATTGTTCAAGGAAGAGAGATGTTGTTTAATTGTGATTGGTTGGTTAACTCTTGAAAATGTTATATCCATCTTGAAATGGTGCATTCTCTTAAATTGTTCATCAAAACCCTCTTGGATGAGAAGTGTCAGTTTGCAGCCTTCTGTCTTCTGATAGCCTTTCTGTCATGCACAATTGTAGATCATGCTACCTCTTGCTGGTCTCATCCACTGTATGGTTTGTGACTTATTCAGTGGCGATCTGCTGGATGCAAGCACACAAAAGTTGATGGGAGGAATCCTTGCAATTAAGTCTAACCACTGACAATATGTCGGGATACCATTCCAAACCATCATTGTTTTTCCCTCCATGCCACCTCAATTTGGACTTAGCCATATGCAAATCAGCCTTCACCATGCTCCAATAGGAACAGTCCAGCTGTAGCTGCAAATTCTCCCCCAATCCTCCATTTCACCTGTTCTGCCCCTCTACTACCTGCATCAAGGGCCTCAACAAAGCCCATACACCCATTCAACCCCTGCTCCAAGCAAGTGATAAATGGGTGCAGATTTGGGACTGTACAATTCCTTGTAATGGAGGAAAACACATGAATTTTTGCCCCGTATTCCTGGGTCCACATTTTATTGTCATTCGTAGGAAAATAACATATATTCTCTCTATTTTGGTGCAGGGATGGCCCTCTGAATTCTGAGTCAAATTACAAGGAACTCCTATTGTGCATTCCTTGATCACAAAAACATTTACTCCATAGACAAAAGCTGTGCATGTCGTCATGAACCCTAGACAGTTGCAGAAATGGCAGGGAACTCCACCGCACTATGCAAGGAGTAACAGCAGAGCTCAGTGCCCAGTCAGAACCTTGGGTGGTTAAGTTCTGATGAACTTATACCAAAGGGAGTCACCATTCCTGAGTGGAGATGGAGAGAAGGGAAGTAGGGGGTACTCTTGTCGTGTGCTACTCTGCTTGTGGGAGGCAGGGTGTCCTCATCTTGATGCCCTCACACACCCCGAAGGATGTCATGCTTCATCATTGGGCTTTTGCTGCTCGTCGGGCCGGCGCTGCAATGCCCTACGGGTCCCTCGAAGGGTCTCTTTTTCAAAGATCTTTTGATGAAGCCGTATCGGTGCGTGGGTGTAAGTGGCAGTGAAGTCCTAGAAAGTGTATTAAAAAATGGCTGGAGGGAGAGTGATTAATTTTTAATAAAGTGATCCCTCTGTCATTATTAAAACAAAGTGTATGGAGCTGCTTTAAGGGGTATTATGTCCCTTGGTAGCTGGGTGATTATATGTCCCTAGTGGGCATATGTTATGGTCAACATGTTTCGCGCTTCAGTGGTCTCAGGGGGAGATCCAGGGCGCTTCATCAGGACCGAATAAGAGAGTTATATCTACAGTGGCGCGAAAAGTTCGGTGCCGGCGGAGACAGCGAGAGGCACACAGGTGACACAGCCCAGATGCACCGAGTGAACCCTCTCAAGTGACCCTCACTGATCTCATGGGATCTTACCCTACCTACTGAGGGAATCTCTACTCCTTTCATTTATCCGGGGGCACCGAAATTTTTGGGCCACTGTAGATATAACTCTCTTATTTGGTCCTGACGAAACGCCCTGGATCTCCCCCTGAGACCACTGAAGCGCGAAACATGTTGACCATAACATATGCCCACTAGGGACATATAATCACCCAGCTACCAAGGGACATAATACCCCTTAAAGCAGCTCCATACACTTTGTTTTAATAATGACAGAGGGATCACTTTATTAAAAATTAACCACTCTCCCTCCAGCCATTTTTTAATACACTTTCTAGGACTACACTGCCACTTACACCCACGCACCCATACGGCTTCATCAAAAGATCTCCGAAAAAGAGACCCTTCGGGGGACCCGTAGGGCATTGCAGCGCCGGCCCGACGAGGAGCAAAAGCCCAATGATGAAGCATGACATCCTTCGGGGTGTGTGAGGGCATCAAGATGAGGACATCCTGCCTCCCACAAGCAGAGTAGCACACGTCAAGAGTACCCCCTACTTCCCTTCTCTCCATCTCCACTCAGGAACGGTGACTCCCTTTGGTATAAGTTTAATTTCGGGAGCACGGGTCACCGGACCTTTTAGAATAGCTCCTAGAGTCCCCCTCTTTTGATAAATAGGATAAGTTCTGATGAACCCAGTTGTAAAGGGAGAGCCCAAAGTGATATGAGAAAAGGCATTTACTTCTGATCTAATGATTATACATGCAGTGGTGGCACCTGGGTTTTTTTTCTTCAAAAAACTTTATTGAAATTGAAGCATTGTACAGATATGCATTCAGTTATGCAGTTTGACAACTAGATACTGTAGATATTGACATTTAAGCGGCACATAGACAATGCAAGGAGCATAGCGCTTTTCTCGGCATGTAAACAATCGGTTTTGCAGACTTATGTGTGAGGCATGATGGCACCTGGGTTAGAGGTAAACTAACCTTGGGTTTTGGTCCTCCACTTCTCCCATATTTTCTTACTTTTATCCTTCTATTTTTCTCCTATTTCAGCTTGTTGTAGATTGACCAGAAACTCTGATCTTTCCTCTTTGTCCTTCACATTTTTCCCCTACGCCTCTATTTCTTTTCTATACATTTCTTTCATACACTTTCCATTCCCTTTTTTCTCTTTCCAGACAGGCCAATAAACGGATGTTCTGGAACGGAGGGGCGATCCAGTCAGGTCCAGCAGTTAATATTGAGCTGTATACGGGATCTGGGCTGGCCCTAGTGAAATGTGCTGGTAGTACCCAGTGCAATTTGGACTCTAGGACAGCTAAAGTGGTGTCAACACTTTGCATGCTTGGTGTTCATAGCACCAATATGCAGGGGCTGAAGAAGGCCTCTTTTTTTCATTACCAGCTGTTGCCATCAGAAATGCCTCACTTAAAAGGCCAGCAGCGCTCCTTTTGTTCTAGTCTCGTGATGGCTGGGACCTAGCTGAACACCGACACCTTGATGCACATGTCATTGAGGAAACAAACATACCCAGCTTTCTGCTGCACAAGTACTTCAGAGACAAAAATATGATTATGGGACAGATGTAGGACTGTTCCGAGCCCTGTATTTAAGAGTTATGCTTATACTTTAAGAATTCCAGCTGCATTTGTCTATCACAGAATGTATGCTATTTCCCATCTATATAGCACATACTAATAATTGTTTATTACTACACAAAGCACCTTTTTAGCAACCGTATAATAATGAGAAAAAGCAGCAGTGTCCACAATTTATGTTATGCAGTTCCCTGATGCAGGTTCATTATTCCCTGAGTTATATTACAAGGATTGTAACTCTTGTGACCTGCAGGAAACCCAAGGACCTCTGCAACAAAATCATAGACATAAAATCGACATTACTATTCGCTGGAACATGATTGCTACACGAATATCTCTGCAGCAGATGCCTTGGCTTAAACCCATAAGAAATTTTAAAAATGCACCCTGTTTGTGACCAATTAAGACATTCAGAGCAGGTTTACTATCACGTGTTTCCTTGTTGCCAGTTTCTTTTGAACAGAGTTGTTAAAAAATAAATGTCTCCCCATGACTTCCTCCCTCATGACTCCATCCCTTTGTTCTGCCACCACTTGATGGGCCAATTTATGGGATCCTGAATAGTTGTTTTTTCCATTTCCAACATTGCTATTGTATTTCATTACTTTATGGACATTGTTATACTAAAATTAACACCTGCACTTACAGTCTCTTTCAAAAACCTCTGCTGGTATTCCATGTGCATCACATAGTACAACACTATATTTTAGATGGGAGTTCATAGCTGAATCAAGCAGATTATATTAAAGCTATTTAGCAGATATGTGACTGGGTGGATGGATGAATGGACGAGGAATGGATGGGTGTATGAAGGGGTGCATGGTTGATTGGTTGGTAGACAGCAGGGCCAGACTGGCCGTAGCGGGCACCGGGCATTTCCCCGGTGGGCCTTAGTGGTGGGGGCCAGTTTTGTGGCTGCAGGGTCTGCTTTTCCTACAGGGTGCCCGTTTTGCAGCAGTAAACATATAAGGGTGAGAAAGTATAGACAGCAAGGAAGAGGGGGGTATTGCTGAGGAGGGATAGAGATGCAAAGTGAAACATCAAGTTAGAAGCAGAGAAGTCACACATAAATAACATTAAAGGAAAGGGGAGACAAATACAGAGAAAGGGAAACAGAGAGAGAGGGGGAGAGTAATGGAGAAAGATGGGGAAAGAGGTGCAGAGGAAAAGAGGACAGGATACTAACAAAGAGAAGAGGAAGCAAGAGACACTGTGAAGAGAGATAATGAGGAAGAGAATGAGGAGAAAGAGGAATAGGGTGAAAAGGAAGCTCAAGTGCCATTTTGTTTGTCAGTCCAATATAGCCGATATGCAATCAAAGATATTGCATCTCCATGGCAAATACTTGTGAAAATAAAGCCTTCATTGCACACCATGGGGGATATGTACTAGGAAGTGGCGGAGTGTGTCGTTAGCCTCCTTGGTTTAACAACGCGCTCCGCCGCTTCTGAAACGCAAGGCTGCACCATATTTACAAGAATGTGGTGCAGCCTTGCATTTCCCCCTGCGATGGCGCAAAGTTTAACAACTTAGCGCCAATGCAGGCACCCTTGCACCAGAATGCAAGGGTGTCTGTGTGCAGGGGAGGATTGGTTATGTGTAGGTTCATGCAGCACACAAGAAAGTTACAAAATGGCATTTTTTAAAAGGTTTGTTTATGTACAGGAAGGGACAACTTCCTGTACATAAACAAATCATGGAATTTTGCTTTTTCCATGGGTGCTGCACAAGACAGCACACATGGAAAAAGCAAAAACGAGGAGAAATAATGCATTTCTCCTCGTTTCGCGAACTTAAGACCAGGATTTTCCTGTTCTTAATTTTGGCGCTGCCTCCTATGTACGCCACCCTTGTACATAGGGGGCAGCGTCAAATACAATGGGTGTTGCGGTGGAACGCCCACCACAACACCCACTGCACGCCCCTTTCACGCTAACCATAGCGTGAAAGGGTGCCTTATGTACAAGGCAGCGTTAAGCCATGTTAAGTGGCTTAAAGCTGCCTTGTACATAAGGCGCAGCCCCTATCACCACCACAACGTCCGTAAAAGTGATGTTGTGTTGGCCATAGGGGCTTGTATATATGCCCCCATGTTTCTTCCTCATATAAGCGTATATACATGAAGCACTAATGAACTGCATGCTCTTGCTGGAGCAGGAATCAATTGAAATAAAATGATTTAACATCTCTATCTGACACCAAAAAGGGTAGATCTCTGCTCTCAGTTACTCGCATGAGTTCCCTCTCACTTCTCTGCGACAGACCTATGCTATTGTGCATGAGAAGATCAGGACCTATACGTCACAAAAATCAATAATCCCAATACTATATCTAAGTTCAGTCATTAATGAGAATTTTAAGGGTTTTATTTTCATTAAGAGGTTTAGTAAGATAACCTTTCTCTTTTTGTTCAATTAGTCAAAAAGGCAGCAATCAAATTACAGAATTGATAGTAAACATATTGGTTAAAGCAAATCATTAAATATGCAATACAACGCATTCCATAATGGAAAGAATCCATGTTCTAAAGAATGAGGTGAGAATAGGTGTTAGCAGGAACCCATTAAGAGTTCAAGTTCAAAAGTCAAGAGAGAGTGCGCAGGAAGGTCAAATTTAATTTAATCATTATCAGCTGAAACTTTTCATAATGAGAGGTTCACAAAAAGCAAAATGATCATGCAGCAGCAATCAGCAACACAGGACAGGCAGAATTGCAAATCAGTATTCAGCATAAAGCTGTTAGCATTCAGCTTCAGTGCAGACAAATGGTATAGGCAAGAGCATAAAGCGTCTTGGTGTTAGGGTCTGGAAAGAATCAGGAAAGAAGTGGGGTAAAAGTCTGATCAAAAGCATCTGGTAAAAGCGTGGTTATCTACTCTAGGGACACGCATTAATATAAAGAACTGAAAGAAATGTTGCAGTTCGTTCTGTATCCTCTCCTTCCTGTCAATCAATAGGCTTTCGAGTCTTCTTGAGAACAGTCTGGTCTCCTCCTTTCCCACATTCCTTCTCGCTAAGCTTACAAGGAATTACCTTGAAGAATGATACACTATCTTTAAACTGTGGTTACATATGAGGCCTTTCAATTCTTAGACCTCCATTCCCATGGATATGAGCACATTCTAACCTTCTAATGAAATAAATTATATTTTAGGCTAAACAATACACTTATGTGAAATCGAAACATTTGCTGCGATGAATATTATTCAGCACCACATTTCTTCATTGTAAATTGGAAAAGAAATAGGTGGAACTATTAACATTCTCTATTCATGCACTGTATTTAGTGTGTGAAATAATATGAAGTCATTCTATTCAATGTTAAAGTGTTTATAGCAAAACATTTCAAAATGTTATCATTAATCTAGTACATTCTTTAATGCAATATGGTGTGATGCTTTAAAAAAAAACTTGTCAGGGTGAGATCAATTATCAAGCATTTGGTGCACTCTCAGCACATTTAGCTTTGCTGCTGAAATAATGAAACTTGCTTTAACATTTTGAGGATAGGAGTACTAGTAGATATAACTATGTACTCCATATTTTGCACATTTTAATGTTGTGTCAATTCAAAATCGTGCACGTTAATATTGCATAAATGTTGTTAACCATATTAATTTTACATTTTAATAGACTGTTTTATCACTCTCTTGACTACATACCGGGAGACTTCTCTGGAAAATAATCTATGTATGAGCCCCCTCTCACTTTCCAAGGGGGCAACAGGAAGAAACAAACAATAACTCTGTATCTTTCTTTTCCGTCAATGGAAAACAAATACGTTTGTTGGAATGTCATGTCATTTTGCAACAGTTGAGGAGCCCCACCCTGGCATGCCAAAGCCTGTGCTACCCGCACCGCAGGTCCTCTGTAAAAGCCCGCTTTGAAGTTAACCAACAGTGCTGATGGTGCATTTTGGCACTATGTGTAAGATTGGGAAACCCATACCCTTGTTTTCAGCGACAGAATGAGCATGTTGCAGGTCAGTCAAAAAATGGGATACATTTTGTAGGACTTGGCCTTTTTGGCTAAAGTTCCCTAAACCTTTTGAGTTCCCCCTAGACCGTTTTCCTGACATAGAGTTGCCAATTTAGATGCTTTGGGTACTTTGCCACTGCTGAGCAGTGTCAAAGTACAAGTGTTCCCTGAGTAAAGTGCAATGGTAATTGGTTGGCCATGATTCTTATGTTTGCCTTACTAGTAAAGTCCCTAGTGATGTGCACTGTGTGTGCCAGGGCTAGTAATGCAAAGGTGCACGGAGAAGGGAACTCAGGCCTGCAGTGTAGGGCCTGCGCGCAGTTTGCTAAGTTAGCATGTTGTCCTGACAAGTGCAACCACTTGTCAGGCCTTACTTTCCCTTTTGCGTACACAGTGGGCCCCCTGTGGTAGGTCCAGGTTAGCCCCTGGGCAGGGTGCAGTGTAAGTAAAAGGCAGGACATATACTGAGGTGTGTGTTATGTCCTGACAGTGAAAAACACTCCCTTTCGTTTTTCACTGGTGAAAGGCCATCCTGCCCATAGGACAGAATGGGGGAGGCTGGGTATTGTGTTTGTTAGCCTAGTTTCCCATAAGTTTAAAATGGAGAGGTGAAGTTTAGTATGTATGAACTCACAGTGTCATAACACATCTTTCTATGAAAGTGGTTTTGTCACTGTGTGTTCAGAAACCACTCTTTTAGAAAGTGGCTGAGTTTTGTGCTTTAAGCATTTCTGTGTGTCTCTGCTGAATGTGGATTGACTGGATCTGAGAGGGGAGAGGAGCTGGGGGAGGTCTTGACCCAGGGAGAGGTTGAGATGGCTCTAGGCTGACCTGCATCTGGAGACTAGGCGGAGGAGAAGCCCCGGGAGGTGAAGGCGCCTGGGTTGCGGCTATAAAACAATTGACCCATCTCCGGCTGAGTGATTAAGGATCCAGACCCCCAGTATCAAAGGGAGAAAGGTGACACTGGGAGGGAGACACCCAGAACTGATTTAGGCAGGGGTCAGGGACCCCTGAGCACAACGAACTTCAAAGACATTTAGGGGTATAACTATGAGAGCTGAGACCCCTGAACATTGGAATAGAAATGGATTGAGACTGAAAAGGCTTGGACCCATTTTGTGGTCAAGAGGAACCTCTGCTAAGGAAGGAACAACTGAAGAGACTGCTGGGAAGGACCGACCCTTGCTTCGTGATCTGGGGCTGGTCTGCAGTTTGTTGTTTTAACCAAGGAAGAGGCTGTTGGGACTGTGCTTTGTGCGTTGGGTCCTCCTGCTTGAAGAAGACTGTGCTTTGTGCTGTGTGTTGTTACCCCAAGGGCCAGCGGTGAGCTGGCTCCCTGTTTGGA
Source organism: Calotriton arnoldi (assembly GCA_963921515.1). NCBI lineage: Eukaryota > Metazoa > Chordata > Amphibia > Caudata > Salamandridae > Calotriton > Calotriton arnoldi. The sequence goes on along the minus strand of CAWUFW010004273.1, from coordinate 759,774 downwards.
AACACAGGAACATAAAAGTTTCCGGAGAAGTTTCAAGCCACGCGGTGGGCGTGTGTTGTGGCAGCTTGAGACCCTCGGAAGGTGTGCCCTGTGATCTTGGACACACGGAGGAGAAGTGAGACTCGGACGCGCTGGGTGCTTGTCGTGGTGCACAGGAGGCGTTGGTGAAGAGCGCCTGGTCAACGTGTGCACCGAAGGTGAAGTGAGTCTCGGACGCGCTGGGTGCGTGTCGTGGTGCACCGCAGGCGTTGGTGAAGAGCGCCTGGTCAGCGTGTGCATCGGAGGTGACGTGAGACTCGGACACGCAGGGTGCGTGTCGTGGTGCACCACAGGCAGTGGTGAAGAGCACCTGGTCAGCGGGTGCATCGGAGGTGAAGGGAGTCTCAGACGCGCACGGTGCGTGTCGTGGTGCACAGGAGGCGTTGGTGAGGAGCGCATCGTCAACGTGTGCATCAGAAGTGGAGCGAGTCTAGGATGCGCAGGGTGCGTGTCGAGGTGCACCGGAGGTGCTGGTGAAGAGCGCCTGGTCATCGAGTGCACCGGAGGAGAAGTGAGGCTCGGACACAGTGAGCGTGTCGGGGTGCGGCCGAAGGCGTTGGTGAAGAGCGCCTGGATATCGGGGCACCAGAGTTGGAGTAAGTCTCAGCGAAGCAGTGCGTGCTGTGGTGCAACCTGGGACTGTGGAGGTGATCGGCTGATCATCGTGTGCACCGGAAGAAAGTGAGCCTCTGCAGCGCGGTGTGCATGTCTTGGTGTCAACTGAGACTGCAGGAAGGAGTGCCTGGTGAACGCGCACTCGGAGTCGACGTGAAGTCCTATCAGCGTTGTGTTTGTGGCTTCGTGCCAGAGGAGACCCTGAGGGTGCTGTGGTGAACTTGCACCCGGAGTAACGTAATCTCAGAGGCGTGGGGTACGTGTGCCCTGCGGCCGCCTGAGACCTTCCTAACAGTCGCGGCCCGGACCGGCAGCCCCGGAGGAGCTGAGCTGCCTGGCCGAGCCGCTGAGGCCCACTGAGAAAGTTCTGCACGGAAGGCCCAGTTCGCTGAAGGAGAAGAGGAGAGTGGGATCGCGCCCCCAGGTAACGTGGATCACTGCCTGGGCGGGGTGCGGGCTCGGAGGGACACTCTCTCGGCCTCTCAGTCCTTCTGGCGACGCAAGCCTTTGCTTTGGCTCAGATTGGGGCCCATACTGACCAAAGGAGTGGCAGTACTGGGGCCAGAGTGAGAAGCTGTACTTTATGTCATCGTTGATACGTGTGGGGGGCAACTGTTATCGAAGAGGCTGACTGTCGTAATACACATTGCCAATATTGCTGCTAACGAACTGCCGACTGTCTTATGACGCCTGACATTATTTCTGCATAACGAAGTACACGATTGTAGCGCTACACACTGCATTATTTCTTCATTGCAAAGTACATGATTGTAGCTACGCATTGCATTATTCCTTAATTGCAAAGTACATGATTGTAGCGGTGCGCATTGCATTATTTTTTCATTGCAAAGTACTTGATTGGGGTGTGACGCAGTGCGTTATTCCTTCATTGCACAGTACATGATTGTAGCGGTACGCATTGCATTATTTCTCCCATTGCAAGGTACTGGGGTGTATCGTTACGCATTGTATTATTTCTCCTTTGCAAAGCACAGGATTGTATTGTTACGCAGCGCACTATTGTTTGTCCATTGCAACGTGTGTGATTCTAGCATTGCGACCAGCATAGCATTTTGAAAGCGGTGGTTGGGATTTGAACCTACCAACCAGCCAGAACGAATATTACCCTTTATTATATGTTGGCTTTTGTATTGTGTGGTCTGATCGTATATCTTTTTATATAAAGTTTATACTCGTTTTATCAAACTCGTGTGGAGTCCATTTGTGGTGTCGCCAGTGGGTTGCTGTGAGTGTGGTTGCACATACTGTACACTCGTGCCTTGGAGATAGGTCTGGCTGCTCGTGCCAAGCTACTAAGGGGGTGAGCAGGGCTATCTCAAACGGTGTTTTTCCTTGGCCTAACGTTGAGTGAGGAGTCCCGGGTCTCGCATTTGGTGACAGTGGTGCAGGACTGGGACTCCGGCTTCCAACATATTTCATAGCTGCTTACAATTGTGAAGCAAAGGTGTCTGTAATAGGTATGAAAAAATGAACAAATTAATGTGTCTATAGATCAAATCTACCTTGTCAATGCACAGGTTGAGGAACCGTCAGTCTCTCGCTGTGAAGGATGTTACCTGGTTCAATGACCAGCTGCAGGAACTATCAGTCGAAATAACTTTCTATACAGCAGGTGTGATCTGTCAATACTCACTGCTGAAAACAAGAATTTAATTACAACCTTGATTCAGCCTTGTTTCAAGCGATTGTTAGGAGATGTCTGGTGGAGAGAACTAATCAATTATCAAAGCTGTGACTTCATCGGTCAGCAATCCTTAAGGATGCAGAAAAAATACTGTTGTTTCGAAACGAATTTCGAAAAATCATCATGGATTGTTCTTAATTGTTGTCACCACACTGCTGAGTAGATACTTAGAACAGTGTTTCATTCAGTGGTCAAAACATAAAATACGCCAGAAGTAAAACTTTGACGCAGGATGGTATTGATACAAGCTGCATTCCAGTGGCTGCCACGTGCCACCTCATTTGCTCTTTATCAATATGAGAAGGGGGTGATCACACATCCTGATACCCTTTTTCAAAGTCAAAGTGTATATAGTAGCAAACTACCAGTGCTAAGTTTTCATCTGTTGAGGAAAACCTCTAAAATTGGCTATTTACGTTTAGCAGATCAAAACTCTGCTAATGCTAGAAGGGTTGGTCTGACAGGTCAGTATATGGGCCAGGTTTTGGGCTGATTATGGGCCTGTATTTTGGTCAGAAGTGCTGTTTTTTACTGTTCATTTTCCTGATATTACCGAGAACATTACCTATGGCAAGCACAATTCAGTCCCACATACCTTGCAAAGCTCCTATACATTGTGTCTGTAAAAGTTCAAAGCTGCCCTAATTTGCAAATGTGAGTCACTTTTTTAGCTATCTGATTTGCTAATGGGGGCCACTTTTATTTGGGCACTCGGGCCAATTTTTTGTCCCAGTCCGAACCGGAGCATAACTAACTTGTGGCCCCGCTATTTAAACCATAATTCCTGTTTCAATCCATTGAAAGGTTACTGATCCCTAAGCTGATGTTGTAAATCATTGGACCCCTTTCCCTTTGTGAATTTTGGTAAAAAGGGCCGAAGAGTGGTCCAGCGGGCTACTACCAAACCCAGAGAAACATTTTTCTTTATTTAAATGCAAACACATACATGGTGAACTGCTGACCTTTGCTGACTACCATCCCTGTGATATATTTATTTATCTATTTATTTATTTATCCATTTGTAGAGTACAGCGAGTACCTTAAAAAGTGTCCTGGCACTGTAAACTTTAACCTTCTCACCAAGCTAAATTACTTAACTAAAGGGCTTACAGCCAGGTCTTGAGAATCTTCCCAAAGTGACTCTGGTTAGAGACCAAGCAAAGAGAAAGAGACAGGCTAATCCATAAGCATGAGGTCTGCACAGAGAATGCTCAGCCCCTGAAGTGTAATAGCCTGAATTTGAGCTATAGAGGAAGACAGTCTTTCGAGGAGTGCAAGCAGTGAGCCGGATGATAGAGACAGAATTTATTCTGCAGACAGATAGGTCTCACTCAACGAATAGCTTGGGGCACTAGGCATAAAGACTTAAACAGTATCCTCTTTGACAGGGGCAGCCAATGGTGTTTATCCAGGGTCGCAGTGGCCAAAGTATAGCTGGGGAGGGTGAGAGATAAATGTACAGGTGATTCGGTACAGAAGCTTGATTAAATAATCGTGAGACTCTAAAAACAAGACATTCATGTAGTCCAGCCAACTAAGGATTGTGGTCCGGACCTCGAAAGGAAGATGGCAAAGAAGAAATAGTGGTAAGATCTTCCTCAAAATGTTCACTAGAGAAAAACAAGTGGCCACCAGCCTGTTAGCTCGAGCTGTCAAGGAAAGCTCACTATCAAATTGGAACCCTAAGTTCCTGATGAAAGTGGATACAGTAGAAGGGTATTCTGCCGTTGAAGGCCAGAAATCATCAGAGAGTGAACAAGGTATCTTATTCCTACTACAACAGAGGACCTCAGCCTTGTGTGCATTAAACTTTAGAGAGTTTTGGGACAACCAGCAAATGACTGTGCTCATTCAAATATGGAAATTCTCATATGGAGCAGGCACAGGTTGATACACCTTGATCATGTGCTGGGTATCTTCTGCATAATTCATGAAGACTACACATAGATCAGCTGAGTCAATGGCCAAAAGATAAATATTTTAAAGTGTTGAGCTCTGTGATGTGCCCTGAGGGACTCCCTGTTTGATGGTCTTAAATGGATTGCTTGGGCTTGGTTGTCCAGATAAGAACTGCACAATTTTAAGGCTGTGCCACCGCACCTTTTCTGGTCAGTCTGAAAAGCATGATCTTGTAAGATACAGTTTCAAAGGCAGCCAATGGATTAAATAATATCAGGGCAGCAAAGCTACCCTTGTTGTCTGCAATCCCAAGATCATCACACTTATATGCACAGTTTTTTGCCAGACGCCCATCTGTTAGGGCCATTGAAATACAATATGTTTTCATCAAATCCAAAAGCATAAGGAATCAAAGAGGGTTCATAAATAATTTAGACAATCCATATCATGTCATGCCACCTAATTTGGTGCAACAGTGAGCTTTGGAAAGACGGCCACCAGTAATGTCCAAGGAATTTGAGCACAAGTGTGTGGGATACGAAAAATAAGAAAAGTGATCCTGGTTCTCACCTTATGAAAACTATGTATCTAGGTAATAGTCAAGTAGCTCCCAAATCTGATGTATGTGCTAGAACTCTCTGTAAGTATTCAGGATAAAGTCAATGTATTATAACTGATAGTGGCAATGATCTAAATTCATAACATGGTAAGTCATTAACAATAATAACAACCCATATAGGAAATATTAATTTGTATCATATGTAAGAGAGCATATCTAAATATAGGAAGAGGATCTAAAGAAAGGTTCAAATGTACCATAAGCCGTTCAGAGATGCACCCAACGAAAACAGCCAAAACTGTTAACAAAAAGAGGGGCATAATGAGCCGAAGTAGTTCAGAGATGCGCCCAAGTAAGTTTTTCATGGTGATATCATTGTAGAATCTGACAATGAGTGTTAGTTTTTCTAGCATTATACATTGGGGGCACATGACTTCATGGAACGGGTCAAACAGTAAACATGGAAGGAGTGTGACTTCTTGAACCAGCTCACCTTTCAGCACCGTTACCAATATAGGCAACCCTATACTGATTTGGATGGTGTTCTCCTGAGTGGCGCCATTATTCCTATTCTCTAAACCACTGCCCTTTGTTCTGCAAACAAAAAGAAGGGTTTAAGTGAGCCGGGAGTAGTTCAGAGATGCACCCCAGTTGGTGGGTCATGAAGAAACCAAAGAAAACATTATAGAGGCTAAAGCTGAGCAGTAGTTATCAAAGCATCTTTCATAAGAGGCATATGACACCATGAAAGTGTGCTAATCTTAAGAAGTGTAAATCAAAAACCCATAAAGCGTAAATTGCAAGAATATAGGAAAGAGAGTAAACCCTCAGTAATGAAGTGTACAGTGCAGGGGCTGAAAGAAAGAGTAAGTTTCAAAGTGAAGATGGAGGACAAAATATGATCCTTTGTTAATGGCTTTGTTGAATAGAGAAAGAGAGGTGGGAAGCAATGTTCGATGCCCATACTTGAACTGTATAATACTTACAACTGTATAGTATTCAGTAACGTCCATAGTTTGGGATTAACAGAGCCATAATTGCTGTGTTTTAGAGCTAGTACCATCGGGTTAAATGAGTGCTTGCTGGCGTCATCTTATGACGGTAGGCTGAGGTTACAAAAAAATGATGTAACCTGCAAGCACTGGCTATATAAAAACAAAATCACACAAAAGGTGATGGGAGGAATACTTGCAATAAGTCTTACAAATAAGGCTATTTTAATAGGTCACACTGGACGTTTTACACTGCACTGGGAGGCCTGAATCCATGATTTCTTTGTTACACCAGTGGATGGCCCAATACGTGCTGCAGTTCACAGGTTACATTTAACTTTTCATGCCATATGTGTATTTCCCCTCCATGTACTATGGCCTTTAGAAAAGTTAAATACACAAATCTCGGAATTTCAAAATGTTTTAGGGGGAGAGCACATACACTGGGCAGTGGACATCAGTGCTCTAGTGTGCAGAGTCTAAACACCAGCCCACATAGAACTTGCCACATGCACAGACCAAAATATATATATAATGTATTCAACATGGCATGTCATATAAGTATCAATCCTATATTCAGGACTACAGTTGTACTGAAAGGATCTCTTCATATCTAGCACAAATTTGCACGTTGCAGTCTCCATACTTGTAGAAGCACATGCTCATAGGAGCTAGTCAGTGTTAGAGGTAGTTGTTGGGCAGCTAGGGTTAATCATGTTCCTAATGGTTTTTGGTCTACAAAATGAAATGTTGGGGTGTTTGGTCTCTTATTTATGAGTAGTTGATTTTGTCATTTGTAAGTAGTTCCCAGTTTCCATTCTGTATCCTGCTACGCTTACTAATATTAGTGCAATAGGATGCAGTGGGACGCATAACATCAGTAGTTTCATTGTATCTAGTTGTCTTCCTCCTAACCACTAATGTTGGCATCCTGTCGGTGACTGAACCTCAACATTCACAATTTCAATCAATTGTCTATCATAAACTCGCAATAAAAATCTAATTTGCATATCGCTAAGATTCTTTGGAAACTCAGAGTCCAGACTACAGTTCCTCCTTTCCCTAACCATCTCCTCATATGGAATCGCTCTCATTTCTGATTTGGTGTCGGAGTTGTGTGCATGCAGCAAAGAATTGCATGAAGTTACTTTATGGCACATACTGCTCTGTAGTTTATGATTGTTCAGATACAGTTCCATACCTCATAATGTTATCTTCTTAGTACTGTAGTTTGGTGTAAAGCTAATGTTGTAATCATTGTAGTACAGAGAAGTATCTCAGATCACTCGCCCATTGCTTTGACCATACATAAGGCCAGGGTGGACTGAGGGTACTTGCTCATTTGAATGCTTAGTGGTTGTTGGATGAGCTCTTTATTGAGCACATCCCGGAGCTTATTACTGAGTATTTTCCTCTTAATAAGCGTACAGTGTCCTAACCGATTACAATTTGGGAAGCATTTTAGACAGTTATTGGGGTAATGCTTTATCCTTTATTAATGGCAAATAGAAGGACCGTAAGGCAGAACTTCTGCAATTGGAAATGACCATTTCGCACACTAACACCTCAAACCCCCCCACCAGAAACAAGGCGAAGCCTACGTCTCGCCTGGGCAATGTTCAAGCAAAAACTCCCAGATACAGCCAATTTTGGCTTGCTCAACTCTAAAGCTTGAAGATAGGAAATGGGGGACAAGTCTGGAAAATTAATGTATTGGCTTGTCCTCAAAGCTGACCTCAGTAGGCTTGTTCACTCCATTCACTCTGTCAATGGAGAGGTGTGGCGCAGCGGCCAGGGCAGCTGACTCTGAAGCACGGGGCTCACGGTTCGATCCCCGGCGGCAGCTCAGCCCAGCACCATGTGACTCTGGGCAATAGCTTGCTTAATCTTCCCGACGGCCCCCAGCGCCTTGAGACCCTTAGGGGTGATTTGTTCACGCTTTACAAATATCGGGTTAATGGACTGGTGCTCAAGACAGCTTTTGATATGGCAGCTGAATTCACAGCTCACTAAGGTGAACCGTATGCACATCATCCAACACCGCAGTCAAAAGCCACAATCCTCTTATATATGATCTCAGAATGCGTGCTTTACCAGCAGAAGTACCTGATGACTTCTATCTCTCCATCATGGAGTCAGAGATACATCAAGTTATCACCTCTATGTGTTCAGATAAAACTCCAGGCCCAACAGTTTATTGTTGGAATTTTTTTCAGAAATACTTTTTTCTCCTTATCCCCCACTTAAAGAACTGCATGAGAGCACGTGTGATCAAAAGTACTTGCTGTATGATCTTAGACCTCAGGTGAAAGTCCTGCAACTTTGATGTTCAGGAGAGCAATGAATACCAATTTAACTCAATGGACTAATTAGAGAAAGCAAGATGAGACAAAAACTCATGAGAAGGACCTGGTTAACAAACAAAAGATGAAAATGTATGCTGACAAAAGAAGACATGCAAAAGAACATTGTCATTATGAGAGAACATTCAGTGCTTGTACGACAAATGCAGAAAAGAAAGTCTGATACTCCTTTTAATGCAGAACCTTTCCAAGTGGGGTCTACTAAGGGACAAATGGTGACTGCCCAGGGCCATGGAAAGTATATTACAAGGGACTCTTCTCATTTCAGGCACTTGACCAATCATTCATCTGATCTAATAGTTGAAAGAGAGACTGGATCTGAAACATCAGCCACTGCTGTTGCTTCTACACCGATGATGCAGATTCTGGACATCGATGATGACACCTGCCAGTTTCACAGAACAAGATCAGGTCGAACAAATAAATCACCAGTAAGATTGATTGAACAGATTTGAATGTATATCTCTATTTATATAACTATTGGTAAGTTTTTAATTTTTTTAATTTTAGTTTTTATTTAACAGAGGAGGAGATGTAGTGGCTTGCGAAATAGAAATGATGGAACCTTTTTGGCTCCAGATGGACTCTGTAGAACTGTGACATAAGTGTTAGAGCAGAATGCATTGAAGGCTGGTTTGGAATGTTGAGTTTGTGGTTACATGCAGAAGAATGAAGACGTGTGTTAGACCTGGCATCTTTTGTCATGATTTCCCATGTCCTTTTGCTTCTGACCTCATGTTTTTGACTGTGTACGGCGTTTGGTTTTGCTGGTTTTAGAACTCTGGTCAGCTTACAATTGCTGACCAGTGCTAAAGTTCAAGTACTCCCTGTGTAAAATGTATTGGTGATTGGTTTACCCATAATTGGCATTTTTGATTTACTAGTAAATCACTGGTAAAGTGCACTAGGTCTGACCAGGGCCTGGAAATAAAATGCTACTAGTGAGCCTGCAGCACTGGTTGTGCCACCCACATGAGTAGCCCTGCAAATGTTACTCGGACCTGCCACTGGAGTGTCTATGTGTGCAGTATTAAACTGCCATTTTGGCCTGACAAAGGCACCCACTTCCCAAACTTAGTGACAGAATGTACACCATAATGTTCAGCCATCCTTTTTTAACATGCTCAAAGGCAACAATATTCACGTGCAGACTTACATAGTGCCCTGCCCCCAGAGCACAGGTGAAAGACTTCATACCATGTGGAGCGACATTACGCTCCATCCACTAGTCGCACAGCCAGTTCCAAAAATATTCAAAAGACTCCGTCAATAGTTAAATCACCCATTTTAATCAATTTTTTTGTCTATATATTCAATATCATGACTTTCTCTTTGCTTTCTCCATTCACATAAAAGGCTGCGTAATTTCCCACGTCACTCCACATGGTATAAAGGCACCTACTTGCCAGGCCCAAACTGTCCCTTTTATTACATTTAAGTCACCCCTAAGGTAGGCCCAAGGCTACCCGATGGGCAGGGTGCAGTGTATTTAAAAGGTTGGACATATACTGGTGTGTTTTACATCTCCTAATAGTGAAATACTGCTAATTTCAATTATTTTTAGTTTTGCAAGTGTCATGTAGTTCCTACAAATCTATATAGGATCTGCGCGTTTAGACAACATAAACTAAGGGATTGGTGTCCAGACTGATTACAGACACCCTCAAAAGATATGTTGGTTTGTAGACCAGCTAGCTCACAGTGCCACTACAAGCCCCACAACCTTGCCAAGTAGCGAATGCTTTTCGCTCAGTCACTCGTGCTCAGTCGCTCTCGGGGAGATATACAGAATAAACAGTGGGGATGTTTTCAATAAGCATTTATTGAACCAGTGTCATTCTAGTATAAAATACGTATAATGCAACAACCATTAGGCAGAAACAGATATACATGATTACAAGCACCAACAGAGTAAATGAAAGGTAGAATTCTACCACGGTGCTAAAACAGTGAATATATGCAGGCATATAGATACATGACAGTAATCATGAGTACTCCTACGATGCAACCCTAACTAGATGTACCTAAGTGTACCTAGCATGTATGTAGGTGTACAGCCAAGAATCCCCCTAGGATAGAGCCAACTTCATTACCTGATGTGAGAGAAGGAAGGACCTTGTCTTGGTCTTGAGTTGGACATCCCGCAAGGGATGTCAGACCACTGCGTGCTGGAGTGTCTACGTGCAGGGACTTCAGTGTCTCACGTCAGCGTGTCAGCATGGAAGCTTTTTCTCCTCTAGTTTGTCCAGCAAATATGTGGTACTTATATACCCAAAAGGTACCCTCGGGGGTTCTACCTAGATGTGTCATGGTGCTGTGGGCATGTCGGCCAAGGATGACGATAGTGGTGACCCTTTTACAGAGTTATTTTGTAGAAGATGTTAATCCTGCTGTGATACTGAGAATCCTCATGCATAATAAATGAGGCTAGTTTTAGGAGAAAACCACACGACATTTATTCAGGACCTAACTAGGTAAAAGGTCGGCGTGAGAACAGTTATGTAGAGCAATGTAGGACAAATGTAGGTAAAAGGTTGTGCAACTACCTATGCCTATATTGGGGAACATTGGGGTTCATATCACCCACTCCTTATCCGCCTGGATGACAGAACTAACAAATGCTAAAATATGCCTATTAAAAAGCATAAAAACATATCTTAAATATGAGTATAGAAACATCTAAAAACATGATATGTGTTAAAAAAATGTTGTTAAAGATAAAAAAATCTGTTTAAGTCCTCTAAATAGTCAATATACTGTTAGACCAACTGAGCGCGCCGAAATCCATTGTGCTCAGTGAGAGCAAGAGAGGAAAAAATAAAATAAAACAAAAATGTTGTTTTCAAATTCTAATTTAGGTTGTTTTCGAAAAAAGGTTGAATTGTTCCCAGCACACGGAGAGCCAAATGTTTATGTGTCCTGTGCAGGATATGCAACATCACTGTTGCTTGCCTTTGCAGATGACGGTCCCTGTAACACCTCTTGGATCAGGTCAATGGAGAAAGGTGATCTTCTCCGGTTCCCACAGCTGTCACTGAAGAAGCACTTGATGCCTGTAAGCCTGGCACAGAGCCGGTGCCCATTCCGACAGGATCTGAAGCATCCCTGGGTGGCTTTAAGAATGCTGACATCAGAATTGGAATACGCTGAGGACAATGCACTATATGGGCCTTTAATGGGTCCAGCAGTGCATCCACAACCGGAGGTGCAACCGATGGAAGCATTAGACAGATGTCCAACACGCATTCATGTCCACAGAATAGGCAGCAAAGTACAGGTAAGACGTAGTCAACCCAGACTGATCTGAACAATATAAACCAATGCTCACTTAGCTCCCAAAGTCGAGGTGTGCCCAGATGTAGTACCATGCGTTCACGGCAATGTTGCTCCAAGAGTGCCTTTTCCATCTCCTTTAAGTTGGGGACATCCATTGCGTAGCAGGAAAATTAAAACCAGGATACCCACTACAAGTAGTAGGACCAGCGGAATCCTTCCAAAAACGCTTCCCAATACAGAGAGTATTAATGATGGAATAACTCTGAAGATCGTCTGAAAGGTACCTAATAGCCCAGAACCTGTGTTCTTAAATAGGTGTACTATCCCACTCGTTTCAGTTAAAATACGATGTATCATTTCCCCGAAATGAAGCGGGAAGTTAGTTTGGACTAGTGCCTGTATCTCAGCTGAAGACCTTTTAACCTCGAGATCAAAAGTCTCTCAAGCTGAGGTTAAGGCCACCTCCTTCTGTAAAAGTATGGCTTTCAGTCTGCTAAGAGAATTAAACTGTATAATGGAAACATTCAACGAAGGCCATACCGGCGCCTTCCTGATTGTGTGGGTCGGCGGAAACAATACTTGCATACAACAAGTAACCCTGGAACTTACTGTGACCAGATATGCGATGCCTGGCAGCATACCCCAACAACATTGATCATTTAACATAAACAAACTCCCATTTGAGAGTAGTTTGAACACCGGATGAATCACAGCAGCTGGGGATCCTTTCAAGTGACAAGATAGGTTTGCAACCGAAGCATTGCAAGCTCCGTGAAGCATAATATCCTGACAAATTAGAGACCCACTTAACAAATTCTCACAGTCTGAACCGCTGAGAAAGACTACAGTGTCCCCTTTTCTGCATCTAAATCTGTAAGGAAATTCACAAGATACATGGATGTATTCCCTAGCCAATGCTTCATACCTGCCGCCTTGGTTGTACTGTAGAAAATATTGAAATTGGAATGTTGTCACTGGCAAAGTTATATGGCCATGGATTAACCATTCTGTGGAAGGTGACTCAGCCACAGTGAAAGGTAATTGGTCCAATTTTTCAATGTGCAGCATTGTATATTTTGCATCTCTTTGTGCCATAGTTGTCTGCCTTTCTGTTAGATTATAAGCAGAGAACAGAGACGTACTGTTGATATATCGCCAGGGCACATAACAAGAGCACAATGATTGTAGCGTCCAGCTTAATAACAGAATGGATCGTAGCTGTGATTGTCCATTTTGAAGAATGGACAGATCCTGTTCCATTATATCTATTGCAGAGGACACAATGTTGCCCAGTGAATAAATCCTGGATGTTAGTGTGGTCATGCCATTCTTGACCACTGCCAAAGCCTTTTCTAGGTTAACCCTATCAATTTCAAGCAATCTCTGCGCAGCTTCCTGTTGTGAGATTTTCCATACTTCATTGTAAATAGTGCATAAGAAGCATTTACCACGTGGTTTCTGGGGACCTAGCAAAAAATCCCTCAGATCCATGTCACCTGAAAGTAAGGACAAGTGTTGTTTCACTAGGACAGTGTTGAGGTTTTCAGCCAATCTAGGCATAACTTTTCAACACAGTAGGATGTCACCACCCCCGGATGTTCTTGTTGTACATAGCGTTGGTCCTGCCAATGGATACTAAACCAGTCGGTGGTACCCTTGAATCTTGATTGACACCCATTTGTGTCGATAGGCCAAAAAAAACATCCCTTCAAATTGGGATCTGAAGAATTGTATGAGCCCTCATGTATAACGCCATCCAGTGTATCCTCACTATGCTGTGTATAATTTCTTCATCCCTCAAAGTGTGAAAGCGAGGGAATCTGAGGTGTGTTCAAGTCCTTTATCTTGGCTAGTCCAAGACAGGAAGTCTGTTGCACTGTATTGTTCCGGAAGATTATCTGCTTTGGTATGAGACATACTCATAAATAATGCCTAAGTACCCTGAACTTGCCAGTCTTTAGTCCCCCAGACAGATTTTGTGTCTATGGTGTCCCTCCAAATGTTGAAACCCTGTAAAGACAGCTGGGAAATAAAGGAAGTAGAGTATATCTGTTTCGTATTGGTGAGCATATTTTTCTTTGCAGGTGTAGGTGCAATCTTATAATAATATGAGGTCGGGTCTAAAGTCTTAAACCCAGAAAAATAAGCAAACCTGTGTGCAAATGTTTGTGAACTACCTTTTTGTGGTGTCGGGCAATGCTCCCATTGATGATAAGTAAAAACATTACGTGGGATACTAGTTTTGTGCAAGAAACGATGACCGTAATGTTGGTAACAATACATGGTATCAAAATCAGATATATCATCATACAATTCATCTTTAGAGCATGCATGAGATTTTTCTACATCAGACAGCATGCTATTCACAGTTTCAAAGTCCCAATCATCAGAGAACGTAATGGAGGTGATGATATCATTCAAAGAAATTTTAAATACATGTGGTATTTTCAAAAGTCCAGTAGGACCAAATGCATCATATGAAACCCTGTCCCAAACTATTCCTTCATGAACTTGAACTTCTGTAATGTTCACAAAGGGCAGGTCTCTCTGTTCCAGATGAGACGACGTATGTGGTTTCAGGACCAAGTTCACATGTGGTACTGCGGAGCATTCCGGGAGATAGTGTCCATTCAGGAGCAGAAAAAAGACAGCCACTACACCTATCCAGAGGACTAGAAACAGTAGACCAATTGCCACAAGAGCTATAGCCAGGGAGAAACAAAGTGAGTCTTTTTCAGCCAAAGATAGATATTATATGTTTTTTCTTTGCGGGAAACAGTAGCTGGCATTGACTCAGGTTCTCTCAGATCTAGTGTGAAGATATCAAAATCAGTGAAGTAGCGAGACACCGTTTAATCTATCTTTGGTAGCTCAGCAGGTTTTGTTGAACTGGCAGAGGACTAGTTGCCAGACATATTCACATAGATGTCAATATTAGGTTGAGTTGAGATCTGTGTTTCATTTGTATTTTGTTGTTGTTCAATTTCGACTGGTACGTGTTCCATTCCATTGTTGGTAACTCCGTTTCTTCATAGAGTAGAATCTTCAAACGTTATTAGTCTTCCTGTCTGAACTTCCTGTATGGTAGCGAGAGGAGATCAAAGGCTACTCAGGATCCCACGCGGCCTGCTAGTCAGTATTGGCCACATAGTGTGTGGCTTGATCAGATCAATGGAGACAAATCTCTTTTTTTCTTTCCAGCAAGAGGCGGTAGAAGTACTGTTCTTGTTCCTTCGCTAGCCAGGACAGGTACAGACACTGTGTAAGATGGCCAAAATTATTTTTTGTCCACAATCTTTTCCCTGACCAGGTCCCCCATCTTTGGGACCTAGGCAGGTCATGCCGAAACTGCTTTCACATCCTCAGTGGCGGTGCATTTTACTTAGATGTTGCTTTGTAGTGCCCGGAATTCATTGAGTTCCTGTAAAACAGCCAAATGATCATTGATCAAATGCTTTTTCATCCCCCACTGTGCTGCCACAATCGAGGTCGGGCACCGACATTCTCGTCCCAAACAGGATGTCATATGGAGTACGGCTTCCTAGGGAACTTCTTGGCATGTTATTAAGTGCCCTCTGGACCTCGTATAGGTGATTGTCCCAACTGCCTCCAAGCCTAATACCCTTGCTGTTAAGGATTGCGTTAAGTCCTGGTTTTTACTCTCCAAAATCAAATTTCCCTGGGAATGATTCGGTGAGGAGTACCACAATGCTACACCCAAACTTCCCATGGCTTCTTTGTAAGCCCGAGAGCTAAACAAAGGACCACGGTCAGAATGTAATGTGCCAATTGCGTATGTCCCTATGAAGACCCACAAATCCTTTCTAACAGTTTGAGCATCAGCCGAGTGCTGGGGCTAAACCCACAGGAATCTAGAGCATGAACCCACTGCCACCAAGATGTACTTGTAAGCCCCGTCAGATTGTAGGGTGCCGCAGTGGTCCAAATAGACACATGCAAGTGGTCTGTCTAATATTAGTAAAGGTGTCTGTGGTGGACGTGCTATGGTGGAACCCTTCATCTGCTGGCAGATGTTGCACTTAAGGACGAAGCACTTGGTCTGTTTTGTAAGACCCGGCCACCAATAACGTTGTTTCAATAATAAAACTGTTGCAGTAATACCTGCGTGTGCGGAACCGAAACTCTCGTGTGAAGCTAGTATTAAACCTAATCTGCGATCCATGTTTGGTATTACTCTATTCCCTACTCCTGGAATTTGAGCATATGGAATATTTTGTGCATCTAATTTGTAGGAGTACTTGAGTTGAAAACCTTTTGGCAAGGCTGAGCTGTTTTTATGTGAAACAATGACAGCAACCATTATCTGTCCGTTTATCCTCGTGCTAGAACGAGTTATTGCAGCAACAACAGCAGATCGTACTGTTGCCTTGGTGGCTTCACCAGCCAATAAATTCCCTTCAACGTGCCAACCAAAATGTTGATGAGTCAGCGTATGAATCCCGTGAGCCTGCGGCAAGCCTTTTTTCAGCTCTGTCACTTGTTCCCAAAGTAATTTCTGCGTCATTGTGCAACCTTTTGAATCTTTAAATCCATTCTGGCCCCAGTAGTGAAGATATTTGTTGGAAATGGCCCCTTTTGCAGGGTTATCCCCAAACTTTTTGCTTCTTCCTCCTATTTTTTCCTGACCTGCTGTTGTTGGTTTTAGGACTCTGGGCCCTTTACCACTGTTAACAGTGCTAAAGTGCATATGCTCTCTGTGCAAATTGTGAACTTGATTGGCTATCCATAATTGGCATATTTGATTTACTGGTCAGCCCCTAGTAATGTGCACTATGTGTGCCAGGGCCTGTAAGTCAAATGCTACTAGTGGGCCTGCAGCACTGATTGTGCCACCCACATAAGTAGCCCTGAAAAGGTATCTCAGGCCTGCCACTGCAGTGTCTGTGCACAGTTTTAAACTGCCATGCCAACCTGGCAAGTGCACCCACTTGCCAGGCCCTAACCTTCCTTTTTCTTACATGTTAGTCTCCCCTAAGGTAGGCCCAAAGCACCCCTGTGGGCAGGGTGCAGTGTATGTGAAAGGTAGGACGTGCCCTGGTGTGTGCGGCATGTCCTGATAGTGAAATACTGCCAATTTAGTTTTTTTTACTATTGCAAGGCTACCTGTTCTCATAGGATAGAATGGGGAGTTTGCTTATAACATCTTATAAACATAACTACCCTGGGGAACAAGGTAGGAAAATAAAGTTTAGTATACCTGAACTCAGAATGTTAAAATGCATTTTTAGTAAGGGTGATTTTTACATTCTGTGTTTGAAAATACCACGTTTAGAAAATAGGTATTTTCTTGCTTAGCCATCCAGTGTGCCTCTGCTAGGATGTGTATTGACTGTCTGGCTTTGGAGTGACAGGAGCTGGGGATGTGCAGTGGCTCCAGAGAGTCTGGATGAGTCAGGGATGGGTTGAATAGACCTGCGCTGCATTTAGAGTAGGGGGAGGAGATTTCCTTTCACTTGAATGGGCCTGGTCTGCTTTCCACAATGCTGTCTCCACCTCCTGCCAGGAGCTACACCAGAGAGGACAGAAATGGTTTTGACTGAGCACAGGGCTTCTCTGCCACCAGAAACAAAGGATTTTGCTGTATAAATATTGGGGCCCAGAACTTTAGGTCATCCCTGGAATTCAAGAGGATCCTTTGCCAAGGAGAAGAGCTGGAGAGACTGAGGAGAAGTACTGCCCCTTTGCTGTGTGCTGTGTGCTGTGTGCGGTCTGCAGTTGCTATTTCTGCCAAGGAAAGGAGAAGGACTTTGCTGTGTGCTGTGTACCCTCCTTGAAGGAGATCTCCAAGGGCCTGTGTGTGCTGGCCTCCTGTTCTGAAGCCTCAGGGACACAAAGGGACAGATTTACAAGAAACTGATGCATATGACAGATGCGTCAGTTTCCCTGCGCCTCCATATGAAACCCTTGTGCCACTATGGATGCGCCGTATTTACAATACGGTGCACCATGGTGCAAGGATTGACAGATCCGTCAGAAATTCTGTATAGCCAAAAGTGACGCATTGCTGGAGTTGCTCATGAAAGTGACGCAACTCCAGCAATGCACCACACAGATAGGTGAGTCCCATTTAAAAAGCCTTGCGTCATTCCTTACGCCTGGTCTGAGCAGGCGTAGGGATTTTGATGCAGTTAAGGTGTAGAGTGACGCAGTGAAATGTTGTAAATTTCACTGCGTCAGTTGTACATGGCTTTTTGCGTGGGAACACCCAACCTGCATACATTATACCTGATGCAGGTATAATGTGATGCAGGGCTTCACAATGTGACGCATCTCCCTAGATGCTTCACGTTGTAAATTGGCCGCATTGTTTGCGCCGCTGTAGCGTAAAAAAAAGTGACGCATCGGCGGCGCAAGGGCTTGTAAATCTGCTCCAAAGACTTCACCCCCAGCTCCCCTGAACTATGCTGCTGTGAGTTCTGACCTGCCAAGTGGTGCCTGTGCCAGTTATGGACCTCAGGTTGTTGTTGCTGCTGTTTGGGAGCTGGAAGAAAGAAGAAACTTGAAGAACTGCGAAATTCGACGCATTGCTCATCTTGCAGCTGTTTTTCCGATGCATCTCCACGGTGCGAGAAGAATTTCCACGCATCGCCATGCCGCTGCGAAAACGGATGCAGCGCCTGTCACCGCTGCAAGATTCGAAGCATCGAGGGATCGCGGCTCAAGAAAACTGACACAGCGCCTCTTGACGCCACCGCATCAATCACCGACGCATCCCGGATTGCCACACATCGCACCTGTGCGGCAAGTTTTCCCAACGCATCACCTGTGGACCGGAACCACCACAAAGAATCGATGCATCACTCCCCATACAGACCCGAATCGAAGGAACCATTACTCTGCATGCAGCGGGACTGTTGCATCGCCTCCCCAAGGTCTCAGGAGTTGACGCATCTCTTTGTTTCCGACTCTGCGGCTTTTTCGCCTTGTGAATTTTAACGCAACTACAGGTACTTTGTGTAAAAGTCACGCATCCATAGTTTTCTATGTTACAAGTTCTTGAAACCTTTTGAAAGTCATATTTTTAACTGTGTGTATGTTAGATTTTTGTCGTTTTGGTCTTGTTTAGTTTAGATAAAGATACTTTATTTTTCTAAACTGGTATGGTGTCCTTTTGTGGTGTTTTCACTGTGTTACTGTGTTGGTACAAATACTTTACACACTGCCTTTGGGATAAGCCTGTCTGCTCGTGCCAACCTACCAAGGAGCTGAGCATGAGTTATCCAAAGTGTGTATCCCCCTTACCCTGACTAGAATCAAGGGTCCCTATTTGGACAAACGTACCTACCTCTGCCAACTAGAGATCCCCATTTCTACCAATATTCATTGTAAGACTGGACACAATAAAATTAATCGCACACAATTAGTGTGGGGAATTCTCAATCCGTATTTTTTAGTGCCAGTATCAGTGCTTTTAGTTCTGCCAGCTGTGTCTGTATTTGTCTTAATACCTCTGGTATCACTGCTATTGAAGGGGTGCCATGAGTCTTGGTACAGATGGCAGCGAAAACTGTGCTGTGGTACAGTCCTCTATCTGGGGAGCTATTCCCATTGGCAAGCAGATTGTTAATATTCTGTGTTTTTCTTGTGGGCCTGTGTGTGGAAATACAGCTTCTAGCTGTGCTATTTTTTGTGCTATCCAGAATGGCATTTGTTTTTGTTTAGTGGGCATTCTTCCCATAACTCCGTTCAGTGTTTGTGGGGTGATTTTAGTTGTGGTCCCTTGTAGTTGAACTGCTGGAGTAACCCTTGTAGGTCGAAGTGTTAGTATTCTCATGATGAACTGTGTCACATTTCTATAATGCTTTATTATTTCTTTGTGTAGTGGATGTAAGTCTGCTATTGGCAATGTGTCAATTTCTGGATGCGGTGTGTAAGCAGCTAGGACCGGCCAAGTCGCTCCGGCTCTGCTGAGCGGACCGAGTCTCACTTTTTCTGTGGTGTGTGGGAGGGTGCCTTTAAACCGGTTTATATGTTTCTGGTACTTTAATAGGACCTCAATGTCCGCGTATGGATTGTATTCTTCTGCTATTTTATCCCAAGTGTAAGAATGAAATGTATGTGTGCGTGCATCTGCAGGTGGGAACTTGACCCAAGAATAGAACACCTCTGTCCTGTATGACTCGTGTGCCTCAATCACGAAGGTAACAGTCCCACCTAATGCTGGGACTCCAAAATCAGTTAATTTTAAAGTAAGTGCATTTCTGTTTATTGCACCTTCCTGTTTTCTGTCCTCCGCTGCATTTGCATGTAATGCCACCGCAGCCTCATCTTGGATAGGCATTTCAGAAGGTTTTCAAGGAAATCGAGATAAAGGTTTACGTAGGGAACTATAATCCTTCAAGCTTGAATATTCCTACAGCCAATATATAGGATCTACCTACTTGGCTGTGGTGGATTTTTCCCCTTCCCACTCTAGACATCTCTGGGTAAATGTGAGTAGGGGTCTCTGAGAAAGCATGACTGAACTACTCACATTGGCCATTAAATAAGAACCAAATCAACGTTGGGCACCATGTCCTGTAGCTCCTACATATCTATATACGATCTGCGCATTTAGACAACATAAACTAAGGGATTGGTGTCCAGACTGATTCCAGATACCCCCAAAGGATATGTTAGTCTGTAGACCAGCAAGCTCACAGTGCCACTACAAGCCCCAAAACCTTACCAAGGAGCTAATAGTTTCTGGCAACTATCGAACATGACAACCCTGACCCCTCAGGGATCGTGGAAACAGTTGAGTACTTTTCGCTCAGTCACTCGTGCTCTCTCGCTCTCAGAGAGATATACAGAATAAACGGTGGGGAAGTTTTCAATAAGCATTTATTGAACCAGCGTCATTCTACTATAAAATACATGTGCTGCAACAATCATTAGGCAGAAACAGATATATATGATTACAAGCACCAACAGAGTAAATGAACGGTAGAATTCTGCCTTGGTGCTAAAACAGTGAATATATGCAGGCATATAGATACCTGGCAGTAATTATGCGTATTCCTAAGATGCAATCCTAACTAGATGTACCTAAGTGTACCTAGCATGTATGGAGGTGTATAGCCAAGAATCCCCCTAGGATAGAGCCAACCCCATTGCCTGATGTGAGAAAATGAAGGACCCCGTCTTGGTCTCGAGTTGGACACCCCGCAAGGGATGTCAGACCACTGCGAGCTGGAGTGTCTGCGTGCAGGGACTTCAAGGTCTCGCGTCTCATGTCAGTGTGTCAGCATGGAAGCTTTTTCTCCTCTGGTTTGCCCAACAAAGATTTGGTACTTATATACCCAAAATATACCATCAGGGGTTCTACCTAGATGTGTCATGGTACTGTGGGCATGTCGGCCACTGATGACGATAGTGGTGACCCTTATACAGAGTTATTATGCAGAAGATGGTAATCCTGCTGTGATACTGAGAATCCTCATGCATAATAAATGAGGCTAGTTTTCGGAGAAAACCACACAACATTTATTCGGCACCTAACTAGGTAAAAGGTCGGCGCCAGAACCTTTATGTAGAGCAAGGTAGGACAAATGTAGTTAAAAGGTCATGTAACTACCTAGGCCTATATTGGGATACATTGGGGTTCATAACACAAGGACTATTTCTCCAATAGGGTAACATCAGCATTGCATTGAAATATCTCTTGAGTGTAATTTCCCATTGAGAGCTGATAGAGATTTGGAGTTTGGTTTCTCTGAACTCACAATTTAAAAGTACATCTTTTGGTGAAGTTGGTTTTTAAATTGCGTGTTTGAAAATGCCACTTTTCAAAAGTAGGCATTTTATTGCTTAACCATTCTGTGCTTCTGCCTGACTGTAGAATCCACGTCTGGGTTAGGATAACAGTTGGGCTCTTGTGCATTTACTTTAGACAGTCACAGAAAGGGAAATGAGGTGTGCCTGGCATAGCCGGATGGGCCATTATCAGGCTGATGGGCCTTCCTGAGCTAGAGTGGTGGGAGGAGTGGTCACTGACGCCTGAATAGGGCTGTGTCTGTCCTCACCCAAAGCGGTCTCCACCCCCCTCTGTAGTGTGTCTGGAGCCAGGTCAGGGAAAGGCAGGGTCTTGTGCACCACAAAGACTTTCCTTTGAAGTTTGCCTACTTCAAAGGCAGAAAGGGGTATAAGTATTGGACCTCTGACACCCACAAATCAGAACACTTCTGGGCTGAGGACATTCTGCCAGGAAGAAGAGCTGGATGCTATTGGAGGAACTGACAATCTGCCTGTTGCTTTGCTATGCTGACCTGCTGCTTGCTACTTCTGTCCTGGGAGCGAAAGTACTGGACTTTGTTTTCTGAATCCTGCTTCCAATGTTCTCCAAGGGCTTGTGCGTGCTTTCTTCCTGTTAAGAAGTCTCAGGGCCATCAAAGACTTCACCTGCATCTTGCTAACAGCACCTGGACTTTTCTGCTGGGAGTCCTAATCGCAAAGTGGTGTCATATCCAGTTCCTGGGCCCTTGGAATCATGTGGCTGGTGCTGCAACTCAAGAAAAGCAATATTGACGCTGTCAGCGACCCTCCTGCCTGCATTGGAGCCGAGGGCACCGCTCATGAAGAGCACGATGCACCGCCTAGACTTACACTGCAGCCCTGGTGTTGCAGATGACAGCAACTTATCAACACCGACTTCCTCACCGAGGCCGCTGCCTGCACCAGAGCCAAGGGCACTGCTCATAAAGAGCATGACGCACTGCCTCACTTACACCGCAACCCTTGCGGATGTCGACGCCAGTGCCTCAACATCATCGCAGAGTCGATAACCAGCGTGGGTGACCCCCCCATAACTCATCAACATTGCACCATCGTAAGGAACCAACGCCTCGCTGCCAACGCTGCAACACCTCCCCTGCACAGCAGTAAGGAACCGATACCGCACCAGCGACACCTCACCTCCCCGACTCCGTGCAATGTCTTTGTTTTCATTGTTTTCAAGGTACTGTTACTGAGGGTCCGTGTGACTCCTTTCCGGCCCGCTCACCCTGCAGTCAGCGTCGAACTGTTGGATTAGTACCTGTCATGATGTTGAGATAGCCCTGGTTGAAGCTATTGTTTTCTAGGAGCTATATTTGCACAGCAATCTTTCTAAAAGTGATATCTCGATTTGTGTATGTTGCATTTTTTTCTTTTTGGTCTTGTTCTCTTCAGATAAATATTGACTATTTTCCTAAACTGGCGTTGACTCATTTTGTCGTGTTTTCACTGTGTTACTGTGTGTGTATGTACAACTGCTTTAATCATTGCCCCTGAAATAAGGTTGAATGCTCGTGCAAAGCTACCAAGGGGGTTAGCAGAGGTTATCTTAGCTGTGTGACTCCCTTACCCTGACTAGAGCGAGGGTTTCTAATTGGACAGGATGCAAACCACTGCCAACTACAGACCCCATTTCTAACAACGTGTATTATTAAGCTCTGTGTTTGGTGTTGTCCTTTGTGGATACCCAGGCTGGGGAGGACACTACAACTACTTGCACGTGTTTTTCTTTTGCTCTTTGTATTGTCAAAGTTAATAAAAAGAGATATCAACAAATTTGACTTTACCATTGAATTGGAATTGTAATCCCTATTAAAAATAGTCCTTTTATCATTTTTCTAGCTTGTCCCATTCCCAAAATAGCAGTTTTAGTATTTTATTCCGTACTGTTGTTCTCTGCATTGGACAGCCAGGCCAATCACAGTGAAAATAGCATTTAGGGACATGTCACTGTGGGAGCACAGTAACATTAATTTTCTACATGTCCCACTTTTAAATAGAATGCACCCTCCTTTGCGGGCTACAAGACATTACTTACTCATATTTAAAAGTGAGGATTTTACCTTGAGAAAAGTATTATTTTAACATTTCACACTGCAGGTTTTACTCTGTAGCAGTCAGGCCAAAATGGTAGGTCTTAAGCCATGTTTTCCTTGTCATACTAGTGGGTGGCACAATAACCCACAATACCATTTAACTTTTCATTCTTTGGGTGTATTTTCCCCACATTGTAATCTGTCCTCATAAAAAAGTTAAACACCCCAATCCGGGATTAATCGATTTTGATTCGTTTTATGGGTCAGAGCACATAGGGCAGTGGACAGCAGTGCTCCAGTTAGCAGAGTCTAAAAAACATAACAAAAAATTAAGCAACAAATGCGGGATTGCCACGAAAAAAGTGCCTTTTCTCACAACACTTTTCCAAGATAGCACCTTTCACGGACTTTGTAAGGGTGCTGTAGGAGTACAGATTGTTCATCGAAAATAAGACATTTATTTACAGAATCACAATCTAAAGAACAGTAGGACAGTGTGCAGGCAACTTTTGCAATTTGCTTAAAATGATTTTCTGAAAGAAAAATGATTGATGTGTCTATTTCTAAACGAAGGAAATGGGTAGATATTTATCCCTGAGCCATTCTGATGTTCTTTGATTGCATTTGCTTTGTTTACATGCACAATACAATATTACCTGATAAATTCATTTATCACTGCTGAATACGGAGGTCCCTTTGTGGAATGTTAATGTCTAAAAAACATAGGGGCAATTTTACAAGCCATTTGCACCACCATTGCGTCACTTTTGGTGACGCACCTGCAGCGCATTTCACTGCCCCATATTTACAAGGACAGGAAAAGCCACCCTGCGTGACTTTTCCTGTCCTTGTAAATATGGCCCCTTTACACGCAACACTTTGCGTGAAAGGGGCGTTTCATGAGTGTTGCTGTGGGTGTTCCCACGCAACACCCATGGATCATGACACATTTCCAGATTTACGAGGAATCGTAAACCTGGAAATGCATCAGAATGCTATGTCACCCTCGGGGTGGCGTAGCGAGGTGCAACGAGGAGAAATGTTTTCATTTCTCCTCGTTTTTTTCCTCTTTCAATGCGTGCTGCATTCTACAGCACGCATTGAAAGAGGAAAATGTCTGTAGTGATTGTTTTGTGCAGGAAGGTACCCCTTCCTGCACAAAAACAATCTCCCCATGACGCAGGCATCCTTGCACCATGGTGCAAGGGTGCCGGGGCATGGCAGCTGTTTGTGCGCCAGGGGAGAGCACAGGAATGCGACATATTATTGTAAATATGTCGCATTCCTGTGCAGTGAAAGTGCCGCAGCGTGGTGCAGCAAAAGGGCTTGTGGTGCTGCACTGCAGCACTTTCTTGTAAATCTGCCGCATAGTTTTAAGCAACAAATAAAACTCTTCTCAGAACCAGAGATTTTTCATATATGGCTTCACAAGCACAATGTAATATTTATCTCAACTTTACAATAAAACACATATTCCATTCTAAGCATTGGGGCGCTCACATACCTTGGCTTAGGGTGAACGTTTCTGAACATTTGTCTTTAGCATCATAAGAGATGGTTTAACAGCTGGAGCTGCCTTTCTAGAAATGGGGAACCGGGTTCAAATCATGGCATCAACTCAGCATCCTGTGGTTCAGGGAAAATTTGGTCATCTCATCATCTATAACTACTGCTGTCCATATAAAGCCTTCAGGCCAAACTCGTGCTATGTTAAAAAAAAATGGGGCATATTCACAAGGACTTATCGCCGAGTCATCGGCACTTTTAGTGCATCAAAAGTGGAGATAGACTTATCGCCCCATTCACAAGCGGGTGCAAACTGCAGACATTGCCAGTATTCCTGCGATAACTGCCGCAAATTTCATCCCCACGGGTGACACCACCAACTAACCCTAATGAGATGCAGAGTAGGTGTTCCCGTGCAAAAACACACGAAAACACCACTACACCACTTTCACAACGAACAGCCAGATCTGCGATGCGAACCAAAAACAGGCGATAAGCCGCGGTAGCAGCAGGGATTTAACACCTGCCTTCTGCTGGTGGTAAGCAGGACGACTACCTGCAGTATGAAAGGGAGCCCAGCCCAGAGCCACATCTGAAGACCCACAGATGCCATGTAGCCAATGATCATGCAGCTCGGAGAACCAAGAGGGCCACAACACCCACCGCCACCACTCCCAGGCCCCCCCCACCAGACCCCCCCCACCCCGCCGGACAAACACATACCGTGCACGACACAAGAGCCACAAAAAGTGCATGAGGTCGCACAATGACCAAAAGAAACACACATGTGTGGTCAGAAGAACGTGAAACAGTCACTCATCATTGAAGTAACAACAAAAAACTTTATTGAAATACAACACAAAACACCAATGCGGAAGACTCCTGTCGGGTCCGTCCGGGACAATCTTGATGTCACTGCCTGGAAAATAAATCACAAAATCAGAACGTGTGTCATGCGCACATCAAAGGAGCGAGACACAGAGAAACAGAGAATGAAAGAAGGGCAGAAAGAGAAAGAGAGAGAGAAAGAAAGAAAGGGAGAGGGAGAAGGAGAGAGAAAGGAAGAGAAGGAAAGGAAGGGAGAGAGAGAGAAGGAAAGGAAGGGAGAGAGAGAGAGAGAGAAGTAAAGGAAGGGAGGAAGAGAGAGAGAGAAGGAAAGGAAGGGAGAGAGAGAGAGAGAGAGAAGGAAAGGAAGGGAGAGAGAGAGAGAAGGAAAGGAAGGGAGGGGGAGAGAGAGAGAGAGAGAGAGGGAGGGACACTGCCGCACCCGCGCACCCAGGCACCACTACTCACCTGCTGCCACTGGTGTGTTTCCAACCACGTGCCGGTATACACTGCAAGCCACCAGGTCTACAATCTGTAATCGAGGCCAGAGTCAATCATGGCAGAGTCCAACTCACTGCACACGGGAACAACGCCTGTCCGTCCCTGCGCACACATGCAGCTGCACCCTACCCCCTCCCGCCGGCCAGCGCTGGCTGTCTGCCCTTGCGCACCCAGGCCCCACTGCTCACCTGCCGCCAATGGTGTGTCCACCAGTGGGCACACCACATGCCCGTGCAAGCTCCAGGCCCCGGTTCCGCCACCATGGCATGCTCCACATCATGCGGACCCGCACCGCGGCCCAGCAGGTCCCACACATGATGCTGAGTCCTGAGGCATCAATGGCAGAGACCACATCAGTGCACACGTCATCATCGCAGGCTGCACACCCGCTCAGCAATTTCGGTGCCACTAACCCTGTGCAACCCCAATCAGCGCCACGTGGTGGTAGGCCCGTGAAGGCCGCAAGGCTTCGGGTGCCACTAACCCTGTGCAACCCCAGTCAGCCCCACGTGGTGGTAGGCCCGTGACGGCTGCAAAGCTTTGGGTGCCACTAACCCTGTGCGCAATAACTCATGGGCCCTTAGTGATTGAGAACTGTGGAACGCCCGTCATCCAGTCATCTCCGATAGTGGGGAATGTGACGTGGTCGGCCCCTTATATTCTCGGGTCACATGGCCTGTGACGCCTGTGCCGGATGGGTGTGGTGTGTGTGCAAACCTGCCCTCAGGGAGTGGCCGTGACATGCTGACAACTAGACCAGTGACCTACAGACCACTAGCGTGTAAACCTGCGACATGTAGCTATGTGGCCCCCCCCTCAGAGCGTAAGCGGAGTGGTCTGGCCTGGCGTACGCCGGACCAGCGCAGGGCTTGCAACAATGACTCGGGGGCTCTGGGCGTGGTGCAGTCCATGTCCGGACAAGGAAGTGACTAATGCGTGTGTCCCTGTTGTAGTGTCCCGGAACGCAATCGGCAATGTAGCACACTGTGACTGGAATCACACTAGATGAGCATCATTGACGTTAGGGGGAATCACTGACCCTACATTCATCCACACATTCATACTTGAATGATGAAAGACATGACACAGCAGTGCGTTTCTGAATGTTTAATGCACATCCAATGGAGTTTTGCAGCTGGAGCAGTACAGGGCCATGCCAACCCCACTTCACAATATGGGCCCGTGGTGGGCCAGCCAGAGTCCATCGGGGAATGACAAGTACAGCGGAAGAGGAAGAGTACAGTCCGCAGACTGGTCGCCGTGTCATTGGTCACCAAACAGGATATGGCAGTCCATGTCGCGGTCCAAGGTGAGTGCCGCAGAGTGTATCGGAGGTCAGTGGAAGGTCATGGGGCCATGTGCGGCACCAAGGAGCAACAGGCCAGGTGGCGGGAATGAATGCTAGTGCCTCCTTCTGATCTCAAACCCATCCACGTCCTCGGATGTGTGCCCTGCCTCACCTGTGGGTGGTGCAGTTCCGGCTGCAGCACTGTGTGCCACTGACACATCAGGGGCCGGAGGTGGATTGTCGGCCGCACTGTGTGGCAGTGACACATCAGGTGCCGGAGTGGAAATGTCTGCCGCACTGTGAGGCACTGACACACCTGGGGGCGGAGATGTGGATGGTGTAGGAGCAGCAGCATTCATCTGCGCCACGCCTTGTGGCAGCAATGCCATGATGAAGATCTGCAGGGCATGGTAGATCCCAGCTACATTCTGCTGATGTGCAGCGGTGGCTGCCATCCTTTCCGCCTCCATCAACACCATGTCCTCCATGAGCCTCCGCATGTGTGCCAGCTCACGGCTGAGATCGCTGGAGCCACTCTGAGCGGACAGGTGTTCTTGTCTCTGAGTCCTGACTCCAGCGGTGTCAGCCAGGGCTCTTTGGAGACCATGGAGCAGCCTGTGGGTGTCCGTTAGGGACTGGAGGTGGTCCCTGATGGGACTCAGATACCCATGGATGGCGTCAAGTTTGGTAGCCATGAGGTCGAACCCCACCCGCACCTGCTCAGCCATCTCCCTCTGGCCCTCCAACACACGGTGTTGGATGGCCATGTGTTGTTCGTGGGGGTCCTGGGAGACAGCCGGGGTTGTGGGTGCCTCCTGCTGGGTGGTTTGTGGAGTGGGTGGGGTCTCCTCGATGCAGCTGGGCTGCCCTGATCCTGGAGGTGAGTTGCGGATGATGTCAATGATGTCTTGGAGGGCTTCGGTGTCGATGCTGGGGATGTCCTCCTCGTCATCAGTGAAGAGTGGCTGGGACTGCTCTGCAGGAGGTGTTGACGGTGCCTCTGCAATATGAAGGGGAGATGCTGTATTACAATGTGTCCACATGTATGTAGCCGCATGGTACATGTTCACATTCAGACAGCATGGCAATGTACATTGTGACAGTTTGTAGATCAGGGCCATGATCCAGAGTCATTGTGGGTGTGCACTGTGCTCTGCTTGATTGTGCATGTGTGCCATTGTGGCTATCTCCCCCCGTACCCCCAGTACCTGGTGGTTACTCACCCTGTTGCTGTTGTGTTGTGTCATGTCGAGCAGTGTCCGCTCCCCCAACTCCTGCCATGGTCTCCACACTGATGACTGTCGACACCAGCTCCTCCATGTCATCCAGCTCCAGCTATGGCGCTGGACTCCCACCTCCAGTCTGCATTGCTGCCTTCTGGTTGCCTGCGAGTTTCTCCTTGGTTTTGCGCTTGATGTCAATCCATCGCCTCTTGACCTCATCCATTGACCTCTTGTGCTCTCTGACGGCATTCACCTTGTCCACGATGGACCGCCATATTCCATTTTTGGTGCCCAATGACACGTTGGAGGTGACGAACAGTTGTTGATGATGTTCCATCACCTCCGTGACCAGGATCCTATTCTCCTACGGACCGAATCGCCTCTTCCTTTTCTTCTTGTCCTTGCCCTTCCCGGTCCCCGAGGTCCCAGGCTGGTCGTCCGGGGTGCTTGTGGGGTTCCGCTCGTCCTCTGCGCCTGCGCCGGCTGCCTCCATGGTGCTTCGGTGTTGGTTATTTTGTGTTTGTGGGTTTTTTCTACTTTTGTAGTGATTTTCCCGCTTGCCGTGTGTGTATTGCAGGCCTGGCGCTGCTTATCGCTGATTTCCTCATCGCGGTTTGGGCCATCGCATGTTTTTTCGCGTTGGGGCTTGTGTTTTATCACCGTCGCAGTGGTTGTATCGCGGACTTTGGCCGCGTTTTCGGCAAACTATCGCATGGTACCGCCGTGTTGTGAATTCCACGTTAACACGGGGTTATTTTCCCGTGAGAGACTGTGATGTGTAAAGTTGCGTTAACATTTTTTGGCGATGTTTATCGCACGTTCTTGTGAATATACCCCAATGAGTTTTGCCAGGGCCAATTTACAAATTTCTCAGCTACGACCCAAAAAACACTCATAAACCTAAAGTTTGAAAATGCATTCAGCTTATACAGTTTAAGGGGAAAAGTCAATGAAGAAGAAAATACACATGAAAATAGTGCAAATTCAACAGAAAAAGATAGATTTCCAGAATTACAAGCTAGATTAACATGAATATTGATATTCAGCGTTAAGCACATGCTAAGGTTTTAGCTTTTCGAAGGTAAAAATTAAAGGGCATATTATCAAGGAAAGTTTTGCCGCTTTTCCGGCACATATCGCCGGGAAAGCGGCGATTTTCCTATCGCACTATCACCAAGGACTCGCTAACATGCGTTAGTGCTAGTATCCTTGCGATAGTTGCCGTTTATCCTGCCGCTTTGCATGTCAGCGATATTTATCGCTAATGATATGCAAAGTAGGCGTTCCTCACTAAAATAACATGAAAACTGTCGCTAACACAACTTCCTCTATTATCAATCCGGCCCCGGACCCGCATAGCGATAATAAAAGTAGCTCTAACCGCGATTATCGCTGGTATTTGAACGCCTGATTGAAACCTGACTTAGCCATCTTGTCAATGGGAGGTGGATTGTCAGGATAAGTCCACCATGGCTTATTATCAACGATTTCCCTATCGCTGCTTTTTTATCGCTGGATTTCCAGCGATATTCAGGCATTTCGCCGCTATCGCTGGATTTTTTATCGCTTTGGAGTTAATCGTTGATGATAACGCGCTAACTCGGCGATGTAATCCAGCGATAGCCGGCGATATTTATAATCGCGCTAAGCGCGCTTAGGGATAATTATCGCTGTCTGTTGATAATATGCTCCTAAGTGTTCTTAGATTTTGGAAGCAATTCTCATTCTGAATGAAATCGTATTATTTTTCACTAATTATTATGGTATATTGTGGGTGTGAAACACTTCACATTTATGGTTTCAAAGCACAGCTGTTCAGTATTGCATTTTCGACCGCTAACATCTCTTTTGGGGCCAATTTACCTTCTTTCCTTGCCTTGCCTTTCGAGCGTTTCATTCGTTTTGCTATTCATCATGTATGCTTTCAGGGATAATGGGAAATGTCCCCCTCAGGCAGAACGAGCTTTTCTTGTCAAAGACGATTAGGCAGAAATAGGGGGATCATAAAGGTGGGATTTCTCCTTTTCAAAGAATAAAATGTCACAATACATTGCACCCATGCGGAGTATCAGACATGCCTTGGTAGGATTTATAACAAAAATAGAATAATGTTTTCATTCATGGAGTTGTCATAACAATCCATTGGTTATCGAAGAAATGTTCTGATTCCAATTTCATTTTCAGATAGCATGTAACATTTTCCAAATCCATTAAAACAAATAATGAAAAACATAAAACATGTACCCACCACATACATCCATCAAGCCTTGACTGCTGCAAGTTTGTCGGTTGACTTGGATAGATGCCAGTGCTGAACAGTAATGATGGTGTTTGCAGCAAGGCACATTTTTAACCTGAGACTCACTTCTCCTCATCTTCACTCCTCTGTAATACATATTTAGCTTTTAATGCGATCTCTTTTGATTTCCACTCTCCAATCCCTGCTGTGTCCACCATGCACACCCATGTAGCTTCATGCCCAGCCTATCCTTACTATATTCTGAACCTCACCTCCTCAATCTGATGCATTAGTCTCGTCCTAGCTCGAGTCATTATACGGCAAGCCCTATAGATAACACTACCTGATAATTCCTTTATGATACAACAAATATATTTTTTTTAAATGTACTTTAAAACTGCAGTGCTGTGTATTTTGGATGGTTTCAAGGATAAACCTCAAATTTTAAATCAAACGTCAGTGTTGCATTTTAGAAAGCATGATTTAATTTTAGGATACTAGGGGTCATTTTCGGATTTACTGCTGCAATTTTAAATAGCTGCTTTGCCGTAATTAGATTTTTTTATACCCGGGCGTTAGCAAATTGGACACTTTTTAAGTTTACCACAATGGTGGCAGATTTATTACTCAGACCTGCAGTCTCTCCCACAGAATGAGCTGCTGTGAAGAGGGAATTTCAATCGTCTGGGCTGAAGATGGATTTCCCACCTCAGTATCTTGGCACCCTAACATGCTGTGTAGTGTTTGAATTGTAGGGACACAGGGGCATATTATCAAGGGCAGTATCGCCACTTTAGCGGCACTTTTTGCCGATAAAGCAGCGATATTTTTATCGCCCTATTAGCAAGCTGTCGCTAACAGCTGTTAGCGACAGCTTAATGGCGATAGCGGCCGTTTTGTTGCCGCTTTGCATGTCAGCGATAATTATCGCTAATGACATGCAAAGTAGGCGTTCCCAACTAAAAGCAACTGCAAACAGTCGCAAACACAACTTCCCCTATTATCAATGCCCGCGAAGCGATAAAAAAAGTCGCGCTAACCGCGATTATCGCTGGAATTTAACACCTGCTAAAAACTTGACTTACCTATTTTCTCAATGGGAGGTGGATTGTGAGGCTAAGTCCACCATAGCCTATCGTCAAGGATTCCCCTATCGCTGGTGTTTTATCGCAGGGTTTCCTGCGATATTCTCGCATTTCGCCGCTAACGCTAGATTTTTTATCGCCTTGGAGATAAGCGTTGCTAATAACGCGCTATCTCGGCGATGAAATCCAGCGATAGCCGGCGATAAAAAAAACAGCGCTAAGCGCGCTTTGCGATAATTGTCGCAAATCGTTGCTAATATGCCCCTAAGTTTTGCGAAAATGAAAGTATTATTAAAGTCGATCATCTTTTTCCTGGAGTTGTTCCGTGATGCCACATGTGGTTTACAAGGTGGTGGATTAGACACAGTAGCAGGAGAGACTGAAGCGTCCACTGACATCTTTGGACGAGTTACTACCGCTACTTCGAAAGCTTTTAGGGTGAGGGTTGTGAATCGGCCATGTATGAAGCTCTAAATTGGTTAGATGTCCAAAGGGGCCAATAGAATGTACCACAAATGTTACCATACAGCACAACAGGTTGCCGTCGAGACCAAGCGTCTACTATTTCTCTGTGTACCAGCTGCCAGACAACCATCCGACAAGTGTGCGCTTTATTTCTGAATGCCTAGCTGAACAATGAGATAAAACAAGGCTAAAACGGTTGAAAAGTAAGGGGCATATTTAAAGATAATGATGCAGTGCATAGCTTCAAGCCAACAATACGACGCATCCCTGTGCTTTCCTCAGTGCTGGCGCACAAAAGGGTGCCTAGCGCCAACGCATGCACCTTTGCACCCTGGTGCAAGGGTACCTGCCTTGCAGGGATGAATGTTTTTGTGCATGAAGGGAGACCTTCCAGCACGAAAGCAATCATTGATGGCATTCTCCTCCTTATTCTGCAGCACACGTAGAAAGAGGAAAACACAAGGAGAAATAAAGGTATTTCTCCTCATTGCACCACTGCCTGGCATTAGAATCTGATGCATTCCCAGGTTTACGAAACCTTGTAAATCTGGGAATGAGTCAGAATCCATGGGTGTTGCATGGGAAGACCCACAAGCAGGGTGGCTTTGCGTGGCCTTGTAAATATGGGCCAGCACACTTCGCCACCATCAAAAAAAAAAGCGACGCTCCGGTGGCGAAAGGGAATTGATATATGCCCCTAAGGAGCATATTTTCAATGAGCTTTCATCGCCACTGTAATTTTTGACGCAGTGGTGGTACTTTCTTTGCTCCATATTTGCAAAGTGACACAACTAGGCAGATGGGTCACTTTTCATCGGGATGCGTGGTTTTTGCCTTTGTCAGAGTTGGCTGCATCATGTTAGAAATAATATATGTGAGGTAGGCGTTCCTTCGTAAAATGCCCCATAAAAGACCCAGTGGTATTTATGACTTTTTCCAAAAGTCACGCATCATCGGGCTGCTGCACTTGAGATGTGTCAAAATTCCTACGCCACTAAACCCAGATGTAGGTATAACGCATTGGCTTTTGCAGAGGAATTTGGCCAGCTGAAATGATTTGAAACAGTGTAATCTACAATGAAGTCACATCCCCTCACAGGAAAGTGCTCACATATGGTAGGTAACACAGTAATTCACACATTACACACCAATAATGACATATGTCACACATACGTAGGCATAGTAGTACACTATGCCCACTTGCATGCATGACATCCAGGACCAATGTATTAGAGTGCAAGGGTAGTTTTTCACCTTTTGACTCTCCATTACATTGGTCCCCATATAGTAGACTACTTGTGTCAGTCAAAACTGAAACATCACCTCTTTTTTGACGCATTGCTGTAGTTGCGTCAGTTTTATGACCAATTACAGCAATGCGCCACTTTTAGGCCAGATGCCTTGCGGCATCCTTCCCACAGATACGTCAGAATTTCTGATGCATCCTTGGGAACTTGCACCATGGAGCCCCGTATTGTAAATATGGCGCATCCATGGTGTCATAAGGATTTTTCATGCAGGTGCAAGAAATGTTGACGCATCGCTGCCTTGACACAGCAATGCATCATTTCGTGTAAATAAGGCCCTAAGGGGCATATTTACAAGCCCTGTGTGCTGCTGGAACGTCACTTTTTACACAGGGCTTAGCCATATCTACATGGCCATGTAATGCCTCCCTGCATGGCTTTTCATGGCCTTGTAGATATGGAGTAAGTCGGGGCAGCGCACATCACTGCATTTCCTTACTCTGCATGAAAGAGGCATTTCATGGGTGTTGCTGTGGGTGTTCCCACTCAACATCCATGGTATTTTATTTTATTTTATATTTATTGAGTTTTGAAACATTTTTCAACAAACATAACAACAGTTGCAGCACACGACTTGACAATTGTATAACAACTGGTTTCACAGTATATAGTTACACTTATTCGCTTTCTGACCTTATGATATCTTTTGCAGTTCTAGTCAAGTTACAAACACACGTCCCCACAGTGAGGCAGCAGCCCGTACCAACTCAAATTGCAACTTCCAACCAGTGATAGCATGAGACTGGCTACTTTAGTGTCAGTAGGACCTTGTATACTCTATTTGGCAGTTAGAAGGGGGCAGCCCCTAGAGTGCAGCATCGTCCACAGAGCCAAACCAGTGTGTAAACGGAGCCCATATGTCCTTGGGACGGGAACGGGCCGGCATTAATTTCCAGTAACATTCCAGCCAGTCTCGGCAGTAAGTGACGTCCTCCACCCAGGCCTTAATGACTGGTGGTGTGGGCTTCCCCCAATGCATTGCCTCCCGACGCTTCACCAATAAGAGCAGTAGCGCCGTCAGCCTTCAACCAGTGGTAGGCACGCTATGTACATAGCCCAGCAGTGCCACCAAGGGAGTGCATGGCACATTATGGTATGTTATGTCCTTTATGTGTCTAAAAACCTCTCCCCAGTAGGTAGCAATAGTACGACATTCCCAGGCCAAGTGAATAAAAGTGGCCTGTGGCACTCCGCATCTCCAACACCGTGTGTCAGGTCGCAAACCCATGCGGTGAAATTGTGTAGGGGTGCGGTATAGATGGTGTAAATACTTAAAGTGTATGAGGCGAAGGCGATAGTTTGGTGACAGGTTTTCAAGTTGCCCGCAGCAGAATTCCCATATTTCGTCAGAGATATCTTCTCCAATGTCAATATCCCAAGCTGCGCGCGCGCTTGGTGTAGTGATAGGTGATTCCCGTTGTGTGATAGTGTAGATGCGAGTGACTAGCTTCCGCGCAGAGGGTTCTTTTAGCACATGCTCTAGTGCTGCCAGCGATGGCGGGGCATCAGGAAAGGTAGCAAATCGTGTGCAGAATGCGGCTCTGAGTTGGAAATATAATAGCGTATCTAGTGGCGAAGGCCGTGGCGCTGCGCATATTTGTTGCGTTGTAATGAACTGGCCATTAGGGTATAGGTCGTTAAATGTATTTAATTCTTTCTGTTGGGCTCATTTCCATATGTTGCTCTCCAGTAATGGAGGGATCAGAGGGTTGTTAGCTAGTGGCATAGTTGGTGCATATAGTACCTCTAATTTAGCCCTCTTACGGATGCCCGCCCATGCCCATTGTAGTGTTTCAGTTGTGTCGATCTCCTGTTTAGGATTTTTGTATTCCTGGTACGGAGCGGTTGACAGGGGTAGCGGGGCCACTCTGTCCGTTTCGATGGCTACATGTGGTTGGAATGGCATGGGATGCTGCCAGAAGTGAAGGTATTGCGCCTGGGCGCAGTATGCATACAATACGAAGTCAGGAGCTGCCAACCCTCTCTGCGTCAGGGGCAGTGTGAGGAGGTTCCAAGACGCTCTGGGTTGCTTGCCCGCCCATACCAATTCAATCATGCAGGATTTGAGGCGTTTAAAAAATTGTGTAGTGAGGGGTAACGGCAAGTTCACAAACAAATATAGTAATTTAGGGAGGAATATCATTTTCGTGATTGCTATGCGGCCTGTGAGTGATAACGGCAGGTGTTTCCACCTTTCGATTCTCTCTTCTATCTAGGTCATCACCCTGACGTAGTTGGCTGTCCAAAGCTCCTGCAGATTCCTACTTATCCAAATTCCCAGGTATCGCACCGGGCCTTCCTCCCAAGCAACCGGGTACTCTGTGTCGAATGGTATTGTGGTGTCTGTCAGTGGGAGAATAGTAGATTTCGCCCAGTTAATTTAGATGCCAGATATTCCCCCGTACCGGACTAATTCTGTGGTTAGTGGATTAAAGTTAGTCGCTGGGTCTATTACATAAAGAGTTAGGTCATCCGCGTACATGGATAATATCAAGCCTCTAGTTGTAAATCCAAGGCCCCTTTGCGCATGGTGCTGCCTTAGCCGTGCTGCTAGGGGTTCCGTGACAATGGCAAATAGTAGGGGGGACAGTGGGCTCCCCTATCGGGTGCCACAGGAGATCGGGATTGACTCCGACATGAGCCCATTCACTTTTAGCCTGGCTGTGGGTTCGGTGTTTAAGAGTCTAACAAGCTGTATAAATAGGGGACTGATGCCCAGTCATTCGAGCAGCGCAAAGAGAAATTTCCACTCCAGCAAATCGAACACTTTTGTAGCGTCTAGCATTGCAGCGATTACCGAAACCTGGGGTGCGAGGTAATGTAACAGTGTGAATAGTGTCCTGAGGTTGTGCGAGGTGGAGCCCCTGGAACAAAGCCAGACTGTTCCGGTCTCACAATAAGGGGGAGTAGCGGCTGTAGCATATTAGCTAGTAACTTGGCAAATATTTTATTATCCATGTTTATTAGGGACAATGGACGATACGAGTCGCATGATGTTGTATCCTTGCCTGATTTCAGTATTGTTATGATGACGGCTTCGCGCATGGAAGGCGGGAGTGACCCCACCTCCAGTGCTTCATTATATACTGCCAGCAGCCGCGGTGCCAGCAGGTCAGCGTATTCTTTATAAAAGACAGCGGTTAGGCCATCCGCCCCAGGGGCCTTATCACCAGGCATGCCCTGGATGACTCTTTGGATGTCTTCCGCAGAGAACTGCTCATTGAGATACTCTCGGTGTGCGTTGCTGAACCACAGTTGTTCAATTGAATCCAAGTATTTTTCTTATTTCGGAGTCTGATGGGGTAGACTTCGACGTGTATAAGTGTGCATAATAGTTCTTCATTGTGTCGAGGATGTCAGTGGGCAAGTGTACTGGTGTGCTCCCCGGTAAGTGCAGCTTAGTGATGTATCCAGAACCTCTAGGCGGTTTAAGCAGATTTGCCAATGTCCTCCAAGGTCTGTCACCCTCCCTGTATTGGCGGGCCTGTGCATGCTTAGTTAAGAATTTTGTTTCTCGCACAGCCTCTTCCTGGTGTGCCGTCAGTTTCCGACGGTTGTCAGCCAGTATGTCCGGTGCTTGGGATTGAAAGTATCGATGCTCCAACTCTCGTATTTCGGTTTCTAGTTTTGCTAGGCAATTGCGAATGTCCTTTAGGACCCCGGCCTGTAATGCTATGCACTCCCCGCGGAATACTACTTTAAACGCCTCCCACACCACCCCCTCCGAGTCCACTGATCCCGTGTTGCAATCAAAGTAGTCTTGTATTTTGTTGTGGATTTCCTCTTTGAATACGGAATCCATCAATGCTTGGTGTGGTAGATGCCACGTAAAGGGCTGTATGTACGGCCTAGGGATCTGAATATGGAGCACCACAGGTGCGTGATCTAACAGTGTCCGTAGGTGGTGTGTCGCCGCAGCAATCCATGAGTGTATGTCTTGTGATGCAAGCCAGAAGTCCAGTCTAGACCAGGCTCTAAATTGTTGGGATATGCATGTGCCTTCTCTGGTGTTAGGATTCAGGGCGCGCCATGTGTCGACTAGACAATTGTCATTTATTATATGGTTGAGTGTGGCAGCAGCACGTGGGTGGTGCGGTCTAGGTGCACCCACCCTGTCTTCAAGTTCTGAGAGAACCACATTAAAATTCCCTCCCCACAGCACAGTATTATATCCCATGATCTGGACTCCCTGCCACAGCTGATTAAAAATGGCAGGATCGTCGGTATTTGGCCCGTAAGTGTTAACAATTGTGATGCGCTGACCATATAGCTCGCCATTTAAGATTATAAATCTGCCGTACTTTCTCGGTGGTCCACGGGAGTCCCTTCCTGATTAGAATTGCTACTCCTCTTAAGTAGTTGGAGTAGGTCGAGGCGTGTGATTCTCCCCATCTGTTGGCTTTTAGTTTGGTTAGGGATGCATCATTTATATGTGTCTCTTGTATGAGATAAATATTGGCCTGGTGTCTAGCTAGGTAAGAGTGCATCAGTCTCGCTATTCTGTGATCGTTTAGGCCGTGCACATTCCACGTAATGCAGGTTAGGCTATTCTTGCCTGCCATCATATATTTTCAGCCGGGCGCAGTATCAGGTGCATAAGTGTGCTTATTTCACGCGTGGCGAGTGGGAATGCGTGGTTTGCAAGTGTGTGTCTAGGGCATATGCGTCTCAGAGCCTAAAATGCATTTCTACAGATGTTGCGAAAGTGCGTACTAACATTGCTTTCATTTGTGCAGTCTGCAATATTAAACACCAACAATTAAAACAATCCCCCCTCCTCCCACACCAACCCCCCAAACAGATTGAGTAAGAATCCCCCCCCAACACTTTTTGAATAAGGAAATAGCCCAAATGGCTATACAGGATTTATCCCATGGGGGAACGAGGTTCCGCCGGCGAACACCCCTGCCGTTTATGGCTGGGTGGCCGAGCCATTAGTATTCGGAACATATGTATAGGTTGACCCCCCTTTGTAAGCAATGTAACACATGACTTCCAGCCCGGCTACAGAGTGTAGGCTATGTCTAGTGTGAATACAGAGAATTTTTTAGTTGCAGTTTAAATGGTGTCCCCTAAGGCGGGTTTAGCACAACATTGGGTAAACAAACATGTATCTAGTCCCAGCTTATCTGTGTTCCAAGTGTGCATGTTCAATCATTGTCGCTCAGTCGTTCTTCTAAGGCATCTCCCGTGTTGTGCCTCGGGCTTGGACGTGGACCTGCATTCTTCTTGGCGAATTTCATGGCCACGCGGGCGTCTGTGGAGATTAGCGGTTTGCCAGCAGTGTGTACTTTGAGCTTGGCAGGGTAAAGGAGAGCGTATTTAATTCCTCCTTGCTGAAGCAGTTTTTTCACCGGTGTGAATTTGCGACAAGCAGCTTGTACCAGTTGGGTGAAGTCTGGGTATAAGGAAATATGATTGCCTTGGTATTGCACCGTGCCTTGCTCTCGAGCCACACGCAGAATGGTGTCCCTGTCTCTGTAGTTCATTAGGCGAGCGAGAATCGGGCGCGGCGGTGCTCCGGTCGGTGGTTTAGGGCCCAACGTTTGGTGTACCCGTTCTACCAGGAACATGCTGGAGAGGTAATTTCCGAATAGGTCTTTCAGCATTGACTCCACATATTGCTCCATGTTGGTAATGTTCGTTGTCTCTGGGATTCCGGTAATTCGTACATTGTTTCGACGGGATCTTGCTTCCAGGTCCTCGTTCTTTGCCTTTATCAGGTTTAGGATCTTGTCCATATGAAGTAGTTGTTCGTGTGACTCAGTTTGGCGGTCGTCCGAGTCGGATCGCCTTGTCTCAATAGCGTTGAGTCTCGTGTTTCTCAATCCTCTGCGACATCTGGTCCATGCGCGCAGCCATGGTATCAAGTTTAGAGTCTATAGCTTTGAGGCTAGCCTTTACGTCCTTCAGCATGGATTTTAACTCGTCGTCCTGCACGGGAGCCATTTCAGATTCACCAGTTTCAGTGGTGGGCGCAGTTCCCCCTTCCATTTGGCGCGTTGCGCGCTTGTCAAATGTTAATTTGGGCTGCTTTATGTCCATTTTGCCCATGGCTGGTGGAGCCTCTGTTGAAGCGCAGTGTGTGCTGTTTGTTTTTATGTGGTTAGCAGGGTTTCTTATTGATAATAAGCTTTGCAGTCCAGCTTGCACACGAGTGGGGATCCACGCACGCCCCGTGCCCGTCGGCCACCCCCCGTAGGCCACTTCGGTTCACTCTAGGGCTGTGTCTCCCAGCACCAGGCCTGCCCGCCTTCAACAGTTCTGTCCTCCCGCAGTCGTGCTACAGGGCGCCCAGCTGCACGGCCCACCGGGGCCCTCTTCCAGCTTTATCCTTGAGGGCTGTGTCCTGAGCGTATTTGGTGATTACATCAAAGCAGTGCGGGCCGCTTGGAGGCAGGTCCCGCCCCTCCGAAATTCAGCACATTGTGGGCCCCCGAGCACAGCCTGATATTTCGCACAGTCCTCTTGACACCACAGCGTGACTCCGAGCTGCGTCTATCAGCAATTGTGCACTCGACGCTTTTGTTGCCTCAGTGCGGCGCCAAACTGCATCCTGCAGCGTTCGTGCCCGTCGCGTCACCCGGTGGGGTCCCGCTTCCTCCATGCACCGGCCCAGCGCATCCCAGCTCGTCGCCCCCGCAGACGGGCACACATCGGGGCGTGACCACAATCCGGGGGGAACAGCATCGCGGTCAGCAAGGGCCCACAGGTATTCTCTCATTCGTCGCAGTTTATTATTGCAGGGAGCCCGATGTGGTTAATGGGGGACCCAGGGAGGCCGCGGCCGCAGGCCCAGTCGTCCGCCAGACTCCGCAGCTCTCAGTGCGTCCCGCCCCGATCGGGCGCGCGGTGCCACAGCGCGGGCCCGGGGGATCTCTCCCGGTCCGCCTCTTGCCGGGGTCCGAGCCCGCAGCGCAGTCCCAAATTGGCCGGGCAGGCCCAACGGAGTTCTGCTTCTTCGGGCCTGCACACACACAGCGCGGCTTAAATCAGCTTACCGCAGCATTGAGTGCAGTCCTCCGGATAATTTTACCAATGTCGCAGACACAGCGTGATCGCACTGCCTTCCTCTGTCTGCTGGTTTTACACGGCGGGCCCAGGGCCGTGCGCCTCCGGCTGCATCAGGCCCAAGTCCCCAACGTTGCCGGCAAAGGGTGTCGCAGTTCCTTCTCGACCACCGGGCCGGCAGAACTGTCGATGCCACCGGTCCTGGGTGGGTGAATCAAGCAGATTTCACTTGGATGTTCCGGGATGAAGCAGGATAATTAACGGATAATTGGGCTCGGCCGGCAGAGCCCTCTCAATGAGCGGCCATCTTGCTGCTTGGCTTAGCCACGCCCCCACCAACATCCATGGTATTTGACATTGCTCCAGATTTACAACATCAAGTAAACCTGGGGCAGCGCCAAAACCTTGCACCTCCCTAGAGCAGGTGAAACTTGGAGAAATGTTTACATTTCTCTTCATTTTTTCCTCTTCCACATGTGCTGCATTCTGCAGCACGCATAGAAAGAGGAAAACACCTCTTGTGATTGTTTTTGTGAAGGAAGGTGCCCCTTCCAGCGCAAAAACAATCATGCCAACAACACAGACATCCTTGCACCATGGTGCAACGGTGCCTGCATTGGCACACGGATGCAAAATGTGTGCCAGGACTGGCTGAAAGGACAGGAATGCACCATATCTTGTAAATGGCATAGGGCAGCGCAGCAAATTCCTTATAAATATGCCCCTTACTGCCTGTCCCGCATAGACTGTGCGGTTGCTGAAGTACAGATGCACCTCCACTGGACAGCTTGTG
Source organism: Calotriton arnoldi (assembly GCA_963921515.1). Classification (NCBI taxonomy): domain Eukaryota; kingdom Metazoa; phylum Chordata; class Amphibia; order Caudata; family Salamandridae; genus Calotriton; species Calotriton arnoldi. The sequence goes on along the minus strand of CAWUFW010004273.1, from coordinate 718,273 downwards.
AGTTTCTTGCTGTGATTCTATTTGAAAGGCACTTGTGCAGTGCTGCAGGTACCTTGATCAGAGCAGTGATAGCATGGAAGTGGGAAGCTAGTAGAATGAACTCACATTTGCTTAATACTATGTCGAAACTATTGCACCTTTCAACTGTTTTGGGTTGATGTGAAGTAAAATTGCCACCTGATTAGAGGCTCAATCACCTCTTTGGTTGGTTTGCACTCTGTCGAGTTTATTCATGTTTTAAGTGTGTTCTACTCGAAAAATCACTGTGTTACTTACTGATATTTCTGTCTTGTAACTTTCTTACCTTCGCAGTTGCCTTTCTGTATTTTGTCTTTGGTACAAGGGTGGCTCAATGAACTAGATGCTCGCTACTGATTTGCAGTGTTTGGAGGATTTGAGTTTGAATATCGTCAAGATAGGTCCAGGCTTCCGTCCTTCTGAGTATGTTGAGTACCATACATTGGGTGATAATAAAGTTTGTTATTTATAGCACTTAGAAATGGCATATGTGCAGGACAAAGCCCTTTATAAAACATTTTTTATTAGAAATTTTGCAATTTTAATACATCTTCAGTTTAACATAATAATGATTCATCATTATTAATAACAATGCTTATATTGCTTGCTGACAATTGGCAAACATCGAGTTCTCCTTTTCCAGGTTTTTGACAGTTTAGGGTGGGAGGAGGTTTTATACGTGAAGGCACATGTCAACACATGATACATCGTTATAATGTTAAAGGAGACACGAAACTTTATTCCCAGCAAAGTGTATTAAAAAAAGTATCTATAGAATCTTGATAGCATTAAAAATCTCACGCAGGTAAATATACCTAATATATTAGATCGGAAGAAAATGGATAACCCCCTTCTTCTCAGAACAAATACTCAATGTTGCTTGATAAAGAAAAAGATACATTTTTACCTTGTGTAAAAGAGGACTTCTCCACCACTCCGTGCCCGTAAATTGTTTGAAGTGTTTCCTTGTCTACAGAGTTCTTTGGTATTTGTATACAGTATGAGGCCATGTGAACGGGGGCTCCTGGGACAGAATAAACAATAGGGGCGTGTCACTGTCCATAGTTTGAAGGCATTTGATAAATACAGCCTACAGATATTGCAAGCCACTGGGGCTTTATATAGTTTGTTTAACGTCTTCATGAATATTTTCACCATCCCAAATTCTTTCCAAATTGTAAAGTTGAGCCCTTCCATTGAAATCGGTCTAATGCTTTTACAATGTTACCAGAGAGAGTAAGTTAAATGATTTATTGTTTTTTGTTTGTACTCTATCACATGCATCTTCAGTTGCTTATTTTCTCTAGATGTACCCTTTGGCACACAATCGTTTTGCATGACATGAGCAAGATGTTAAATTATTATCGCATGAGCAGAGTCCTGGCTGACATATATTGGTTCCCATGTTGACAAGGGAGATATCCAGCCATATTAGACAGACAACAGGCCACGTAATAAATGCGATGTGCATCGTGATATAAAGTCATATTAGGGAGTCGTAGACTCCCTGAGGTAGCGTGTGCCCATAGCACACCCAGTTTCCGTCTTGGGTTGTTATCCCCAATGTGAATTGAGGCGATCCAAGAGTGTAGGCTTGTCAAGACCTACCACTTGCACTCTACCCCATAATGATAGATCAGGAGGGGTGGCAGGGTCCTTCGCATGAAGCCAGCAGGCATCTGCCAGTGAGCCAGATTATCATTCAACATGTGTTCTTGTCTTCTTTTTACCATAATATCCAGACAAGTCAGACCTTTACGTATCCAATTTATATGAAAACTCTGCTACCTTTGTCAGTGCATTTAGTCAGAGGAAATGTTTCACATTCATTCCAGTTAGTTTAATAGCCAAAAAAAACACGAAAAAGGCTTTTTAAGTGATATAACGGCTGGTACAGATGTATGAAGATCAGTGAACCTCAGCAGAATGTCATTGATGTATAAAAAAGCTTTTATCTGGACTGTAAAGGTTTCCATGACAACTATATATAGCACCAGTGAGGCGAAATTGCAGTTGACAGAGGTTTTAGAGCCAATACAAATGGGAGTGGTGCTAGAGAACATTCCTGTCTTCTACCTCGTTGGATCATGATCGGATGAGGTATGTACCTCCATAATTAATACATGCTGTAAGTTTATCATATAAATAGTGCCCTTTAGCGATAAAATCCTGACCTTGTCCAGCCCCCTGAAGGATGCCAACAAGATACTCCCACAGTGCCCTATCAAAAGCTTACCCTGCATACAATGAGAGGGCTAGCGCTTCCTTCTGTAAATTTCTGATGTTCCAAAAATATGTGTGAGTGTCCGCATATGGTTCCTGGATGTTCTCCCAAGGACAAAGCCAACTTGTGACTCATGCACTAAAGAGGGTATTTTCACATTGTCACTTCTATTTTAATAAGTGAAATTGGCAGATAACTAGCACTTTATATGTGTCTGTTTCCAGCCTTACAATTAGAAAAAGTATGACTTTATTAGGCAGAGGTCTTAGAGTATGAGTAGTCTTTACTACAACAGTGGAACCAATAGTGGTTTATTTGTCTTACAGAATTCTCCAAGGAAACCGTCCTCCCCTGGAGAACAACAAGTGGGCAATGGTGAAACTGCTTTTGCAAAATCCTGCAGACAAAGAGGGGTGTTTTAAGACTCTCAAAAACTGTTCCATTTTGGCTGTAGTAAAAGGTTGTGTAGAATCATAAAGTGGCTAATAGCAGGTCGCAAACCTTTGTAAAATTTCAACAGTATGCATCAGTAAACCACCATCAGCAGTACTGATTGATGAACAAATAATTTGAGATTCTCTTTGTCGTAGGTTTGAGGCCAATAACCACACACCTTCTCTCTCCTCTCATAATGATGGTATTTAAATTTTATCCATGCACGTTTAGCCACTTGTGAGCGTAGTGTCCACACAATTCTGGCCACTCCCAGTTGTTGAAGCAATATCGGTGAAATAGACATATACTGTATTGTTAAGTGTCTAACCTCCACTTCTATACATACCTGATCCTCCCAAGCAGTCCTATTGTCAAAACTGAGTTTCTCATCAGGGCACCAGAGCATTTGTGGTGAAGACACAGAACCTTTGTTAGTATTGATATAATCGTGAATGTGGGATGGTGGATTATTAATTGTGGTGGCTAGTAGTCCACCTCAAGTAATAATGTCACTATTTTTGTAAGGTCCGGTAAAGGTTTCAGTAACTTAAACCTGAACTCAGGCCCTGGAAGCAATGACGCAGGCAGACAGGCTTAACTTAAGAAAATGTGTGAAGCATTTAGAAGTCCAAAACTGTTAAAAAGTCAAAAACACAACATAATAAAAATCCTACTCCAATTTAAGAAACTAGAGATTATTTTCATGACCAAAATGACACCAAAGCAACAGAAAAACAATTAAGGAATTAGAGATATGAATTTTTAAAGTTTAAATAAAAATAGCACAAAATATTGCAAAGTTCCATTCACGGGCAACTAGTCATTCTAGAAGGGACAAGGACAATGTTTAAGGCCAATCGCCTCCAGTTACCTCCAGTGGTAGACAGTCTTCAGTGGAAGCAGGCAAGGGGCTGGCATCGACAGGAAGGACTCGGCCCTAACCAGAGTCCTGGCACCTAGAATGGCGAAACCATTGATTTAGCAGGAGAAGTTTAAGTTTTTGCGCCATGTGGTCTTCAGCGTTGATCGGGTTCTCATCGATAGGGGCGTGGCTGGAGCTGGGGGAGTGAGTCAAAGAGGCCTCAGCGTCGAAGGATTCCAACTTCTAACAGAAAACTTAGAGGGAGCTGCGGCGAAGTCAAGTCCACTGGCGATGTACCATCGGCGGTTTGGCTAGCAGGTTAGACCTGGTTGCTTAAAGGTTTTCGGGTCAAAAAAGTTGTAGGAATTTTCTAAGTCCCCAGTGCTTTAGGGTTATGACAGGAAGAGTATACTATGGCATCAGCTGAGCGTCCCAGGACCTTAGGAACAGTACTTGGGGGCAGTACTTACTTCACAGCAGCTACCAGCAGTGTCCATGGCTGGCCCAGTTGGAACTGATCAGCTGGGCTCTTCCAGGATGGTGGTCTTCTTGCAGATTTTGGGTCAGGAAGCCAGCCAACTGTCCTTTGGAGTCCACTTCTTAGTTCAGGATACAAGATGGGAGCTGATCCAGCCTGTAGGGTTCTCCTTGCGGGTCCCAACAGCAGGTGCAGGCCTTCTGTCTTCGACAGGTCTAGTTCTTTTGTGAAGAGTGTGCCCATGGGGGACACAATTATGCCTGGGACTAGCCTGTGGGTGTGGGGTGACTCCTGCCCCTCCCTAACCAATAGGAAAAAAGTTCCCAGGTGTAACTGTACTCACTTTTGCAGCATTTTCTGTGTGCCTTACTGCAAACAATCCTACAGTGCCCCTCCCTTCCTAAAGCCCACATAGCAAAACCTCTCTTCTGCTAGACCTCCTGAGCCCACCTTAGAGGTGTGGCCAGGGAAATGAGCAGCCCCTCCTCTATGATCACTCCAAACCTGTTCCAGGGGAATCTACTCTCAATGGGATTCAAGCCTGTCTGGTAAGAGCTCAAAAGGGAGGCACGACCAGTTTTGAGTTGCTCTCAGTGCCGCCTAAAGTACAGTTCTGATTTTCATCAAGACCTAGCTGTTAAAATTCTAAAAAATGTGCTCTTGATTCAAAATAATAGCAATATACACTAACAGTTGCCTTTTGTGATAGTTTATGAGATTGAGAAGTTAGATATGCCTGTATCTGGTCGTTATACCAGAAATACAGAAGGAAATTTCAGCCTCTACCTTGCCAACAAACTATTCCACTTCATTTACAGGAGGACAATCTGTCCTAGTATCTGAAACTGAGTTCAGAACTGTTAACATTAGAATACAGAGCCAGTGTACTTGTTGTTGACAGAGAGCTCGATTATTGCTAGAGCTCACATCATGTCTTAATTGCCTTTAATACTGTTCCTTACCTCCTTGTATATTGTGTTGTTGGCAGGCTTCAATTGTTGATATCATGCACATACCAAATTATTAGACCTCTGTTCGTGAAAATAGGTTTATGAACTTATTAAGTAATACCACAATTGTCCTCACTACTTTGCTGTCCGATATGTGGAGAGAGGTTCCCTCTTAACTAATCATCCACTGAGCCTTCAGCAAGCTGTGATGCCTCCACTGCAAGCATATGTGTGGAGGCTAATGGTTGCAGGATCTCATCTTGGTGGGTATATTCAGCTTTTAATCCTCGGCAAAGCAACAAAAAGGCTTCCATAATTTATGTAACCACAATTCAGCACCAAAAACTGACAAGTGAATGTGCACTTCAGAAATACATGTTATGCTATATTATTCTTACTCTTTTGATGCAACAGATCATGGAATGGGCTATCTTTACTCCTCTACCTAATAACTCGCTACAAGAAGTAAGATGATCTCAGCATAAGTAATATAGTATTCTCAAATAGACAGTCATTGTAAGATATTGGTTTACTGGTTGAAAGGGGGTAAACTATTCTCATTCTCAACAGAAACCACAATTCTTCTCAGGGTGAAGTCACAAGCAAACCCTAAATTAACCTGTGCTCAAACCTCAGGTAGCTTAGAACAGAGCAGTCAGACTTAAAACTTCAAACAGTAACACACTGAAAATACACCACAAAAAAACCCACAATAGAGTTAGAAAATTAGAGTAATTTTAAATTAATAAAACCACACCAAATGACAACAATCCAATCAGTAGAATCGGAGATATTCAATTTTAAAGATTTTAGTGGAAACAGCACCAAAAGGCGTAACGCACCAACTGTGGAATCAGGTCGCGCCAGACCGGGACTAAGTCACAAGATTTAGGATGCCCGTGATGCAGCGCGGGCCGGCAACAGGGGCTCAGTTATGCCCGCTGAACAAAGTACTTTCATACCTGGTTGGCAGAGCGCTGCAGGGATCCGGTTCAAAGATATGTCAGGCAGCCCTAGCGATGCTTCGGTTTTGAGACGCTGCAAAGCTGTGGTGTGAGGTCCGATTGCATCGCCGATGAGGGCTAGCAATGCAAAGTTCAGAGTCGGGGATGTGTTGCGCAGTCAGTGCGATGCGTCTTTTCTGAGGAGCTGTGTGACTACGATGCAGAGTCTGGCCCCATCAAAAAAGCCTGAATTGATGAGAGAATCGAGGGCCTGCACTGAGGATGTGTTGTGCAGCTGCAGTTCCTAATGCAACGCGGGCTGCGACAGCGATGTGGGTCATTGCGATGGGTCCAATACACACAGCAGTGGAGATGTGTCGGTGGTTTTAAAAACTTAAACGCACTTGTCATACTTTTTAAATACATAGCACCCTGCCCTCTGGGCTGTGCAGGGCCTTCCAAAGGGGTGACTTCTTTACATTAAAAAGGAAGGTTTAGATCCGGCAAAAGGTATATTTTAGCCAGGTCGAATTGGCAGTTAAACCAAATGCACAAGCTGCAATGGCAGGTCTGAGACATGTTTAAAGGGTTACTTAAGTGGATGGCACAATCAGTGCTACAGGCCCATTAGTAGCATTTAATTTACAGGCTCTGGGTATATTCTTTACTAGGGACGTATAAGTAAACTAAATATGCAAACCGGGTATAAGTCAATGTTACCATGTTTTAAGCAGAGAGCACTAGCACTTTAGCATTGGTTAACAGTGGTAAAGTGAGCAGAGTCCTAAGGCCAGCAAATACGAGATCAGCAAAAAATGGAGGAGGAAGGCAAAATCTTTGGGGAAAGACCCCCTTAAGGCTGACAGCTTTAACAATCATGATTGAATATATTGTGGTTTTAAAGCAAACTTCACTCAATTTCTGCAGCAATACATAAAAACCATAAAAAGTCGAAATCTTTTATTCTGAATAGCCCGGTTCTTTACAAGCTCTACCATTCAATCCTATTGGCCTGGTTCACATTCACTTGCTGTGTCATTTTTTCATACCACAGTTCAATTCGATTCTAATCAGTTTTCAGATTTTTGGTGACAGATTTGCTAACTATTTGCACTGGGCTTGCACCTCAAAGTGTTCAAACTGAGTAATGTATTATTTTGGGATTTACTTTGCAGTGCAAACCCTGATTTGCTTTGAAAAATGGCCCTACTTTGCTCTGCTTGCATCAAAGAGGTGCTTAATGGGTAGTACATGGGGATTCAAATGCAACCACCCATTAATTTCAATGCAGAGTCCTATCTACTAAGAAGATTGACACAAAAATGAACGCCTTCTCGATTCAGGTGTAAAGTTTTTATTTTTCGCAAAACATTTCCAACTTTGCATGTGTGCTGCACTGTGCAGCACACATACAAAGTGGGAAATGATTTTAACTATGTATAGGTGCAATTTTTTGTATTGGAAGGGTGCCCTTCAAGTACAAAACCAATGCTTGGCATCATGCTTATACCCTTGCACTGTGGTGCAATGATGTGTGTTGGTGCAAGTCAGCCAGAAGTGTGCCAGTGAAGGGGGATATATAAATAGCTCCAAAGCTTAGTAAATATAGCACTGTTCTGTTCTCTCTCTTTCGCAGAATGCAGTATAGCAACTTTTGTTACTGCATTGGGTTGTGCAAAAACTTATAAAACCTGTCCCTTACTGTTAGAAACCACTCTAGTCAGCTTAAGCTAGATACACACTAAAAGATAACCAGTGTTCATCCTCTTGTAGCTTGGCACAGAGCATTCAGGCTTATCTAAGGAGGCAATGGGTCAAGTATTTGTGCAACACACTCACACAGTAACACAATGAATTCACAACAAAAAGACTCCACACAGGATTATAAAAATAGATTATTATATTATAAACAAAACAAGATCAAAACAACAAAAATCCAATGAATAGAAGTTATGACATTGAATTTTAAAGGAATAAATGCAGTAAAGCACTTAGAAGCAAGTAGCGCTAAAAAGGTTACTTTAGGTCAAGCTGGACCAGGACAAAGTAAACGTTCGGGCTTACCTCATGGAAGTGCAGGGTGGCTACAGGACCCATGCAAGGCCATGGTGAACAAAGTACCTTTCATAGTCACAAGCAACAAAATGTGTTGATTTTCTCCACACAATGAAGGCAATACATCTGTTCCATTTCACGCAGTCGGGTTGATGCTTTGAAGCCGAGCCTCGCGGTCAGCACCTCTGATTGGCACTGCATTGTTGTTGAACCATTCTGTCTGGTTGATGCGTCAAAGTTGAGCATCGGGTAAGGACCTCGGATCAGAGTTGCATCGTCATCAAACCTCACAGTCAGGTCCTGCCTTATCGTCGAGCCATGCAGGGTTGTCTTCGGATCGGCACTGCATCAGCTTCAAAGGGCACTGCGTCGGTTTTGATGAGTGCAGTGGTGACAATGAGTCGATTTTGTAGCAAAACAGCTTCATAACCTGGAGAGGCCACCTCAGGCAAGGGGAGGACTCACAGAAGGCAGACTCCAGCAGAATTGCAGGAAGACTTTGTGTCCCTGAGACTTCAGAAAGATTACTTGGAGGGAAGGCAGAGTTCAGCTCTCCTTCAGCAGAGTCAGGTAGCAGCAGGCAGCAGGACAACACACAGAAAAGCAGTCCTTCCAGAAAAGCAGTACAATTGAGTCCTTTAAGCAGCACATCAGTCCTTTTGACAGAGGAGTTCAAGATCCAGAAGTGTATGAATTTAGGTGGTCAGAGACCCAGTATATATACCCAAAAGTGCCTGTGATGTAAGGGGTGACTTCAAAGCCGCTTTCCGAAGTGCACAATAATCCCTTTCAACCCAGTCCTGTCTGCCAGGCTAACTGTGGGGGGTAAATCAGTGCTTTGTCTGTGGCTAAGACATTACCAATTGAAGTGTAAGTGTCAGCCCCTCCCATTCCTCCTTGCCCAGGAAGACCTATCAGAATGCAGATGAGTGCTCAGAATACAGATACACCTCACCTTCCTGTGTTTGTGGCTGTCTAGAGGGAATACAGTGCATAAAGGGCATAAAGTGTAGCTGTCACCCACCCAGACGTGTATTGGCGACAGCCTGTAAGGCACACAGAGCAGTAAGTGCAGAGAAGTGTCCACTTTATAAAGTGGCATTTCAAAACAGTAATGTTAAATCCAACTTCACAGAAAGGTATATGTCCTACCTTTTACTTAAATGGCGCCCTGCCCTTAAGGTTACTTAGGGCCTACCTTAGGGGTGACATATGTAAGAAAAAGGGTGTTTAAGACTTGCCAAGTGGTTTCAAATGCCGAAGTGGCAGTAAACTGCACACACAGGCACTGCAGTGGCAGGCTTGAGACATGTTTTGAAAGGCTTCTTCTTCTGTAGGGGGCACAATTAGTGCTGCAGGCCCACTAGTAGAATTTAAAGTGAAGACCCTGGGTATATGGTATACCACCTTACAAGGGACTTACTAGTGCATTAAATATGCCAATCAGGTATACACCAAATTCATCATGTTTAGGGAGGAAGGCAAACAGTTTAAGGTGACCCTTCAGGGAGGGCTATTTTCCGACACCCTTCCCCCAGCCTAAAGCCAGAGTAGCCTAATCAATACCTTGATGGACTTCCCTGCTTAGAGCAATAGAACATGGACAATGACCCACTGCTGCAGTGATACTTGCCAGTTCTATGCCTGTCTGAACTCAGTTTGGATCCCTCTGTCTATGCTTTCATGGGCCACTTAGCTAACCCTGTGCAGGACCTAACCTTAAATTGCTCACATATGCATCCCATTAGGTAGGCAGTACCACCATGGTCAAGACAGTGATGTGGCCCATTCCACCCCTTGGGTCTGACTTCTGTCTCCAACCCAAGGAAAACTCTGTCCACAAGGACCGCAACCAACAGAGGCCACTGACAGCTGTCAGTGTAAAGAGCCATGCCCCAGGTCATCCAGGGGTCTCTCCCCTCTGTGGTTTCTCAGTGGGGGGGCAGTAGACCCAGGTGCCTTGCATCCTTTTTCCACTCCACCTCCCACCAGTTCAGGGGTGGCATCCTGAAACTAGACTTTCCGCCCAGGGTCTGTAAATTTTGACTGAGCCATAGTCAAGGGTGAATCCTCCTCCTACTGCCTCTCCATCGGGGGTTTTGTACCTTCCGTCTGGGAGTGGTACCCCCAGAAAACCGTTCTGTCAGGGCACCTGTGGCGGCCGCCACTCTCAGGGATCACCAACTCATCCTCTGAGTCTATCTACCAGCTGAGGGAGATCATGGCATGTTCTATGACTTGCCCCTGGGGACTACTTTCCCCTAAGGCCACATTGGCAATCCCTGTCGAGTTTCCACCAGTGGGTGGTTTCTTTGGACAGACAGAGTCCCCCTGCTTGTGTCCTAGTTGAGAACAATCATAACAGCATTGTTGGAAATGGGGTGCCTGGGTCCACCGCCCACTAGAACCTCCCTCCCTCTTCCTAGAAGGGAGATAGGAACCCTTCCTTCCCCCTTATCATGGGACCTGTCTGGGTCTCTCTAGACCCACCTCACTCTGTTAGGAGGAACCTGAACCACCCTTCTTGGGGTCACCACCAGGTGCCTTTCTGGACACTCTGACACCAATGTCCGCCTCCTCAGCAAGTTTCCTGGAGTCAGTAAAATTGCTGTCAATCAGGTGTTGCTGCAGCTCTGGAAAACAAGACCCAAGAATGCGCTCCTTTAAAATCAAGTTGTACAACCCTTCATAATCATTAACTTTGCTGCCCCTCACCCAACTCTTCAGTGCCTTACAAGCATAGTCTAAAAAAATCCACCCATGTTTGTGTAGAGAGTTTCTAACTGTCAATGAACCATTGCCTGTACTTCTCAGATGTCAACCCAAACTTACTGATCAAAATAGTCTTCATGGCAGTATAGTTATTCTGGTCCCCCACCTCTAGCGTAAGGAGTGTGGCCCTCCCTTTGTGGGCATGTACTGCCAAAAATGACCCATCGCCCCAGAACTCCTTTGGGACCCTGTGCGCTTTCAAAGTCACTTCATACGTTGCCAACCTTGTACCTATGTCATCCCTCATCACATAGGTTTGTACCATATATTTTGGGGTATGAAATCTGGACTCATGTGAAGACACAGCAGGTATACTGCCACCAAATATTGTTCTTGCTGTACCCCACTTACTCTCTGAGGCTAAGTTGATGGGCCATCTTCCATTCCTCTATGGCCAGACTCTTTTCCTCTAGAGCTTGCTGTTTCTCCAATTTAACAAGGGCCTTCTCCTTCTCCAGCTTGGCATGGGGCTGTTCCTTTTCAATCTTGGCAAGGGCCTGTTCCTTATCACTCTCTGCAAGCTCTAGTCTCAGCTTTCTCTACTCCCTTCTGTTCACCAGCTCTTCTGGGGACAGGCTCTTTGAGGACGCACTGCTGCCTGCTCTAGAGTGGACTTCCAGTCCTGGGAAGAAACTGCTCCCCCCCTCTGTAGGCTGCATGACAAGACCCTCTGTCAGGTCCCGCTCTGATCCTTCCTCAGACACAGATCCCTCTTCCTTGACCACTTCTCCTTGTGGGTGGGCCTCTACCCATGCTCTTATGGCTTTCTGACGCTCTGCCTTCTTTCCACTTCCCTTATGGAACACCCCTCTCTCCTGGCGGAACCCCTGGGCCACTGTGTATGCCTCCAGGTTGGCCAGCTCGAATTCTATATTGCCAGGTAGGAGCACAGACATTGCAGACAAAATGGGAGTTGGGCAAAAAGGGCTTTGGAAAAATTATAAGATGTGAAAACAGGGGGAATTGAAAAAGGCTCTAATTGCTCTAAGCATAGAGCTATAGTGAAAAATAAGTTACTATATGGTATTGCACAAACACAAATCCTATCCCACCTCTGCCACCAATGTTAGAAATGGGATTCCTGGTTGGCTGAGCTATGCACACATGCCAGGCAGGAACCACCACTGTAGTCAGGGTAAGCTAGATACACACTAAAAGACAACCTGTGCTCACCCTCTGGTAGCTTGGCATAGAGCCGTCAGGCTTATTTAAAGAGGCAATGTGTAAAATATTTGTGCAATACACTCACACAGTAACACAATGAATACACCATAAAAAAACTCCATGCAGGATTATAAAAAATTATTATTATATTATAAACAAAACAAGACCAAAATAACATAACTCTGTTGTAATTTGGCAGCACTTAAGTTAAGCATTGGCTAAAGACAGCCTGTATTTAGAGGCTAAATTGTCCGCTTTGTGGAATCCATTTTGTATTTCTGGCAGCCATTTTGGCTGCCATGTGCTACCATGTGCTCGCCATGTGCTCTGTCCTACCTTCCTGTCAACTGCTCTTGAAATCTGCCTAGAGACAAGTTATATTTAGTTCCTCTTGCTTTGCACATGCTCAGTTGAGCTTGCAGCTGTTCAGAGTTTATAAATGTCAGGATGTGTCTACTAGAAGTAGAAACTGTTAGCTCCACCCACTTGTCGACTGTGCATTTTCTGTATGACCTTATATGTATCTAAAACCAGCATTTGTGTTTGTACCGCCTTCATTTGAGCCCCTGTGTGGGTATAAAAGGACCATGGTCCTTCCATTCAGTGTGCTACTTCATGCATTACTGAAGGGTGATGTGCGAATGTTAGCTCCACCTCATGAGGTTTAATAAACTCTGTCTTTTCTATTTTCAGTTTCTGTGCCAACTTCTTCCTAAGTGTCTGAGGACTCTGTGCAGAGAAGGGTGAACCCCTAAGCACTGGTAGGCCTTGCTGAGGCTCACTACTACAAATTGGCACTTCCAACGTGGGACTCATCAGTGACTCGGATGCCCGAAGGACTGGTCGAGATGAAGGATTGGAATCTCGCTCTTGGACGCGATCGCTGCCTGAGGAGACCTGAGTCTTGGCACCCATGGCGTTTTTCCTTTCTTTCTGATCTGACCATCCCGGCGGCGCCGGTCCTTGACTGAGATCTCTTTTGTTGATTCGCCGTGCAGTGACCATTTGGTCGATTTGAGAACTTGGCAGTTGGAACCTGGACACCATTTGATTGGTAAGAGCCGTTTTGCGGCACTTGCTGTTGGTTTGATGCCTTTGATTGGTAAGGTAGTTTTAGTAACACTTACTGTGGCTTTGTTTGTATGATTGGCCAATTTTGGAATTTGTTTTGTAAGTTATATATGCATTGCAATTCATATAGGCAGGTAATGAGGAGATTTTTCTCTATTTGAAATTGTTTGAACAGCGCAACGTACGAAGAGTACCTTAAGCGCTACTTTGATTATAATATTGCATATTCTGCACTATTTTTGGCATGCCTGTTTCTAGCACACTTCGCAGAAAAGTGTTGCTGTTTTGGAGGTACCAATAGGGATTTAGTAAGTACTCAGTTGACTCCCCTCAGAGGGGATACCTAAATAGGTTTAGATATAGTAAAAAGATATTTCTTTCTTGGTGACTAAGTACCCCATGGAACTAAATATGTACATAAAACGGATCCTGATCTGTGCACTTAGTAACATTCATAAGTGGTGATATGCAGAGCGCTTTTTGAGTGTTCTACCAGCCAAAAATGACGAATTTGGTGTATTTTGGCTTCTTGAACATGGAAGTCTTTTGGACTACTTTTGAGAGCTCTTCTTGTAAATATGACCTACAATTACTATTTACAAATAGTTTGGTTTTGCGTACAGTCTGTAGGCTTGTTTCAGTAAAATAGACTATGTTTTTTGTGTAAGAATGGCTAGCATTAAGCGCGCTGTGTTGTGTGTTATGAGTGTATGACCCCCTTCTGAAAATGTCTGGAATGAGCTAAAATTGGTTTTTGTTGTCATTCTGTTATGCAAATGTCATTTAAAAAAAACTACATTTTTTTTAAATTTAGGGAATGAATAATGTAACATATGCTAAATAGCTGCACGCTACCATTAAAATTGATAAAGTAAGAAATTATAGATATGTGCAAATTGCCACACTGGTACAGATAAATCAGAATTTACATTCAATAGGAATAAAATAGGCCTCATAGAAAGGTAGGGGGAAAAAAAACGAATTTGTGTGCTTTCACACAATTAGGACTAAAATGCTAAATGTTACAGTATTATCCTTATATATTAATATTGAAAGGCATTCATATTATCTGAGTGAATTGGCTATTGCTGAAATAAACACCACATTACAGAACGATAGATTTGTGCTGGCTTGAAAAGCGTGAGATGTTGACGCCTGCTGGTCAGAACACAGCTGTGTCAACAACACATGGCTATTTTTGGTCCCAAGCCATGAGGCCGAGTCGACTAGATTTTCAGTTAGCGCAAACACGGTATAAAGGCGTGCATTAAAAACTGCTGATTTTATAAGTCAGAAAAGACAGTTTCATTATTTTGGATAACAGAGAAAAGATTAAAAGGGATTTCCTTTCTTAATGCCTTTTTAACAAGTACATCTGTGGTTCTGCTGTTAAATGATTACTGTCCTTTAAAAGTGGCGCAGACTTTTTCAGTTTTAGTAAGGCTTCTGTGCTTTGTATTATAAATGAATACATTTAAAGGTGATAGGAAAGGAATGAGGCTTGCTTTTCATATATGGAACCATCAAAAGGGTTTGTGATCATTAGTTTACAAAAAATAAAAAATAAAGGAGGAGAATTTTGATTCTATGAAGGGAAAAAATGTTTCTTAAAAATAATTGCCATAAAATTGTTTTTGATCTTTTGTAATGTCTGATAATCATATTGTGAATAATATATAGCTCCTAGCATCAAAGTTGGATTTGAGTAGCACTTTACCATGATGTGGGGAGTACAATGTGAAATTTCACTTTCTCTAGGCATATAAAAACCTATTTTTTTTAAGGGTATACCTTATACATTTCTGATCCCCCATCTCTGGGATATCTAGAGGACACCCTGGTGATCCCTAATATGCCAAAATACTGTAGGATATTCATTTTTAAGTGCCCCTACCACCAAAGTCGAAATTGAGCAAAAGTCACTATTTTAAAAGCAATTCTGCCACTCAGGGCAATTTTTAAACTGATCAGAGGCTTCAATAAAGTATACATGCAAGTATAGAATAAACAGCTGACCTACTGCACCCAACACACTGTACACAAATGAAAATAAGTATACAGAAACCACAGCAGAAGTTATTATCCTACCTTTAAATTACTGGCAAACACACCGGACAGGACTGCCTTTCAGCTGTGATTCTCCAGAGTTGCAAAGACCGCATGGAAAGCCTTGCAAACAAAAATGGACAGCTGGTGACAAGGGTCAAAGGTCGGAGTTCTGCATTTAGCAACTTAGCAGGGTGAAGGGTAAGATTTGCTTGGACACTTCGACCTTCGAACAGTTTTTGAAAGAAGAGATGACAGCGCAGAGAGAGGAAGAGAAGCTTTGCTTCCTATTTTTGGCAAACACACATTTTGCGCAGTCATATGAAACGAAGGAAAAGCAGCCCTCAGTTGAGCATTGATCTGCCATGTATATAAAAATAATGGTTTTTAGTTTAAAGAATACTGTGTAGGGGCTAAGATAAGGAGGAAATGGATTTTAGTTTGCATTCATGCGCCCTCATGTTAATCTAGTACAATTGCTGAAGGAATTGGTTTAAAGTTAACTCAATGTGCTTGTGTTAGGTTGAATCAGAAAATAGCCACTTTCTAAGATATGTCCTACAAGTTGTTTGTGCCCAGTTGCCACAAATAGGGGTAAATAGTGTTGACACAAGGTAAACCTGTTTCAGGTTTTCCTACTGTCAAAATGGGGGAAGGAGGCTAGCTCCTCTACAAATTAAGGGTAGGCAAAATTCTGTTTTCTCTCTCTTTTTCTCACTCTCTCTTGAGTCTGTCTAAGCTGTCTAGGAAATAGCCATGAGATAGTTATTGGCTATTCAGTAATACTGTTTTAAAAATTGTTAGCATTAATAAAATGATGAAAATATATGCTATGTTACTGCCCATCCTGTATGAAAGAATGAGTAGAACAGATTGATGTTCCCTTATTTGACCTTTAAAGGAAACTGTATAGTGGGGGTTTCTGTAAAAAAATCTCAGGTGGCAATACCATTATTGTTTATGTTATTCTCATGTTCTATACAGTTTTGCAAGGGCATTGCTAGTCTTTTATTAGCTAGTCTGTGTAATTGAGCTGACAGCCCTTATTAGAGCTGGAGATAGGGTTTTTTTTTTCCTTTTGAAAATGATGTTGCATAGTCCGGATCGTGAAAAGTAGAATGCAGGAAAGACGCCCATGTGATCCTTAGCAAACATTTTGAAGGAAAATATTGTTTTTAAGGAGTTTGTTTGTCATAACATGTTCTGCTGGAGAAAATGTACCCACTATGTTGAAGTTTAGTTCTTTTTGCAATAAGAATCTGTTAAATTAGCAGTTTTAGATTTTTCCTGCTGCGCCTATAACATGAAATCATGACCTTAAGTGTAACATGTAGGTGTTTTTATTAAGAGAAAGTATTTTAGAAGTGTCTGCAGTCCTGTACAAGTAATGCAAGGTTCATAAGTAGAAGTGTAGGAAAAGTTTCTTTTTCTTGAGGTTCTTCAGATGAATAATATAGGAATATACAAATGTAAGGATTTGGAGTATGTCTGTATTGTTTTTCTTTTTTCCTCAGAATTTAGTAAATGAACACAGACTTCCTTGGCTGCTTGGGATTGGGTGACGTATTACTCTTGTCAGTTCACCAAAAAGTTCCTTTTATACTTGCCAATAGGTCTAGGGTGTTTTTTTTATTCTCAGATAAGATGAAGTGGTTCTTGGGTGCCTTGCTAATGAATGGGGCCCCAGGACTAAGAGAGTATTCTGAGACTATCCTCTCTGTTGATAGATTATTTTTATGCCTTGTCTAAAGACTTTTTGTTCTGCCCACCAATAGATATTTGCTGCCCTACAACCATTGCCAGAGGGGCCCGGACATCAGATCCAGCCTGGGAGTCAGCACCAGTCCAGCCTACAGTCAAGATAAAGGGAACCAGCACAGACGTTGCTGGCAACTAGGACCTCAGTGAAGGCCGGAAGCACTGGGACGTGAAGTGTGTACCCCTGCCACTGTCTTGGGCGAAAGACGGGGTCACAAATCAGGATGAAGAAATCTTTCTGTGGATCCAGTTTTTGATGCCGCCCAGCTGAGAGAGTCACAGACCGATAAGGACGGCAAGGAGACTTTTGCTTGAGGTGACCCCCTTTGAAACAAGGGTTGCTTCAGGCCTTGAGTCCTGGTCCCAAAGTGAATGCAAGTCTACGCCTTTGTTTGTTGATCAAGGGATGCCTGAGCATATTGGCTACAATCAGTGGCCCCAACAAAAGAGCAGTGCGCCAGTGGTGCAATACAGGAGTTAGGGAAGGACTTGAGTTTAGGGTACAGGTGCTGTGCCCTTGGTGCCTGTTAGATTAAAGTGAAGAAAACTGGTGCACTGCCTGAGACACTGGACAGGATCGTTGAGGGTATTTGCCCTGGGGGGTGATTGCCCTATTCTGAAAGAAAGACTTTTTCTTCTCAAACTGGGCCGTGATTCTTGAGTTGCGAGTTGTGCAGCTCCACCGTGGGAACAACAAGAGCCTGCCTGTGAGGCTCAAACGGACACAGGGAGAAGACTCCCCTCTGGCTGGTTTGTACAGAGGCTACAATTTCCCAAGGACTCTTTTTTTTGTTAGTAATGTACCCCTTTGGTCGTCCCATTTTTGAGGAGGAACAGCCCTTTGCGGCTCCTTGTCCTAATTCCTATGGCCCTGTGTGGTCCTCCTGGTCCCCCGGAGCCAGGATTGTTTTTGTAATAATATGTCTGATTGCTTTAATATTTTTTTTAGGAGTAATGTTTATTCTGCCCGAGAAAAGTTCATCTGAGCAGTTTAAAAATGTTACTTTACTCTTTCCTTAAGTATATTAATTGATACTCTTGCCCTCATAAAAGAAATACTGAAAAAGTCTATTGAAAATGTTTTTATTAGGTATGTGCTGTTGGCTATTCTGAAATTGAAATAGATAGTCACTGAAATACATCAGAGCCCTGAAACTTAGAATTAGACTAGATGGTTTTGGACTCTTGTTTCTGCTTGGGGCTGGAAGCTACTGACTATCCTGTATGTAATGTTGATACCTTTTTCATGCTGTGTATGTATCCAATGTGGTCCAATGCTTTGCTCCATTTGCATCTCTGCTTGTATACCTCCCAAAGGGAACGTTGCTGGAACAAAGGCCCAACAAATGTTGAATAAAGAGGTGGCCGAAATAATGTTAATAGATGTACGGGATGAAGATCTAGATTACCCCAGATAAACGAATGTCTTCAGCCAATGCTGAAAGGGTCGTCTGTTGTAATTTGGCAGCACTTAAGTTAAGCATTGGCTAAAGACAGCCTGTATTTAGAGGCTAAATTGTCCGCTTTGTGGAATCCATTTTGTATTTCTGGCAGCCATTTTGGCTGCCATGTGCTACCATGTGCTCGCCATGTGCTCTGTCCTACCTTCCTGTCAACTGCTCTTGAAATCTGCCTAGAGACAAGTTATATTTAGTTCCTCTTGCTTTTCACATGCTCAGTTGAGCTTGCAGCTGTTCAGAGTTTATAAATGTCAGGATGTGTCTACTAGAAGTAGAAACTGTTAGCTCCACCCACTTGTCGACTGTGCATTTTCTGTATGACCTTATATGTATCTAAAACCAGCATTTGTGTTTGTACCGCCTTCATTTGAGCCCCTGTGTGGGTATAAAAGGACCATGGTCCTTCCATTCAGTGTGCTACTTCATGCATTACTGAAGGGTGATGTGCGAATGTTAGCTCCACCTCATGAGGTTTAATAAACTCTGTCTTTTCTATTTTCAGTTTCTGTGCCAACTTCTTCCTAAGTGTCGGAGGACTCTGTGCAGAGAAGGGTGAACCCCTAAGCACTGGTAGGCCTTGCTGAGGCTCACTACTACAACTCCAATCTATAGAATTTGAGATATTGAATTTTAAAGGAATAAATGCTGCTAAGCGCTTAAAAGCAAGTAGCGCTAAAAAGGCCACTTTAGGTCATGCTGGACCGGGGCAAAGTCAGAGTTCGGGCCAACCTTGTGGAAGGGCAGGCGAGATACGGGACCGATGCAGGCCATGGTGAACAAAGTATCTTTTCTGGTCGCAAGCAACAAAATGTGTTGATCTTCTCCACCCAGTGAAGGCAATGAATCAATTCCGATTCCTGCAGTTGAAGTCAAGCCTCGCGGTCGTGACCTCGGAGCGGCCCTGCATCAACGTCGAACGTCATAGTCAAGTCCTGCGTCGTCGTCGAGCTGCGCAGGGCTGTCTCCGGATTAGCGTCGAAGGTCACTGCATCAGTACTGATCGGCGCAGTGGTGACGATGCATCAATTTTGTAGCACCTTGACTTTTTGACTCATCCTTGCCTCTCCTAAACTTACTGGATGACTGCAACCAGACTGTGAACATCTCTTGCAATGTTCCTCCACAAATCCCTCGACACTGCACTCGAGAGATATGGCCTCAACTCATGGAGCATCAGCTATCCTATAAACCTCTCTAATAATACAAAAAAGAATTTCAAACACAGGCTACTTAAAAAACTTCTGGAAACACTAATAGCTGATACCTACCATAGTGTGAGCAACGTCAACAAGAAAACCAACTTCGCCTTCTACTCAAAACGCCCTGCAAAGTGGAGAAACATCTTCCTTCTCCACCTACAAGTTACTAAATCTATCAAAACCCCTTATGGAACGAAATTCACCACTTCCCCCTCCCTATATATAGAGGGGAAATCTCGATTTCTATTTTCAGGACAGGGAACATACTTATACAAGCTACAGACCGTCACCTCACCATCTTTGACCAACACTTTTCATCACTTCTCACTTATTTAACAAAACATGGCCTTGTGCCCCAAAGTCACCTCTCCCCATTACCCCCGACCGGCAACCCCAGTCCTTCTCGTTTCCTTGCCTCCACTAACATGCTATGCACCTCTGCTGCACCCTCTGACAAGCTGAGCAACCTTGCTACCCCCCTTGACTTGTGCCTTCGACAAGTCTTAACTAAAATAAATTCAATCGCACCCACTTTAACCAACGAACACACGGTAACTAAACTCTCTGACACACACCACGAGTCTGATGGTGCCAGCCCCAATTCAAGACCATCCACAACTGAGTCCCCTATGTACTTGACCCTCTCTCCTAATGCAGACCCTACTCAGCCCGCACAAACTGTCTGCCTTTCCAACCTCAATGACACTGGCCTTCCCTATAGCAAAGCTCACTCATCTTCCTTAAACACGAGACCCGCCGCTTATCCTACCACTTTCAGAATGGGAAACCTCACTGGCATACTCACCCAGCTCCTGAAACGACTAGAACAAAAACTTGATTCCCTAGCTAAAGACATCTCATATGTAAAGAATGACCTCGTGATCCAGGCCAAGTGCACCCACTATCACACCCATGGCATGGAGAAGTTGTCTCCCCTTAGAGGTTCTCCAATTGTCGGCCAACACACCCACTGGACCTCTATTCCCTTGAGTTGTTCATCCCACAGACCCCACTGAACCCATAGCCACATATCCGCTCTACAAGCTGATGCATTCAGTGAATCGTACATCACACTGAACCAGAAAATGGTCTACAAGCCTCCTTCCACAATTCCAGTAATCGTGGGCACAAATAGAATCCCTCGAATGATCACCTCGCCTAGACCGCCAGCTCAATACACCACCATTCAGACACTAGATACCACAAACAATAGTCCCAGGTCTCGAACGTGCATGCTCCTTAACTGCAGATCAGCAGTTAAACATGCCACAGGTATTTCCGAATCTATACTTGACAAAGAAATAGACATCGCATTCATCACCGAATCATGGCTTAACGAACACTCAACCCCCATACTTGACCTACCAACACCACCTGGCTACACCATGATTAGACAGGACAGACAAAAGAGAAAAGGTGGTGGACTAGCAATCATTCACAAAGATGAAATCCATCTTTCCACTGTAAAGACCTCAAAATACTCGACCTTCGAACACCTCGGAGTAGAACTCACTGCCAAAGGCACCTCTCCTATCAAACTTCACACCATCTACCACCCACCTGGTGATCGCACCCTCTTCTTAGAAGAAAAAACTGACCTACTGACATGGTACTCCTTAACTGACTCGAGTGATGTGTTCTTGGGTGACTTCAGTATTCACTAGAACAACTCAGATGACACCACAGTCCGTAATCTTACAAACATTTGTGAAATAAACGATCTCAAACAACTCTGCAACGAACCAACCCTTATCAAAGGTGTCACTCTAGATGTGATTATCACCAAAAATGTTCTTGTCTCACTACGATCCATCACACCCATTGACTGGTCAGACCACCATCTCATACTGTTTAATATAGAGACCCACCTCAGGTCCCAACCAACCCCATCCAACAGACCTAAGCACTAGGCTAGGAACTTCAAGCAAATCCCAATAACAGAACTGGAGACCAGGACCTCTCCAGGTAAAGCGTGAAACTTCTTACTGCATGGGTTACCCCCGCCCTGAATATGGATGACAAACCGATGTAAACGTACACTTTGGACCGAGACTTTGTTTACCATAACGAGCACGCCAGCTCTATATATATATATAAGACCACTCCCGCTATTACCTTGGAAGGCATACTGTTACACTGAACAGAATAATTTGCAGTCTCGTCTATTACAATGAGTGCAACATTTTCAAGTATCTATAAGTGCCGCTCTTGTACTCAAGAAACGACGTCTGATGTTGGGACTTTTTCCACTGCTGTCTCAACTCCCCAATACAACTAGGGGACTCTGGACCATATTTGTGCTTGTACAGTCTAAGTTTGAGCCTTGAAAAAGTCGTCTACACAACGAAACACGTGTCGGCTGTCTGCATCCACGCTACAACTTCGTGTCAACAATATCAAGAGTTTTTACAATTCTATACTTGTATTTGGACTGTATCATCTTGTCCATCTGGTTTTTCGTTTGTGTTGTATTTGAGATTAAATCTAACTGAAAACAGGGTCAGTTTGAAAACTACCTTGATGCTGTTCTCTGTATTATAATTTTTGATTTCACGTGTATAAGAAAAATCTTTTTTCCTATACAGGGTAACACTGGTTAGGTGGCACAGTGTTTACATTGAGCACGCCTATACATTAAGAACCAAACGTATTGCAAACGCTACGGAGGTGCTGACCTTTCCTTTATTACCACTGCCACTTGGTTCTAGTGTGAGACCAGGATCTGTGTCCAATTACATCATCAACCTGTGGAGAGGTGTGGTGCAGCGGCCACGGCAGCTGACTTCGGAGCACAGGGCTCGAGGTTCGATCCACGGCTCCGGCGGCAGCTCAGCACCAAGTGACTCTGGGCAATAGCTCACTTAATTTCCACGACGGCCCCCAGCACCTTGAGACGTGTAAGGGTGAGTAATTCGCACTGTACAAATAGGGATTTTTACATTTACAACCTCCCACTCACACAGCTGATGACCTCACCGCCCACTATAACACAGTGGTGACTGCTGTTCTTGACCAAGTGGCACCGCTCAAACTTAAAAAATCTACAAAACTCCAATCAAAATCCTGGATCAACTCAAATCTTAACGACGAGAGGAGACAACTCAGACAGTCAGAAAGGGTATGGAGACAAACCCCCACTACAGTGCACCTCTCACTCCTAAGAACTGCACGGCTTTCCTATAAGAAACACATCTTTAGAGAAAAAGCCACTTTCTTTTGCAACTAACTTGACCGCGCTAAGAACAGCACTAGGGAGCTCTTCAACATCATTAAACAACAAACTACCCTTACCTCCCCACACAAAATAAAAGCCGCAAATGAACGCTGTGAATAAATTGCCAACTTCTTCACTGATAAAATTGCAAAAATTGAGCAATCCATCATCCAAGTCACTAATCTGACATCCCTACCAACCTTCCTCTCTGTCTGACTTCCCTCCACGGCAGCGCCCCCTCCAGATTTAACTAATGACCGAATGACCTCTATAAAAACTAATTTCAACTTTGATCTCCTTCAACTGAAAAACAAAGCTTATTGGTCTGACTTTAAACCCATGACAGAAATTGAAATCTTCAATAAAATTGCGAACTTTAAGCCCACATCCAACACCACTGATCCTCTCCCATCCACAATAGTACAAAACCTCAACCATATCATTGCCCCATTCTGGACTAAAATCGTCAACTCACCTCTCTACTCAGGCAGTGTCCCTGACTCCCTTCAACTAGGCCAAATCACACCCATACTCAAAAAACCAGGGGCCGACCCTAATGACCTCAATAACCACAGACATATCACTAACCTCCAGTTCTTAGCCAAAACATTGGAGAAGTGCGTCCTACTACAACTTAACCAACATTTAGAAGAATTCAACCTACATGACACCTTCCAATCTGGGTTCAGGGAAGGCTGTAGCACTGAAACTACCATGCTCAATATCTCGGATGACATTCGCAGATCCTTAGATGAAGGGGATGCATGCCTCCTAATCCTACTTGACTTATCAGCGGCTTTTGATACCGTAAATCACCCAGCATTACTCATGACACTCAAGAACCGCACTGGTATCAATGGCACAGTCCTAAGATGGTTCACATCTTACCTGCAACATCGCTCGCAACAAATACAAGTCAACAACTGTCTCTCAAAACCCACACTAGTTCCTCATGGTGTACCCCAAGGCTCAACTCTCTCCCCATCCCTTTTTAATCTCTTCATGGAACCGCTTACTGTTATCCTGAACCAAGCAGGGGTCAAATATCACCTATATACCGATGACACCCAACTCTATTACAAAATTAAATCACCCAGTGACATCCTACATCTGAATGCCACACTAATCAAGATTCAACCTTGGCTTAACACCAACCACTTAAAGCTGAACCCCAACAAAACTGAACTACTACTTTTCTCCCTGAAAAACAACCATCTACCAATCGAAGTTTGGCTCAAAAATTTGATGCCCTAAATTGTTCTCCAACATTGCCCAACTCCGTAAAGTCCTTGGGCATCACCCTGGACAAAAACATGTCAATGAAGGACCACATCCACAACTCAGCCAAAGGAGCACTCTCCACACTAAAACACCTCAAGAAAATCCAACCTTTCATTCCCCCTGAAGATTTTAAGACGGTAGTGCAATCACTAGTCCTCTCAAAACTGGATTATGGTAACGCCATCATCACAGGAACTCTGAAAATTCACCTTGCCCCCTTAAGGTCAGTTCTCAACATTGTAGCCCAGCACCTAACAGGTTTTAAATGGTTTGAGCACATCACACTGGCCCTCAATATCCTCAATTGGCTCCCCATCAAAAGAAGATCTATCTACAAGACTGCTTGCATCACCCACAAAGCCCTTCACACACATAACCCCAACTATCTAGACAACAAACTTTCGAAAGCTGGAAGAGCCAGGTCTCTGAGAAGCTCCAACTCATTTCTTCTCATACCTCCCAAACGGAAAAAGAAATCCTCCCAGACATGCTCATTTTCTGGAAATGCTCCCAGGATCTGGAACTCGATCCCTAGAGACCTGCGCTGCAGCCCCTCATTTTCCTGCTTCAAATGGGGCCTTAAATACCTACTGCTCTACAAATACTTTAACACACACGCAAACTGAGCTATGTTCCCAAAGCTCACACCCAATCTGACTTAACCCGTTGCAGTGGTTAATTTATTGTTTCAGCTGTCTACTATGTCTTGTACTCTATTAGCTCATGCTGTTCTTATTTCTGCATATTGTAACTACCTTTGCGGCCTAACGATTTTCTTTCTCTGTATTTATGCATGTAGTTCATTCAAATGATCTCGCCTTATATGTAAAGCGCTCTGATACCTTCTGGTCTAGCTAGTGCTATATAAAACCTATAAATAAATAAATGGAATAAATAGTAGCAAAACAGCTGCAGAATCTACTTCTGAGGCCCAGAACTTGGAGAGGGCACCTCAGGCAAGGGTAGGACTCACAGAAGGTTGAATTCAGCAACACCAGCAGAATTGCAGGAAGTCTTTTGTGTTTCTGAGACTTCACAAAACAGGGGGCAAGCCAGCAAGCCCTTGGAGATCACTTGAAGGGAAGGCAGAGTCCACCTCTCCTTCAACAGAGTCAAGGAGCAGCAGGGCAACAAGCAGAAAAGCAGTCCTTCCAGAAAAGCATTGCAGTTGATTCCTTTAAGCAGCACAGCAGTCCTTCTGACAAGGGTTCAGTTCAAGATCCACAACTGTCTGATTTTAGGTGGTCAGAGACCCAGTACCATATCCAAAAGTGCCTTTGATGTATGGGGTGATTTCAAAGCCACTCTCTGAAATGTACAAGGATCCCTTTCAGTCCAGTCCTGTCTGCCAGGCTATTTGTGGGGGTAAATCGGTGCTTTCTGTGTGGACAGGACACTACCTATTGAAGTGTAAGAGTCAGCCCTTCCCATTCCTTCCTGCCCAAGAAGATCCATCAGAATGCAGGTGAGTGCTCAGAATGCAGATGAGCCTCACCTTCCTATATTTGTGGCTATCTTTAGGGAATGCACAAAGTATATCTGTCACCTACCCCAGACGTGTACTAGAGACAGGCTGTCAGGCACACAGAGCAGTAAGTGCAGAGAAATGTCCACTTTCTAAAAGTGGCATTTTTAAAACAGTAATGTTAAATCTAACTGTGAGGAGGATTTATTATTACCATTCCAAACATATTAAATATAAAAGCTACGGCTCTCTGATCAGGAATTACAGCTTAATATCAATCAATCAAGCAGTCAATCAATCAGGAGTTTGTTAAAGCGCGACTACTCACCCGTAAGGGTCTCAAGGCACTAGTGGTGGGGGGGGGGTGCAGGTTCCATTCCATCAAGGAGGGGGTCTGTCGAAGAGCCAGGTTTTGAGGTTTCTTGCGAAGATGGGGAGCGACGTTGTCTGTCTGAGGTGGAGCGGAAGGGCGTTCCATGCTTTGGCCGCGAGCAAGGAGAAGGAGCGGCCTCCCGATCTGGTCTTTCTGGTGCGGGGGACCACGGCGTAGGAGAGCTGGGCTGATCGTAGGGTCCTTTGGGGTGCGTGGAATTTGAGTCGGCTGTTCAGGTATGCTGGTCCGGTGCCGTGGAGGGCCTTGTGTGCGTGGGTGAGCATCTTAAAGGTGATTCTCGCCTCGATGAGGAGCCAGTGGAGTGTGCGCAGGTGCTGGGAGATGTGGCAGTGTTTTGGCAGGTTGAGGACCAGTCTTGCGGCGGCGTTCCGGATTTTCTGTAGCTTGCGGATGAGGTTTTTGTTTATTCCGGCGTAGAGTGCGTTGCCGTAGTCGAGTCTGCTGGTGACCAGGGCGTGAGTGACTGTCTTTCGGTGTTCGAGGGGGATCCATTTGAAGGTCTTACGAAGGAGGCAGAGGGTGTGGAAGCAGGAAGACGAGACAGAGTTGATCTGGCGGTCCATTTTGAGCTCGGAGTCCAGGATGATTCCCAGGTTGCGTGCGTGGTCTGTGGAGGTTGGCGGGTTTCCGAGGGAGGGGGGCCACCAGGTGTCGCTCCAGGCGTCGGGGTTTGGGCCCATGATGAGTACTTCTGTTTTGTTGGTGTTTAGTTGTAGGCAGCTGTTTTTCATCCATTTGGCGACGGCTTCCATGCCTTCTCGAAAGTTGCGTCTGGCGGTGTTGGGCTCGTTGGATAGGGAGAGGATGAGCTGGGTGTCGACTGCGTATGACACGATGTTGAGTCCGTAGGTTCTGACGATGGGGGCAAGTGGAGCCATGTAGACGTTGAAGAGCGTCGGGCTGAGGGAGGAGCCCTGGGGGACTCCGCAGGTGGTAGGTGTGGGGTCCGAGAGGAAAGGGGGAGTCTGACCCGCTGCGTCCTGCCGGAGAGGAAGGAGCAGATCCAGTCGAGGGCCTTGTCCTGGATTCCTGCGTCGTAGAGTCTGCGTATTAGGGTGCGGTGGGAGACTGTGTCGAACGCCGCTGATAGGTTGAGGAGGATGAGGGCTACTGTTTCTCCTTTGTCCAGTAGGGTGCGGATGTCGTCTGTTGCGGCGAGGAGGGCGGTTTCCGTACTGTGGTTTTTTCTGAAGCCGGATTGGGAGGAGTCGAGGATGTTGTGTTCTTCAATGAATGTGGCGAGTTGGCTGTTGATGGCTTTCTCGATGACTTTCGCTGGGAACGGGAGCAGGGAGATGGGTCTGTAGTTTTTGAGGTCGGTGGGGTCCTCTGAGGGTTTCTTTAGGAGGAATTCCCAGTGCTAGCCTGTGAGAGGAGTAGGCCTCACAGTAGTGAAAAAACGAAATAGGCTGTGTAGTTGATAATTGGGCTTTGTGTATTCCTACACAAGGGGAGCGTAGGTGTGTCTCAATGGGCCATCTCTGGCAGGATGGGAGGGAGAAGCTGGGCACAGCCAAACTTACACCTGAATAGGCTGTGTTCTGTCCACACACAAAGGGCTGGATACCCCCTTGTAGTGGGTCTGGAGCCGGGGCAGGAAGGGAGTACCTCTGTGCACTTCAAAGGCATGTCTTTCAAGTCTCTCCCCCTTCAAAGGCACCACTGGGTATAAGTACAGGACCTCAGACACCACCACTTCAGTTCACTTCTGGACCTGTGGATACTCTGCCAGAAAGAAGGTTTGCTGTGCTGCTGAGGGACTGCCACTCTGTTGGACTGCACTCTGCTGGACTCCTGTTGTGCTGTGCTGCCCTGCTGCCCTCTTGCCTGGGTCAGAAGGACTGGACCTGCATCTCTTGACCTGAGAAACCATAGTGGCTCAAAGAGTTAATTGGATGGCTTCCTGATCCGAAACCTCAGGGACATAACAGACGTCTAACCCCTGAAACTGCCCTCTGCTTTCTGTGAATCTACCCTGCCAAGTGGTGCCACCCCAGTCCAGGACCCCTGGAAGTGGGCCAAAGGCACTTGCCAGTGGAACCGTTGCATCTTCTCTGCTGAGCGACGCCTCCTGAGCAATTTGAACTGTCACAAAAGACTTTTATCGCCACCGTAACCCGCATCTTGGAACCGATACATCGCTTTCAGATCTGCCAGTGCATGCCCCTTTCCCTGGTGCAGCTCCTCGCACCTCTCATTGACCACAGCCTCGACAATGGCACCAACACTCCGCATTGCAGCTTCAACACTCATCGAAATAAATGCAGGTGTGGGCAGGATGGGCCATCCTACTAGGATGGCTGGGGTAAAGCTGTACCTGGCCCAACTTACACTTCAAAGGGCTTTGATCTTTAGGTGCTAGATTTCACACAAAAATTTAAAAATTCATATCTCTGATTATACTGATTGGATTTAATTAGTGTTGCTCTATTTTATTTATTACATTTTAACCTTTATTTCTAAATTGCTTTGGGATTTTTCTTGTGATGCATGTTCACTTTATTGTTGTTTGTGAGTTGCATTGACTCAGTTAGAAATTGGGTTACTGGTTGACTGGGGTGTGAGCAGCAACCACAATCCTAGTCAGGGTAAGGCACAAACAAACCCCAAATTAACCTATGCTCACCCCTTGTAGCTTGGTACAGAGCAGTCAGGCATAACTTTGAGGCAATGTGTAAAGTATTTGTGCACCACTTCAAACAATAAGACAGTGAAAACACCATGGAAAAAGATCCCACACCAGGTTAGAAAAATAGAGCTTAATTTAGTAAATAAAACAAGATCAAAATGACAAAAATCCAATCAGTAGAGCTGGAGTTATGAATTTTTAAAGAATAAGCATTAAAATAGCGCCTAAAAGCAGAAACCGCCAACTGCGGCAATCTGGTCATGCGGGACCGGGCCAAAGTCAAAACTTTAGTCTGACCACGATGGAGCACGGGTTGGAAACTGACCCAGATTAGTCCTGCAGAAGTTTTACCATCTCAAGTTTTGTGCCAAGAGTCCCGTTCGCATTGGAGAGAGTCACAGAGAGCAAGGAGAATGTATTGGGCAGTAGTCGGCTTGGCGCGAAGAGCAGCCCAGTCGTCGCAAATGGGTGGCTTGGAGCTTCGTGCTGGCAATTCTCAATGGGCGATCAATGCTTGCTGTAGGAAGAGACAGGCTGAGGGAAGAAAATGCCAACTTTCTAAAAGTGGCATTTTTAGAAATGCAATTTAAAATCCGACTTCAC
This sequence comes from Calotriton arnoldi, assembly GCA_963921515.1. Lineage (NCBI taxonomy): Eukaryota > Metazoa > Chordata > Amphibia > Caudata > Salamandridae > Calotriton > Calotriton arnoldi. The sequence continues at coordinate 689,251 of CAWUFW010004273.1, read as the reverse complement.
CATAAGTTAGGATTTTAAATTGTGATTCAGGAGACACCAAACATGATCTGGTCATCTCTTCCCATTTGGAAATTACACTTATAAAATGTAATAAGGCAACTCCAATGTTATCCTATGGGAGAGATAGCCCTTGCTGAAGCGAAAAACAAATTTAAAAGTTTTTTACTACCAGGACATGTAAAACTGAAAAGTACATGTCCGACTTATATGTATTAAAATGATAGGTTTGTGCCTGGCAAAAGGTTTAGTTTGTCAGGTTGATGGGAAGTTTAAAACTGCACAAACAGGCTACAATGATAGGCCTCAGACATGTTTAAAGGGCTACCTAAGTGGGTGGCACAATCAGTCTGCAGGCTCACTAGTAGCATTTAGGGACATATTTACAAGGGCCTTGTGACATGCTTGCACCACACAATGTGGTACATGAATGAATGAATGCACTTGTAAAGCGCACAGCTACTCAACAAGAGTGTCTCAGTGCTGATTGGTTCACGCAAACAGGACACATAAGCACGTCTTGCCCTGGAAGAGCCAGGTTTTAAGGTGTTTCTTGAAGGCTCCCAGGTCAGTGGTGGTTCTCATGGGCCGGTATTTGATTACACGCTTGACCTCCCGAAAAGCCGAAAGATCTGCCCCCCACACAGGTCAGGTGTACTCTGGGGATGCAAGCGAATCCCAAAGAAGAGGACCTCAGGGATCTGGCAGGTATGTAGAGACTAACTCTCCTTTTGAGATGACCCATGCCCTTACTGTGAAGGCTTTAAAGAACATTACCAAGACCGTAAACTTAATCCCTGCTTTCCCCGGATGCCAGTATAATCCTTTGAGATGGGGGGCTATGTGTGTCCTGTTTTTTAAGCCTAAGGACCAGTCTAGCTGCGGAATTTTGGACCACTTGAAGGCACTGAAGGAGATAACCAGGCAGGCTTAGGTACAAAATGTTATCATAGTCCAGTCTGGACGTCACCAAGGCCTAAACCACTGTTTTCCTAGTGTTGAGCGAGAGTAGAGGAAGGAACTTTCTTAACATGTGTAGTATGCCAAAGAGGGTGCCCACTAGGGCCTGGACTTGGGGCATCATAGAGAGTGCACTATCAATCTGGATGCCAAGAGTTGCATTTGAGTTGACTTGCCTTGAGCCAGTTGAACACCTTTGTGAGGCAAGATCTAATTCCACCCCCGTCGACGTCCTCTCCCTTGTCGCAGGTGAAAATCAGCTGGGTATCGTCAGCATATGAAATTATCTTAGCCCCGCTGGCCTCTGCCAGGGGTACAAGGGGGGACATATACAGGTTAAAAAGAGTAGGACGGAGCCCTGGGGGACTCCCACTTTCATGCTGGGCATGGAGGAAGCAAAAGGGGGCACCCAACTTTCCTGGCTTCTGTCCTCAAGGAAAGAAGTTAGCCATGTGAGCGCTAAACCTCCATTGCCAATGTCCCTCAGCCTCTCCAGGAGCCTATCATGTGGGACCGTGTCGAAGGCCGCTGACAGGTCCAATAAAATAAGGATAGCTCTGCCTCCCTGATCAAGCTTTTCCTTTATGTGCTCGGTGACTTCCAACAGAGCCGTCTCCATACTATAATTGGCCCTAAAGCCAGATTGAGTCATGTGCAGGAGATTGTGATTCTCTGCGTGGTCCGAGATAGCTCTGTTCACATGCTACTCCAGTACCTTAGAAAGGGCAGGGAGAAGGGAGATGGGCCTGTAGTTTGCGGACACTTTCGGGTCTGTTGAAGGTTTTTTGAGGAGCTGCAAAATTTTTGCACACTTCCAAATAGAAGGCACACTGCCCGTAGAAAGAGATGAATTCAACACCTTATTCACTATGGGATTTACAGCGGAGGCTACAGAGGCTAATAGTTTTGCTGGACACGCATCTACAGGCAAGCCAGACTTAAGGCCCTTAAGAATCTCTAACGATGTCTCCAGCTGTAGAGAAGGAAACTGCAATAACTCTGGGGGTAGCCGGGTACCACACTCCTTGCCCCGATTCTGTCGCAGAGCAGAGTCCTCCAAAATTTCCTCAGAAAAGGATTGTTGGATCGCAACAATCTTGTTGTGGAGGAATGATGCCAACTGGCTAGTCTATTCAGCAGAGTGCGGAGACTTCTTAACAGCGGCCTTGGGAGAAGTGAATGACTTTACGATGCTAAAGATCTCCTTTCCCTTGTTGGAAGCGGTCTCAATCTTCATCTGCAAATAACTCTTCTTGGCCTCCTTAACCTGCAGATAATAAGATTTTAAAACTGCCTTATAAACCAGTTTGTCCTCAGGTTTATTTAATTTCTGCCACTTCCTTTTCAAGCGTTTACATTTGCTTTTGCTAGTTCTCAAAGGCTCATTAAACCAAGGGACAGAGGTACTGGTCCTACTGGAGGTGCGGGTGGTCAGAGGGACTACTACGTTGATGTTGGTCCTGAGCCAAGATTCAAGAGCGAGAGCATCTACCTCGGGATTTCCAATTAGTGGGGGGGGGGCGATGTTTCCAGAGCATCCTCCAAAACTGGGAGAGAGATCTTGTGTAGGGCTCTATACTTGTATTCCGCCTTTCTCAGTAAGGGTAGGGTGTCTGTCCCTATGCTAGGTATCCTGAAGTTAAGGAGGAAGTGGTCTGACCAGGCTATGGGGGACAGCAAATACGTCTTCAGTTCCATATTACAAAAAATCTGATCAAGGATATGGCCTAGGTTATGCGAGGGAGAAGAAATAAAAAGGGCAAGAATGCATGCTGTCATTACTTTGGTCAACGAAACAGCATGTGGATTAGTAGGTTTGTCCATATGTATGTTAAAATTAACTAGAATGAGAAGGTGGTTGTATCTAAGGGTAATAGGGGCAATAGCTTCACTAAAGGACCTTATGAAGTGGCCGGGCGGCCCAGGGGGGCCTATAAATTAAGACCCCAGGTAGGCATTGACGTGGGCATAGAGTGCAGCGGAAGCCGAGACATTCCGCACCCTCAACGAGGTCCGTAGTAATGGAGGTACAGTCAAACTCTTGTTTGGTGACAATGGCGACACCACCTCCCTTCCCCGCCGAGCGATCTTTCCTAAGTACTTTATAACCGGATGGAATAGCTGAAGCAATAGTGGGTTTAGAGGTGTTAGACAGCCAGGTTTCCGTAAGAAATAGAAGATGAGGGCGGACTTCTGCCAGGAGGTCATAAATTTGTGCTTTGTGTGTTTGGAGGTGTATTAAGCAACATTGTCTTAAAAGGCCTCACCTGTCTCTCTAAGTTGAGGACCTCCTTTCTGGGGGAAGACAACGTAGAGGGTCCCCCTATGTCCTGGGGAAAAGCCCAGTTACAGGTTGTGTAGCGAAAGTTGTCCCAATTATCGCTGCTAGCCGCTACATCCTGGCAAGGTTGAGCAGTTGTTCTCGCCCATACTGGATAATAGGTATCGAATCCCAGGGCAAACGGGCAGCACGGCCGGCTCCGGGACGCCTCTGCGCGCGGCCGCATAACATCTCCGCTTTTAAACATGTGAGACTAGAGCGCACACCTCCCAAAAATGGCAGCGCTCTATGTCACAACCGTGCGGCCAAACAGACCTGCACGGGGGAGCCCGCCCCCACCTTCCCGCTAGTGTACGCAATTAAAATTTGGATTTAAAATCAAAGGCAGATTCAAATTCAAGTAACAACAACACATTAAAGATTCAAGTGATTAAAAATGGCGAGATTAGCAGCAGAGCACAGCTAGGGTTATAAACGAGGCAACAGCTCAACATGCATGGAGTGCGGTCAACTGTAAGCATGAGACCAACTGCAGCCGCGCAACGTCTCCGCTTTTAAACATGTGAGACTAGAGCGCACACCTCCCCAAAATGGTGGCACTGTATGTAACAACCGTGCGGCCAAACAGACCTGCTCCAGAGAGCCCGCCCCCACATTCCCGCTAGTGCAAGCGATAAAATTTGGATTTAAAATCAAAGGCAGATTCAAATTCAAGTGACAACAACAACACATTAAAAATTCAAGTGATTAAAAATTGTGAGATTAGCAGCAGAGCACAGCTAGGGTTACAAACAAGGCAACAGCTCGACGCGCATGGAGTGCGGTCAACTGTAAGCATGAGACGCAAAACTCAATGTCATATTTATGAAGCCATGCAAAGTCATTTTGCGTGGCTTTGAAAGGCTTCATAAATATGGAGTAATGCAACGCAGTGCTAATCACTGCGTTGTATTCTTCTGCGCAAGGGAGGTGTTCGATGGGAGTTGTGGTGGATGTTCCCACGCAACTCCCATGGTTTTTGATGAATAACCAGATTTACCAAACCTGATAAACCTCGGAATGTGCCAAAAAGATGCACTTCAACAGGTGAATCGTAACGAGGAGAAATATCTTTATTTCTCCTTGTTACTTCCTCTTTCTCTGTGTGCTACATCCTGCAGCAAACATAGAAAGAGGAAAACGCCTTTATGGATATTTTTTGTCCAAGAAGATGCCCCTCCCTGCACAAAAACAATCCTGCCTACAACACAAGCACCCTTGCACCATGGTACACGGGTGCATGCGTCAGCGCTAGGCTGCTGAAACGGTGCCAGCAAAGGGGAGAATGCAGTATTCCTGCCCTTTCCCTGTCACGTAGGGCAGTTCAGCAAGGTAACTTGCTGTGCTGCCCCGCGCTACAATTCCCATAAATATGCTCCTTCATTTACAGGTCCTGGGTACATGTAGTACTACTATACTAAGGATTTACAAGTACATTAAATATGCCAATTGGGTATAAGCCATTCTAATATATCCGGGCTTATACCAGCCATTATAAGCCCGGAGCTACTCCATTGTTTTCAATGGAGCTCCCAACATTCCAATGTTCTAATATATTATAACATGTACAGTAAAGCCTACTCTTCTCTCTTTAATGCCTACAAGTTGTTATTGACTCTTTCCTCCTATCAGTTGGCTTGTGAAAGATATTTTTCTAAGCTCAAGTACATCTTGAAAAGTCTGCTGCATAATTCTCTCTCTCAGTCACTTTTGGAAGCCTTTATGCTCATGTCTGTGGAAAAAGATGCCTTGATGAGGGTAAGCAATGAGACAATCATTGATCTTTTTGCCTCCAAAAGCAAATTGATGCAAGGGATGTTAACACTTTAAAATATGAGCTCAAGGTTCCACATTTTTGAAGCTGAGCACTTCTAATAAAATATTTTACTTGAAGGCTGCATGTAAGACTCAGGACATGAAAAGCATTTGGCTTTTGCACGTTACCATGAACATTTTGAGACTAATTTACAACTATCAAAAGATGCAGTGCAATAACCAGAGTTGATCTCCTTGCATCAGCTCTTTGAGCCTGCTTTGCACCACCCACACACCTTTGTTCCATAGTGAAAGGTTTTGAGGATTATGTCTAGCATAGGTTTTGCACTGGAAGGATATTCATCCACTACAAAATCCTCTGCTTAGGCTAACTTTAAAATATTTACCGCATTGTATTTGTGCTGTACAGTAGAGCACAGATGCATTCTTGGTAAACCTCAAGGAGGCGTCAGTTTTAGGCTTAAATCTAGGTCTTCCTTTGCTAGTAGGTAGGGTGTTGCATCAAAACCCATGGGTGGTTGCTTGGGGACTCCCACATCCCACCCATGAAACACCCGCCTGACACAGATTAATGTAAAGTAGTGTGAAGTGCGATTAAATATAACACTTTCTTGAGATTAAGTACATTTAAATTATGTTTTTACAGTATTTCATATTAAGGAAAGTGCTGCAGGCTATGTTACTGTTTAAAATGTGAAAATGCCTACAATCATAATGTTGTGCAGTGCTGCACATTACATAAGATGCTTTATTTTAAGCACTGTTTACAAAACTCAGGATATAAAAATCATTTTATTTTTGCACATTGTCTTGTACATTTTTTCCTCTAAACCTTTGCACAGTTGTTTGAGGTTAAGGCCCACATGCATCAAGCTAATTTGCGACCGGAAAAATTGCGAATCGGTAAAAAATGCCTTTTCCGATCGCAAATTAGCTAGTTCTGATGCATTAAGCAAAATCGCAAGAAATAGTAGTTTTCGCAATGTTTGCGCTTCATAAAATACAGAATCGGTAATACCGAATCTGTATTTTAGGAAGCGCAATTAAGAAATCGCAAAATGGGATGCATCAAGTTTTCGCTAATACAGAACCAGCCTAAATTCGCTATTTGCATTCCTTAAACTAGAAGACATCACATCAGGTGGTAAAAATTACACATAATCAAAAACAGGTGTAAATCATCAGCAAACTACTTAAACAGTCCCAGAATGCATCCCAACGACCCACCATGGCAGCGCTCTACGTTGTGGCAAGGAGGATGAGGCTGAGAGCAGCAGCACAGAGGAGAAGGAGGATCCAGGAGAGAGTCTTTAGAGTGCGCGTCACATTGCTAGGGCAGACGGAGGAGGAGATCTATGATAAATATAGGCTGAATGCTGCAGCTATCTTAGCTCTAATTGCTGAGTTAGACCCTATACTGCAGCGGCAGACCCGCAGGACACATGGCATACCCACCCATGTGCAGGTCCTGTGTTCCCTGCATCTCCTAGCTTCAGGGTCCTTCCAGGGAGTAATTGCAGCAGCTGGAGGGGTCTCCCAAAGTGCCATATCGCGTTTTTTTAACAGTTTCCTAAATGCCATGTTGCAGAGGATACACAACCACATCAGGTTCCCCACCACACCACAGGATTTGATGCAAACCAAATTAGATTTTTATCAGGTTGCACAGTTCCCGCATGTGATTGGTTGTATCGATGGGACGCATGTACCCATATGTCCCCCTGCAGTGAATGAGTATATCTACCGCAACCGGAAATCTTACCACTCACTGAACATACAGGTAACATGCAACTCAAAAACACTAATTACTGACATTGTGGCAAGTTACCCTGGCAGTGCCCATGACGCATACATCTTCCGGCACAGTGGAATACACAGACGTCTACTTGCGGGGAGTTCGGAGAAGGATATCTTCTGGGTAAATCAATGTAATACTGTAATTTAAAAGTGTACACCATGGTGACACATTGCAGTGACTAATGTATGTTGGTCTCTCACATCCTGTAGGTGATAGCGCATACCCTGTGAGGTCTTACATCCTCACCCCATACCTGAATCCTGCCACTCAAAGGGAGCGACGTTACAATCGTGCGCACATTGCGACGCGCAATGTGATCGAAAGGACATTTGGGGTACTTAAATCACGATTCCGCATCATTCACAAGAGCGGTGGGGCATTACAGTACAGTCCTGAGAAATGCTGTAAGATTGTGGCAACGTGTGCTATGTTGCACAACATAGCCACCACTAGAGGCATCCCCTTGGTGGACTCTGAGAGTGAGCCAGAACAGGACATACAGCCGACACAACCACCCCATGCAGCAGGCGGACCACATGCAGCAGAGGGCAGACGTAGAAGAGCAGAAATCACGCAACATTACTTCTAAGGTGAGTAAGCACATGACAACACAGTATTTGGTTAAAGGTTTAATGTGACAGTTGTGTGTATGTGTTAATGCACACATACCATGTACAGACAATTACATTCCATTGCCTTGGGACTGCAACTGCAGTGTGTATAAGTAACACATGTCTGGTTTCATCACCAGATTGTTTGAATGTCCAAATGTCTAACGCTTCCTGTGACGCCCCCTGTGGCCCTTGTAGTAGGCCCAGCTGCATCTGACATGGTGTCTTCTGTGCCTGCCTGACTCCTGTTACTGCGCCTCCTGCTATGTGCCACAGGCACCAGTAGGCTGCTAAGGCTGGAGGTCTCCTCACTCTCCCCCCCTCCATGCATGAGGTTCCCACTGGCTGCTGCTGTCTGCAGCCCTTCCACAGCAGTGGTGACCTGGATTAGGCCCCTGGCCACATCCCCACAGCAGTGGGTCATCTCGACCTGCATGGCGACTGCACGCCTGTATAGCTGAGCTGTTGTAGAACTCAGCCTGTTGATGGCCCTGGTGTATCCGCGCATGCGCCCCATAGAATGTTGTTGCCTCCTGGTATTGGAGATATGCTCAGCCTGCATGACCCTGCACATCTGTTCAATGGCTGTTGCAACACGGTCAAGTTTATCACCGTGTGCCCTGAGCCCCTCAACGACTGCAGTCGTCTGCTCCTTCATGCAGTCACGTATCCCACCCATGTGTGTGACCATTGTTCCTAGTTGCTCCTGCATAATTCGCATGTTCTTTTGTTGCAGGCGCTGGACCCTCAGCATCTTGGTCTCAAGCACACTGCAGGCAGCTTCACCATCGTCCACAGCAGACCTCAGAAATGGACTTGGCCTTCGCCTGCGGAACGGACTGTGACGTGGCGGGATTGTTACCTCTGGTGGTGGGGGTGGTGGTGTATGGGCAGTGCCCTGTGGGTTCGCTCCTGTTTGTGTGTCCTCCTCACTATCCAAATCGGGCAGTGGTAGTACTCTTCTCCTGCGTTGAGTGGGAACAGGTAGGGGCGAGCATGCCGGCATCTCTTGTCCCTCACCTTGCTGGTCTGTATGTCCCTCAGAATCGTGGATGTCTACCACGTCACTCTCCTGTGATGCATCTGTGAGGGAAACAGTGCAAGATCATTTTGTTTTGTAAAATGTAATATATCTATTTTTTGCACATGTTTGTGACATTGCGCTCACAGAGGTGTAATAAATTGACTTCTGTGATGTAGGAAGTCTACTGTTGTCACTGCCTTGCTGTACTCTGTTGCATTTGAGCTGTGCTACTCCCTCCATACTTTGCCATTACATTTGTATGCATACAACTCCCACAATGCATTAGGGGGTTGCAAGTAAGAGGTGGACTGGACTCATGTCTGCTACACTACGCAGGGTATGCATTTTTTGCACTTTGGCTTACAATTATTTTGCAATATGTTTGGTTGTGCTCTTACCTTGGGAGGTCCCCGCATGTCCTGAGGTGTCAATCTGCGTGACCCCGACAACTGCCTCGGGCTGCAGAGTGGATTCCACCAAGGTGTTTGCTGGCTGAGTGGATGTTCCCCCTCCTGTTTTTCTTGCAGATGCCAGCCTTTCAGCCACTCTCTCTTTTGCCCGGCTGCGAAGGTCATACCACCGCTTCTGTAGGTTGTTGATGTCACGGTGTGTGACCCCCACAGAATTGACCCGGGCTTGTATCCCAAGCCAGATCTTCCGCTTGACTGACTCTGCTACATGCAGGGATTGTTTCCCAAACAGCTGGTCATGTTTTTGGACGACTTCCTCAGTGAGTATTTCCAGTTCCCTCTCACTGAATTTGATCTTCCTCTTCCTGCCTTCTCCTTTTTGCTTTTTGATTCCTGGGTCCATTGTGATTGTTAGTATCAACTTCTGCAGGATAAAGTATTTTCCAGGCTGTGCACCAACAGTCTTCCTCCTCCTCAGTCTCTCACTCTGCACAGGTGTGTGGTATCTGGGATTCACTTCCTGGTATGATGTCATCTCCATGAGACGATTGACGCTTTCGCATTTACCGAATCGGTATTTGCGAATTCGCAAATACCGATTCGGTAAATAAGTAATCGGTAAATATTTTAGCGATTTTTAAGGAATCGCAAATATTTACCGAATATTTTGGTGCATTCCGTTTAGCGAATCTGAAATAGCGATTCCTTATTTTTCGCTATTTTAGAATCGCAAATTTTTTCTTTGATGCATGTGGGCCTAAGTGTGTTCTAAATTTCTTGTTTATACTATTTTATATTGAGAATAAATCTGTTATATTTAAATTCATGTTTCTTGCTCAACATCTAATTTTTTTCGGTGTTCTCCGTAAGAATGTCTGTGAGTTATGACTGGGTATCCTGGTGCACTGTAAGGTCATCATTTACTATGCTTTAAAAATTAATACAATTAAATATGTAATGAAAAACATGTTGAAAAATGTATTGTTTTGGCCTTTCTGTCTCCAAAATTTTCTTCGGGAGAGAACTCCTCCAAAACCCCCCTAGTAGTGGGCAGGCTTGCTCACTACGCTTGCTCGATACACACCGTTTGGGGGCTGGTCTGACTTATACTTTGTGTTCTCTGATTCACTACTCTTGTGTCAATTTTTGGTGTTCTCTGTAAGAATATCTATGGGTACATATGACTGGGTGAATTGGTGCTCTTTAAGGTCATCATTTACTATTTACTGTGCTTTGAAAGTTAATACAATTAAATATGTAATGAAAAATGTGTTGTAAAATGCACCGTTTTGGTCTTTCTTTTTCTGAAATTTTCTTGGTGGGAGACCACCCCCAAACTCCCCTAGCAGTGGTCAGACTCGCTCAATACACTCGCTACACACTGTACGGGGGTTGGTCTGTCGAAATTTGCCAGGGTTGCTTTCGGTTCCCAGTCCTGCCCTCAACCCGGTGAAGCACCTTAAACTGTATTAGTCAAAAGTGTGACTTTATCACCATTTCTCGGGGGTGTATCAAGGCCGCCACTGAATCAGTATCAAATAATGCGTGGCATATGCGGCACCAGTGGCAATATTGTGTGGCTGGCTTACTGTATGTATTTCTTGGCATATGGGGCAAGTCTGGAAAAATGCAGGACCCAACATACTATAGATCACACTTGGCATATGGAGCATTGCAGTTGGCACTAGCATACTACATGGAAATTTCGATATATGTGTCACTCGCGGTACATGGACAGCATCAAATACAACATTCTTTCATTTGCACTTTGTAAGTAATTCTGGGCATAAGGGAGTTCTCAAGGGAGAGTGGGACATCCCATGACAAAATACTGGCCCTGGCACTGTGGAGGTAATTAATGGAATATAGGGGGTCACCCACAGCACATTTAAAAGAAAAAAAAAGGTAAATTCGTGAAGCAGCAGCCTTCTTTGGCTAAGCACATAATAAAATTACTTTAATATTTAATGAGTGTCCTTTTATAACCTATGGTATTTTAGCAACTTTATGTACAAATGATGCTTTAAAATGCCATATTTGCCAGATTTGTCTCTAATTTTTCTCGAGGGGGAACTACTGAATCCACCTAGAAGAAATCAGATTTGCCTACTTCGCTCGATCTCTGGAATTCAACGTAAGCCCACTCCACTTTCAAAGTTCACCAGCCGCCACTGTAGTGAGTTTCCCTCTTTTGATGCAAACCGGATATTTTAACTACTGAATTTAAATCCCCAGAATGCATCACTGATTCATGATACTTCTGAGATTCTGGAATGCTACATGCCCTGCTCAGATGACCCTAATATCAAACTAAACGTAGAGAAAACATATTTATCTGTTATTCAGCTCCCATTATGTGCCACCTCAACATAAATTGCTATCATACTGAGCGTACATATGCTATCATGTATTTTCCATTTGCACTGATGATACTGAATAATGGAATTTCAATGTATTTTCCTAAATGTTGTTTTGCTCAAGCACGAGAGTGAATTCATGCAGACAGAAAATATGTCATCGTTCGTTGGGCCATTAAACTATTATCTGCACTGTAGAACAAAGTCTGTTCCTCAGTTGTTGAAAACACATTTCGCTATCTTTAAAAGGCTGTCTTGCAAGAACAAAGAAAAACATACATAAACTTTGACAATGGTCAGCTTCAGCTTCGGAAGGATGCAAGTCTGCATGATATTTTCATTTAACGATAAGAAATATTGGGTTCTAAATAGGGGTTCAAGTAAATTATAGATATTTTGGAAAGAAAAAGAATGTAAAAATGTGTATAAGGAAATGTATATTTTAAAATAAGCTGGGATATTAACATGTAAATATTACAGACATTGATATAATGTAATATAAACTAATAACTAAATCACACTTAATTTTAAAATATAAATTAACACTGTCACAACTTAGTTTAAAGCCATAAATAATGTACTTTGTACAGTCGAACTTAAGGGCTACTGAATAGATTATGATAAATCCACAACGTCAAGTTGACTAAATGTCCATTTGAGTAATTGATTAATTAGGCAAGGCCCTATTGAGTATGCAAGCAAACCCTATAGGAAACGACAAGATATTGCACTGGCAAAGATAATAGGTCGGCCTAATAAATGAAAATGCCTCCTCATTGACTGGTAGTATGTGGGGCCATATTATCAAGAACGGGCGATAACATATCGCCGCTTTAGCGGCAGGAAACTGCCGCTAAAGCAGCAATAAGGGGCTTGATAATATGCCCTATAGAATTCCAATAGAAGCCCAGGTTTGATGTCCTTCACACTAGAACCTGGGCTTCTATTGGAATTCTATAGGGCATATTATCAAGCCCCTTATCGCCGCTTTAGCGGCAGTTTCCTGCCGCTAAAGCAGCGATAATGTTATCGCCCGTTCTTGATAATATGGCCAGTGGTTTTCTGGAAGGGAGAGTAGGTTAATGCAGACCCCCTCCTAAAGCCCCGTGAGACAATGACAGACAACAGCTTTGGGAAGAGGGCCATGTTTATTACATAAGGAAACACAAACATGACATTATAACATACATTCACATCATTACTTAAAAAATTTATAGCATTACACATCTAAAAATTTGAGGAAGAAACAGATTTTACATGTTATATTTCTATGTGCATAGGTAGCAACTTTTTGCAATCTGACAGCTAAATTCAATGAAGTCATACAATTTCCATTCTTTACCCACCCAGCACTAAGGTCCAGTCAACCTTCAACCCAAGGAAAACCGCACAGGTGTACTCCACCTGCGTCCCTGAGGGGTGGTCCCCAGTCCTCTGATCCTTGTCCACAACCCCAGGGGCATGCGCATCCGACACCAGGCGGTTTGTGGGACTCGTAGAGTGTGACCAGGGACTGGAGCCCCATGCCCCACACTGACTAACTGTGTGCCCTTGCCCCAAGCTAGTGTGAACATTCTCTTTTGGGATTCAGCTTTCTGTGTCCCCTCTCAGTGCTGGCCTGGGAAGTGGGTTGGAGGACTCCCCTCGCTGTTATTCAGCGATCTTGGGGTTCACTTTTCCACCACAAGGGCAACCAGAGCCTAACTGTCCTTCGCCCTCCCCACTAAAGAAAAATTTCCGAGTAATTTCCGAGTCCAGATTCAATCGATAAATAAGTCAGTGCCCAATTCTGACAAATGAACCCCATATCTGTGAAACATCTGGTCCTCCCTGAGCAACTTGCTCAGGGCACAGCCTGGCCATCTCATCGTTGGGCGCCTGACTGACATGTTCGGAGCCCTTGATCTAACGTCAGGACCCCAATTGCGGTGCAGGATCACGTGTGACCAAGCTATTGTCGCCCTAGGAAAGGTCTTACCCAACCAGGTAAACTCACCAAACAGAGCCTCTCGGACTGCCCTATGGGACTGCCCTATGCCCCAGCTTAACCACATCATTACCACCGACGTTTATAATGATCAGGTCCGGGAATTGCAGTCCCATGTGACCCCTTGCCTCTTCCACCAGCTGGTGAAGTTGAGCAATCCAGAGGCCCCCGACTCCGCGCCATTGGAAGATGACGTCATCCAAACTTGCAGGTCTCAGCTTTCAATGCTGCTGCAAATGGTAAGTGGCACGCTGCACAAAGGAGTGGCCCAGCACCTATATCACTTTGGAAGGTATACTATTAAAAGAGAGAATTCAGAGTGCAAAAAGCGGCATCACACAGCCAATAAGGTGCAAACACAGGTAATAGAGCAACTTGGGCAGTGCTTAATTTGTAAAATATTAAGTCCAGGTGCTCAAATTTTTATAGGAGGCCACACCCACTTCCCCCGGCTCCACCCACTTCCTCCACTTGCTCCATCCACATCCTCAACTGGCGTAGAAAAAAGATTAAGAGACCTACCAATACTGAAAGATACTTTCAGAAGCAATATTACAACAGAATAATGTATAATAATATAGTACCGCTTTAGATCCTCTCTGCCTACACCTCACGCACTTCACAATGTTGCCCACTGTAGAAATGTGCCTTTTCTGAATCTGCCCCATTCTGCACATTGATTTAATTGTCCATGGCGGCACAGAGTAGAACAGTGCACCATATCCTTAATGGAGACCCTGGGCTGCATAATCTGCATGAAGGAGGGCATCACTTTTACTTTACATGGGCACATCCTTAACCCAGTTATTCTCCCCATGGGAAAATTAAGTGATGTAGAGAAAAAATTTGGACAGAAGCCCACGCGCAGCTCTATCTCACCCCCTTCCATGTCATATTGAGAAAAACGAAATCCCCTCCCCAGGCCATGGGTCCAGTTATTGAGGTATCATTGTACAAAATACCAATCCCCAACTTTTCCATATTTTGGCAACAGTTCTGAATCACAGAATTGAAAGCCTGGTCAAGCTCAAGGAATGCTACATAAAGATGTAGGTTTTGTTGCTCTTCTCATTTAGTACCGAATTCCTCTAAAAAAAACGGGCTTGATTAAACTAAAGAACTCAATTTCCAACAATCTGTTTCTGGACCTTGTCCAAGATCCACGAGTAACACATTTTAACACATATCATGAGGAGTTTTGGGCCTATATGCATCCAGGTCACCTGTCTTCTTTTTTACATGATACAGACTAATCTAGTGTCAATAAGTGACTCTGTAATTCATCATCTGATAGTTAGAAAAAGTAACACACTCTCCTACGGAGGTCTAGTAGTGTTATATAAGTGACCATGCTGGCTAAACAAAAGCTGAGGCGATGGCCTATTGTGAATCAAGCATATTGAACACTAAAGACAGATACTCCCCATTTATCATCCTCAGGCTTTAAAAGACCTGAAGGAGCCTCCTAGCACCACAAAACCTTGTGATACTCAAAGTAGCCCAGAGAGCGGTAAACTCACATCACTGTGGCAAAGTCAGACCATAATCTGAACTCAATACTCAATGCTACTGCCAAATGCAATGTTCTTCTCAAGGCTGTCATGCACTCCCTAAAGGCCCTCATAGCCAAAATTCCTCATTATACATATAAATTGACAAACATCAGTACTTCATGGACAAAATAAGCACTGCAAGTCCCAACGTCAGCAGCACATAAAACTCCCACTGACAAACAATAACACAGTCTTAACTCACAGTATTACCTGAATACTTCAAAAATATCACTTCTGGGAAGAAAATCTAAATTATTTCTTCAAACAATAACAACTAATATTAAGATAATTTGTGAGTAAATCTGCTCTTTTTTTCTTGCAGTTTTATATAGCGCAAACTCGACCCAAAGGTATTGGAGCGCTTTTCATGAGCACCAGTTACATTACACAAGGACGCATTAATTTTTGGTAGACACAGGGAGATTAAGAGATTAGCCCAGAATCACAGGGTGGTGAGCCGACGCCTGGACTCGAACCTGGTTCCCCAGTTCCAAAATAGGCAGCACTGGCTGTTATGCCACAACCTCTATCCTAATCTGAGGGAGAAGCCTGGAGAGTGGACGTTCAATGGCAAGAGTGCCTTGCAAATTATGTGAAGCCCCACAAACTTGCAAGTTTGCAGGCATTCACAAAGGTACATTTAAACGTTGATTTATTCTTGTCGGGGGGGAAAAGAAGATTGTTTTTTTAAGGACGCACTGTAGAAGGAATAATCAGAAAATTCGTGAGGTGTAGGAGAAGGGGATTGTCTAAAGGAAAATCAGAATCTCCCTGAAAGAAAAAGTTATGTGTGACCCCCTTTTCATAAGCGTTAAAGCAAATGTGTAATTCTGCACCATGCACATTTAGAAACGTGTATGTATATCTGGAAAACTACTGTAGTGATAATTGGTGCTTTAAATGGGCTGGTACTTTCAGGGCGAGCACCTGTACTTCGTTCATTTTCAAGTGAGAGTACCTGCACTTCCCAACAGAGGTTCAATATGTTTAATGGGAGAGTACCAGCACTTCTCTGTAGCAAAAAGGTACTCTGGATTAGTAAATACCCAAACTTTACCATTTCATACCTCAGTCATACTGTCCCTGGAGTGCTCTCCGATGTTTTGTTGAATTACAAATTATGTGTCATCTACCCTGAACTAAGTGTAAGCCTAAAGGAGCAGGTGTATGATTTACATCTGAGCCTTTAGTAGATCACAATTTGTGTACTAAAAACGAATAATGTTGTTGGTCAAAATGTATTTTTAGATAGTGAAAGATTTAATAGTGACGTTGCTTTTAGGGAAATACACAGCTGCCTTCTTTGAAAAAATGTCTTTAAATGTATTTGCTCCTCGCACATCTTGTAGGACTGTGCATTTGTTCTGTGCTCTGGTAATAAACATTTGTGTGCAAGTCGTTTTTAAAACGTTTGAAGACTGATATGGTTAGTTCAGTTTTCATTTCTTTTTTCTACATCAGACTGAAACTTAAATGTAGCCTTTTACATTAGTTCTCCGTGAAGTTGCACTCAGCAGGGCTCCTGTCATGAACTGTGCCGGGCAGTATACGGATGTCTCTTTCACGGCGCCATTTCAAAACCGATTTATTTTCTATGCAGGACATGTAAAGTTTCGCTTTCTAGTTCAATTAATGTGGTACGAAATATATGCACATTATTTATTAGCACTCGTGACTCAGGTCGGGTAGTCCAGCAATCAGGTTTGTATGGCAGCATGTCGTCATCTGCAAGAGAATTTACAAATGAACCCAGGTCTATGACCAGACCACACCACGGTGATTGCACTTTTCCGGGCACCTTAACCAATAAAGTACAAGACAGTAGTTCATTTTATGAAACAAACATTTAATAATTTCTAATTACTTACTGCCTTTTGTTGCTTTTAATTATAGGCCTTCTGCTGCGAGAAGCGCTGCTTGCCTCGTTAAATGTCTAAAGCTGCAGCTGCGCAGAAGGCTAGGGCGGGCGTAAAGTCGGGACCCTGATCTGCATTGGTCAGTCCGACTCTGGAGGAAACACACACACTTGACGATTCAACGTCAAGGAGGGACGACGGGGCACGCACGGACCGGGCTAATAATTCAGCATCAAGGAGGACTGCAGCAGTTGAATGGTAGCGGCTGTAGTGCACTAGCGCTACTATTGATTTTATTGCTGCCTGTGTTGTTAGTTACTTATGCTGAGCTGAGGCAGCAGCATAATGTCACCTCACCAGCATTTTCTGGCAGTCCATGTGCAGGGAGGAGACCGTTATCTCGCATTATAAAGCATACGCAATTATCGTGTGCACTGTACTCTGGAGACCCGGCCCTAACAAATAAGTGCCGGTGCTAAGCACCGGAAAGCACCGGCACAAATTAAGCATAAGTAGCTCTTAAAACACAATGATGACCACAGGCCAATCTGCTTATCTTCGTTCGAAGAGAACCCCGCCCCTGCAGTGAAAGTCACTGCCCCAATCCTGAAGGAGTGGGACGAATAACCCGACGGGTCAATCCCAAGACTGCTAAGGGTGCTGCGCAACACAGCTGAGAATTGATACCTCAACAGGCACTCTTTATTAGCATGGACAAACAGGGTGGGGTACTTCACATTCGGTCGGACAGAAATATATGCCCTCAGAAGTTTAACTGGGCAAATAGCAGATCCCTGGGCTGCCCTAAGCTCTACAATAGCTCCCTTCCCTGCAGGGTTGTCTTGGATTTCCTGGGCTTCTCAGTAAGTCTGACTAGATGTAATTGGGTGTCCACCAATTGCAGACCACCCAATAAATTGTTTGTTGACGTCCCAATTAACTCGACCACTAAAAAGGTCCATAAAAGGCTATAGAGAATGGCTATCTCCCAAGGGGAACTGCAGACTAGATGGAGATTGGACAGCATGACTCCCAAGACATGCACATCCAGCAGTCCCCTACCATCCTTAACCGTGCCCTCAAGCCTGACCTTTATCGCTAAGGCCTTCCTCAATACGAAGCAATTGCCAACATCACGCATGCCCCTTAGCTTGGCAAAGAAGCCAATGGCTGTCAAATGGGCTTTCGCGTAAGAGACCGGTCTGCCCTGCAACCTCAAAGTTTCCAGGAAGAGGCATACGGCCATGGGCAAAATATGGTCTGTGTTGGATTTGGCCCTTTTTGCAGGGTCATCCCAGAACTTTTTTCCTTCCTCCTGTATTTTTTCTGACCTGTTGTTGGTGGTTTTAAGACTCTTGGCACTATATCACTGCTGATCAGTGCTAAAGTGCATGTGCTCTCTATGGTTAACTTGGTAAGATTGGTCTACACCTGTTTGGCATATTTAATTTACCTGTCAGTCCCTTGTAAAGTGGTATCTCATATACCCAGGGCCAGTAAATTAAATGCTACTGGTGGGCTTGCAGTGCTGCTTGCGCCACCCACCAAAGTAGCCTTTCAAACCTGTCTCAGGCCTCTGACACTGCAGGGCCTCTGTGCGCAGTTTACTGCCGCTGTGTCGTGGCGCATAAAGTGGTTGCCACATCTGTGACTCCCCTTTTACTACATATCAGTAACCCCTAAGGTAGGCCCTAGCTAGCCCTATGGGTAGGGTGTGGTGTAGGTAAAAGATAGGACATGTGCCTTAACTGTGTGGCATGTCCTGGTAGTGACAAACAGCCTATTTGGTTTCTCACTGCTGTGAGGCTGCCCTCTCATAGGAATGCATTGGGGATTCCCTGATATATGCTTCAGTGGTAATTCCTGACATGAGAGGGGTAGCCTGATCAAGTTTGGTGTGTTTGGAATAGTGGTGATACATGCTGCATACTGGTATTCGCGGATTTATTATCACAATTTTAGAAATGCCACTTTTAGAAGTAGGCATTTCTGTGTGCTATGTGTCTTTGGGCCTGCCTGTTGTGTATTGACTGTCTGGCCTTGGAGTGTCAGGGGCTGGGGAGGTGCAGTGGCTCAAAAGAGTCTGGATGAGTCAGCACTAAGCTGAATAGGCCTGGTCTGCATTTGGAGTGGTGGGAGGAGTAGCACCTGCATTGAATAGGGCTGTGCCTGCCTTCCACAATGATGGCTCCGCCCCCCTGTGGTGTGTCTGGGGCCAGGGCTTACACTTACAATGGGGAGTGTTGTGCACTTGCAAAGTGCCCCCAGAACTGGTTTGGACTGGGCTCAGAGGCCTGGGCCAGGGTAGGACAAAGAACACTTACTGGTATAAGTACTGGGGCTGTGAAGCAGACACTGCGTGGACTGGAGTGTGCCAGGAGGAACCACCACTTGGGATTGAACTGCTGCCTGCTGGGCAGCTGAAGGGACTACCACTCTGCTAAGGGACCCTGTGTACCTGTGTGCTGGCCTGCCTGTGCCCTGTTCTCTGGCCCAGGGGTTTACCAGGGCTGTGTGTCTGGCCCTGGGTAATTGGAAACATATAGCGCGTGATGAGCACTGTGCCGTTTACCCTCTGTCACTTCACTTCAGAGCAAAACGTGTGGTGAGCGCTTTTACTGAAGGGCACTAGAGTGGGCTCTAAGCCAGTGCGTGGGAACCACAGTGTGTGGCCTGGAGGGCCCTCCCCCCGTCCTTGATGCTTGCCACAACAAGAAGGTGAAAGCACGTGAGGAGCGCTTTGCATTATTTTGGAAGTACCGAGTGGGAGCCCACCTGCGTTGTTGTGTCAGAAGGAGGCGGGGCCCAACCACCGGAGGACACCTGAGCCTCATGGGCTCCCACCAGCAGCCGCCACGCAGAGAGGTTAGGTAGCTGACCTTCGCCACAGAAAGTGCTGGGTGTACCAGTCAATGCGGCTGAAGCCGCACAGGAAGCTTTGCCGAGCCTCAGAGTGTTGCCATAGCAACCCGGATCCGTGTCCGGAGACCCAGAGCAGGATCGTGCTGCCTCCGGCAGAGGAAGAGTCTGCCGCCATCTGCGAGGCTGCCCCAAGTAGAGGAGTCCCTGGGTGCTTGCCCGAGTCTGCTCCCGTACCGCTGGAGAAGACCAGAGAGGAACTCCGCTGCTGAGTGGTTGAGAGGCGGAGCCTACGGGGAAGGCCGCGCCTCGGTCCCGCGACGACAAGGAAGCAGCCAGACCGGGCAAAGGAGATCGCTCCGGGAGGCCTGCAGCTCTGCGGGTAAGCCAACTGGGGTCAGAGGGGCCTCGGGGGGCTCCCAACTCGCCCGAGTGGGGAGGCGGAGTCGCCGCATGATTGGCAGCTGCACCGCGCGGTCACGGGCAGCTGCAGTGAAGCAACCGGAGCATGGGGGACCCAGCAAGGTCTCTCGCAGGTAACTGGGATTGATGCCTCTTTCCTAAGATTACGGAGGCACCCAGTGAGAAGTGGCCAGCTTTAGCCGCATTAAGGGAACGCAGACAGCTGCCGCTTTGTACACCGTTGTGGGTGTTCCTTTGCTCCTGTGGCCTTGGCGGGGCAAGCCCAGTACGGGCCCACGCCACAATTGGTCCCGGCGGCTGCGTCACAGGTTTGTGGGCAGCTGCATCTCACTATTGGGGGCCTGTTGGTCAGATGACTTTATGAGGTTTATGCCTAATGTGGTGTGCTAAGTGCACTCTTACCAGTAGTTACTGGTTGTCCTAACTAAATGTGATATGTTATGACAGTAGCCCGATTGGCCTAGTGATTTATGTAATCCCCGTGAAGTCATGACTAGTGCCAGTAGCACAGTGATTATGTTCTAATGTGTTTTTATGAATAATACAAAGGCTATTTTTATATAACCTTGTGTGGAGTTTCTTTTGTGGTGTGCCTAGTGTGTCGCTGCTGTGTGAGTGTGTTGCGCAAACGCTTTACATATTGCCTCTGGGATAAGCCTAACAGCTCTGCCAAGCTACCAAGGGGGTGAGCAGGGTTTATCTTCAGCGTGTAACTCCCTTGCCCTGACTAGAGTGGTGGTTTCTGCCTGGCTTAGGCGCATGCCCTAGCCAACCAGAAATCCCATTTCTAACAGTCTGAAACCTTCTGTTCCTGCAACAAGGCCCTGTAGGTCTTAAAATATTTCTGGTACACTTTCCATCTGCGCCAGCTTAAGGAAGCTGCCAATAAGTGTAATAAGGCGGGGCTCCAATCTTCTAATGAGATGTTGGGAACTCCGTCATCCACTCCACTGCTCATGGGCGATACTCCCGGAATTTCTGCAACTTGATGCAAGATAAAGCATCAGCTGCCTGATTATGAGCCCCAGGGATGTGCTTAGCCAACGTGACAACATTCAGCTTCAAGCACAGTAAAACAAGATAAATCAAGAGCCTCAAGACCTGTCTACAAGAAGCACCCTGCCTTATAATAGCCTTCACAACCGACATATTTTCCGACCAAAAAACCACAGTCCTGTTCTGGAAAACATTAGACCAAATGGTGACTGGAACTACAATGGGGAAGAGTTTTAAAAAGGCTACATTTCCAGCTAAGCCGCTGTCATGCCACCCCGCCGGCCAGTCTACCCTGCACCATTGGTTCCACAGAATGGACCTATAACCGATACGGCCTGTTGTGTCGGTAAACAGGCCCAAAGTCTTGCTAGTTACTGGCGGGGTTGGCCAGAGTACCAAACCATTAAATTAGTGTAGCAATTCCCACGAGATCCTTAGATCTTCCTTCACCTCAGTCTGCAGTCTAGTGTGGAGATGCTTCTGTATAAGACCAGCTATTGCCCCGGCTGTAGATCTGGAAAAGTGATGGCCCATGGGAATAATGCGGAGAGCGAAATTGAGCTGGCCCACGAGAACCTGAAGCTGATGGAATGTTGCTTTCCTACCAGAGAGAGTGGAATTGATTGCCTGGGTGAAGTCCTGCACTTTGTCGCAAGGAAGCCTCCATTCTCCCCTCAATGGTGTCAATCTCGATACCCAAGAAGGACAGACAGGTGGACGGGCAAACTGTCTTGTCAGGAGCAAACGCGACCCTCAAGTCTCGGAACAAAGAAATCAATTGCCCCAGAGCCCGACTACAGGCCCCTGAAGCCGACGGACTCAGGACAAGGAAATCGTCATGGAAATGTATGATGTCCGTGCAAGCAGTTTTGTAGGTGAACAACCACTGCAACATTGAGCTAAACTGTTCAAAGTAATTGCAAGAAACTGTGCAGCCCATGGGCGTACATTTGTCATAGAAATATTGACCACCATACTGAAACCCAAGCAAATGATAATCATCAGGATGAACCGGCAGAAGCCTAAATGCTGACTCAATATCTGTCTTTGCCAGGTATGACCCAGGGCCCAGCTTGCGCAGCTTAGCCAATGCAATATCAAAAGATGAGTAAGTCACTGAACACAGCTCAGGGTTGATCGCGTTGTTGACAGACAAGCCCTTGGGAGCCGAGAGGTTATGAATCATCCTGAACTGGCCAGGATCTTTTTTTGGGACCACACCCAGTGGGGAGCAGACAAAATCGGAGAAAGAGTGCGCCGGGAAAGGACACACGATCCTACACAACGAGCCCTCATTCTCCAACTTTGGACCACAATCCCTGGGTGAGTGTGCACAGGCAACTGATTTTTGAAATGTGGAACATGCAAAGCCCCCCTGGGTAGGGATGCAAAAGCCACTGGTGAAACCTTGATATAGTAACTAAGCTGCCTTCCGGTTAGGATACAAATTAAGCCAAGGGAGCAGTTCCTCAATTCTAACCGGGGTGGGCAAGGACTCAATGGTTGAATGACTTAGACTCCTTCCCTTTCTCTTTAGATTTTTTAATGCATTTGAATTTGGGATGAGAGAGGCGGCCACCAAAAGAACACACATGTCTAACTTGCAAGACCCCTCCGGCCGGATGCACAACTTTCTGTTGAATGCCCAACAAAACCCCTTCTTGTCAGTTGCACCCCATTGGGTACGAAAAGGCTGTTTAAGGGGAGTCTTGCTGTTTACGCTTTCCAGCCATACATTAACCTCGGTTTAGGCCCACACTATGTCAGGGTCCTCCACATTACACATCTGAAGTCCCTATCATAAACCAACCAGATCGTCCCACTATACATGTGATGCGCTTTCAGGATCTTATTGGTATAAAATATCACAGCCGAAGCTACCTCAGATTTCTTTTCAAGTATAACTGTCATAAAAATATTAAAACCAAACAACCAATTTGTGATGGATTCCTCAACCTTAGGCTTTGAAGAGCCATCCTTCAACTCCTTTTCCTTCACCGCGCCTTCCCATCTCTTGGGTCTAATCAGCGAAAATATATTTGCAAATTCACCCTTCCATAGCTTTTCCTTCACTTCCATGGGCACATGTGATGCCAGCTTCCCTGGCCTGGAGAGCAACGTGTCCTCCCTGCCCAACACCTTTCCAACTGAGCCAGAGTCTTTGGCAGTGCCCTCAGTCACTTTACCTATTAAAGCTGTGGCGGGGTCCTTGCTAACCGAAGTGCCCCTGTGCTCTCACTCTGAGCAGTGGGGTCAGCCCTCGACCCCTCTGGCACCCTCGCAATAGAGTCAACCTGTTTCTGCAAGTCAGCGATGGCAGACAAAAAGGTGGGCCAAGGGGGCAGTAAGTACCTGATCTCCTTTTGTTCCCGCTGCGGGACCAGCCAACGGAGACTATAAGGACACCACTGAAGAAAGCACCCCGGTTGTTGGAAGCCCCTAAACCCCCTACACCAAACCCACTAATGACCCCGGGAATGGTGGCCCCCCCCTTGTAAGCCCTGCAGGCCCACCATTACCCCTAATGACTAGGGACAAGGGACCAGTGGCTGTGGTACTGGATGTGTGGACCCAACGGTCAAGACCTCAACCGACCCCTGTGACTGCGAGCAAGAGGCCGTCCCAAGCTGACCTGATGAAGCAACAGTTCTCTGCTCTGAAAGCAGCTTCAACGACTGCCTAATGTCTGCTAGGACAGAAAGGACCTCATCAGAGCCCTGCCATGCTGGCTGTGAGCCAGAGGTTGCGGGGGAAAGAGAAGGTGGCCAGGGCAGGGGTGTGGTATCTTGCCTATTACCCTCCAATGCCAGGCTTCTCTGGGACCCTCACCCCATCCCGTCCCGATCCTACCACACCCACTGCTGTCTGTGCCTCTGCCGACTGCTTCTTGCCCCTTCTCTGAACTGGAGGAAAGGCCACCCAAGGAGCGCCTCGGGCATTCTTCTGCAACTTGCTTTGGTTCAGTCTCAGGCTCTGGCTCAGATGCCGAGCTGCCCGACTCCCCGCCTTCACCAAACTTAGTTAGAACCAACTTCAAAAGCTGAGCCAGCTCTGGGTCACTTCCCTTCCTTTTGCCCACCCCACTGCCCTTGGCAGGCATCGTGACTGTTAGACTTTGCATCCTTGGTATAGGTTCCCCTGACTTTTTGCCTCTACCTCCTGTATTTTTGATGCTGTGCTGGATTTCGTTTTTTGCTGGCTTAGATGCTTTGGGCACTTTCCCACTGGTGATCAGTGTCAAAGTGCAAGTGCTCTGTTATATCTAGGGAGATATGTTATATCTCATCTTTCACCTCTTGTTATGCATACCAGGTTACTGTTTGTTCCACATTCTGATTCCACTAAAGAATCCTTGATTAGATCAGTTTGTATCTGAAGGGTCAGTTGCACTGAGCCTTAATGATGATCAGACTGCTCTATGTTGCTGTGCTGCATTTGATAATAAAATCTTAATTAAATTATTCTGGACTTAATACTTTCAACAATTGGCGACGAGCTGAGGAACACTTCACTCAACAAGGAGCTGCAGCACAGAAGCGACGTGTTCCTGAACCCTAAAAATTGGTATTGAATTAATCTACAAGCTGTTTCTACGAGGGAAGGAAGGAAGAAACATTCTATGTTACAAGGAAGAAAACCGGATCAACGTACGCCCAACCGCAAGTTCTAGGTGATTTTTGGATAAATTTGCGCTTTGGAAATACACGGTAAGCGTTTACCATTGTGCGAGTGCATTATTTCAAAAGTAATCACCTTGGGCAAGCGCGCGGAGGCCTTCACGAGTCCTGGAAATTATTAAGAGGGCACTGTTCTTTCTTCGCCTCCGGAGTTCTATGGAATGTTGGTGTCTCAAGTACATGTTCACGCAACGTCATGAATTATAAAACGCGTGACGAATAGACGTGTTACACGCAACGTGGCGGCCATCTTAAGAGTCCTGGACAACGCGCATAGCAACCATTACGCGCTGAATGATTCAAAACCAGAAAACTATTCGTGTTGCCTACCGTGCAAGATTTTAAACGTTAACAAGCGTGTGCATCGTGTTGGGACTTCAAGTAATTGGAAGTTATTTAAGCTACAGAGGAGTATGAGAATTTAATAAAAGGGACTTTAAAATACTCAAACTTAAAAAAAATAACAGAATCTTAATGTTATTTATTTACCTTCCATAAAAAAAAATGCAATTTGAACCCCCTGCCAAATTTTTACAATCTAAAGGTGATCCTCCATTACAATGGTCAAGATGGAAGGAAGAATTTATCAATTACATGAAGGCTATTGACGGTGAGAGAATGGGTGCAGAAAGAAAAAAAAGTATTTTCTTACATTGCCTAGGTTCAGAGGGGCAGATGATTTTCAGAGCATTACCTCAAATTATTATTGCAGAAGGTGGAGAAGCAACTAATGTTTACAATGAAGCTTTACTCAGGATGGAGAAAAGATTTAAACCCACAAGCAATATAGCTTTGAATAGGTTCAAGTTTTATACGAGGATTCAAGAGGAAAACGAGTCATTTGATGATTTTTTAACATCTTTGCGAACTTTAAGTGTACATTGTAACTTTGGAAACATGAGTGACGAAATGATAAGGGCCCAGATTATCGTCCATGTGAGGTGCACAAAAACTCAAGAACAGTTATGGGTGATGGGCGATCCTAAACTATCAGAAGCTATTTCCACTGCCAAAGCTTTTGAACAGACAGGAAAATGGATGCATACTGTAAAGAATCTAAATAACAAATCTGATAAGTCAGAAGAAGTTGGTGCAGTCAAACGTTCTGATCAAGTGAAGAGTGACTCTTCTAACTCGAACTCTCCTAACTCGAATTTTTACACTTCTCACAATTCTAACTATAATAATTTTAGGAGATTTGATAAAAACGACAAGGGTTTTGTTTGTTACAGATGTGGCAGCAAAACTCACTTGGCTTCATTCAAAGGGTGTCCAGCTATCAACAGAGAATGTACAAAGTGTGGTAGGTTAGGACATTTTTCTAATATGTGTAGAGATCAAAGGAAGTTTACTCCACAAAATAGAAGTAGGGTTTCGTGTACGTTAGAGAGACCTGGAGATATGGCATATAATGGTGAACCTAGTGATGCCTCACAGAACAAGGGCTTTATTGTATCATTATTTGAACATGTTGCTAATGTGAAAAATTCAGAAGATATGCCTGTTAGGAGCCCTCCTATGTGTGTTGTCGAAGTTTCTGATGTAGATTTAAGTCTCATGGCTGATTCTGGATCTCCATGGACTATTATTTCTAAACAATATTTTTTCGAAAAACTTAGCTTGGTTTTTGATATAAATAAGATATTCCCACCTGATATAACACCAGAAAGCTATGATGGCTCTAGAATTGACATGGTGGGATATTTCAACACCATGTTACGCTTCAAAAGCAGAATGACAAGTATTAAGTTATATGTCTCTGTCAAAGGGATAAATGTGCTTGGTTGGAGGGATCAATGGAAGCTTGGTATAATTTTAAATCCGAGGTTAAAAGAGCCAGTCATTCTGGATGAAACTGTGTGTCCTAATAACATTTCTTTTACAGGTTGTGAAGACATGGAAAGATTCATAAAAGACAGTTACAAAGAAGTATTTACTGATTCTTTAGGAAAACTCAAGGAATACTCTCATCATATCAAACTCAAGAGTAATGTTACCCCTGTCAGGCAAAAGATTAGATCAGTACCCATTAATGTTAGAGAGGAGTTAAAGAACCTGTTAACTGAACTTGTGTCAGAGGGTATCGTTGAACCAATTGACTCCTCTGAATGGGTTTCACCCATTGTTTTAGTTCGCAAACCGGACAAAAAATTGAGATTGTGTGTTGACTTGAGAGCACTAAATTCAGGAATTATTGTGGATTGTCACCCCCTTCCCAACATAAATGAGGTAGTTTCCATGTTAGAGGGTGCTAAAGTATTTTCAACGTTTGATTTGAGGTCAGCGTACCATCAGGTTCCTCTTACCGAAGAATCCAAGATGTTAACTGCTTTTATCACTCCACAAGGTTTATACCAATATACCAGAATGCCGTTTGGTCTAGCCTCGGCGGCCTCGGTGTTTCAAAGAGTTATGTTCAACATCTTCAGGGATGTAGATAATTTCGTCAAGTGTTTTCAAGACGATATATTAATATTTTCTGCCAATGAGGAAGAACATCTCAAACATTTGACAGAGGTTTGTTCTAGATTAAAAGAAAATGGCTTGACACTTAAGGCACATAAATGCAAAATGTTTAAGAAAACGGTTGAATATTTAGGTCACACTCTTACAGGTGATGGGGTTGTACCAAAAAAATCCAATGTTGATGGCATCATAAATGCTCCTGCTCCAATTAACAAGGAACAATTGTTGTCCTTTGCGGGCATGTGTGAGTACTATAGCAAGTTTGTGACTAATTTTGCCACGAAAATGGAGCCATTGAGGAAACTTTTAAGGCACAAAGCTTTATTTGATTGGGGTAAAGAGCAACAAGAAGCATTTACCACCATCAAAGAAGATATTGTGAATGCTCCCACTTTAAGACCATTCTGTATGAACAAACACTGTATTATAACTGTAGATGCGAGTTTATATGGCATAGGGGGTGTTTTGTCGCAGAAATGTGGCAATGAGGAATGGAATGTGTGTTTTGCTTCGAGAACTTTAAATGAAACAGAGAGAAGGTACGCCGTCATTGAAAAAGAGTTACTTGCATGTGTATGGGGAATTGAACACTATAGGAATTATATATGGGGTAGCAATTTCACATTAAGGACGGATCATAAACCTTTAGTTAATATACTTTCACCTGGGGGTGGATGGAATTCTACTGCAAGAATTGCAAGATTAACTTCAAGATTACAAGAATACTGTTTCAAAACTGAGTTTGTTCCAGGTAAAAAAAATGTCACCGCTGATTTCATGTCACGTCATCCGTGTGAGGTACATCTTTCTAAAAAGGGAGATGATTCAGAAATTGTTACCACTATTCAGGATGTGGTTGTAGGGGCGTTTGCAGAAATCTCAGAGGAGAAATGGAAGTCCAGTGAAGAGGAAGATTCATTATGGCAAACTGTTAAGAAGTACATTTTGGAGGGTTGGCCAAGGAAAAAGGATATCAGTGAAGAACTTATGCCCATGTTTAATGTTGCAGAAGAGTTAGAATTAGAAGGAGATATTGTTTACAAAAATGGTAAGTGTGTGCCACCGTGTGGTGTGCGTGATTTAATTCTTAAATTGGCTCATAATTCTCACCCAGGAATGTCTGCTATGAAACGTTTAATAAGATCTTACTTTTGGTGGCCAGGAATGGATCGCATGGCGGATCGCACAGTGAGGGAATGCGATGTATGTATTTCCAGTGAAAAAATGCTTAAACTTAATATTCCTCCTCTTAAGAATACAGAATGGCCAGAAGAACCTTGGAAGAAATTGGCTTTTGATATTTCTGGCCCATTTATGAATCTTCCATCTGATTCACGATATGCTTTAGTTTTAGTCGATTACCATTCAAAATGGCCAGAAGTCAAGTTGGTTTCAGTTTCTACTACTGATAGAGTTTTAGAATTTTTCAAAGAAATTTTTGCAAGGGAAGGTTGTCCCTCAACCATTGTGACAGACAATGGGGTACAACTTATTTCAAGAGATATGGAAGAATATCTTAAATGTCACAACATAAGACATGTTACCACACCTCTCTATGCTCCACATGAAAATGGTCAAGTGGAACGCTTCAACCGGGTGTTGAAGGGTTACATTTCTGATGTTGTGAAATTTATTGAGGGAAAGATTATGGATGTATAGAATTACTCCACATACCATTACAGAAGTTAGTCCTTTCCGCCTTTTGAAGGGCAGGGATCCTGCTTCAAATATATGCCCATGGTGGTTTAAAGAGAAGTGCAAAAATAATATATGGAATGACCATAATCTGCTTAATGCTGGTGAAAGAGTTAAAGAAAAACAAAGTAGGTACAAAGTGTGGTATGATAAAAGGTGGAATACCAAGGAGCATAATTTTAAAGTTGGAGACTGGGTGAGAGTTAGGAATCCAGGTTTTATTGGATAAGATATATATATATATGCAAAAGCATTGAAACCCTGAGCTGAGAGCTAATACTATAAATTCTACAAAGAGCTGCAGTTCAACTAGTCGTTGCGGAACTGCAGCTTCATGAAAGGTTTTCAATGCTTTTGCATTTGACTCGTGAGGGACATCTAGTAACGACTAGTGGAACTGCAGCTTGATGTAATAATTTCAATGCTTTTGCATTTGACTCGTGAGGCACCTAGTAACGACGAGTTGAACTGCAGCTCTTTGTAGAATTATTTTGATATTGGATACTATAATATTCACTGCGCACTGCTAATCTCGTCCCATAATGCTTTGCAGGGCCTTTGGTTGGGATTGTATTTTTGCCCATAACTGTGCTTGGGGTGGTCCTAAGAGGATGGGACCACCACCGAATCGTTCAGCAAGATGTGCTCTTTGTTTTCAAGGCATCTGCTTGGTTTTCTCCCTAGGTTAAGGAGGATCTCAAATGTGGTGCCCTGGGGTGCTCTACCAGCGCTGATCTCTCGGGTTCCCGGCACGACGTGGTGGGCCTCCTGTCTATCGCACCTCCCGATCGGCGCTCCCTGCTGGGATAACTGCTCAGGCCCGGTTCGGTCTGCAGGGGCCGGGATTGTTGATCGGGGTGATCCGGGCGTGCCTCGGCTTCCCGCTGTAGTCGCCCCGGAACCCAGAGGAAATATCGATTGAGGTGCTGCATATGATGGGCAGGGGTTACCTTGCTGCTGCCTGGTGACCCTAACCCGCCTAGGTTACTGCGCTGTTGCATGCGAGCTATGTACAACTAACAAACTGCCTGCAACCTGCTGAATGGCCGTGGGCTCTATGTCTAGTTGGTGTTTCCCCTGCACGCAGTCTCCTTTCGGCTGCGTCATGCATTGTGCCTGAGTGAACCGTTCTGACGGCTGGTGCCACGGACTATTTATTTGCATCAACTCTGGTGGTTACTTGTGGACTGGGTGGGGCTGGCTGGACAATCCCTGAGGATCAAGGCGCTCCCACCTTAGTATAGGGCCTCTAATACACAAGCGGCCCCCCTGGGATCTGCTCTGTGGCAGCATGGGTAAGACAGACCCGAAACAACCAAAAATCCCCTTTGAGAAACGCCACACACGCACCATGGACACCCCTGTTGAACAGGGGGGAGCCCAGGGGCCACAGGATGAGACCGAAAATCACGAAGAGGACCTACGATCAATCCTACAGGATGTGCGCTCTTGTCTGAAAACCATCGATGGGAAGATAGATTCATTAACAGCTAGCTTAGAAACTGTCAAGAAAAAAGTGGACATACATGAGACACGCTTGGACCTCCTGGAAAACAGGCTATCCGATACTCAAGACTCTCACTCTGAGGCCAAAACACAGATATTGAATATGGAAAAGGTGTTGGAAGTGATTAGAGCGAAAAATGAGGACTTAGAGGCACGTTCTCGACGAAATAATGTCCGATTAATTGGCCTTCCGGAGTCGACAGCCATAACAAAAATGGAGCCCTATATCACCAATCTCCTTCAGGAGTTGTTTGGCCCTGCCTTGCCACCACTTATGACTGTGGAGCGCGACCACCGATCGCTGGGCCCAAGGCCGGCACCTGGACTGCCACCACGTCCCATCATTGCACGTCTACTCAATTACGCAGACCAAGACGCAATACTAAGAGAGGCAAGAGTGAAGAGCCCAATTATCCACCAAGGCAACACTTTATCCTTCTTCCCCGATTACACTCCAACCGTGCAAGCGGCGAGGAGAGAATTTCTTCCAACAAAACGAATGTTACAGTCCTCCTCCATCCCATATTCAATGCTGTACTCAGCAAAACTCAAAATTACTCATGATGGCCAGGCGCATTTTTTTACAGATGCCAAATCAGCTTTAAAATATGCAAAGGACATCTGTCCTCGGAAAACGCAACAAAGCTCACCCAAAGACAAGAATTCACTGCCGACACTTGATACCCCTATCATGTCGGTTGCTAACTGCTTAACGTGGAACATACGTGGGCTAAATGACTTCAAGAAGGCTAGACTGGTACATGCATATCTGCGTAGACACCATATTGATATCTGTTTTCTGCAAGAGACGCACCTACGCGGTAATAGAGATCCCAAGCTCCAACATAGGCTCTGGGGTGAGATCCATTCTGCTGCCTTTTCCAATTACGCGAGAGGGGTTTCCATACTGATCAGACGGGGGCTGGGTTGGACTACACTTGAAACACTCGCAGATAGGGAGGGACATTACGTTTTGGTATCTGGCTGCCTCTATTCGACACGCGTCACACTTACGGCCATATATGGCCCTAACACTGACGACCCGCAGTTTTTTTTAGATGTCTGGGCAAAAATAACACTTATGGGCTGTGATACAGTTATATGGGGTGGCGACTTCAACGTTGTGCTTGACAACATCCTGGATAGAGAGGGTACGGCACGCAACCCACACTCCCAAGCAACCCAGCTCTTAAACTCCATAATTCAGGAGCACAGATTACGAGATGCCTGGCGAGCATTTAACCCGCAATTAAGAGAGGGAACTTGTATTACACCTTATCACCAAGCCTGGTCCCGCCTAGACTATTGGCTGCTTTCAGCAGATGTGTTGTCGTGGACAGTGGTGACACGCCACCTTCCGCGTACACTCTCTGATCACGCCCCAGTTTTGCTGCAATGGCGCATCCCAAGTACACCTCCCAGGGCATTTAGCTGGCGGCTCCCCCCTCATGCCCTCTTAGATACGGCATTTAGAGAAGAAATAGCCACTGACATAGATCAATATTTTGCCACTAATGAGGGCTCGGTCGACTCTGCAGCCACACTTTGGGAAGCCTTCAAAGTAGTTATAAGGGGCGCATGCATCTCGAAGGGATCTGGGGTCTTGCATTCAATACGTACCACCCTGACGAAACTTGAGAACACCATAAAGGACCTAGAAACCACCTTCTATGCCACAAATGACATGACTATCTTAGCCTCTATCAGACAAGCTATTTCTGAATTTGAAAGGGAGGCGGAGAGGGAAGCCCGGTTTTTAGGTAAGGAGGCCAAAGCTAGGAGATATGGAGAGGGTGACAGACCAGGCAGAACCCTGGCTAACCTGCTGCGGCAATCAGCTACACCTACATTTATCTCTGAACTGACGGTTGCGGACGCCCCGCCAATTCGAGGCCAATCGGACACACATGCCCACCTGACGTCATACTATTCAACCCTTTATGCCACAATGCAACACTCTGCTCCCACTGACCTAACGGAATATTTAGATGCTTTACAGCTTGTATGGCTGAGTCCTGAACACAGAGAATATTTAGATCTCCCATTTACTTTAGAGGACATAATACAGGTGATCAGAGGCCTCCCATCGGGTAAGGCACCTGCATTGGACGGATTAACCATGCTTTTTTATAAGACCTATGTCGAGACTCTTGCCCCCCATCTTCTCGATGTCTACCAGGAGTCATTAGAGGCGGGGATCCTCCCCCCATCAATGAGGGAGGCGGTTATTATAACTCTTTTAAAACCAGACAAACCACCAACAAATTGTGAGTCATCTAGGCCCTTATCCCTGATAAATGTGGACTCTAAAATCCTAGCTAAACTTATAGCTAACAGGCTCCAACCGCTGATGTCCCTCATTGCTAGACCTGATCAGTCAGGATTTATACCAGGACGATCGACGGCCCATAATCTCCGAACCTTTTTTTCGGTCATGCATCAAATTGACCCCAAGCTCCCATCTGCGGCAGTTTTTCTAGATGCGTCCAAAGCATTTGACTCCCTGGAGTGGACATACCTATTTACTGTACTTCCCAGATTGGGACTGAGTCTTAACTTTATTAAACTTGTTAAATTACTTTATACAAGGCCCACAGCTCGCCTACTTGCTAATGGACTCCTCTCGGATGCGTTTGGGATCTCTTGCGGCACTAGGCAAGGTTGTCCGCTCTCCCCCTTGCTATTTGCAATAGCAATGGAGCCATTGGCAGCGAAAATTAGACAATACCATTCGGCGCGGGGACTAGTTTTTACTGACCGCAATCTCATCACTTCTATGTATGCTGATGATATCACCCTGTATGTCAGACACCCAGACGATAACCTAAATCCATTGCTGCGCGAACTGCTTAGATTTGGTGGCCTCTCTGGTATTACCATAAATTGGAGAAAATCCTCCATACTATCTCTAACCGCCGCTCCTTTAAACAAAACTTTGGACTTCCCGCTGAAGTGGGAAGAAGAAGCAGTTAAATATTTGGGGATATGGCTCAGTAGAGACCTACAACTCATCTGGAGCCTCAATTTTGGGAAACAGTTGGACTGGTTCTTGGATAGAATTAAATTCTGGTCCGCCCTTCCTCAGACGCTGGCAGGTCGGATAGCAATACTAAAGATGATCGTCCTCCCTAAATTTTTGTATTTATTTGTGAATATTCCTGTCCCTTTAACACAGGCCTTTTTTAAACAGCTGCACTCTGCCGTGATATCCATGGTTTGGGCGGGTGGCCAGCCCAGAGTGAGCTGGGACATTCTCACGCATCCGCTATCTAGAGGCGGCCTGGGAGCCCCCGACTTTGAGTTATACGCTCTGAGTGCGCAAGCTCAATTTTTACATTACTGGACTTATCCAACCCCATTTCAGCCGCATGTGGCGACGGAGCGGGATGTTGCAGATAGGATTCCATTGCACACAGCGGTATACCACCCCTATCGTAGGACCCCAAACGAAATCAACACTGTGGAGACGGTCAGGTGGGCCAGGGAGGGTCTGAGACGTCACACTCAAGTACCTCTGCTATATGCTCCCTCGGTGCCGGTAGCACATCATCCCCATTTCCCCTTTTTGCAGGACAAGGGAGCCATCGATAGGGCTCACACTATGGGAATTAAAACAATGGGTGATCTATATCCGGCTGAGTCGTTTTTGCCAGAACCTGTCACACAACCGGGGGGCTCTATACCGCTTCTCGAGAGATTGCTATTTCATCAACTTAAAGCTGCCTGCAAGAAACTACATGCTTCCTTTCCGGCTCCCCCACCCACGCTACATCCTATAGCTAACTTACTGGCATCTCCGTCACCGAGGAAATTGGTCACCAGGCTTTACACTTATACACAATCGTACATGCCATGGACAGACCCTGGGGCGCTCCAGCAGTGGCACGAAGATCTCCCCGACCAGCTTACGGATGACATATGGTCCTTCTCCTGTTTGCAAATGAAACATTTATCTCCCAATTATAAGCTGCGATTAATACATTTTAAATTCCTGCACCGCTATTACCGCACCCCACTACATCTATTTAAAATAGGACTACGCGCCACGTCAAACTGCTGGAAATGTAGGCATGAAGGCGCTGCCTTCTTGCATGTAGCCTGGGAATGCCCTGTCGTCTCTCAGTATTGGGAGGAGGTATCGTCTGTAATTGAAGCCATTACTGGCCAGTCACTGGGGTGCTCTCCACTGATCATGCTACTGGGATATGTGGAACAATATAAACTGGAGTGCCGCTGCTTAATCGCAATGTTGTTGGTCCTTGCTCGCCGCCGTTTGGCCATACACTGGGGATCCCCGGTTAGACCGCTAGTAAAAACATGGATACAAGATGCGGTGTATTGTCAAGAACAGTTGGCCAGCTATTGGGATCTAATGCCTACAGCGTCTCGCCCTAAGGACGTCTGGGTCCCCTTTGTGGAGTGGCTGCGCCTAGGGGAGGGTCCGATTGATCAGGCCACGCCTGTCCTTGCAGTGGAGGGTCATTCTATGTCTGCAGAGTAGATATGTTGACTTACACATGTACTATGCTGGCCTTACGCTACGCTACGCTCACTGACACCAGGCCCTGTAGAATGTTTTGGTGTGGATCTAACTGATGTATTGAAATACTAGACTGTCCTGTTGTAATATGCCTGGGGAGGCAAGCCGCTATTGTATTATGTGTCATATTTGTGCCGAGTCTACTTCCTATTATGTATTACGTTACAAGATGCACAAATTGTCTGCCTGTGCTGGAAGAGTGTACCTGTGTATCCCTGAATCACAAGATCTCTCACAAAATCATAAATAAAGTTTTAAAATCATATGTGTGTAAATGAATGTACAGGATGTGTTACATAAGACAGTGAGAGTTACAAGGTGTAGGAGCCACATGTCCTTCATAGCTCACTGTGCTATGCTAGAAGGATTACAATGTATGAACTGCAAGTAACAAACGGATCTCCGTGTTAAAAGCAGTAACCCACTTATCAATTTACATAAAATAAAAACAAAAACACTTGAGGACCAAGATCCCTTGTATTCCCTGCACCAACAACATTTTCCTCACAGTCTTGATGAGGCATGTACATTTCTTGCACATACTTTAAATAGCATATAAAATGGCTTAGCTGTAGACACATGATACAATATTAATGAAACCTATTTGAATATAAGAGGACGGAATAAGGGCTAATTATCCATCATCCTAAATCACCAAAGTGGGCAACGCAGAGTCCTGCTAATGGGAATTTACTGAGGTGATCTGCACCCAAATAAGGCGGCATAGCACAGGTCTGGGCGCGTACCTCTCGGCTAGCGCTACTGGTCTTCTGACTTGGGCTGAGTGTCTGACCAGGGTCCGGTTGTTGGTCTCTGGGAGTGGGCGCCACATAGTACTGAAGGGTTAAATTCCTGAAATGCCTTAAAATTTAGCATTATGCAATTTCTCATAATTTTTGTGTACGTTCACGCAGAAAACTTCTCACCAAGAGATGTTTTTTGTCAAACCAGTCTTGGATTGTGTGTTCATGAAAAAAGAAGTCACACAAGATACCGGCATGGTAAACAACGTTTTGTTCTGAAATTGTAATCTTGCCAAATTTTTTATGGATTTTATTACATTTCACAGGAAACATGTTATTCGATATCACTCCCTCTTAGCCATTTCTGAAGATCATTCAAGATAATCGTGAAAAAGTAATAGTTGAAATAAAAAGATAGAAAAATAGAAATAGATGGCAAGATTTTCATTGGAAAGGTTTTTCAATAAAGGTCAATCTACATAGGTAATATACTGTTACATTTATCAGACTCTTCCAGTTGCACAACCAACAACCTAAAAAACCCCAGAAGCAATGATTTTTCATTTTTGGTACTAAAGGAAAAAACTATGAAGGAAAGGTTGGTTATTTTTGAGATCCATTCAAAAATCTCAGTTTAGGAATATGGCTTATTTGTCCCACTGAATTTTCAATTATACATAATGACATATTATCCTGAGAGAGTTATTTCAAAATACTATTTTTGGTGCACACTAACTACAATTGAATGCCAATAATATAGACATTCAATATATATTACAAATGTCCTACCTTTCTAAGTTCCCACACGTTTCCAATAAAAATATCTATGGGTGTGCCTATCACATGGGACACAAAAGGCCCAAAACATGAGATGTGAAGAGAGGAAATGATGTCTGGATAGGATATACTTTTGTGGTGGTTGTTGCATACCATATTTTGGGCCAGGGTTTGTCTGCACTCAAAAAACCCTACCAGCTCTAGACATTTCTGAAAACGTGTTGGATCCCAGCCTGCTGTGGCTTGTGCGGGTCGCATCATTTTTTCCTGTCTTGAATGGTCACAAACTTAAAACTTTAGGCAAATTCAAAGAATTTCTGGAGTCTCTACTGAATAACAAAAATCCTCCCACACTTATCCTGATGAAAACAGTACCCGACTTGCAGCTAGGCCTGATGCCTGGGGAAAGAGAGATGCAAAAACGCACTTTTGAGACATCAAGAATTTTGCTTTGAGATTTCATTGATATTTGGTATGTGTGAAGTTGATATGTTTAAGCCCGGGTCAGAGAGCACACCAGGAAACTGCCAACCCAAGACATTTCTGGAAACTAGACATGTGGGGAAGTCCAGGGTGGTGTAGGTTATATCAATATCACCACGTTGTTTTGCCTAGAATGCACTAAAAATTTTAATCCAAACTTTGGGTGAAATCATAGAAGTTCCTCACAATTCTTTGAGGAAGAGATCTACAGTCTGTTGAGAATGAAAAGGAGTCCTAAAACCAAGCATTCCCACACTTCTGATCAAAACAGTACCATATCTGTGTTGGTTGGCCTATCATCAGGAAATAAATGGCCCAAAAAGGAATTGTGGAATTATCAGGAATTTTGTTTTGGCTCTACATTGAGAAGTAGGTAGCTGTGGTATTTGGGCATTGAGGTAAACCTACTCATTGCAGTCATTTCTGAAAACTAAAGTCCCAAGGGATGTTTACAGGGTATTCTAGGTGACTAAGCCTGTTGAGATCCATGCTAGTCACAATGCCCTGGATTCCCATGGGTTTCCAGTTTTCAGAAATGCCTAGGGCTTGTAGGGTTTTTTTTAATTCTGTTTGACCACGGTCCCAAATGCGACAACCATCTCTTTTGGAATGTGAGAGGATTTGCTTGTTTTTAGGCATAGCTTTCTTGTTCGGTGACCTTTATGGGTAAAATGCTCTGGACCCACTTTCCAAAGTAAAAAACACTAGGGTAATTCTTTGAGATTTAAACATCACGTCAATAAAATTGTGGCAACTGCCTTACTATTTGTTTTAAAGCGACTAATAACAATCTGTACTTTTATTGCCCAATAATGCAAGAAAGTGCTGTTCTATTTCAGGCAACAGTGTTATCCAGGTTAGATTATATTTGCACTGTGCTGATACAGTACAGTGCTGCAAGGATTCACCACCCACAAAGCATTAGAGACAGAGTCTAGCAAATGCCATGTCATGCAAAAAACCTTTGCTGGACAATCCTGGTTTTCATCATAATTATGACATCCCCCCAACCGATCTGCAGAGCTTTACCATTGCTAAGACCCAATTGTGCACATTACCCATTTGAACTACAAACAGTATGGATTGTTGAACTCTACAAAATGAGTGGTCAATTGTGTGGCAAATGTAGTGAATCCATAATTATGCGGTAAAAACTGCAGCCATAGAATCACATAATTTCATTGACCATTATCCATTGTTGTTGCCACAATCTATTCACAAAGCAGGCCCTAAACATTTGAATTAGCGTTTTCCCATTGTTAGCTGTACCTTGAAGAGAACAGCTTAAACAATATCTCCCTTCTATCTACAGAATGTGCTTTTTAACAATCGATGGAATCTATTTCTAATATTCTACGTTCTTAATTATATAATTCAGTGCTGTTCTCTTATTTTTACTGCAGACAACTAAAAAGTTAAGTCCACTATTTCACTTGCTGTTTTCAACACAAATTTCTCTGTTTCACAAAACACAGTTTTCAAAGCAACCGAAATAAGCATGTCAAATAAAAATATGTAAATGGTAACGTGTAATATGGTCCTATATCGCCATCAGTGTTCTAGTGACATGTACTAACAACTCTACCTTTAGACTCTTTGTTTATGATGGCAATATTGGACCATATTAAGTGGTTGACCATTATGTATCCTATAATACATGGGAGCCTGCAATCTGTCACTACTTTTCTTGTGAAAATGAAATGAAATGAAAAGACCATTTGTTAAGCGCAGTAGCTACCCTGAGGCGTCCTAGCGCTGCGGACAAGCGGGTGCAGGAAGAGATAGAAACTATACAAGTTTGTTAAAAAGCAGAGTCTTTAAGAGCCTGCGAAAGAGAAGCAGATTGGGCTCAGCCCGCAGGTGAAGGGGAAGAGAGTTCCAGAGTTTGGCCGAGTTATAAGCAAAGGAACGGCCACCACTTCTGGATCTCTTGATCTTGGGCACTAGGGCGAGAAAAGAGGACGCTGATCTGAGCGGTCTATTTGGATGGTAATGGGTGATCAGCGGTCGGCTAATAACAGGGCCCGTTTTCCAAAAGGCCTTATGGGCAATGCACAGGGCCTTAAATTCAATTCTTTTCCTGACAGGGAGCCAGTGAAGGCTCCTCAGTCCGGGGTGGATTGGAAGTCGGCGGGGGATCTGAAGAAGAGTTCGAGCAGCACAATTCTGAATGACCTGAAGTTTGCACAGGGTGGATTGAGGGCCCCTAAATAGAGGGCATTCCCGAAATCTAGGCGTGAGAGAATGAGACCCTGAACCATAATCTGTCTTGCCTGGAATGGAAGCAAGGGAAGGATCTTTCGAAGCAGCCTTAGTAGACCATAGCAGGTAGCTGAGAGTTTAGCTGCTTGATGATTAAAATTAAGAGAATTGTCCAGCCAAATGCCCAGACTTTTGATTTTATCCTTTGGCATAGGGGCGGGACCGAGGCAGATGGGCCATAGTGAATTTATATTTAGCTTGGGAGTTGTGCCTAAGAGCATAAGCTCAGTTTTATCCCCGTTTAACTTTAAACAGGAGAGTGACATCCATTTGGCCACCTCCTCCAGACATCCACTCAGGTTGTTAGAGGGAGTATTCAATTGGTTAAGAGCCACCACTAGCTGAGTGTCGTCGGCATAAGTGACGATTTTTATGCCGAAAGGACGAACAATCTCAGCTAGGGGGCTCATATAAACATTAAATAGTGTGGGACTCAGGGAGGAGCCCTGAGGCACACCACAGCTGAGTGGCTTGCTGGGGGAGGTGATATCGCCCTCAAAAACCTTGAAGGAGCGATCTGCCAGAAAGGATGTAAGCCAGGAGATGGCATTTCCTGAAATGCCTAAATTAATAAGTCGGTGGATTAGTAGGTCATGGTTTACAGTGTCGAATGCGGCACTTAAGTCAAGGAGGATGATTGCTGCAGAGCCTCCTTGATCGAGGATCTTCCTGGCCTCCTCAGTTACAGTGAGGAGGGCGGTTTCAGTGCCATGCATGGGACGGAAACCTGTCTTGTTATAGTCTTAATGTGACATCAGTAGTTACCTGTAAACTGAAATTGATGTAGCAGTTCATCTGGAATCTACTCGACTCCGGCCACCCTGACATTGCCTTCCTCACGGAAACCTGGATCAACTCCACCTCTGCCCTGGACATCGCCACAGCCATCCTGGATGGCTACAAGATCATTCACAAGGACCACATCAACAAACCGGGTAGAGGCATTGCCATCATACACATAAGCATTCTCCGCCTCACCATCCACTCAGACGACCACACAACCAACATGGAGCACCTGAGGTGTGGTGCAGCGGCCAGGGCAGCTGACTTCGGAGCACAGGGCTCACGGTTCGATCCCCGGCTCCGGCGGCAGCTCAGCTCAGCACCATGTGACTCTGGGCAATAGCTCACTTAATTTCCACGACGGCCCCCAGCGCCTTGAGACCCGTAAGGGTGAGTAGTTCGCGCTTTACAAATACG
Organism: Calotriton arnoldi; assembly: GCA_963921515.1. Taxonomy (NCBI): domain Eukaryota; kingdom Metazoa; phylum Chordata; class Amphibia; order Caudata; family Salamandridae; genus Calotriton; species Calotriton arnoldi. The sequence continues at coordinate 648,975 of CAWUFW010004273.1, read as the reverse complement.
GATTTTACACCTTCACTTCACTTCCAGGTCCAGATCAACCCAAACACCTTTGGGACGACTCCTGGTGGCCTGCAAATCTTGGCCCTCTGCTAACACCCACATATCACAGAAGAAATCTCGGTATCATCTTGGACTCCTCGCGCACCATGAACTGCCAGATCAACGCCGTCTCATCATCTTGCTTCCACATGCTACGCCTGCTCCGAAAGATCTTCAAGTGGATCCCCACCTAGTCCAGAAAGACGGTCACCCATGCACTCATCAGCAGCAGACTCGACTACGGTAACACACTCTACGCCGGCATCACCCAGAAACTCCTCAAGAAACTGCAAAGCATCCAGAACTCCTCCGCCAGACTCCTCCTCAACATTCCCCGCCGCAGCCACATGACCACCCACCTGAGAGACCTCCACTGGCTCCCAGTCAACAAAAGGATCACCTTCAAGCTCCTCACACATGCCTACAAAGCCCTACATGACACGGGACCTGCATACCTCAACCACCACCTCTCATTCCACACACCCATCATAGACCTTCGCTCTGCTCAACTGGCCCTAGCGGCCATCCCACGTATCCGCAAGATCACGGCCGGGGGAAGATCCTTCTCCTACCTCGCAGCAAAGACCTGGAACACCCTGCCTCTCTCCCTTAGACAATCACCATCACTGCCCCAATTCAGGAAGGACCTCAAGACCTGGCTCTTCGACTGAACCACAGAACTAAACAACATGTTAGGAATGTGCATTTCATGAAATTACAGTTGTGCATTTCCGGAATATTTGGCTAACATGCATTTCATATTAAAGTGAGAAGCCTGAGGGGGGAAAAACAAAATGTTTACAACAAGCAAACACTGTTAGATAAGATGTTACTCAAATGGAAAAAATTGTCAATTCAGATAATACAAATAGTAAAGATTCCAGATAGAATCCTACTCTTAAGCAAAAAACTTCATCCGAACATATTTACATAAGTTACATGAGGCTAACAACAAAATAGGTGATGATTTCCTGTGAGGTCTTTTTTGTGGCTCTGGGGCAGTCATGGGTTACTGGTAAGTGAACGTTGTGGCTTTTGTCATTTACCACTGTTGCAGATATATGTTGCCACTAGTAGGATCTCTATTTTGACTTCATTTATGTTAAGACAGATTTAATCAGTGGAGTTTCAATTGTTAGGAATACTCCTTCCACTGTTCTGAGATATTTACCCGGGTCTTTTGATAAGTGGAAAATTGCCTGAGTGTCTTCTTCTTGGTCACAGAAACCTACCTTCATGGTTGGCATCTCATCATAGAGTTGCTGGATTTGTATGTTGTAAAGAAATGCCAGTATAATTGAACCTGAGGATCTGCATATAGTACTCAAACTGGAGGGGACTTGAATTCACCTCCTGGATAAACACAAAACTCACCTGCGGATTACTGAGCAAAGAGATAAACCATCTACCACATAGTGCCAAGGCCTTCACTACTTCTCCCATTTTTCCAAGAGGTAGGAGCTGTCAAGGGTGTTGAATGCTTCCAGGATGTCCAGGAGCATCAGGAGTGCTTTGCTTCCCTTATAAAGGATATGAAGAAGAGATTTGGCTGTCTATTACATCTTTTTGATCTTTTCTCCTGACAAAATCCTGATTGCTATGCCCACAATTATTTTGGCATCAAATTAAGGCCCAACTTCCGAAGAATTGTTTGCAGAAGTTGAATCTTAGAAATAGGCCAAAAGATTTTACTATATATCTGATGTCCTGTATGGAAAAAAGCAAGATCCTCACTTCATTCCTTGGTTACAATAGAGGACAGCAAGTTAGGATTCAGGATTGTTATACTGATAAACACCTACCTCACTGTGATATCATGAAGAAAGTATGAAAAAAGGTCAAAACTATCGCCATTACTCCTGTAAGCAATTAGGTTACTGGTTGACTGGGGTGTGAGCCCTGGCCAAGCAGTACACACAATCCTAGTCAAGGTAAGGCACAAGCAAGCCCCAAATTAACTTCTGCTCACCCCTGGTAACTTGGCACAGAGCAGTCAGCTTAATTTAGAGGCAATATTTAAAGTATTTGTGCAGCACTTCAAACAGTAAAACAGTGAAAACACTACACAAAAAGATCCCGCACCAGGTTAGAAAAATAGAGATTCATTTAATAAATAAATCAAGACCAAAATGACAAAAAACCAATCAATAGAACCGGAGTTATGAATTTTTATAGAATGAACTGTAAAATATCACCGAAAAGCAGAAACCACCAACTGCAGCTATCTGGTTGCGCTGAACAGGGTCAAAGACAAAATTTCAGCCCAACCGCATTCAAGAGCGGGTCGGATACAGTCCCAGATTAGTCCCGCTAAGGTTTAACCTTCCCAAATTTTTGTGACAAGAGTCCCGTTCATATTAGAGAGGGTCGCAAGGAGCGCATAGCAGGTGGCAGGCCGCATGCAGCATGGTCTGAAGAGCAGCCCGGGCGTCACGGATGGGCAGGCTGGAGCTTTTCGTTAGTGGTACCCCGTGGGCTGTCAATTCTGCTGTGTGAAGAGACGGGCTGGCGGAGGCTCGTACTAAATATTGGTGCAAGCAGCGCAATCTTGGTGCAAATGGGTTCATTTGCACAGAGGCCAAAAGCGTGATTTTAAAAGCTTATTTAAAAAGCTTGTGAGCCACACAAGGGGTCCAGGACCTTAAGGGCACCACTTGGAGGTCAGGAACTGTCTGCAGCTGGGTCCAGGAGCTGGTTGGGGAGCCTTTTATGTCCCTGAGGCTCAGATCAGGAGGCCATCAGACTAGTCCTTTGAGTCGCTCTGGGGTGCTGAGTTTACCATGAAGTTGCAGGTCCAGTTCGTCCCCAGGCAAGAGGGCAGCAGGCAGCAGGTCAGCACAGAAGGGCAGCAGTACCTTAAGAGCAGCACCTCAGCAGAGTGGCAGTGCTTGTAGCAGCACAGCAGTCCTACTTCCACGCAGAGTATCCACAGGGCCATAAGTGTACTGAATAGTTGGTGTCTGAGGTCCTTCTTTTATACACACTTGTGCCTTTGAAGTGGTGAGAAGCTTCTAAAGCAGTAGCCTTCAAACTTTTTAATGCCACGCCCCCCAGTGGGAAAGAAAAATCACCGGGGCCCCTCCTCAATTTTTCACAATTATTCTATTAAACTGACAATGTTTAAATATGCATAGACTTATTTAAACATTGCAGTTAAGTTCTGTTACCTTTTACAAATGCAATCAAATACATGATTGCCAGCTCAAACTCAAAAGGGAGGAATACAGGGCCATCGCCACAGATATGGCCAAAACCCTAGGCAGAGAAAAGGATGGCAGGATCTATGACTTGGGTGACAAAGCCGGTAAACTCCTTGCCTGGCTTTATAGGAGAGACCTGGCGAACCGCCTTGTTCCAGAGCTTGTAGACGAACAGGGGTGAGTCATAACAGACCCACAGGCGATTGCAAATGAGTTCGCCGACCATTACCACCGAGTATACAGATCTGGCACTGATTTGCCAGAAGAGGATTCGGAGACACTGCTCGCGGACATACAACTTCCTGCCCTGTCAGCCGCGGAACGGGAGTCCTTAGACAGTGCGTTCACGAATGACGAGATCGCGCAGGCGATAAGAAACCTTCAATTCGGTAAGGCGTTAGGCCCAAATGGCTTACCGATAGAACTGTACAAGCTAAAACCTGACTCCATTGCCCCACACCTGCGAGCAATGTTTGCAGAGAGTAGAGAGGAGGGGAAACGTCCATATGATCAACGGGTAGCTATCCTAGTGACAATCTATAAGGAGGGTAAACCCAGGGACAGGTGCTCATCGTACAGACCTATCTCCCTGCTAAATGCAGAACCCAAGATCTTGGCCAAACTGTTGGCGACTCGCTTAACCCCAATTCTCAGTAAGTTGGTACACCATGATCAATCGGGCTTTATGCCTCATCGAAACACAGCCCTGAACTTGCGGCGGCTCCATGCCGTGCTGGGCAGGATCGACACGATCCAGGAAGCGGCGGTGGTGGTGTCACTTGATGCCACAATGGCATTTGACACCATCGAATGGGCTTATCTCTTCGCGGTCCTGAAAAAGCTAGGTTTCGGACCTGAATTCATTGTTTGGGTGCGGCTGTTGTATGGCCACCCTTTGGCTCAGGTAGTGGTCAACAACAAGAAGTCGGAAGTGTTTGAGTTGAGCCGTGGGACATGTCAGGGCTGTCCGTTGTCCCCACTATTATTTGCGCTCTCCCTCGAGCCGCTAGCGGCATGGATCCGTCGAGATCCGACAATCCGGGGCCTCAAGTGGGCGGACACATGGGAGGACCGTATCTCCCTTTATGCCGACGACATTCTCCTATATCTCGCCTCCCCGAAGGCCTCGCTCCTTAACGCCATTAATATATTTACAAATTTCGGGAAGAACTCTGGTTACAGGATCAACTGGGCCAAGTCGGTAATTTATGTCCTCAGCGGTGATACCCCACCCCCACTAAAGAACTGTCCAATCCAGGTGGCCCGAGACGGCTTCCAGTACCTGGGTGTTTTTATTTCAGCAGACCCAAAGACACGGCATGAGCGGAATCTGCTCCCCCCCTCCAGAGATTGAAACGGGACGTCACACATTGGAGGGCGCTCCCGCTATCTCTGCTGGGACGAGCAGCGCTTTTTAAAATGATGGCTTTGCCCCGTATGCACTGTAGAACCACCCAGACCCAGTCCCAGCGCGATATTTTAAAGACATTGAAAACCTCCAGAGAGAACTGCTCTGGGAGGGCAGGCCACGCATAGCCCTACAAAAGCTGGTACTATCATGGTATGATGGGGGGATATCTCTCCCAGACATAAAAAAATATTACTGGGCTGCTCACCTGGCCGCAATTAATCACTGCACGTATCGGTGCGGGGATGACCCGGGGTATAGGATGGACAAATGGCAACTTACTGGGGGTAATTTTAATAGAGCCATCTACTCCTATGCTAAAAAGTTCCTACTCACTGGGCCTACCCGACACACAGTACAAGTCTGGAGGGCAGTGAACAAAAGTTTGGGGTGGGACTGGAGGCTCACGCGAGCCGCTCCATTGTGGGACGCCGAGCAATTGGGAACTCTGCGGACCTCAAAAGGGTTTGAAAATTGGGTTCTGATTGGGATCTCAAGGATTGGAGATCTGTGGCAGAAGGGGGAGATGGTGTCCTTTGCCGCCCTACAAAAAGACTACGAATTAGCCGATTCAGAATACTTCCGGTATTTACAGGTGCGGCATGCACTAATATCGAATTTGCCCAAGGGGGAATCTCCCCCAGAGTCGTCGCCGCTGGAAGACAGGTTGTTGGATGGCTACATGCCCACAAAAGCGATATCCCTCACATACAAGAAACTAATAAATAACACTTCCGATCCTCTCGTCCAGACCAGGGGACGGTGGGAGAGAGATGGATTAGAGCTTGACGAGGAGGAGTGGCAGGAGGCATTGGCATCCCCAAGAGAAGTCACAATTTCTTCCAGACTCCGCCTGGTTCAATTGAAGATCCTACATAGGGTCTATGTGTCGGGGTCCAGGCTCGTTAGCATGGGAAGAGTGTCTGATGGGATGTGCAGGAGGCAATGTGGACAAGAGGGTACTTTCATGCATATAATATGGGAATGCACAGCTATCCAGAGCTACTGGAAGGGGATACACGAGTGTATAAATGAGGTGCTCGAGGTGGGACTCCGGCCTGAAGCCAAACGATGTCTGTTAAATGTCTGGGAGCCTACTGACCTGAATAGTAGGGGGAAAACTTGGGTCACATTGGGCCTGATGGTGGCTAAGAGGAACATTGCCCGATTGTGGGGTTCTGGAGTGTCGCCTACATTGACTTCCTGAAAGCAGACATGGACTGGTGCATGCTTAGAGAAAAGACAGTGTATGTTGCACGGGGATGCCCCAAAAAGTGGTCTGCAATTTGGGACAAATGGAATGTGTACAGAGGGAATATTTGTGTCCCACCCACTGTCCCTCCCCTGGAAGAACCTCTCACACCTTGAGTTCCTACTTCCCTGACCTATCGATCTGATTTATCACTGAAATGATGTCTATGTATGTCTGAGATATTGTCTATCCATCTGTAACAAGAAATGCCGTTTTATCTCTGTTTAATAAAAAGAGTTAAAAAAAAAATAATACATGATTGCCAAGCATACTTCTGGTCAGGCAGGCCTTTCTAACGTGTGAAAGTATCCACAGTGTGATTATTAGAAATGGGGGTGGGGTTTTTGAAGAATATTTGGAGTACCTTTCCTTTTGACACCTTCTTCCAGCCAGAATATAAATTACAAAAGTTGTTAGTGATGGCCCATTACAGAGCAGCTTACTGCCGCTCATTTGTTTTCTGCTGAAAACAAAGGACTGTTATCAGCATAATGCTTCTTTTGTCCAGAGCCTGGTGCCCCCCACCTCCTGATCACTTGAGGTCCCCCCCAAGGGCCTGCCCCAGTTTGAAGACCCCTGTTTTAAAGGCATGCCTTTGAAGTGCACCAATGCCCTGCCTTCCTGGCTCTGACTACAGGGGGTTCGCAGCCCTTTGTGAGGTGGCTGGACACAGTCTCTTCAAGTGTAAGTGGGGCTGTGCCCAGCTCTTCCCTCCCATCCTGCCGGTGATGGCCATTCAGTCACACCTTAAGCTCCCATTGTGTGTGGCTACCTAGGAGAACTATACAAAGCCTGACTGTCACCCACGCCCATTCATATGATCCAGAGACAGGCTGCCTTGATTTGGCTTGCTATGTTAGAGGAGTTGCATGAAGAACATCTTGATATGTACCCACTGACAGGTCTCAATAGATCCTTCTTCATGAAACCTTAATGCAGTTCTGCATGGGTTATCCATGCCACTTAGTGGAAAGATGTAGAAAATGCTATTTATTGTGGTGAAAAGCAACAAATTGACTTTTATATTGTAGAATCTTGATGTTATAAGCATTAGGATCCTCGCGTTCTGAGAGGACCTCAAACTGGAATTACGTAAGCTGCTGAGAGTTGTTAAAGTGTGGTTATTAAAGTAATGATGTAATGCATACCGTTGATGTTGTGTTATTGTATGCTGAAGAAAAAAATAAAACTGTTACAGAACTCCGTGTGTGGCATGTTTTATTTACGTGCTTCCAGGCTGGGGATGATGCAACAATTGGTGACGAGTAGGGTATGCTCTCCCTGAGATTTTGCGATGATGTAGCAAACTGCTTGTTCATGCACATGCGCCCCAGATCAATGCAAAGCAGTCTACGGTCTGCATGTGTGGAGTCAGAAGAAGTTGAAGGCAGAGGAACACATTCGAAAAGCCCACCAGAATCTGCTCATAGGCTGAATGAAGAGATATTAAGCTGGGCCGCAACACAGAGCCATCATCCATGCAAAGCAAATGCCAAAGGCAGTGACAACCAGGTTCAAAAGCAGACCTCTACTTACAAAAAGGGAGTGAACTGCCATACGACCTCCGATCGGACCTGGTGACCGAAGTGCAAGCACAACGGTAGTGCTTGCAGAAGTTGCAGAAGCCACCGGGTACAGCAAAAGCTATCTGAACTGCACGTGCTCTCAACGGCAGAAAAAGAGAGCGTGAAATACAATAAACCCATGTTCCTGAAACCACCACAGTCATTCGACATGGCAAAGAAACAGAGAATTGGTGCCAGTTAGGATGCATGGGTCGAAACATTTGATGACGTCATAGATGCACTAGAAGAAGAAGATGACAAGAAGATTATTAAATATTTAAAGAATCTTGCTGGTGATGGAGTGAAAGAAGTGATAAAGAAAGTCTCACCAACTGAAGCAAAATCATGCCAAAAGGTAAAAGAGGCATTGGAAACCAAGTTCAACCCAATGCTGAACATCGACTATGAAAGATACATCTTCAGCCAAGCACGACAATGGGTTGGCGAAACGATGGATGAGTTTGTTGAAAGACTTGAGGCACTCATTAAACACTGCAAGTTCTGTGATTTCACCAATGAAGAAGCCATGCGGCTCAGAATTATCGATGGCTGCCTGTCCGACTCATTTAGAAGACGCTTGCTGAGAGAAACACACAGTCTGGAGAAAATAGCAATAGCTGCAAGAGCTGAAGAGCAAGCAGATTGACAAATTATGAAATGGATGCGGGAACCTCTAGGCTGGCAGTCAAGTTTGAAGATCAGATCCCACCAGTTTAGACTTTATCAGAGGCTTTGGGGTGATTTGCTGCAAGAAAACAGGCTACCTCAAACCACTATTTCCTTGAAGGCTATAAAACCTTTTTCATCCCCGCCATTGATTCTCGGCCGGCAGAGCAAAAGGGCCCTGATTATTTTTTGTTTCTCTGGCGGTTAAGGAAAGGCTTGAGGTCCTCCCATCAGGATCCCCAACTTTTCAGGTTTTAGCATCTTCTGTTGTTGGCGTTCCAAAGCTGTTGTTGAACTTTTATAATGCTAAGTCAGTTCAGCCCGATAACTGTCATATTCTAATGTTGGGCTCCTTTTTGAGGAAATTAAAAGTGTCTAAATGATCGGGAGCTAATGTAATATTGGATGGAGACTTTAATGTACCCCTATGTGGGGACCCAACGGGGGTGGACAATGCCTTTGGGTGCATGTTACTACCTGGTTCACACATGGATCACTCAATTCAAGGTTTAAATTTAAACACACTTATGACCTAATTTAACTTAGTGTTATCCCTCAATAAGCTTATTTTCTCCTAAGCAAGTGTTATCAACCCTGCGTTTACTGGGAGGGGGGTGTGAATCATTCATTGATTTCATTTTTCTCTCTGCTCCACTCTGTTCATATGTAACAGAGGCTGAAATACCTTCAAGTCTCCTTAGTGACTGTAACTAAATCTGGGCGGTAAAATCCGCTCCGCTGGCGGAATTAGCAGAGTTTGCCGATTCCACGCTCTGCTTTGAGCACAGAGTTTTGGCAAAAAGCTCCACCTCCGCAGCGTTGTGGATTTTATCAGCATGCCAACTCCCACCCCTAGTAACAGGCCATTAAAAAAACACCAAAAGCAGATCACGAGCGGCAGGAAAGGGGGTAGCAAAACTGTTTGCCAGAGATTAGACGGAAAGCGGCAGTTCTGCATACCAATATACCTACCCTGGTTACTGAACACCGGAAATGGGAAGCTATAACTCGGTTAACCAGAATTATATATGAAAGCGCAAGTGCTCCTTCCTAAAGCCAGACACGCAGAAACCCTCTGTCTGAACAGGGTGATCCGGGCTTCACGTCATCTAAGCATCCTCACTAGATGGCAGGTCACAGAAAAAAGTACCCAGCAGGAAAACAGCATTCTGTTTTATCCTGCAAGTGGTGGTTGGTGTTTATAATAACGACACCTTTATGGCCAAATCAATCTGGTGGACAGGGGAGGGAGGTGTCCCAATCAGAAACAATATAGTGTTCCTGACACTTAGAGCAATGACATCATCAACCGAGTGCCACTTACCAATGTTATTATATCATTTTTATCCATAAGATACGCAAATAAATCTCGTAGGATGGGAGACTGCGAGCTGCTTCGCATAGCTAGGGTACCATGCCTTTCTTTCACTGGAGGAGGCACACAGGCGTGTGTGTGTGTGAGATACAGGGTCTGTGCAGGGTGCGCTGAAAACCCCACCTCCCTCCCCTGTTAGGTTTCAAATTCCCATCCCTGTAACGCACTCTTTTTACGTTATATTAGGTTAGCAATGTGTGGCTAAATAGATGCCAGTTGTATTTACGTTATGCAACCCACTGAGTTATCCCCGTAATGTGCAGGCTTCAGTTAGCGAGTGTAACTCCATTTTGTTTTTCGCAATCCTTATTAGGCTGCTTAGACTGTGCCTGAGTTAGGCCTCACGGCTCGTAATGCTTGCCTCAGCAGAACACTGTATTTGGTTATTATTTTTTCTTTCTGTCCAAGGTTGTTTCCCGACTTGCTAATGAGGAGACCATTCTGCTCTCACATACCTATCCAAGTGTGTAGTTCTGCTCTCACGTTAGGAGACGCTGAGACCCGGCGCAGTGGCCTTGGGTTTCTGATAACATGTACCCATCTGGCAGGTGGTAGCTCATCTCCCTGTGCCTCCTTTGTTCATGTTTGGCCCAGGCCGGTAGTTTTCCATGGTGGGCGGGGTTGGAGGGTCTTGGGGAAGAATGATTACTCGCTGTAGACTGTTGGGGAGTCAGTCCCTCGGCAGACATCTTAGGGTGCAGGTCATGATGGACTCCTCTGCAGAGCATTTCTAATAAACATGTAAGTTTGTATTCTCTACTGTTTGACCGACTCTTCATTCTTGGGAAGGCATAGCAGGTGGTTGTGAGAAAACCCGAGTGGCCCTAGAGGGCCACTTCCTTCAGTTGGTGCCCGAACAGGGACCCCGCAAGGTGAGATGACTCGCCCGTAATCGGTTGTAGGGTCGGGGGTGCGTTTGGTCGGTTGGGCGGATCGGGGTACCCCATACAAGACCGAGCTTGGTTCTCGCAGCTGCCCCGCCCGGCTGATCGGGCGCCCCCTCGTCTAGTGGTCACCGGCTGGGGTCCTGAGAAGGCGAAACCTTGGAGTTGACCGTTAGGTCCGAAGAGTCGGCAGTGGAGAATAACTTGACTCGACCTGTGTGCACCAGGTGAGTGATTTAATTCTTGGAAAAATGGCGCCATTCTTGAACGGTACGAGCCTGCGGGCTGTGTCTTGATACAGTCTCCGGACTGTCTTGTCTGCAGTTTTTGAACTGCCTTGCTTGGACGACACGAGTCGACGGGCTGTGTCTTGGTACAGTCTCCGGACTGTCTTGTCTTGAACTTGGTGGGTCTGCGGACCCTTGAAAAAGGCACAGAGTGTTTGCGAGCAGTTCACCGGACCACCTGGAAATTTGGCCCGCACTTGAAAAGGCCCGGGACTGCCCGCGAACAATCTGCCAGACCAACTGGTAATTTGGCTAATGCTTGAAAAGATCTGGGGCTGGAGCCTGTCTTCTTGAATTTGATACAGTCCCCGGACTGTAGGGAGTGGTCCCTGGACCATTTTTGTTTGGCTTCGTGACTAATATTTGCTACTTTATCTTGTCTTAATTTGTTGATTGTTGGTGTTTTACTTGTCCGTTAGGGACAGTGCATGTGTCTTATATTAAGATGCCTTGTTTCAGCAAATTGGGGTGTTTTGGATGTCGATGTGGTTCTACTGATGCTCGATTGGAAGAGAGCCAGCTTGCACCTCCGGAGGGTTCTCCAAATTTTGACATATACGTTAAACATGGTATTGACCCTGTTATGTTTAGCACATTGTGGCATAAATATACGAGGGACAATGCTGAGTTACAGTGCCGCTTACTGGCTCGTTTGATGAACAGAAATTGAACTTCTTGCAGGACAAGTTGTTTGCTAGGAGGAGCAGACAGTCGATGTTTAATTCTCTAAGAGTATGGCAGAAAGAAGAAAAGCAGCGACGATTGAGAGCAGAGAAAGAGGCCCGGAAGAGGCAGACGCAAACTATAACACAGAAAGCAGTAGCCTATGAAAGAGGAAATATAGAGAAGGGTATAGAATGTGCAGATAGAAAGTTTCGGTTACAGACAGATAAGTGCGATGTTACTAGAGAGGAAGGTGATTATTTCGTCGCAGAGCTATTGGATTCTCGTCCTCCTCCTCCTTATGCCCCTGAACGGATATACCCGGCAGTCCCGACTTCTCAGACCTTGGCCCCTAGTGCCGCCCCTTCTAGCATTCCTGTTTCTAATGCTACCGCTTCAGCCCTGCCCCTCTTGCTTCTCTTCTACTCACACCAGTCACCGGGGCGGGCGCTGTTATCTCCCCTGCCCAGTCTATCAGTTCTGTGTCGACTGCTACTCCCCCTTTCACCCCTACCACCCTGTCCCCATACATGATGGTGCCTGTCTCTGCGTCTGCTCCTTCCCCTGTGAGTGTGACACACCAGGCACAGTTGAATGTCGAAACTCCTGCGCGTGGAGTGCATGATGTGAACTGGGCAGCAGCGCGAGATCGGATGGATAAAGTGTTGGTGCGTTCTGCAGTGGGTGATGAGGAAAAAAAAATGGTGGCGAATCAAGCAGCTCAGTGGGCTCGGCACCCGATCTATAGCGTGGAGGATGTGTGGAGTGTGATGAAAGATTATGAGCCATTTATACAGCAGCATGCCCTTAAACACGTCAGTGATGCTGATAGAGTTGTGGGAACAGTGTTTTCAAGGTGTTGCACCGCAAATAATATACGACATACGGCATAGGGTATATGCTGCAGTCATGGCTCCCAATGAGATTTTTAGCAATATCACGACACTAGTGGGTTACCGAGGTAGATTGCTCCAGAAGGTTCCGACAATGGGGACACAGCATCCCATGAGGGAAGTTTATCCCATTTACCACCCTGAAATTCCAGAACTGCGCGATTCCACCAATGCTGTGATTAGACAACGGGTCGGCGCTCGGTTTCAGGAGCAATGGATCTATACTCCTTGGAAGAGGAGTGAGGTCCTATCCTTAAAGAGCCAGCTGCCGGACCCCTGGAAAAACCCTACTGCATATTATAAAGAATTGACGGAGGCGGCCTCCTCCACAGTAATGACGCTACCTGACATAGAGTTGTTTTTCGGCCTGTTGGTACCAGTGGACATATGGAGGCAAGTCCATACGCAGGATCATGCACTAGAGTTGGGGGGAACGTGGGATGAGATCAGGGCTTGGGATAAGGAGCGTAAGCCCGGCGACAAGCCGAAAGCGGAGCTCCTCGCTTTGCCAGGGCGTATTATCACATACATGCATTCACTTATCCCGCCAAAGAGAGTGGATTGGGATAAGTTGACTGTGTGTCGCCAGAAGAAGGATGAAAGTGTGTCGGATATCTTTACCAGATTTGAAGGGGTGTTCTTAGATTTTAGTGGACAGGACCTGTCACAGGAGGGTGGTGTTCGTTTATTTGTCAACAGATTTGTCACTAATTTGCTTCCCGAGATTGCAACATGGTTGCAGGCTTCGGAAAGTACTTGGACGACATAATCACCGTCCGTGATATTGAGTATGGCACAATATTACGAACATAGAGAGAATGAGGACAAGGAGAGGGTGGAGAAAAAGTCAAAGGATTTGAAGACAAGGGTATTGATGCAGCAAGTTGCGAGGGTAAATGGACGAGGTTGAGGTTTGGGTTCGGCCCAACGGCCGCCCCGGTCTGGCAGGGGTGGTGCTTCAAACGCGCCCCTCGGGCTCAATCAATGTGCGTACTGCAAGCAGGAGGGACATTGGCGGAATGAGTGTCCGGAGTTGTTACGGAAAGGTGAGGCCCCGATGGGTCGGGGTTTTCGAGGACACGGACGAGGAACAGGAGGTAGAGGGGGGATGCAGACAGAGGATACATCACACAATAGGCAGAGCAGGAATTATTTTGACTACCCCAAAGGAGGGCAGTACTATCATGACGATTATGACATGGACGAAGTTACAAGATTATCTCACAGCTAGGACAGCCGAGGACAGGGCGAGGGACCAGTTCCTGTGCCTATAGATCAGAATGGACCTTATGTCACTGCTGATTTACAGGGTACTACTAAAAACTTTTTTGTTGATACAGGGGCTATGAATAGCTCTGTTTCCCATTCACTGGTCCCGGGGGCAGCTCTGTCTGGCCAAAACAATGTGTCGGTGGGTTTCTCAGGTGTGCCAGTCATTAGCCCCATTTCCAAGCCTCTTGCTTTGACTATTGGCCCCTTTACGGTCGATTCACCATTTTTACTGACGTCAAATTGCGGGGGAAATCTGTTAGGACTCGATTTATTAAAAACGTTGCATGCAACAATTTTCTGTTCTCCAGACGGTGTTTACATGACTATTGGACCACAGGTAACCCGTGCCAAATAGTGCTTTGCGAAGATTGCCCCCTTCCAGCTGAGTTTAGAGATGTGCCACGTACGTTATGGGCTACAGGAGACACAGATGTGGGGTTACTCCAGATCCCGCCAGTTTCTATACAGATCAGAGACAATGCTAAATTGCCACGTATTCCCCAGTACAAGATATCCCAGGCAGGTGAAAAGGCCTTATTGCAAATAATACAGGATTTGATTGAGTCTGGTGTGGTTGAGGAGCCTACGGCGAATGTGTGTAATAGCCCTATTCTTCCTATTCTTAAAAAGGCACCTTTGGATTCTCCTTATGCCCTCCCTGATGTTAACCGATTTGTGATCGACCTCAGAGAGGTTAATAAGATCGTAGTTCCCCAATACCCTGTGGTTCCGGACATTACAGCGATCTTAACATTGATTCCCCCATCAACAAAATTTTTCTCTGTAATTGACTTGAAAAATGCTTTCTTCAGCATACCAATTCATACAGATAGCCGATATCTGTTTGGATTCGCAATAGCCGGTCGGAGCTTTAGATTCTGTCGTGCTCCACAAGGCTATACTGAAAGCCCTAGTATTTATAGCCAAGCCTTGAAAGCTCAATTGGATTCTTTGGAGCTTCCCCCTGGTAATGTGCTGTTGTAGTATGTTGACGACCTCCTTATTGCTTCGGACAGTGAGGATGGTTGCAAAGACGCCACAGTTAAAATATTGTTGCATCTGGCACATCATGGACACAAGGTGTCACTTTCCAAATTCCAGTATTGTCGACAGGAGGTCACCTATTTAGGTCACCTACTGTCGAAGGAGGGTTTCAGACTAACACCTGAGCGAATAGCTGCCATTACTAACATGTCTGTCCCTAAAATCCAATGCGAGGTACGTGCGTTTATAGGGATAACATCGTATTGTCGGCACTGGATCCCTAACTAATCCCTACTAACAAAACCCCTTCTTTACCTGACCACCAAAGATGTGCATGAACCCCTGCCTGGGACACCTGCATGCCAGGAAGCTTTTGAGCAATTAAAGACTGCGCTTTGCTCTGCTCCTGTGCTTGGTACTCCTGATTACCAGAAGCCTTTTGTGCTCTACATGCATGAGGTGGACGGTTGCACGCTTTCTGTTCTAACACAGGGTTTCGGTGGTAAGCAGAGACCCTGCGCCTACTTCTCTGCCATGCTTGATAATGTCACCAGAGCGCTCCCGAGCTGTCTGAGAGCTGCCATGGCGGTGGCAGTTTTTATCAGGCAATCGGCAGGGCTCGTCCTTGATACTGCTCTCACAGTCATGGTGCCTCATGCTGTGGACACACTGTTGAACAAGACAAAGACACAGCACCTTACTAGTGCGCGTCTAACTGGCTATGAACTGACCCTGTTTGCTCCGCACATTACCATCAAAAGATGTGCCACTCTGAACCCAGCCACGTTACTACCCCTCCCTTCAGAAGAAAAGGACAATGATGTCCATGATTGTTTATTTCGGACTGAGGAAGAAACGAAGGGACGGGTAGACCTTACTAAGGTTCCCTTATCTGACCCCCAAGGGGAACTATATGTCGATGACTCTTGTTTCAAGTTACCAGATGCCACCACCACTGCAGCCTATGCAATAACAACGTTACACACTGTAGTTGAGACATCCTGTTTCCCACACCAATTGGCCCAAGCTGCAGAGTTGGTTGCCCTGCTCAGGGCTTGTGAGTTAAGTGAGGGACTGGATGTTAATATCTACAACGACAGCCAGTACGCCTTTGGGGTGGCCCATAATTTGGGCGCCTCTGGGCGGAGAGAGGGTTCTTGACTTCGCACGGACTGCGGATTCAGAACGGGCCATTGATACATAGATTGCTGTCCGCATTGACACTTCCCAGTAAGTTAGCAATAGTAAAATGTAGCGTTCATAAGGCTATTACAGATGATGTGGGGAGGGGAAATGCTTTCGCAGACCAGACAGCTAAGGAGACAGCTCGATCAAATATGACAAAGATGTTGGTGGCAGGTCCCGCTAGGTGGGTCCCAGACAATGGATCGAAGACACATTGGAGAATGTCAGGGAAATCCAGGGTGAGGTGACTTTAGATGAATTAGCAATGTGGGAGGAGAGAACAGGTCGCTTGGATGAGGATGGGTGTTGGACTGACTTGTCAGGGAAGCAGCGATGGTTGCTGCCTAATTCATATGTGCTCCCTGTTGTTACCATGGCCCACGGCCCGGTACACATTAGTGCCAAAGGAATATGCAAGTTGCTGGACCCAGTATGGCAGAATGATAATATCGCTAAGACAGCCACGCATTTAGTTAAGCATTGCATCATTTGTCTAAAGCATAACCCTGGGAAAGGTACCCCTACACCCGCTGGTAATTTTGCACCGCCTTCCTTCCCTTTCGAGGTTCTCCAGATGGATTTCATCCATCTGGAGATGGATGGAACGAGTTAATAACCTTAAGTATGTGCTAGTAGTGATCTGCGCATTCAGTAAATGGATTGAGGCTTATCCCACTAAAGAGAATACAGCTATGGCGACGGCGAAGGCACTTCTAAAAGAGTACTTCCCGCGCTATGGGTTGCCACGCGTGATCTGGAGTGACAACGGAAGTCACTTTAATGCAAAAGTCATTGAATTGGTGTGCACAGGTTTGCATATTAAACAGAAGTTTCATGCAGCGAATCACCCCCAGTCGGCAGGCCTGGTTAAGAAGTACAATGGTACTCTCAAACTGAAGATGGCAAAGATTCAAGAAAGCACAGGACTGAGATGGCCAGATGCATTACCCTTGACTTGATTGTCTACCAGAGCGACAGCGCATTCTAGAACAGGGTTGTCCCCTTACGAAGTGGTCTTCGGACGCCCTGCTAATGTGTGGGGCATCCCCAGACCCAAGCGCTTTTCCGAGATAGGGTACCCCCTGCTTGTAGACTACTTGTATGAATTGTCTAAAGATTTTTGTTCTCTTCATCAACAGATACAAGCCACATTGCGGCCAGTACCAGAGGGGCCCGGGCATTGCATACAGCCCGGCAATTATGTGATGATTAAAAACTTCCAACGAAAGAGCAGCCTGGAGCCGAGGTGGAAGAGGCCAATCATCGTACTTCTCGCCACTAGAACAGCTGTAAAGGTGGACGGCAGAAAGCACTGGATCCATACATCTCATGTGAAACGGGTGCCTCTCCCGCTCCCGTAGGAACGTTGGGTCAACGAAGGCATCGGTGATCAGGAGCGTGAGAAGGTGCCACGCTTCGTTCCCTTCTCTGACGCCCGGGTGAGGTGGGCGCAGACGGACGAAGAAAGTGATGCAGTTCTGTCTGAGGCGATCCCACCAGAGATAAGGGCCGCCCCCGATAACACCGTCTCTAACACACCGGAATCTGAGTCTCGATGCCCATCTGATCCTGAGTTTCTGCCCCTTTTTGTTGATGAAACAGTGCCTGGAGTAACAAAGTATAATCTGAGGCCCCGAAAGAAGGACGGTGCACCAGCCGAACAGTCTAGGAGTCAGGGAAGGACTTGAGCTTAGGGCGCAGGTGCTGTGCCTAAAGTGCCTGTATTAAACTAGGGTGAGTAACACTGGTGCACTGCCTTGGACACTGGACAGGATAGTTGAGGGCATTTGCCCAGGAGGGAGGGTGCCCTATCCTGAAAGAAGAAGGATTTGTTTTTCTGCAAGGGTTGCGATCGCGCAGCTCCTCCGTGGGAGTGCTTCATAGCACCGTCGTTGATGAACAATAGGAGCCTACCGGCGAGGCTCTAAACGGATGCTGGGTGACTTGTGCCCTCTGGTACTGTTGTTGCAATAAGTGGCTCTAGCCCGTGAATTTTTCTTTTCCCATTTGACACCTATAAGTTGCTCTTGAAGTTTTCCAAATGTATCCCTTTGGTCGTCCTATCCCTGATGAGGAGCAGCCCTTTGCGGCTCTGCGTCCCACTCCAGATGGTCCTTTTTGGTCCTCTTGGTCCACTAAGAGTAAAATAGTGTTTGTGGTAATAATTTTGCTTTCTCTGATATTTGTGTTTGGGGTGCTGTTTTTCCTGTAAGAAAAATATCTTGTGCATGCTTGGATCAGTACTACACCTGCCCCTCCTGAACATATTTTTGGTACATTAGCGCCTCACAAAGAAGAGCACCGGAAGTCCTATAAGGACAATGTTTTTATTCAGACGTTGCATCAAACGCATGCTGTTTATAATACAACAAAATGTTGGGTGTGTGGTTTGCTACATTCCGTCACGCATCGAAGTGAGAACCTGCTGCCTATGCCTCTATCTCATGTTAGTAGCTGTGAGAGATGGTTTACCTTACTTAGCTTGATTCGCTCATTCTCCAAACCAGACTCCTTGGAACGCAGAAGTACCAGTTCCCGTTCTCTGACGATGAATGTGCACTCTCAGCATAGGTCCCCACCTGGTGTTTTCCCGGGAGACGGGCGGTTCGACCGAGTGTTCTTAAGCACTTGCCTCAGAGCAGCAGATCGAAGTAGAAAGGCAAACAGAACAGGGATGGATAGAGATAGGTTTTCACAGTTCAATATCTGACTATTACCAATCCTTCCAAGTCCGCAATGTCACTGAAGATAAGCCCATACCCCTGGCGGTGGTAGACGTATTGGCCCCTTTTTGTGTTCAAGGGGCGGGAGACATAGCGGTGGGAGACAGTAGATGCAACACCACTTCCATATTGAGAATACCCAAAAGTCCGCCCTTGATCCCACCATCTAATGTTTATTTTGTTTGTGGTACTCGTGGTTATGTGTGGCTCCCTGAGGTATGGTCAGGGCGGTGCTACCTTTCTTACCTCCTTCCCCCTGTCTATATAGCCCCTCCCAACTACCACAAAACTCATCGCTTGCAGTGAAGGAGTGCCCCAGCACCCCGAGTTAGGAGAATTGTCAATCCAGACGATATTGATCAGACAGATACATCCTTGCAGCAATTTACTGACATAATGAAGGGCATTCTGCCATTCTGGGGTCCAATGTTCAATAGTCGTAATATTTGTCGCCTTGCTAGGGTAGTTGAGGGAGTTATTAATACTACTGCCGGTATACTGACTAATATTACAGTTGAGCTTCAGGCTACGAGGCTCGTTTCTCTTCAAAATCGGATGGTTTTAGATGTCATTCTGGCTGATAGGGGTGGAGCCTGTCGCGTCATCGGCAGCAGCAGCCGTGTGTACATCCCTGATAGTGCCCCTACTGTGTATTCCGCAATACAGAAATTACACAGACTTGCCTCAGATATCCATCAGGATAATGGTTCATGGTCCCTCACAGGGTGGCTCTGGGGTCTGGTGACATCATGGGGTTGGAAGATATTACTTGTCCTAATATCCATCGCAGGAGTCATCTTTACCTGTTGCTTATGCATTAACTGCCTTCCAGCCTGTTGCACCTATTTTATGAGTAAACTTACCCCTACTCCTACATTGCCAAGAAGTGATGACAAGATTTCTGTTATGATGATGCAGGAAATTCAGGACCTGATGCTCATAGATGAGGGCATCTTTGAGTATTAGGTGATTTCAATGCTCATGTATTGCTTGTTTTTCCCTTGTTACCTGAGAGACTGAGTAATTCCTTCCTCTCCCTTAGAATTGTAAAGACCCTACCGGATAGCAAATAAAGCATTTAGCCACCCATGCTAAAAGGAGGGTCTGTTAGGTTTCAAATTCCCATCCCTGCAACGCACTCTTTTTACGTTATATTAGGTTAGCAATGTGTGGCTAAATAGATGCAAGTTGTATTTACGTTATGCAACCCACTGAGTTATCCCGTAATGTGCAGGCTTCAGTTAGCGAGTGTGACTCCATTTTGTTTTTCGCAATCCTTATTAGGCTGCTTAGACTGTGCCTGAGTTAGGCCTCATGGCTCATAATGCTTGCCTCAGCAGAACACTGTATTTCGTTATTATTTTTTCTTTCTGTCCAAGGTTGTTTCCCGACTCGCTAATGAGACCATTCTGCTCTCACATACCTATCCAAGTGCGTAGTTCTTCTCCCACGTTAGGATACGCTGAGACCCGGAGCAGTGGCCTTGGGTTTCTGATAACATGTACCCATCTGGCAGGTGGTAGCTCATCTCCCTGTGCCTCCTTTGTTCATGTTCGGCCCAGGCCGGTAGTTTTCCATGGTGGGCGGGGTTGGAGGCTCTTGGGGAAGAATGATTACTCACTGTAGACTGTTGGGGAGTCAGTCCCTCGGCAGACATCTTAGGGTGCAGGTCATGATGGACTCCTCTGCAGAGCATTTCAAATAAACATGTAAGTTTTTATTCTGACCGACTCTTCATTCTTGGGAAGGCATAGCCTTCAGTGGCTGTGAGAAAACCCGAGTGGCCCTAGAGGGCCACTTCGTTCACCCCTGCACCTAGGAGGCGGGGTTATCAGTGCAAAAGGAGGAATTGCTACGGGCCAATTCAGCAGTTTTTAACTACGCCACATGATTAGGTAAAAGCCCTATTAGGGCTATGATACAGGTGTACAGAGCCAAATGTGTTTCCAAGGTGACCTAAGGGAGCGAGGTGTGGGGTTACACCACGCATACTGCACTGCAGAAGGTGGAAAATGCCTCTCTGTGACGTCTTCTATGTGTCCCTCAGTGTGCCACTACCTTCTCAGTTCATGACGAATAAGGAGTTTATTATATATAAGACATTATGGCATTTTGTCCTCTATCCTCTCTCGCTAGATATTTGTTCTAGGACAGAGAAAAAACTGAATAAAGAGATCCTAAAGGATTGTCTGTCACTTGACCATGCTTATCATATCCCTTGGCTTAAATATATTAAGCTCCTTAACTCACCAGAGTGCATAGTCAAGGCTAATTGGATACAGATGAAAGTTCAGTTCAAGAGACATAGGGCTTTGGACAGAGAACAGATGCCTTTATTGAAAACATATGCACGTAATCATTTCCTGCTGAAAACAGTCCCCAGTATGGAGCCCTACTTATCAGGGCTACTTAGTATGTATGGCCGATTTCTGCTCACTAGGTTCAGGATGGACTTGGTGCATTATCTGTCAGCATTTCCTCAGGGTAGATCACGGGGCCACATTCTTCGGCCCTGCTGCTGCAACAATGTGTCTCCGCAGAACACTTTGCATTTTACCATGTTTTGTAATTTTTATGTGGTCCCCAAAAAGGCTTTTATTGTTCCTATATCGAAGCGGGCGAACTTTACTCAAGTTTGACCAGCCCTTTTGTATCTTCAAATGCTTTCGAATGACCTTGTTTTGAATGTAGTCAGCTTTCTGAAAGCCGCTGTGAGACTGAGAAATAGCTATGAACACAAACTTGATATGCCTAGAAATGATTTTATCCAGACTTGTTTTTGTCTATTTATATCACCATTTGTCTCCTGATGTACCCCTGGAGTTTTTAGCTTTTAACATACACATAGATTTATATGCATTTATTGTCACATTTATAGGATTTTCATTGTAAAGCCCTATATATTGTTCCTACGTATTGATATATGATTAGATTTTATTGTGTTGCTTTTATGTTTTGTTCAAAAAACGAATAAAGTACATTTTGATTGATTGATTGGATGTGGGAATAGCCCAACATGAATCGGCCTTGACCGTGAAAAGCAATTACGAGTGAAAACAAGATGCAAGTAAGTCGACCTCCTCAAAGAAATCAAAATGATGCTTCTGATGTGGATTTTCATTTCCCCATGAAGGTAAGTATTCATCTATAGTACGGATGTGTAAAAACTGTAGAAAATAAAACCACTTCATAACGGTCTGCAGAGCACAGAAAATTGAAATGCGTCACGAGGGAAGGACTGCATGGATGCCTGAACGTTCCAGAAGCATTCTCGCCACGCCCACAAAACCAAAAAGCAACATCAGCTATGACAAAAGGAAACATGACCAGACCAATCGTCATCAACCTCATAATGCAGAGGTTCTAAGACATCAGTGCTGATGAAGAAGAAGTGTGTTGGTTAAGGGTAGCTACCAAGGTACTATGTGTGCTTGTAGGAATAGCTGCGTGCAAAGAAGACCACAAGTCAAAAGAAACTCACCCAACAAAATGACAAACTTCATTTGGACAATGTCCCAAAATCACACTGAAAGTGAATGATCAACAAATAACTTTCATCATAGACAGTGGTGCTTCAATTAACATCCTGCCCGTGGAGAAGTTTAACAGCCTATCCCCTGTGCCTTGCCTCACTCCATCACACATAAAGGTATACACGTGGGCTGCTTCTGAACCACTGCAAATCCAAGGATCATTCATAGCAACCATGCGACACAAAACAACTTTAGTACAAGCGCCAATCCATGTACTTCAAGGAACTTCATCCAGGGCCTGTTTACTCAGTTTTGCCACCGCTGCTGACATGGGACTGATATCAATAAATAACAACCTTCACAATAGGTCTGAGATTGTCAGTAAGTTCCCATCATTGGTTTAAGTAGACTCAAGACAATGCAAGTGCAACCTCATATCAATAAGAACATTTGCCCTGTTGCTCAACGACACCACAGAATTGCCTTTCATTTGCAAGAAGCTGTAGAGAAAGAACTAGAGACACTGTTGAAACATTACATCATTGAACGCTCAACCGGTCCTATGCCATGGGTTTAACTCATAGTGGTTGTGACAAAAATGGACTGTGGAGGTGCAGTGCGCATTTGCGTTGATATGCGCCAGTCCAATATGCGCCAGTCCAATAAAGCAATCAAGAGAGAAAAACTTCCAGGTCCTCACATAACGGACATGATCATGCAATTGAATGGAGCAAGAGTCTTCTCCCATCCCGATTTGAACAAGGGATACCATCAACTCGAGCTAGAAGATAATTGCAGATACATTACTACTTTTGCAACTCATGTTGATTTGTTCCGATACAAAAGACTAAGGGGCCGATTCCGATGTCGTTTGGAAGGCCCTCCCAGATGCGTACGGAGGAGAACAGTACAACCGACATGTATTGGGAGCCGGTTAACCCCTTCGCTGCTAAGCCTTTTCCCCCCCTGTGCTAAGCCTTTTTTTGGCTATTTGGGGTAGTTTGCGCTTAGGCCCCTGTAACTTTTTGACCACATAAGGTATCCATGCCAAATTTGCGTCCCTTTTTTCCAACATCATGGGGATTCTAAAGGTACCCAGGGTTTGTGGATTCCCCTGGAGGGGACCCAGAAATTAGCCAAAACACAGCTACATTTTGGTTTTTGGGGGAAAAAGGGCTCCAGATGAAAGCGTCTGGTTTTTCCCTGCAAATGGTATCAAAAGGGGTTGTGGTGCTGAAATCACCATCTTCCCAGCTTTCAGGGACAAGCAGACTTTTGTCAGAAAACCAACATTTTTTACACAGTTTTGGCATTTTTCTGGGACATAGCCTATTTCTGCTATTTTTTGTGCTTTTAACCTCCTTCCAGTTAATGGTAGAAATGGGTATGAAAGCAATAATGGATCCTGGAAAGCTATACATTTTAGAAAAGTAGACAAAATTCTGAATTCAGCAAGGGGTCATTTGTGTAGATCCTTCAAGGTTTCTTCATGGACACTAAAAGTTAGATATAGGAAAAATTGAAAATTAGTTGAAAAAAACAGCCATTTGTGTCAACGTTTTCACCTGTAACTTCTTCTAATTATGACAGCTGTTTGAAAGCAATATACCGTTACATTTGCTGAACCTTTCTGGTTGTGGGGATATATAGGACTTGTAGGTTCACCAAGAACCCGACGAACCCAGAGCCAATAATTGAGCAGCGTCTTGCAATGGTTTTTTATTATGCACCGGGTATATAGCAATTATTTTGGGAAAATGTATACATGGAAATATAGGTATGAAAGACACCTATGTATTTCTGAAATGGGAACAAAATATAGAGTTTAGAAACAGTAGATATTTGCACATTTCCGAAATTGGGAGTACCCATACTAGCATGAGAATTATAGGTCATTTTTCAAAATAACTTCTTTTTTACACATTGTCTTTCATTTGGAAGGCAGAAATGCATCGAAAGTCAATAGGTAATAACAGTTGCTCTACAATTCTGTGTTACCCTAAGTCTCCCGATAAAAATGGTACCTCACTTGTGTGGGTAGGCCTTGTGCCCACGACAGGAAACGGCTCAAAACGCAACGTGGACACACCACATTTTCACAGTGAAAATTGACACTTTTTTTGCAAAGTGCCTAGCTGTAGTTTTTGAACCCTAGCTCTGCCGGCACTTAGGGAAACCTATCAAACCTATACATTTTTGAAAACTAGACACCCAGGGGGAATCCAGGATGGGATGCCTTGACTGGCTTTCACCAGGTTCTGTTACCCAGAATCCCTTGCAAACCTAAAAATGTGTCCAAAAAAACACATTTTCCTCAGTTTTCTGTGGTGGAAAGTTCTGGAATCTGCGTGGAAACACAAAATTCCACGCACCCCGTGTTCCCCAAAGTCTTCCAAGAAAAATGGTACCTCACTTGTGTGGGTAGGCCTAGTGCCCGCGACAGGAAACGGCCCAAAACGCAAGGTGGACACACCACATTTTCACAGTGAAAAATGACCCTTTTTTTGCAAAGTGCCTAGCTGTAGTTTTCGAACACTAGCTCTGCCAGCACCTAGGGAAACCTAGCAAACCTATACATTTTTGAAAACTAGACACCCAGGGGAATCCAGGATGGGGTGACTTGACTGGCTCTCACCAGGTTCTGTTACCCAGAATCCCTTGCAAACCTGAAAATGTTTCAAAAAAACCACATTTTCCTCACATTTCTGTGGTGGAAAGTTCTGGAATCTGCGTGGATCCACAAAATTCCACCCACCCCGCGTTCCCCAAAGTCTTCCGAGAAAAATGGTACCTCAGCTGTGTGGGTAGGCCTAGTGCCCGCGACAGGAAATGGCCCAAAATGCAAGGTGGACACACCACATTTTCACAGCGAAAAATGACCCTTTTTTTGCAAAGTGCCTAGCTGTAGTTTTTGAACCCTAGCTCTGCCGGCACCTAGGAAACCTAGCAGACCTATACATTTTTGAAAACTAGACACCCAGGGGAATCCAGGATGGGGTGACTTGACTGGCTCTCACCAGGTTCTGTTACCCAGAATCCCTTGCAAACCTAAACAATTGTCAAAAAATCACATTTTCCTCACTTTTCTGTGGTGGAAAGTTCTGAAATCTGCGTGGATCCACAAAATTCCACCCACCCCGCGTTCCCCAAAGTCTTCCAAGAAAAATGGTACCTCACTTGTGTGGGTAGGCCTAGTGCCAGCGACAGGAAACGGCCCAAAACGCAAGGTGGCACACCACATTTTCACAGTGAAAAATGACCCTTTTTTTGCAAAGTGCCTAGCTGTAGTTTTTTAACCCTAGCTCTGCCGGCACCTACGGAAACCTAGCAAACCTATACATTTTTAGGTCTCGCCTGAGCCAGCGCATGCGCTGCTCTGGCGAGACTTTTTGTAAGTGGGCTTCAAAAAGCCGACCGCAGCTTTTTGTGTGGCCTAGAGCGTGCGGTTACGCGCACAGTTACGAGCACAGGCACCATCTGGCTTTCATGTCTCGTCATGGCTCATTAAGTGCATCGCTCGCGGGCACCCTTACAGCCCGCGATCGCGATCACTTTCACTTTCACGGCCGCGCGGCCGCGTCACTTTCACGGCCGCGCGGCCAATGCTTGTTTTTATTTCCTTTTAGCACGCGCGCGCCTCCTCGCTCGCACCTCTGCCCGTTATTGCTTCCGTCCTTCCGGCGCCTGTCACTCCGTCTGAGCACACTCGCTGAGAGTAATGGGCATCCGCTTTTAAGCAATGCTTGTTTTATTTGCCGATTGCTTTGGTGTTAAAATAAAAAAAGAACATTGTCATTGTATATGTGGCAACATGCTCCATAATTTGTATTTTCTTGTTCCATAATTTTGCCATTCTTGCCACACAATATGTTTTTTAAATGCCGCAAACTTTGTGTGGGGCCGTTATCACACTTTTGGGCACACTCAAATAGGGGGATGTTACGGAGACAAGGTACCATCCCCAAACTAATTTCTGGACGTGGTCGCCTATCGCCACCTGCAGGCCAAAACTATAATTTGTGTGCTGTAATTATATGTAATCGCCACAAGAAAGATCTGAATGGTGTCTGTTGATAGGGTTGAACGTGTGATTTTAAGGAGTTCTGCCTACAAAAGGTATTCCCTGTTCTTGTTTCCAAACATCCTCTCTTCATTCTTCCCTGGTTTATCTCACCCTTCCATGTTCCATTCCTTCGTTCCTTCTTACATGTTCGCTCCCTCGCTTTCTAACACTCTTCTCCGTCGCCACCGCGTTTCTTAATTTCCAGCCTGTTGTTCCCCTTTCCCATTTTCTATCCTGCTCTCTCAGTCACCATCTCTCTTCCCCCTTAGACCTACCATCCTATCTTCTCTGTTTCATCCCTTTCTTTATCGGGGTATCTCTTCTTTTTCTTTGATGCTCTCCCGAACTATTTTCTGTCCCTGTCGACCCAATCTACCGCTCTTTCACACACTCGCATGAAGTGCCTTTTCTCACCCTCTCCCTTGACATCTCTTTCTCTCCCCTCTTAGACCCCTTGTTCTCGCTGGTCTTTTTCATTCCAGACTCTCTTCCCTTGCTCACGGGCTCTCCCCACTTTTCCTCCCCTCACTCTATCAGAATCTCCGCTCCATACGTGAACGAGCCAGGACATCATACATGGTCTCACTAGCTCCTCCTTTTCTCATTGCTTTCCCTATCTTCTCAACCTCAGCTCTCTTCATACTTTGCCCCGTCTCCACCTTTTGTCTTTTTCATTCCAGTTTCCCGCCACTCTGTCCCCCTTTACATCTCCTGCTCATCACTCTTCTGAACCCTTCTTCTCCCTGGTCCTGTTTCTACTTTGTGCTTTCTTCGCCCCCTTTTCTCCCTCACTTCACCATCTTCTCGGACCCTCATCTTCTCCTCTTTCACTTTCCTATTTTTATATCTGCATTGTCCTTTTCCATCACTCACTCCCTTACGTTGTCGCCTACCTCTCTCCCACTTTATATGTCTACCCTCTTCTGACCGCTCCTTTCGTCACACCTTTCTTCCCCTTTATAGCCCATCTCTTTATCCCACCCGTCTTTCATATTCTGCCATAATTTTCCTTTTTTACATTACCTTCCCGTGCTCCCATCATTCTCCCTTCATAAATTCCTTATTGTCTTGCACACTCTCCATCCCCCTCTGCCCTTACCAATCCCACCTCTCTTTCATCTCTCTTCGCACCTCGCCATGACACTTCTCTCCCACCTACTCCATCTTCAATGACGTAACTTCATTTCAAGAACCTTTGATGTTCCTAAACAAACCTTGCCCTCAGCCCACTCCCTCACCCAACCACCCTCGCTCTCTCTCTACACACTCTTACTTCACTTCCTGTCACTCTCTCCCTCCTGCTCCTTCTCGCCTTCCTCTGACTCTCCATCTGTCTTGTTCTCTGCCTGCCCCGCCCCCTCTAGCCTCTCTTCAACAGTCAAAGCCTTCTCTTTCTCCCCCCTCTCTCGCTCTTGAACCCCCACTCCCCCAGCCCTTCTCACTCACACAGATATCTAAGCCTCACAAATCCATTTCTGGGGAACCTTGGTAAATTGTAATTGCATTTATATAACACTTACTACCCCTGACGAGGTGCTGAAGCGCTTTACCCTGGGCAGCATGCTGCTACCGAACCCAAGGTTAGTGGCTAGTCATGTTATTGGTTATTGTGGCTAGTTTAGTGACTCAAGCAACTATTCCATGCATTCACTAGAAGTTCCTTGGGGTAGATGAAATAAATAGCAGTTCGGTGTTAACATTAGTGGGGTGGGGGAGTGGTTGAGGTATGTGAGTTGATGCAGATGTTTATTGGGATTCTTCATGCTGATGTTTGGTGGGATTAATAAAATACAGATGAATGCAGATATTCTGAACCCTTTCCATGTTACAAGCAATAGGCAGTTCTCGGGCACAGCCTCCTTGTCCTAGCCTCATCGCAGCCCTGGGCCCTTTGTGCAGCAAACCACTCACTGGTGTTGTTTGAAGACCTAAACCTTTCCAGCAAATAGAAAACAAGCATTGGCATAGCCAATAGGTCTCGCCTTTGGGACCTTATAAGTGTTTAGCCATGCAACAGTTGATGTTGTTGCACCAAGGATATTGTGCTGCATAACTAAATACTTATAAGGTCCCAAAAGCGAGACCTATTGGCTATGCAAATGCTTGTTGAAAACTAGACACCAAGGGGAATCCAGAATGGGGTGACTTGACTGGCTCTCACCAGGTTCTGTTACCCAGACTCCCTTGCAAACCTAAACAATTGTCAAAAAAAACACATTTTCCTCACATTTCTGTAGTGGAAAGTTCTGGAATCTGCGTGGATCCAGAAAATTCCACCCACCCCGCGTTTCCCAAAGTCTTTTGAGAAAAATGGTACCTCACTTGTGTGGGTAGGCCGAGTGCCCGCGACAGAAAACGGCCCAAAACGCAAGGTGGACACACCACATTTTCACAGTGAAAAATGACCCTTTTTTTGCAAAGTGCCTAGCTGTAGTTTTTGAACCCTAGCTCTGTCGGCACCTAGGGAAACCTATCAAACCTATACATTTTTGAAAACTAGACACCCAGGGGAATCCAGGATGGGGTGACTTGACTGGGTCTCACCAGGTTCTGTTACCCAGAATCCCTAGCAAACCTAAAAATGTGTCCAAAAAACACATTTTTCTCAGTTTTCTGTGGTGGAAAGTTCTGGACTCTGCGTGGATCCACAAAATTCCACCCACCCCATGTTCCCCAAAGTCTTCCGAGAAAAATGGTACCTCACTTGTGTGGGTAGGCCTAGTGCCCGCGACAGGAAACGGCCCAAAACGCAAGGTGGACTCACCACATTTTCACAGTGAAAAATGACCCTTTTTTTGCAAAGTGCCTAGCTGTAGTTTTTGAACCCTAGCTCTGCCGGCACCTAGGGAAACCTAGCAAACCTATACATTTTTGAAAACTAGACACCCAGGGGAATCCAGGATAGGGTGACTTGGCTGGCTCTCACCAGGTTCTGTTACCCAGAATCCCTTGCAAACCTAACAAATTGTCAAAAAAAAACACATTTTCCTCACATTTCTGTGGTGGAAAGTTCTGGAATCTGCATGGATCCACAAAATTCCACATACCCCGCGTTCCCCAAAGTCTTCTGAGAAAAATGGTACCTCACCTGTGTAGGTAGGCCTAGTGCCCGCGACAGGAAACGGCCCAAAACACTAGGTGGCCACACCACATTTTCACAGCGAAAAATGACCCTTTTTTTGCAAAGTGCCTAGCTGTAGTTTTTTAACCCTAGCTCTGCCGGCACCTAGGGAAACCTAGCAAACCTATACATTTTTGAAAACTAGACACCCATGGGAATCCAGGATGGGGTGACTTGACTGCCTCTCACCAGGTTCTGTTACCCAGAATCCCTTGCAAACCTAAACAATTGTAAAAAAAAACCCACATTTTCCTCACATTTCTGTGGTGGAAAGTTCTGGAATCTGTGAGGATCCACAAAATTCCACCCACCCCCCGTTCCCCAAAGTCTTCCGAGAAAAATGGTACCTCACTTGTGTGGGTAGGCCTAGTACCCGCGACAGGAAATGGCCCAAAACACAAGGTGGACACACCACATTTTCACAGTGAAAAATGACCCTGTTTTGCAAAGGGCCTAGCTGTAGTTTTTGAACCCTAGCTCTGCCGGCACCTAGGGAAACCTAGCAAACCTATACATTTTTTAAAACTAGACACCCAGGGAAATCCAGGACGGGGTGACTTGACTGGCTCTCGCCAAGTTCTGTTACCCAGAATCCCTTGCAAACCTACAAAATTGTCCAAAAAAACACATTTTCCACACATTTCTGTGGTGGAAAGTTCTGGAATCTGCGTTGATCCACAAAATTCAACCCCCTCCGCGTTCCCCCAAGTCTTACGAGAAAAATGGTACCTCACTTGTGTGGGTAGGCCTAGTGCCCGCGACAGGAAACGGCCCAAAACGCAAGGTGGACTCACCACATTTTCACAGTGTAAAATGACCCTTTCTTTGCAAAGTGCCTAGCTGTAGTTTTTGAACCCTAGCTCTGCCGGCACCTAGGGAAACTTAGCAAACCTATACATTTTTGAAAACTAGACACCCAGGGGAATCCAGGATGGGGTGACTTGACTGGCTCTCACCAGGTTCTGTTACCCAGAATCCCTTGCAAACCTAAAAATTGTCCAAAAAAACAAATTTTCCTCACTTTTCTGTGGTGGAAAGTTCTGGAATCTGCGTGGATCCACAAAATTCCACCCACCCCGCGTTCCCCAAAATCTTCCGAGAAAAATGGTACCTCACTTGTGTGGGTAGGTCTAGTGCCAGCGACAGGAAACGGCCCAAAACGCAAGGTGAACACACCACATTTTCACAGCGGAAAATGACCCTTTTTTTGCAAAGTGCCTAGCTGTAGTTTTTTAACCCTAGCTCTGCCGGCACCTAGGGAAACCTAGCAAACCTATACATTTTTGAAAACTAGACACCCAGGGGAATCCAGGATGGGGTGACTTGACTGGCTCTCACCAGGTTCTGTTACCCAGAATCCCTTGCAAACCTAAACAATTGTAAAAAAACCCACATTTTCCTCACATTTCTGTGGTGGAAAGTTCTGGAATCTGCGAGGATCCACAAAATTCCACCCACCCCCTGTTCCCCAAAGTCTTCCGAGAAAAATGGTACCTCACTTGTGTGGGTAGGCCTAGTGCCCGCGACAGGAAATGGCCCAAAACGCAAGGTGGACACACCACATTTTCACAGTGAAAAATGACCCTTTTTTTGCAAAGGGCCTAGCTGTAGTTTTTGAACCCTAGCTCTGCCGGCACCTAGGGAAAACTAGCAAACCTATACATTTTTAAAACTAGACACCCAGGGAAATCCAGGACGGGGTGACTTGACTGGCTCTCACCAAGTTCTGATACCCAGAATCCCTTGCAAACCTACAAAATTGTCCAAAAAACACATTTTCCACACATTTCTGTGGTGGAAAGTTCTGGAATCTGCGTTGATCCACAAAATTCTACCCCCTCCACGTTCCCCCAAGTCTTCCGAGAAAAATGGTACCTCACTTGTGTGGGTAGGCCTAGTACCCGCGACAGGAAACGGCCCAAAACGCAAGGTGGACTCACCACATTTTCACAGTGTAAAATGACCCTTTCTTTGCAAAGTGCCTAGCTGTAGTTTTTGAACCCTAGCTCTGCCGGCACCTAGGGAAACTTAGCAAACCTATACATTTTTGAAAACTAGACACCCAGGGGAATCCAGGATGGGGTGACTTGACTGGCTCTCACCAGGTTCTGTTACCCAGAATCCCTTGCAAACCTAAAAAATTGTCCAAAAAAACACATTTTCCTCACTTTTCTGTGGTGGAAAGTTCTGGAATCTGCGTGGATCCACAAAATTCCACCCACCCAGCGTTCCCCAAAGTCTTCCGAGAAAAATGGTACCTCACTTGTGTGGGTAGGTCTAGTGCCAGCGACAGGAAACGGCCCAAAACGCAAGGTGGACACACCACATTTTCACAGCGGAAAATGACCCTTTTTTTGCAAAGTGCCTAGCTGTAGTTTTTTAACTCTAGCTCTGCCGGCACCTAGGGAAACCTAGCAAACCTATACATTTTTTAAAACTAGACACCCAGGGAAATCCAGGACGGGGTGACTTGACTGGCTCTCGCCAAGTTCTGTTACCCAGAATCCCTTGCAAACCTACAAAATTGTCCCAAAAAACACATTTTCCACACATTTCTGTGGTGGAAAGTTCTGGAATCTGCGTTGATCCAGAAAATTCTACCCCCTCCGCGTTCCCCCAAGTCTTCCGAGATAAATGGTACCTCACTTGTGTGGGTAGGCCTAGTTCCCGCAGCAGGAAACGGCCCAAAACGCAAGGTGGACACACCACATTTTCACAGTGAAAAATGACCCTTTTTTTGCAAAGTGCCTAGCTGTAGTTTTTGAACCCTAGCTCTGCCGGCACCAAGGGAAACCTAGCAAACCTATACATTTTTGAAAACTAGACACCCAGGGGAATCCAGGATGGGGTGACTTGACTGGCTCTAACTAGGTTCTGTTACCCAAAATCCCTTGCAAACCTAAAAAATTGTTAAAAAAAACACATTTTACTCACATTTCTGTGGTGGAAAGTTCTGGAATCTGCGTGGATCCACAAAATTCCACCTATCCCGCGTTTCCCAAAGTCTTCCGAGAAAAATGGTACCTCACCTGTGTGGGTAGACCTAGTGCCCGCGACAGGAAACAGCCCAAAACGCAAGGTGGACACACCACAATTTCACAGCGAAAAATGACCCTTTTTTTGCAAAGTGCCTAGCTGTAGTTTTTGAACCCTAACTCTGCCAGCACCTAGGGAAACCTAGCAAACCTATACATTTTTGAAAACTAGACACCCAGGGGAATCCAGGATGGGGAGACTTGACTGGCTCTCACCAGGTTCTGTTACCCAGAATCCCTTGCAAACCTAAAACATTGTAAAAAAAAACACATTTTCCTCACATTTCTGTGGTGGACAGTTCTGGAATCTGCATGGATCCACAAACTTCCACATACCCCGCGTTCCCCAAAGTCTTCCGTGAAAAATGGTACCTCACCTGTGTAGGTAGGCCTAGTGCCCGCGACAGGAAACGGCCCAAAACGCTAGGTGGCCACACCACATTTTCACAGCGAAAAATAACCCTTTTTTTGCAAAGTGCCTAGCTGTAGTTTTTTAACCCTAGCTCTGCCGGCACCTAGGGAAACCTAGCAAACCTATACATTTTTGAAAATTAGACACCCAGGGGAATCCAGGATGGGGTGACTTGACTGGCTCTCACCAGGTTCTGTTACCCAGAATCCCTTGCAAACCTAAAAATGGTGCAAAAAAACACATTTTCCTCAGTTTTCTGTGGTGGAAAGTTCTGGAATCTGCGTGGATCCACAAAATTCCACCCACCCCGCGTTCCCCAAAGTCTTCCTGAGAAAAATGGTACATCACCTGTGTGGGTAGGCCTAGTGCCCGCGACAGGAAATGGCCCAAAACGCAAGGTGGACACACCACATTTTCACAGTGAAAAATGACCCTTTTTTTGCAAAGGGCCTAGCTGTAGTTTTTGAACCCTAGCTCTGCCGGAACCTAGGGAAACCTAGCAAACCTATACATTTTTTAAAACTAGACACCCAGGGAAATCCAGGACGGGGTGACTTGACTGGCTCTCGCCAAGTTCTGTTACCCAGAATCCCTTGCAAACCTACAAAATTGTCCCAAAAAACACATTTTCCACACATTTCTGTGGTGGAAAGTTCTGGAATCTGCAATGATCCACAAAATTCTACCCCCTTCGCGTTCCCCCAAGTCTTTCGAGAAAAATGGTACCTCACTTGTGTGGGTAGGCCTAGTGCCTGCAACAGGAAACGGCCCAAAACGCAAGGTGGACTCACCACATTTTCACAGTGTAAAATGACCCTTTTTTTGCAAAGTGCCTAGCTGTAGTTTTTGAACACTAGCTCTGCCGGCACCTAGAGAAACTTAGCAAACCTATACATTTTTGAAAACTAGACACCCAGGGGAATCCAGGATGGGGTGACTTGACTGGCTCTCACCAGGTTCTGTTACCCAGAATCCCTTGCAAACCTAAAAAATTGTCCAAAAAAACACATTTTCCACACATTTCTGTGGTGGAAAGTTCTGGAATCTGCGTGGATCCACAACATTCTACCCCCTCCGCGTTCCCCCAAGTCTTCCAAGAAAAATGGTACCTCACTTGTGTGGGTAGGCCTAGTGCCCGCAACAGGAAACGGCCCAAAACGCAAGGTGGACTCACCACATTTTCACAGTGTAAAATGACCCTTTTTTTGCAAAGTGCCTAGCTGTAGTTTTTGAACACTAGGTCTGCCGGCACCTAGGGAAACTTAGCAAACCTATACATTTTTGAAAACTAGACACCCAGGGGAATCCAGGATGGGGTGACTTGACTGGCTCTCACCAGGTTCTGTTACCCAGAATCCCTTGCAAACCTAAAAAATTGTCAAAAAAAACACATTTTCCTCACTTTTCTGTGATGGAAAGTTCTGGAATCTGCGTGGATCCACAAAATTCCACCCACCCCCTGTTCCCCAAAGTCTTCCGAGAACAATGGTACCTCACTTGTGTGGGTAGGCCTAGTGCCCGCGACAGGAAATGGCCCAAAACGCAAGGTGGACACACCACATTTTCACAGTGAAAAATGACCCTTTTTTTGCAAAGGGCCTAGCTGTAGTTTTTGAACCCTAGCTCTGCCGGCACCTAGGGAAAACTAGCAAACCTATACATTTTTTAAAACTAGACACCCAGGGAAATCCAGGACGGGGTGACTTGACTGGCTCTCACCAAGTTCTGATACCCAGAATCCCTTGCAAACCTACAAAATTGTCCAAAAAAACACATTTTCCACACATTTCTGTGGTGGAAAGTTCTGGCATCTGCGTTGATCCACAAAATTCTACCCCCTCCACGTTCCCCCAAGTCTTCTGAGAAAAATGGTACCTCACTTGTGTGGGTAGGCCTAGTACCCGCGACAGGAAACGGCCCAAAACGCAAGGTGGACTCACCACATTTTCACAGTGTAAAATGACCCTTTCTTTGCAAAGTGCCTAGCTGTAGTTTTTGAACCCTAGCTCTGCCGGCACCTAGGGAAACTTAGCAAACCTATACATTTTTGAAAACTAGACACCCAGGGGAATCCAGTATGGGGTGACTTGACTGGCTCTCACCAGGTTCTGTTACCCAGAATCCCTTGCAAACCTAAAAAATTGTCCAAAAAAACACATTTTCCTCACTTTTCTGTGGTGGAAAGTTCTGGAATCTGCGTGGATCCACAAAATTCCACCCACCCCGCGTTCCCCAAAGTCTTCCGAGAAAAATGGTACCTCACTTGTGTGGGTAGGTCTAGTGCCAGCGACAGGAAACGGCCCAAAACGCAAGGTGGACACACCACATTTTCACTGCGGAAAATGACCCTTTTTGCAAAGTGCCTAGCTGTAGTTTTTAACTCTAGCTCTGCCGGCACCTAGGGAAACCTAGCAAACCTATACATTTTTTAAAACTAGACACCCAGGGAAATCCAGGACGGGGTGACTTGACTGGCTCTCGCCAAGTTCTGTTACCCAGAATCCCTTGCAAACCTACAAAATTGTCCAAAAAAACACATTTTCCACACATTTCTGTGGTGGAAAGTTCTGGAATCTGCGTTGATCCAGAAAATTCTACCCCCTCCGCGTTCCCCCAAGTCTTCCGAGATAAATGGTACCTCACTTGTGTGGGTAGGCCTAGTGCCCGTGACAGGAAACGGCCCAAAACGCAAGGTGGACTCACCACATTTTCACAGTGTAAAATGACCCTTTTTTTGCAAAGTGCCTAGCTGTAGTTTTTGAACCCTGACTCTGCCGGCACCTAGGGAAACTTAGCAAACCTATACATTTTTGAAAACTAGACACCCAGGGGAATCCAGGATGGGGTGACTTGACTGGCTCTCAACAGGGTCTGTTACCCAGAATCCCTTGCAAACCTAAAAAATTGTCCAAAAAAACAAATTTTCCTCACTTTTCTGTGGTGGAAAGTTCTGGAATCTGCGTGGATCCACAAAATTCCACCCACCCCGCATTCCCCAAAGTCTTCCAAGAAAAATGGTACCTCACTTGTGTGGGTAGGTCTAGTGCCAGCAACAGGAAACGGCCCAAAACGCAAGGTGGACACACCACATTTTCAAGGCGGAAAATGACCCTTTTTTTGCAAAGATCCTAGCTGTAGTTTTTTAACCCTAGCTCTGCCGGCACCTAGGGAAACCTAGCAAACCTATACATTTTTGAAAACTAGACACCCAGGGAAATCCAGGATGGGGTGACTGGACTGGCTCTCACCAGGTTCTGTTACCCAGAATCCCTTGCAAACCTAAACAATTGTAAAAAACCACATTTTCCTCAGTTTTCTGTGGTGGAAAGTTCTGGAATCTGCGTGGATCCACAAAATTCCACCCACCCCGCATTCCCCAAAGTCTTCCTGAGAAAAATGGTACATCACCTGTGTGGGTAGGCCTAGTGCCCGCGACAGGAAATGGCCCAAAACGCAAGGTGGACACACCACATTTTCACAGTGAAAAATGACCCTTTTTTTGCAAAGGGCCTAGCTGTAGTTTGTGAACCCTAGCTCTGCCGGCACCTAGGGAAACCTAGCAAACCTACACATTTTTTAAAACTAGACACCCAGGGAAATCCAGGACGGGGTGACTTGACTGGCTCTCGCCAAGTTCTGTTACCCACAATCCCTTGCAAACCT
Source organism: Calotriton arnoldi (assembly GCA_963921515.1). NCBI lineage: Eukaryota > Metazoa > Chordata > Amphibia > Caudata > Salamandridae > Calotriton > Calotriton arnoldi. The sequence goes on along the minus strand of CAWUFW010004273.1, from coordinate 612,812 downwards.
ACAAAATTGTCCCAAAAAACACATTTTCCACACATTTCTGTGGTGGAAAGTTCTGGAATCTGCAATGATCCACAAAATTCTACCCCCTTCACGTTCCCCCAAGTCTTCCGAGAAGAATGGTACCTCACTTGTGTGGGTAGGCCTAGTGCCTGCAACAGGAAACGGCCCAAAACGCAAGGTGGACTCACCACATTTTCACAGTGTAAAATGACCCTTTTTTTGCAAAGTGCCTAGCTGTAGTTTTTGAACACTAGCTCTGCCGGCACCTAGAGAAACTTAGCAAACCTATACATTTTTGAAAACTAGACACCCAGGGGAATCCAAGATGGGGTGACTTGACTGGCTCTCACCAGGTTCTGTTACCCAGAATCCCTTGCAAACCTAAAAAATTGTCCAAAAAAACACATTTTCCACACATTTCTGTGGTGGAAAGTTCTGGAATCTGCGTGGATCCACAACATTCTACCCCCTCCGCGTTCCCCCAAGTCTTCCGAGAAAAATGGTACCTCACTTGTGTGGGTAGGCCTAGTGCCCGCAACAGGAAACGGCCCAAAACGCAAGGTGGACTCACCACATTTTCACAGTGTAAAATGACCCTTTTTTTGCAAAGTGCCTAGCTGTAGTTTTTGAACACTAGGTCTGCCGGCACCTAGGGAAACTTAGCAAACCTATACATTTTTGAAAACTAGACACCCAGGGGAATCCAGGATGGGGTGACTTGACTGGCTCTCACCAGGTTCTGTTACCCAGAATCCCTTGCAAACCTAAAAATTGTCCAAAAAACACATTTTCCTCACTTTTCTGTGATGGAAAGTTCTGGAATCTGCGTGGATCCACAAAATTCCACCCACCCCGTGTTCCCCAATGTCTTCCGAGAAAAATGGTACCTCCCTTGTGTGAGTAGGCCTAGTGCCAGCGACAGGAAACGGCCCAAAACGCAAGGTGGACACACCACATTTTCACAGCGGAAAATGACCCTTTTTTTGCAAAGTGCCTAGCTGTAGTTTTTTAACCCTAGCTCTGCCGGCACCTAGGGAAACCTAGCAAATCTATACATTTTTGAAAACTAAACACCCAGGGGAATCCAGGATGGTGTGACTTGACTGGCTCTCACCAGGTTCTGTTACCCAGAATCCCTTGCAAACCTAAACAATTGTCCAAAAAAACACATTTTCCACACATTTCTGTGGTGGAAAGTTCTGGAATCTGCGTGGATCCACAACATTCTACCCCCTCCGCGTTCCCCCAAGTCTTCCGAGAAAAATGGTACCTCACTTGTGTGGGTAGGCCTAGTGCCCGCAACAGGAAACGGCCCAAAACGCAAGGTGGACTCACCACATTTTCACAGTGTAAAATGACCCTTTTTTTGCAAAGTGCCTAGCTGTAGTTTTTGAACACTAGCTCTGCCAGCACCTAGGGAAACTTAGCAAACCTATACATTTTTGAAAACTAGACACCCAGGGGAATCCAGGATGGGATGACTTGACTGGCTCTCACCAGGTTCTGTTACCCAGAATCCCTTGCAAACCTAAAAAATTGTCCAAAAAAACACATTTTCCTCACTTTTCTGTGATGGAAAGTTCTGGAATCTGCGTGGAACCACAAAATTCCACCCACCCCGTGTTCCCCAAAGTCTTCCGAGAAAAATGGTACCTCCCTTGTGTGAGTAGGCCTAGTGCCAGCGACAGGAAACAGCCCAAAACGCAAGGTGGACACGCCACATTTTCACAGCGGAAAATGACCCTTTTTTTGCAAAGTGCCTAGCTGTAGTTTTTTAACCCTAGCTCTGCCGGCACCTAGGGAAACCTAGCAAATCTATACATTTTTGAAAACTAAACACCCAGGGGAATCCAGGATGGGGTGACTTGACTGGCTCTCACCAGGTTCTGTTACCCAGAATCCCTTGCAAACCTAAAAAATTGTCCAAAGAAACACATTTTCCTCACATTTCTGTGGTGGAAAGTTCTGGAATCTGCGTGGATCCACAAAATTCCACCCACCCCGCGTTCCCCAAAGTCTTCCAAGAAAAATGGTACCTCACTTGTGTGGGTAGGCCTAGTGCCAGTGACAGGAAACGGCCCAAAACGCAAGGTGGACACACCACATTTTCACAGTGAAAAATGACCCTTTTTTTGCAAAGGGCCTAGCTGTAGTTTTTGAACCCTAGCTCTGCCGGCACCTAGGGAAAACTAGCAAACCTATACATTTTTTAAAACTAGACACCCAGGGAAATCCAGGACGGGTGACTTGACTGGCTCTCGCCAAGTTCTGTTACCCAGAATCCCTTGCAAACCTACAAAATTGTCCAAAAAAACAAATTTTCCACACATTTCTGTGGTGGAAAGTTCTGGAATCTGCGTTGATCCACAAAATTCTACACCCTCCGCGTTCCCCCAAGTCTTCCGAGAAAAATGGTACCTCAGTTGTGTGGGTAGGCCTAGTGCCCGCGACAGGAAACGGCCCAAAACGCAAGGTGGACTCACCACATTTTCACAGTGTAAAATGACCCTTTTTTTGCAAAGTGCCTAGCTGTAGTTTTTTAACCCTAGCTCTGCCGGCACCTAGGGAAACCTAGCAAACCTATACATTTTTGAAAACTAGACACCCAGGGGAATCCAGAATGGGGTGACTTGACTGGCTCCCACCAGGTTCTGTTACCCAGAATCCCTTGCAAACCTAAACAATTGTAAAAAACCCCACATTTTCCTCACATTTCTGTGGTGGAAAGTTCTGGAATCTGCGAGGATCCACAAAATTCCACCCACCCCCCGTTCCCCAAAGTCTTCCGAGAAAAATGGTACCTTACTTGTGTGGGTAGGCCTAGTGCCCGCGACAGGAAATGGCCCAAAACGCAAGGTGGACACACCACATTTTCACAGTGAAAAATGACCCTTTTTTTGCAAAGGGCCTAGCTGTAGTTTTTGAACCCTAGCTCTGCCGGCACCTAGGGAAACCTAGCAAACCTATACATTTTTTAAAGCTAGACACCCAGGGAAATCCAGGACGGGGTGACTTGACTGGCTCTCACCAAGTTCTGATACCCAGAATCCCTTGCAAACCTACAAAATTGTCCAAAAAAACACATTTTCCACACATTTCTGTGGTGGAAAGTTCTGGAATCTGCGTTGATCCACAAATTTCCACCCACCCCGCGTTCCCCAAAGTCTTCCGAGAAAAATGGTACCTCACTTGTGTGGGTAGGCCTAGTGCCCGCGACAGGAAACGGCCCAAAATGCAAGGTGGACTCACCACATTTTCACAGCGAAAAATGACCCTTTTTTTGCAAAGTGCCTAGCTGTAGTTTTTGAACCCTAGCTCTGCCGGCACCTAAGGAAACCTAGCAAACCTACACATTTTTGAAAACTAGACACCCAGGGAATCCAGGATGGGGTGACTTGACTGGCTCTCACCAGGTTCTGTTACCCAGAATCCCTTGCAAACCTAAACAATTGTCAAAAAAAACACATTTTCCTCACTTTTCTGTGGTGGAAAGTTCTGGAATCTGCGTGGATCCACAACATTCCACCCACCCCGTGTTCCCCAAAGTCTTTCAAGAAAAATGGTACCTAACTTGTGTGGGTAGGCCTTGTGCCAGCGACAGGAAACGGCCCAAAACGCAAGGTGGACACACCACATTTTCACAGCGGAAAATGTCCCTTTTTTTGCATAGTGCCTAGCTGTAGTTTTTGAACCCTAGCTCTGCCGGCACCTAGGGAAACCTAGCAAACCTATACATTTTTGAAAACTAGACACCCAGGGGAATCCAGGATGGGGTGAATTGACTGGCTCTCACCAGGTTCTGTTACCCAGAATCCCTTGCAAACTAAAACAATTGTCCAAAAAAACACATTTTCCTCACACTTCTGTGGTGGAAAGTTCTGGAATCTGCCTGGATGCACAAAATTCCTCCCCCCGCGTTCTCCAAAGTCTTCCGAGAAAAATTATACCTCACTTGTGTGGGTAGGCCTAGTGTCCGCGACAGGAAATGGCCCAAAACGCAAGGTGGACACACCACATTTTCACAGTGAAAAATGACCCTTTTTTTGCAAAGTGCCTAGCTGTAGTTTTTGAACCCTAGCTCTGCCGGCACCTAGGGAAACCCAGCAAACCTATACATTTTTGAAAACTAGACACCTAGGGGAATCCAGGATGGGGTGACTTGACTGGCTCTCACCAGGTTCTGTTACCCAGAATCCCTTGCAAACCTAAAAATTGTCAAAACAAAAACATTTTCCTCACATTTCTGTGGTGGAAAGTTCTGGAATCTGCTTGGATCCACAAAATTCCACCTACTCCGCGTTCCCCAAAGTCTTCCGAGAAAAATGGTACCTCACCTGTGTGGGTAGGCCCGGTGCCCGCGACAGGAAACGGCCCAAAACGCAAGGTGGACACACCACATTTTCACAGCGAAAAATGACCCTTTTTCTGCAAAGTGCCTAGCTGTAGTTTTTGAACCCTAGCTCTGCCGGCACCTAAGGAAACCTAGCAAACCTATACATTTTTGAAAACTAGACACCCAGGGAATCCAGGATGGGATGACTTGACTGGCTCTCACCAGGTTCTGTTACCCAGAATCTCTTGCAAGCCTAAAAAATTGTCAAAAAAGACACATTTTCCTCACTTTTCTGTGGTGGAAAGTTCTGGAATCTGCGTGGATCCACAAAATTCCACCCCCGCGTTCTCCAAAGTCTTCCGAGAAAAATGATACCTCACTTGTGTGGGTAGGCATTAGGCCTGGACGGTAAGTTCCGTTCCGCTCGCGGAATTTGCGGAATTTGGGTAATTTCGCGTTCCGCGGAGAACGCGAAATTACCAAAAATTCCGCGATCCGCGACTTCGCGGAATTGTTTGCTTGTTCGCACTTTCAAAATGCATGTTCGTGAGATATTTCTCCCCGAGCACGCACACAGCGTTCGCGAACAGGAAAAAAGCATCGCGAACGGGCGGAACAAGCAAGTCCGCGTGTTTGCGGAACTTTTGCGTGCTCGCAGAGATTTTTTACCGTTTCGCGGAGCTTAGCGTAGCGCGACTACGCAAATTCCACCTACCCCTAGTAGGCATAGTGCCCGCGACAGGAAACGGCCCAAAACGCAAGGTGGACTCACCACATTTTCACAGTGAAAAATGACCCTTTTTTAGCAAAGTGCCTAGCTGTAGTTTTTGAACCCTAGCTCTGCCGGCACCTAGGGAAACCTAGCAAACCTATACATTTTTGAAAACTAGACACACAGGGGAATCCAGGATGGGGTGACTTGACTGGCTCTCACCAGGTTCTGTTACCCAGAATCCCTTGCAAACCTAAACAATTGTAAAAAGAAAACACATTTTCCTCACATTTCTGTGGTGGAAAGTTCTGGAATCTGCGAGGATCCACAAAAGTCCAGCCACCCCGCGTTCCCCAAAGTGTTCCGAGAAAAATGGTACCTCACTTGTGTGGGTAGGCCTAGTGCCCGCGACAGGAAACGGCCCAAAACCCAAGGTGGACTCACCACATATTCACAGTGAAAAATGACCCTTTTTTTGCAAAGTGCCTATCTGTAGTTTTTGAACCCTAGCTCTGCCGGCACCTAGGGAAACCTAGCAAACCTATACATTTTTGAAAACTAGACACCCAGGGGAATCCAGGATGGGGTGACTTGACTGGCTCTCACCAGGTTCTGTTACCCAGAATCCCTTGCAAACCTAAAAAATTGTCCCAAAAAACACATTTTCCTCACTTTTCTGTGATGGAAAGGTCTGGAATCTGCATGGATCCACAACATTCCACCCACCCCGTGTTCCCCAAAGTCTTTCGAGAAAAATGGTACCTCACTTGTGTGGGTAGGCCTAGTGCCAGCGACAGGAAACGGCCCAAAACGCAAAGTGGACACACCACATTTTCATAGCGGAAAATGACCATTTTTTTGCAAAGTGCCTAGCTGTAGTTTTTGAACCCTAGCTCTGCCGGCACCTAGGGAAACCTAGCAAACCTATACATTTTTGAAAACTAGACACCCAGGGGAATACAGGATGGGGTGAATTGACTGGCTCTCACCAGGTTCTGTTACCCAGAATCCCTTGCAAACCGAAACAAAATTCCAAAAAAACACATTTTCCTCACACTTCTGTGGTGAAAAGTTCTGGAATCTGCTTGGATCCACAAAATTCCACCCCCGCGTTCTCCAAAGTCTTCTGAGAAAAATGATACCTCACTTGTGTGGGTAGGCCTAGTGTCCGCGACAGGAAATGGCCCAAAACGCAAGGTGGACACACCACATTTTCACAGTGAAAAATGACCCTTTTTTTGCAAAGTGCCTAGCTGTAGTTTTTTAACACTAGCTCTGCCGGCACCTAGGGAAACCTAGCAAACCTATACATTTTTGAAAACTAGACACCCAGGGGAATCCAGGATGGGGTGACTTGACTGGCTCTCACCAGGTTCTGTTACCCAGAATCCCTTGCAAACCTAAACAATTGTAAAAAGAAAACACATTTTCCTCACATTTCTGTGGTGGAAAGTTCTGGAATCTGCGAGGATCCACAAAAGTCCAGCCACCCCGCGTTCCCCAAAGTGTTCCGAGAAAAATGGTACCTCACTTGTGTGGGTAGGCCTAGTGCCCGCGACAGGAAACGGCCAAAAACCCAAGGTGGACTCACCACATATTCACAGTGAAAAATGACCCTTTTTTTGCAAAGTGCCTATCTGTAGTTTTTGAACCCTAGCTCTGCCGGCACCTAGGGAAACCTAGCAAACCTATACATTTTTGAAAACTAGACACCCAGGGGAATCCAGGATGGGGTGACTTGACTGGCTCTCACCAGGTTCTGTTACCCAGAATCCCTTGCAAACCTAAAAAATTGTCCAAAAAACACATTTTCCTCACTTTTCTGTGATGGAAAGGTCTGGAATCTGCGTGGATCCACAACATTCCACCCACCCCGTGTTCCCCAAAGTCTTTCGAGAAAAATGGTACCTCACTTGTGTGGGTAGGCCTAGTGCCAGCGACAGGAAACTGGCCCAAAACGCAAAGTGGACACACCACATTTTCATAGCGGAAAATGACCATTTTTTTGCAAAGTGCCTAGCTGTAGTTTTTGAACCCTAGCTCTGCCGGCACCTAGGGAAACCTAGCAAACCTATACATTTTTGAAAACTAGACACCCAGGGAATACAGGATGGGGTGAATTGACTGGCTCTCACCAGGTTCTGTTACCCAGAATCCCTTGCAAACCGAAACAATTGTCCAAAAAAACACATTTTCCTCACACTTCTGTGGTGAAAAGTTCTGGAATCTGCTTGGATCCACAAAATTCCACCCCCGCGTTCTCCAAAGTCTTCCGAGAAAAATGATACCTCACTTGTGTGGGTAGGCCTAGTGTCCGCGACAGGAAATGGCCCAAAACGCAAGGTGGACACACCACATTTTCACAGTGAAAAATGACCCTTTTTTTGCAAAGTGCCTAGCTGTAGTTTTTTAACCCTAGCTCTGCCGGCACCTAGGGAAACCTAGCAAACCTATACATTTTTGAAAACTAGACACCCAGGGGAATCCAGGATGGGGTGACTTGACTGGCTCGCACCAGGTTCTGTTACCCAGAATCCCTTGCAAACCTAAACAATTGTAAAAAAAATCACATTTTCCTCACATTTCTGTGGTGCAAAGTTCTGGAATCTGCGAGGATCCACAAAATTCTACCCACCCCGCGTTCCCCAAAGTCTTCCGAGAAAAATGGTACCTCACTTGTGTGGGTAGGCATAGTGCCCGCGACAGGAAACGGCCCAAAACGCAAGGTGGACTCACCACATTTTCACAGTGAAAAATGACCCTTTTTTTGCAAAGTGCCTAGCTGTAGTTTTTGAACCCTAGCTCTGCCGGCACCTAGGGAAACCTAGCAAACCTATACATTTTTGAAAACTAGACATACAGCGGAATCCAGGATGGGGTGACTTGACTGGCTCTCACCAGGTTCTGTTACCCAGAATCTCTTGCAAGCCTAAAAAATTGTCAAAAAAGACACATTTTCCTCACTTTTCTGTGGTGGAAAGTTCTGGAATCTGCGTGGATCCACAAAATTCCACCCCCGCGTTCTCCAAAGTCTAACCGAGAAAAATGATACCTCACTTGTGTGGGTAGGCATTAGGCCTGGACGGTAAGTTCCGTTCCGCTCGCGGAATTTGCGGAATTTGGGTAATTTCGCGTTCCGCGGAGAACGCGAAATTACCAAAAATTCCGCGATCCGCGACTTCGCGGAATTGTTTGCTTGTTCGCACTTTCAAAATGCATGTTCGTGAGATATTTCTCCCCGAGCACGCACACAGCGTTCGCGAACAGGAAAAAAGCATCGCGAAAGGGCGGAACAAGCAAGTCCGCGTGTTTGCGGAACTTTTGCGTGCTCGCAGAGATTTTTTACCGTTTCGCGGAGCTTAGCGTAGCGCGACTACGCAAATTCCACCCACCCCTAGTAGGCATAGTGCCCGCGACAGGAAACGGCCCAAAACGCAAGGTGGACTCACCACATTTTCACAGTGAAAAATGACCCTTTTTTAGCAAAGTGCCTAGCTGTAGTTTTTGAACCCTAGCTCTGCCGGCACCTAGGGAAACCTAGCAAACCTATACATTTTTGAAAACTAGACACACAGGGGAATCCAGGATGGGGTGACTTGACTGGCTCTCACCAGGTTCTGTTACCCAGAATCCCTTGCAAACCTAAACAATTGTAAAAGAAAACACATTTTCCTCACATTTCTGTGGTGGAAAGTTCTGGAATCTGCGAGGATCCACAAAAGTCCAGCCACCCCGCGTTCCCCAAAGTGTTCCGAGAAAAATGGTACCTCACTTGTGTGGGTAGGCCTAGTGCCCGCGACAGGAAACGGCCCAAAACCCAAGGTGGACTCACCACATATTCACAGTGAAAAATGACCCTTTTTTTGCAAAGTGCCTATCTGTAGTTTTTGAACCCTAGCTCTGCCGGCACCTAGGGAAACCTAGCAAACCTATACATTTTTGAAAACTATACACCCAGGGGAATCCAGGATGGGGTGACTTGACTGGCTCTCACCAGGTTCTGTTACCCAGAATCCCTTGCAAACCTAAAAAATTGTCCAAAAAACACATTTTCCTCACTTTTCTGTGATGGAAAGGTCTGGAATCTGCATGGATCCACAACATTCCACCCACCCCGTGTTCCCCAAAGTCTTTCGAGAAAAATGGTACCTCACTTGTGTGGGTAGGCCTAGTGCCAGCGACAGGAAACGGCCCAAAACGCAAAGTGGACAAACCACATTTTCATAGCGGAAAATGACCATTTTTTTGCAAAGTGCCTAGCTGTAGTTTTTGAACCCTAGCTCTGCCGGCACCTAGGGAAACCTAGCAAACCTATACATTTTTGAAAACTAGACACCAAGGGGAATACAGGATGGGGTGAATTGACTGGCTCTCACCAGGTTCTGTTACCCAGAATCCCTTGCAAACCGAAACAATTGTCCAAAAACCACATTTTCCTCACACTTCTGTGGTGGAAAGTTCTGGAATCTGCTTGGATCCACAAAATTCCACCCCCGCGTTCTCCAAAGTCTTCCGAGAAAATGATACCTCACTTGTGTGGGTAGGCCTAGTGTCCGCGACAGGAAATGGCCCAAAACGCAAGGTGGACACACCACATTTTCACAGTGAAAAATGACCCTTTTTTTGCAAAGTGCCTAGCTGTAGTTTTTTAACCCTAGCTCTGCCGGCACCTAGGGAAACCTAGCAATCCTATACATTTTTGAAAACTAGACACCCAGGGGAATCCAGGATGGGGTGACTTGACTGGCTCGCACCAGGTTCTGTTACCCAGAATCCCTTGCAAACCTAAACAATTGTAAAAAAAACCACATTTTCCTCACATTTCTGTGGTTCAAAGTTCTGGAATCTGCGAGGATCCACAAAATTCTACCCACCCCGCGTTCCCCAAAGTCTTCCGAGAAAAATGGTACCTCACTTGTGTGGGTAGGCATAGTGCCCGCGACAGGAAACGGCCCAAAACGCAAGGTGGACTCACCACATTTTCACAGTGAAAAATGACCCTTTTTTTGCAAAGTGCCTAGCTGTAGTTTTTGAACCCCAGCTCTGCCGGCACCTAGGGAAACCTAGCAAACCTATACATTTTTGAAAACTAGACATACAGGGGAATCCAGGATGGGGTGACTTGACTGGCTCTCACCAGGTTCTGTTACCCAGAATCCCTTGCAAACCTAACAATTGTCAAAACAAACACATTTTCCTCACTTTTCTGTGGTGGAAAGTTCTGGAATCTGCCTGGATCCATAAAATTCCACCCCCGCGTTCTCCAAAGTCTTCCGAGAAAAATTATACCTCACTTGTGTGGGTAGGCCTAGTGTCCGCGACAGAAAATTGCCCAAAACGCATGGTGGACTCACCACATTTTCACAGTGAAAAATGACCCTTTTTTTGCAAAGTGCCTAGCTGTAGTTTTTGAACCCTAGCTCTGCCGGCACCTAGGGAAACCTAGCAAACCTATACATATTTGAAAACTAGACACCTAGGGGAATCCAGGATGGGGTGACTTGACTGGCTCTCACCAGGTTCTGTTACCCAGAATCCCTTGCAAACCTAAAAAATTGTCAAAACAAAAACATTTTCCTCACATTTCTGTGGTGGAAAGTTCTGGAATCTGCTTGGATCCACAAAATTCCACCTACTCCGCGTTCCCCAAAGTCTTCCGAGAAAAATGGTACCTCACCTGTGTGGGTAGGCCCGGTGCCCGCGACAGGAAACGGCCCAAAACGCAAGGTGGACACACCACATTTTCACAGCGAAAAATGACCCTTTTTTTGCAAAGTGCCTAGCTGTAGTTTTTGAACCCTAGCTCTGCCGGCACCTAAGGAAACCTAGCAAACCTATACATTTTTGAAAACTAGACACCCAGGGAATGCAGGATGGGGTGACTTGACTGGCTCTCACCAGGTTCTGTTACCCAGAATCCCTTGCAAGCCTAAAAAATTGTCAAAAAAGACACATTTTCCTCACTTTTCTGTGGTGGAAAGTTCTGGAATCTGCGTGGATCCACAAAATTCCACCCCCCCGCGTTCTCCAAAGTCTTCCGAGAAAAATGATACTTCACTTGTGTGGGTAGGCATTAGGCCTGGGCGGTAAGTTCCGTTCCGCTCGCGGAATTTGCGGAATTTGGGTAATTTCGCGTTCCGCGGAGAACGCGAAATTACCAAAATTCCGCGATCCGCGACTTCGCGGAATTGTTTGCTTGTTCGCACTTTCAAAATGCATGTTCGTGAGATATTTCTCCCCGAGCACGCAAACAGCGTTCGCGAACAGGAAAAAAGCATCGCGAACGGGCGGAACAAGCAATTCCGCGTGTTTGCGGAACTTTTGCGTGCTCGCAGAGATTTTTTACCGTTTCGCGGAGCTTTGCGTAGCGCGACTACGCAAATTCCACCCACCCCTAGTAGGCATAGTGCCCGCATCAGGAAACGGCCCAAAACCCAAGGTGGACTCACCACATATTCACAGTGAAAAATGACCCTTTTTTTGCAAAGTGCCTACCTGTAGTTTTTGAACCCTAGCTCTGCCGGCACCTAGGGAAACTTAGCAAACCTATACATTTTTGAAAACTAGACACCCAGGGGAATCCAGGATGGGGTGACTTGACTGGCTCTCACCAGGTTCTGTTACCCAGAATCCCTTGCAAACCTAAACAATTGTCCAAAAAAACAAATTTTCCTCACTTTTCTGTGGTGGAAAGTTCTGGAATCTGCGTGGATCCACAAAATTCCACCCCCCCGCGTTCTCCAAAGTCTTCTGAGAAAAATGATACCTCACTTGTGTGGGTAGGCATTAGGCCTGGGCGGTAAGTTCCGTTCCGCTCGCGGAATTTGCGGAATTTGGGTAATTTCACGTTCCGCGGAGAACCCGAAATTACCAAAACTTCCGCGATCCGCGACTTCGCGGAATTATTTGCTTGTTCGCACTTTCAAAATGCATGTTCGTGAGATATTTCTCCCCGAGCACGCAAACAGCGTTCGCGAACAGCAAAAAAGCATCGCGAACGGGCGGAACAAGCAATTCTGCGTGTTTGCGGAACTTTTGCGTGCTCGCAGAGATTTTTTACCGTTTCCCGGAGCTTTGCGTAGCGCGACTACGCAAATTCCACCCACCCCTAGTAGGCATAGTGCCCACGACAGGAAACGGCCCAAAACGCAAGGTGGACTCACCACATTTTCACAGTGAAAAATGACCCTTTTTTAGCAAAGTGCCTAGCTGTAGTTTTTGAACCCTAGCTCTGGCGGCACCTAGGGAAACCTAGCAAACCTATACATTTTTTTAAACTAGACACCCAGGGGAATCCAGGACGGGGTAACTTGACTGGCTCTCGCCAGGTTCTGTTACCCAGAATCCCTTGCAAACCTAAACAATTGTAAAAAAAAAACAAATTTTCCTCACATTTCTGTCGTGGAAAGTTCTGGAATCTGCGAGGATCCACAAAATTCCACCCACCCCGCGTTCCCCAAAGTGTTCCGAGAAAAATGGTACCTCACTTGTGTGGGTAGGCCTAGTGCCCGCGACAGGAAACGGCCCAAAACCCAAGGTGGACTCACCACATATTCACAGTGAAAAATGACCCTTTTTTTGCAAAGTGCCTAGCTGTAGTTTTTGAACCCTAGCTCTGCCGGCACCTAGGGAAACCTAGCAAACCTATACATTTTTGAAAACTAGACACCCAGGGGAATCCAGGATGGGGTGACTTGACTGGCTCTCACCAAGTTCTGTTACCCAGAATCCCTTGCAAACCTAAAAATTGTCAAAAAACACATTTTCCTCACATTTCTGTGGTGGAAAGTTCTGGAATCTGCGAAGATCCACAAAATTCCACCTACTCCGCGTTCCGCAAAGTCTTCCGAGAAAAATGGTACTTCACCTGTGTGGGTAGGCCTGGTGCCCGCGACAGGAAACGGCCCAAAACGCAAGGTGGACACACCACATTTTCACAGCGAAAAATGACCCTTTTTTTGCAAAGTGCCTAGCTGTAGTTTTTGAACCCTAGCTCTGCCGGCACCTAAGGAAACCTAGCAAACCTATACATTTTTGAAAACTAGACACCCAGGGAATCCAGGATGGGGTGACTTGACTGGCTCTCACCAGGTTCTGTTACCCAGAATCCCTTGCAAACCTAAAAAATTGTCCAAAAAAACACATTTTCCTCACACTTCTGTGGTGGAAAGTTCTGGAATCTGCGTGGATCCACAACATTCCACCCACCCCGTGTTTCCCAAAGTCTTTCGAGAAAAATGGTACCTCACTTGTGTGGGTAGGCCTTGTGCCAGCGACAGGAAACGGCCCAAAACGCAAGGTGGACACACCACATTTTCATAGCGGAAAATGACCCTTTTTTTGCAAAGTGCCTAGCTGTAGTTTTTGAACCCTAGCTCTACCGGCACCTAGGGAAACCTAGCAAACCTATACATTTTTGAAAACTAGACACCCAGGGGAATCCAGGATGGGTTGAATTGACTGGCTCTCACCAGGTTCTGTTACCCAGAATCCCTTGCAAACCGAAACAATTGTCCAAAAAAACACATTTTCCTCACACTTCTGTGGTGGAAAGTTCTGGAATCTGCTTGGATCCACAAAATTCCACCCCCCGCGTTCTCCAACGTCTTCCGAGAAAAATGATACCTCACTTGTGTGGGTAGGCCTAGTGTCCGCGAGAGGAAATGGCCCAAAACGCAAGGTGGACACACCACATTTTCACAGTGAAAAATTACCCTTTTTTTGCAAAGTGCCTAGCTGTAGTTTTTTAACCCTAGCTCTGCCGGCACCTAGGGAAACCTAGCAAACCTATACATTTTTGAAAACTAGACACCCAGGGGAATCCAGGATGGGGTGACTTCACTGGCTCTCACCAAGTTCTGTTACCCAGAATCCCTTGCAAACCTAAAAAATTGTCAAAAAAACACATTTTCCTCACATTTCTGTCGTGGAAAGTTCTGGAATCTGCGAGGATCCATAAAATTCCACCCACCCCGCGTTCCCCAAAGTGTTCCGAGAAAAATGGTACCTCACTTGTGTGGGTAGGCCTAGTGCCCGCGACAGGAAACGGCCCAAAACCCAAGGTGGACTCACCACATATTCACAGTGAAAAATGACCCTTTTTTTGCAAAGTGCCTAGCTGTAGTTTTGAACCCTAGCTCTGCCGGCACCTAGGGAAACCTAGCAAACCTATACATTTTTGAAAACTAGACACCCAGGGGAATCCAGGATGGGGTGACTTGACTGGCTCTCACCAAGTTCTGTTACCCAGAATCCCTTGCAAACCTAAAAATTGTCAAAAAAACACATTTTCCTCACATTTCTGTGGTGGAAAGTTCTGGAATCTGCGTGGATCCACAAAATTCCACCTACTCCGCGTTCCGCAAAGTCTTCCGAGAAAAATGGTACCTCACCTGTGTGGGTAGGCCTGGTGCCCGCGACAGGAAACGGCCCAAAACACAAGGTGGACACACCACATTTTCACAGCGAAAAATGACCCTTTTTTTGCAAAGTGCCTAGCTGTAGTTTTTGAACCCTAGCTCTGCCGGCACCTAGGGAAACCTAGCAAACCTATACATTTTTGAAAACTAGACACCCAGGGGAATCCAGGATGGGGTGACTTGACTGGCTCTCACCAAGTTCTGTTACCCAGAATCCCTTGCAAACCTAAAGAATTGTCAAAAAAACACATTTTCCTCACATTTCTGTGGTGGAAAGTTCTGGAATCTGCGTGGATCCACAAAATTCCACCTACTCCGCGTTCCGCAAAGTCTTCTGAGAAAAATGGTACCTCACCTGTGTGGGTAGGCCTGGTGCCCGCGACAGGAAACGGCCCAAAGCACAAGGTGGACACACCACATTTTCACAGCAAAAAATGACCCTTTTTTGCAAAGTGCCTAGCTGTAGTTTTTGAACCCTAGCTCTGCCGGCACCTAAGGAAACCTAGCAAACCTATACATTTTTGAAAAGTAGACACCCAGGGAATCCAGGATGGGGTGACTTGACTGGCTCTCACCAGGTTCTGTTACCCAGAATCCCTTGCAAACCTAAAAATTGGCCAAAAAAACACATTTTCCTCACTTTTCTGTGATGGAAAGTTCTGGAATCTGCGTGGATCCACAACATTCCACCCACCCCGTGTTCCCCAAAGTCTTTCGAGAAAAATGGTACCTCACTGTAGGTAGGCCTTGTGCCAGCGACAGGAAACGGCCCAAAACGCAAGGTGGACTCACCACATTTTCATAGCGGAAAATGACCCTTTTTTGCAAAGTGCCTAGCTGTAGTTTTTGAACCCTAGCTCTGCCGGCACCTAGGGAAACCTAGCAAACCTATACATTTTTGAAAACTAGACACCAAGGGGAATCCAAGATGGGGTGAATTGACTGGCTCTCACCAGGTTCTGTTACCCAGAATCCCTTGCAAACCGAAACAATTGTCAAAAAAACACATTTTCCTCACACTTCTGTGGTGGAAAGTTCTGGAATCTGCGTGGATCCACAAAATTCCACCCCCGCATTCTCCAAAGTCTTCCAAGAAAAATGATACCTCACTTGTGTGGGTAGGCCTAGTGTCCGCGACAGGAAATGGCCCAAAACGCAAGGTGGACACACCACATTTTCACAGTGAAAAATGACCCTTTTTTTGCAAAGTGCCTAGCTGTAGTTTTTGAACCCTAGCTCTGCCGGCACCTAGGGAAACCTAGCAAACCTATACATTTTTGAAAACTAGACACCCAGGGGAATCCAGGATGGGGTGACTTGACTGGCTCTCACCAGGTTCTGTTACCCAGAATACCTTGCAAACCTAAAAAATTGTCAAAACAAAAACATTTTCCTCACATTTCTGTGGTGGAAAGTTCTGGAATCTGTTTGGATCCACAAAATTCCACCCACTCCGCGTTCCCCAAAGTCTTCCGAGAAAAATGGTACCTCACTTGTGTGGGTAGGCATTAGGCCTGGGCGGTAAATTCCGTTCTGCTCGCGGAATTTCCGGAATTTGGGTAATTTTGCGTTCCGCGGAGAACGCGAAATTACCAAAAATTCCGCGATCCGCGACTTCGCGGAATTTTTTGCTTGTTTGCACTTTCAAAATGCGTGTTCGCGAGATATTTCTCCCCGAGCACGCAAACAGCGTTCGCGAACAGGAAAAAAGCATCGCGAACTGGCGGAACAAGCAATTCCGCGTGTTTGCGGAACTTTTGCGTGCTCACGGAGATTTTTTACCGTTTCGCGGAGCTTTGCGTAGCGCGACTATGCAAATTCCACCCACCCCTAGTAGGCATAGTGCCCGCGACAGGAAACGGCCCAAAACGCAAGGTGGACTCACCACATTTTCACAGTGAAAAATGACCCTTTTTTTGCAAAGTGCCTAGCTGTAGTTTTTGAACCCTAGCTCTGCCGGCACCTAGGGAAACCTAGCAAACCTATACATTTTTGAAAACTAGACACACAGGGGAATCCAGGATGGGGTGACTTGACTGGCTCTCCCCAGGTTCTGTTACCCTGAATCCCTTGCAAACCTAAAAATGTGTCCAAAAAACACATTTTCCTCAGTTTTCTGTGGCGGAAAGTTCTGGAATCTGTGTGGATCCACAAAAGTCCAGCCACCCCGCGTTCCCCAAAGTCTTCTGAGAAAAATGGTACCTCACTTGTGTGGGTAGGCCTAGTGCCCGCGACAGGAAATGGCCCAAAACGCAAGGTGGACACACCACATTTTCACAGTGAAAAATTACCCTTTTTTGCAAAGGGCCTAGCTGTAGTTTTTGAACCCTAGCTCTGCCGGCACCTAGGGAAACCTAGCAAACCTATACATTTTTTTAAACTAGACACCCAGGGGAATCCAGGACGGGGTAACTTGACTGGCTCTCGCCAGGTTCTGTTACCCAGAATCTCTTGCAAACCTAAACAATTGTAAAAAAAAAAACACATTTTCCTCACATTTCTGTCGTGGAAAGTTCTGGAATCTGCGAGGATCCACAAAATTCCACCCACCCCACGTTCCCCAAAGTCTTCCGAGAAAAATGGTACCTCACTTGTGTGGGTAGGCCTAGTGCCCGCGACAGGAAACGGCCCAAAACCCAAGGTGGACTCACCACATATTCACAGTGAAAAATGACCCTTTTTTTGCAAAGTGCCTAGCTGTAGTTTTTGAACCCTAGCTCTGCCGGCACCTAGGGGAACCTAGCAAACCTATACATTTTTAAAAAAAGACACCCAGGGGAATCCAGGATGGGGTGACTTGACTGGCTCTCACCAGGTTCTGTTACCCAGAATCCCTTGCAAACCTAAAAAATTGTCAAAAACACACATTTTCCTCACTTTTCTGTGGTGGAAAGTTCTGGAATCTGCGTGGATCCACAACATTCCACCCACCCCGTGTTCCCCAAAGTCTTTCGAGAAAAATGGTACCTCACTTGTGTGGGTAGGCCTTGTGCCAGCGACAGGAAACGGCCCAAAACGCAAGGTGGACACACCACATTTTCACAGTGGAAAATGTCCCTTTTTTTGCAAAGTGCCTAGCTGTAGTTTTTTAACCCTAGCTCTGCCGGCACCTAGGGAAACCTAGCAAACCTATACATTTTTGAAAACTAGACACCAAGGGGAATCCAAGATGGGGTGAATTGACTGGCTCTCACCAGGTTCTGTTACCCAGAATCCCTTGCAAACCGAAACAATTGTCCAAAAAAACACATTTTCCTCACACTTCTGTGGTGGAAAGTTCTGGAATCTGCGTGGATCCACAAAATTCCACCCCCCGCGTTCTCCAAAGTCTTCCAAGAAAAATGATACCTCACTTGTGTGGGTAGGCCTAGTGTCCGCGACAGGAAATGGCCCAAAACGCAAGGTGGACACACCACATTTTCAAAGTGAAAAATGACCCTTTTTTTGCAAAGTGCCTAGCTGTAGTTTTTGAACCCTAGCTCTGCCGGCACCTAGGGAAACCTAGCAAACCTATACATTTTTGAAAACTAGACACCCAGGGGAATCCAGGATGGGGTGACTTGACTGGCTCTCACCAGGTTCTGTTACCCAGAATCCCTTGAAAACCTAAAAAATTGTCAAAACAAAAACAATTTCCTCACATTTCTGTGGTGGAAAGGTCTGGAATCTGCTTGGATCCACAAAATTCCACCTACTCCGCGTTCCCCAAAGTCTTCCGAGAAAAATGGTACCTCACTTGTGTGGGTAGGCATTAGGCCTGGGCGGTAAATTCCGTTCCGCTCGCGGAATTTGCGGAATTTGGGTAATTTCGCGTTCTGCGGAGAACGCGAAATTACCAAAATTCGCGATCCGCGACTCCGCGGAATTTTTTGCTTGTTCGCACTTTCAAAATGCATGTTCGCGAGATATTTTTCCCCGAGCACGCAAACAGCGTTCGCGAACAGGAAAAAGCATCGCGAACGGGCGGAACAAGCAATTCCGCGTGTTTGCAGAACTTTGCGTGCTCGCGGAGATTTTTTACCGTTTCGCGGAGCTTTGCATAGCGCGACTACGCAAATTCCACCCACCCCTAGTAGGCATAGTGCCCGCGACAGGAAACGGCCCAAAACGCAAGGTGGACTCACCACATTTTCACAGTGAAAAATGACCCTTTTTTAGCAAAGTGCCTAGCTGTAGTTTTTGAACCCTAGCTCTGCCGGCACCTAGGGAAACCTAGCAAACCTATACATTTTTGAAAACTAGACACACAGGGGAATCCAGGATGGGGTGACTTGACTGGCTCTCCCCAGGTTCTGTTACCCTGAATCCCTTGCAAACCTAAAAATGTGTCCAAAAAAACACATTTTCCTCAGTTTTCTGTGGCGGAAAGTTCTGGAATCTGTGTGGATCCACAAAAGTCCAGCCACCCCGCGTTCCCCAAAGTCTTCTGAGAAAAATGGTACCTCACTTGTGTGGGTAGGCCTAGTGCCCGCGACAGGAAATGGCCCAAAACGCAAGGTGGACACACCACATTTTCACAGTGAAAAATTACCCTTTTTTTGCAAAGGGCCTAGCTGTAGTTTTTGAACCCTAGCTCTGCCGGCACCTAGGGAAACCTAGCAAACCTATACATTTTTTTAAACTAGACACCCAGGGGAATCCAGGACGGGGTAACTTGACTGGCTCTCGCCAGGTTCTGTTACCCAGAATCTCTTGCAAACCTAAACAATTGTAAAAAAAAAAACACATTTCCCTCACATTTCTGTCGTGGAAAGTTCTGGAATCTGCGAGGATTCACAAAATTCCACCCACCCCACGTTCCCCAAAGTCTTCCGAGAAAAATGGTACCTCACTTGTGTGGGTAGGCCTAGTGCCCGCGACAGGAAACGGCCCAAAACCCAAGGTGGACTCACCACATATTCACAGTGAAAAATGACCCTTCTTTTGCAAAGTGCCTAGCTGTAGTTTTTGAACCCTAGCTCTGCCGGCACCTAGGGGAACCTAGCAAACCTATACATTTTTAAAAAAAGACACCCAGGGGAATCCAGGATGGGGTGACTTGACTGGCTCTCACCAGGTTCTGTTACCCAGAATCCCTTGCAAACCTAAAAAATTGTCAAAAACACACATTTTCCTCACACTTCTGTGGTGGAAAGTTCTGGAATCTGCGTGGATCCACAAAATTCCACCCCCCGCGTTCTCCAAAGTCTTCCAAGAAAAATGATACCTCACTTGTGTGGGTAGGCCTAGTGTCCGCGACAGGAAATGGCCCAAAACGCAAGGTGGACACACCACATTTTCAAAGTGAAAAATGACCCTTTTTTTGCAAAGTGCCTAGCTGTAGTTTTTGAACCCTAGCTCTGCCGGCACCTAGGGAAACCTAGCAAACCTATACATTTTTGAAAACTAGACACCCAGGGGAATCCAGGATGGGGTGACTTGACTGGCTCTCACCAGGTTCTGTTACCCAGAATCCCTTGAAAACCTAAAAAATTGTCAAAACAAAAACAATTTCCTCACATTTCTGTGGTGGAAAGTTCTGGAATCTGCTTGGATTCACAAAATTCCACCTACTCCGCGTTCCCCAAAGTCTTCCGAGAAAAATGGTACCTCACTTGTGTGGGTAGGCATTAGGCCTGGGCGGTAAATTCCGTTCCGCTCGCGGAATTTGCGGAATTTGGGTAATTTCGCGTTCTGCGGAGAACGCGAAATTACCAAAAATTCCGCGATCCGCGACTCCGCGGAATTTTTTGCTTGTTCGCACTTTCAAAATGCATGTTCGCGAGATATTTTTCCCCGAGCACGCAAACAGCGTTCGCGAACAGGAAAAAAGCATCGCGAACGGGCGGAACAAGCAATTCCGCGTGTTTGCAGAACTTTTGCGTGCTCGCGGAGATTTTTTACCGTTTCGCGGAGCTTTGCATAGCGCGACTACGCAAATTCCACCCACCCCTAGTAGGCATAGTGCCCGCGACAGGAAACGGCCCAAAACGCAAGGTGGACTCACCACATTTTCACAGTGAAAAATGACCCTTTTTTAGCAAAGTGCCTAGCTGTAGTTTTTGAACCCTAGCTCTGCCGGCACCTAGGGAAACCTAGCAAACCTATACATTTTTGAAAACTAGACACACAGGGGAATCCAGGATGGGGTGACTTGACTGGCTCTCACCAGGTTCTGTTACCCAGAATCCCTTGCAAACCTTAAAATGTGTCCAAAAAAACACATTTTCCTCAGTTTTCTGTGGTGGAAAGTTCTGGAATCTGTGTGGATCCACAAAAGTCCAGCCACCCCGCGTTCCCCAACGTCTTCCGAGAAAAATGGTACCTCACTTGTGTGGGTAGGCCTAGTGCCCGCGACAGGAAATGGCCCAAAACGCAAGGTGGACACACCACATTTTCACAGTGAAAAATGACCCTTTTTTTGCAAAGGGCCTAGCTGTAGTTTTTGAACCCTAGCTCTGCCGGCACCTAGGGAAACCTAGCAAACCTATACATTTTTGAAAACTAGACACCCAGGGGAATCCAGGATGGGGTGACTTCACTGGCTCTCACCAAGTTCTGTTACCCAGAATCCCTTGCAAACCTAAAAAAGTGTCAAAAAAACACATTTTCCTCACATTTCTGTCGTGGAAAGTTCTGGAATCTGCGAGGATCCACAAAATTCCACCCACCCCGCGTTCCCCAAAGTGTTCCGAGAAAAATGGTACCTCACTTGTGTGGGTAGGCCTAGTGCCCGCGACAGGAAACGGCCCAAAACCCAAGGTGGACTCACCACATATTCACAGTGAAAAATGACCCTTTTTTTGCAAAGTGCCTAGCTGTAGTTTTTGAACCCTAGCTCTGCCGGCACCTAGGGAAACCTAGCAAACCTATACATTTTTGAAAACTAGACACCCAGGGGAATCCAGGATGGGGTGACTTGACTGGCTCTCACCAAGTTCTGTTACCCAGAATCCCTTGCAAACCTAAAACATTGTCAAAAAAACACATTTTCCTCACATTTCTGTGGTGGAAAGTTCTGGAATCTGCGTGGATCCACAAATTTCCACCTACTCCGCGTTCCACAAAGTCTTCCGAGAAAAATGGTACCTCACCTGTGTGGGTAGGCCTGGTGCCCGCGACAGGAAACGGCCCAAAACGCAAGGTGGACACACCACATTTTCACAGCGAAAAATGACCCTTTTTTTGCAAAGTGCCTAGCTGTAGTTTTTGAACCCTAGCTCTGCCGGCACCTAGGGAAACCTAGCAAACCTATACATTTTTGAAAACTAGACACCCAGGGGAATCCAGGATGGGGTGACTTGACTGGCTCTCACCAAGTTCTGTTACCCAGAATCCCTTGCAAACCTAAAACATTGTCAAAAAAACACATTTTCCTCACATTTCTGTGGTGGAAAGTTCTAGAATCTGCGTGGATCCACAAAATTCCACCTACTCCGCGTTCCGCAAAGTCTTCTGAGAAAAATGGTACCTCACCTGTGTGGGTAGGCCTGGTGCCCGCGACAGGAAACGGCCCAAAACGCAAGGTGGACACACCACATTTTCACAGCAAAAAATGACCCTTTTTTTGCAAAGTGCCTAGCTGTAGTTTTTGAACCCTAGCTCTGCCGGCACCTAAGGAAACCTAGCAAACCTATACATTTTTGAAAAGTAGACACCCAGGGAATCCAGGATGGGGTGACTTGACTGGCTCTCACCAGGTTCTGTTACCCAGAATCCCTTGCAAACCTAAAAAATTGGCCAAAAAAACACATTTTCCTCACTTTTCTGTGATGGAAAGTTCTGGAATCTGCGTGGATCCACAACATTCCACCCACCCCGTGTTCCCCAAAGTCTTTCGAGAAAAATGCTACCTCACTGTGGGTAGGCCTTGTGCCAGTGACAGGAAACGGCCCAAAACGCAAGGTGGACTCACCACATTTTCATAGCGGAAAATGACCCTTTTTTTGCAAAGTGCCTAGCTGTAGTTTTTGAACCCTAGCTCTACCGGCACCTAGGGAAACCTAGCAAACCTATACATTTTTGAAAACTAGACACCCAGGGGAATCCAGGATGGGGTGAATTGACTGGCTCTCACCAGGTTCTGTTACCCAGAATCCCTTGCAAACCGAAACAATTGTCCCAAAAAACACATTTTCCTCACACTTCTGTGGTGGAAAGTTCTGGAATCTGCTTGGATCCACAAAATTCCACCCCCCCGCGTTCTCCAACGTCTTCCGAGAAAAATGATACCTCACTTGTGTGGGTAAACCTAGTGTCCGCGACAGGAAATGGCCCAAAACGCAAGTTGGACACACCACATTTTCACAGTGAAAAATGACCCTTTTTTTGCAAAGTGCCTAGCTGTAGTTTTTTAACCCTAGCTCTGCCGGCACCTAGGGAAACCTAGCAAACCTATACATTTTTGAAAACTAGACACCCAGGGGAATCCAGGATGGGGTGACTTGACTGGCTCGCACCAGGTTCTGTTACCCAGAATCCCTTGCAAACCTAAACAATTGTAAAAAAAAACACATTTTCCTCACATTTCTGTGGTGTAAAGTTCTGGAATCTGTGAGGATCCACAAAATTCCACCCACCCCGCGTTCCCCAAAGTCTTCCGAGAAAAATGGTACCTCACTTGTGTGGGTAGGCCTAGTGCCCGCGACAGGAAACGGCCCAAAACACAAGGTGGACTCACCACATTTTCACAGTGAAAAATGACCCTTTTTTTGCAAAGGGCCTAGCTGTAGTTCTTGAACCCTAGCTCTGCCGGCACCTAGGGGAACCTAGCAAACCTATACATTTTTAAAAAAAGACACCCAGGGGAATCCAGGATGGGGTGACTTGACTGGCTCTCACCAGTTTCTGTTACCCAGAATCCCTTGCAAACCTAAAAAATTGTCAAAAACACACATTTTCCTCACTTTTCTGTGGTGGAAAGTTCTGGAATCTGCGTGGATCCACAACATTCCACCCACCCCGTGTTCCCCAAAGTCTTTCAAGAAAAATGGTACCTCACTTGTGTGGGTAGGCCTTGTGACAGCGACAGGAAACGGCCCCAAACGCAAGGTGGACACACCACATTTTCACAGCGGAAAATGTCCCTTTTTTTGCAAAGTGCCTAGCTGTAGTTTTTGAACCCTAGCTCTGCCGGCACCTAGGGAAACCTAGCAAACCTATACATTTTTGAAAACTAGACACCAAGGGGAATCCAAGATGGGGTGAATTGACTGGCTCTCACCAGGTTCTGTTACCCAGAATCCCTTGCAAACCGAAACAATTGTCAAAAAAAACACATTTTCCTCACACTTCTGTGGTGGAAAGTTCTGGAATCTGCGTGGATCCACAAAATTCCACCCCCCGCGTCCTCCAAAGTCTTCCAAGAAAAATGATACCTCACTTGTGTGGGTAGGCCTAGTGTCCGCGACAGGAAATGGCCCAAAACGCAAGGTGGACACACCACATTTTCACAGTGAAAAATGACCCTTTTTTTGCAAAGTGCCTAGCTGTAGTTTTTGAACCCTAGCTCTGCCGGCACCTAGGGAAACCTAGCAAACCTATACATTTTTGAAAACTAGACACCCAGGGGAATCCAGGATGGGGTGACTTGACTGGCTCTCACCAGGTTCTGTTACCCAGAATACCTTGCAAACCTAAAAAATTGTCAAAACAAAAACATTTTCCTCACATTTCTGTGGTGGAAAGTTCTGGAATCTGTTTGGATCCACAAAATTCCACCTACTCCGCGTTCCCCAAAGTCTTCCGAGAAAAATGGTACCTCACTTGTGTGGGTAGGCATTAGGCCTGGGCGGTAAATTCCGTTCTGCTCGCGGAATTTCCGGAATTTGGGTAACTTCGCGTTCCGCGGAAAACGCGAAATTACCAAAAATTCCGCGATCCGCGACTTCGCGGAATTTTTTGCTTGTTTGCACTTTCAAAATGCGTGTTCGCGAGATATTTCTCCCCGAGCACGCAAACAGCGTTCGCGAACAGGAAAAAAGCATCGCGAACAGGCGGAACAAGCAATTCCGCGTGTTTGCGGAACTTTTGCGTGCTCGCGGAGATTTTTTACCTTTTCGCGGAGCTTTGCGTAGCGCGACTATGCAAATTCCACCCACCCCTAGTAGGCATAGTGCCCGCGACAGGAAACGGCCCAAAACGCAAGGTGGACTCACCACATTTTCACAGAGAAAAATGACCCTTTTTTAGCAAAGTGCCTAGCTGTAGTTTTTGAACCCTAGCTCTGCCGGCACCTAGGGAAACCTAGCAAACCTATACATTTTTGAAAACTAGACACACAGGGGAATCCAGGATGGGGTGACTTGACTGGCTCTCCCCAGGTTCTGTTACCCAGAATCCCTTGCAAACCTAAAAATGTGTCCAAAAAAACACATTTTCCTCAGTTTTCTGTGGCGGAAAGTTCTGGAATCTGTGTGGATCCACAAAAGTCCAGCCACCCCGCGTTCCCCAAAGTCTTCCGAGAAAAATGGTACCTCACTTGTGTGGGTAGGCCTAGTGCCCGCGACAGGAAATGGCCCAAAACGCAAGGTGGACACACCACATTTTCACAGTGAAAAATTACCCTTTTTTTGCAAA
Organism: Calotriton arnoldi; assembly: GCA_963921515.1. NCBI lineage: Eukaryota > Metazoa > Chordata > Amphibia > Caudata > Salamandridae > Calotriton > Calotriton arnoldi. The sequence continues at coordinate 587,791 of CAWUFW010004273.1, read as the reverse complement.
GGGCCTAGCTGTAGTTTTTGAACCCTAGCTCTGCCGGCACCTAGGGAAACCTAGCAAACCTATACATTTTTTTAAACTAGACTCCCAGGGGAATCCAGGACGGGGTAACTTGACTGGCTCTCGCCAGGTTCTGTTACCCAGAATCCCTTGCAAACCTAAACAATTGTAAAAAAAAAACCACATTTTCCTCACATTTCTGTCGTGGAAAGTTCTGGAATCTGCGAGGATCCACAAAATTCCACCCACCCCACGTTCCCCAAAGTCTTACGAGAAAAATGGTACCTCACTTGTGTGGGTAGGCCTAGTGCCCGCGACAGGAAACGGCCCAAAACCCAAGGTGGACTCACCACATATTCACAGTGAAAAATTACCCTTTTTTTGCAAAGTGCCTAGCTGTAGTTTTTGAACCCTAGCTCTGCCGGCACCTAGGGGAACCTAGCAAACCTATACATTTTTAAAAAAAGACACCCAGGGAATCCAGGATAGGGTGACTTGACTGGCTCTCACCAGGTTCTGTTACCCAGAATCCCTTGCAAACCTAAAAAATTGTCCAAAAGAACACATTTTCCTCACTTTTCTGTGATGGAAAGTTCTGGAATCTGCATGGATCCACAACATTCCACCCACCCCGTGTTCCCCAAAGTCTTTCGAGAAAAATGGTACCTCACTTGTGTGGGTAGGCCTTGTTCCAGCGACAGGAAACGGCCCAAAACGCAAGGTGGACACACCACATTTTCACAGCGGAAAATGACCCTTTTTTTGCAAAGTGCCTAGCTGTAGTTTTTTAACCCTAGCTCTGCCGGCACCTAGGGAAACCTAGCAAACCTATACATTTTTGAAAACTAGACACCCAGGGGAATCCAGGATGGGGTGAATTGACTGGCTCTCACCAGGTTCTGTTACCCAGAATCCCTTGCAAACCGAAACAATTGTCCAAAAAAACACATTTTCCTCACACTTCTGTGGTGGAAAGTTCTGGAATCTGGTGGATCCACAAAATTCCACCCCCCGCGTTCTCCAAAGTCTTCCGAGAAAAATGATACCTCACTTGTGTGGGTAGGCCTAGTGTCCGTGACAGGAAATGGCCCAAAACGCAAGGTGGACACACCACATTTTCACAGTGAAAAATGAACCGTTTTTTGCAAAGTACCTAGCTATAGTTTTTTAACCCTAGCTCTGCCGGCACCTAGGGAAACCTAGCAAACCTATACATTTTTGAAAACTAGACACCCAGGGGAATCCAGGATGTGGTGACTTGACTGGCTCTCACCAGGTTCTGTTACCCAGAATCCCTTGCAAACCTAAACAATTGTAAAAAAAAACCACATTTTCCTCACATTTCTGTGGTGCAAAGTTCTGGAATCTGCGAGGATCCACAAAATTCTACCCACCCCACGTTCCCCAAAGTCTTCCGAGAAAAATGGTACCTCACTTGTGTGGGTAGGCCTAGTGCCCGCGACAGGAAACGGCCCAAAACCCAAGGTGGACTCACCACATATTCACAGTGAAAAATGACCCTTTTTTTGCAAAGTGCCTAGCTGTAGTTTTTGAACCCTAGCTCTGCCAGCACCTAGGGAAACCTAGCAAACCTATACATTTTTGAAAACTAGACACCCAGGGGAATCCAGGATGGGGTGACTTGACTGGCTCTCACCAAGTTCTGTTACCCAGAATCCCTTGCAAACCTAAAACATTGTCAAAAAAACACATTTTCCTCACATTTCTGTGGTGGAAAGTTCTGGAATCTGCGTGGATCCATAAAATTCCACCTACTCCGCATTCCGCAAAGTCTTCCGAGAAAAATGGTACCTCACCTGTGTGGGTAGGCCTGGTGCCCGCGACAGGAAACGGCCCAAAACGCAAGGTGGACACACCACATTTTCACAGCGAAAAATGACCCTTTTTTTGCAAAGTGCCTAGCTGTAGTTTTTGAACCCTAGCTCTGCCGGCACCTAAGGAAACCTAGCAAACCTATACATTTTTGAAAACTAGACACCCAGGGAATCCAGGATGGGGTGACTTGACTGGCTCTCACCAGGTTCTGTTACCCAGAATCCCTTGCAAACCTAAATTTTTTTCCAAAAAAACACATTTTCCTCACTTTTCTGTGATGGAAAGTTCTGGAATCTGCGTGGATCCACAACATTCCACCCACCCCGTGTTCCCCAAAGTCTTTTGAGAAAAATGGTACCTCACTTGTGTGGGTAGGCCTTGTGCCAGCGACAGGAAACGGCCCAAAACGCAAGGTGGACACACCACATTTTCACAGCGGAAAATGACCCTTTTTTTGCAAAGTGCCTAGCTGTAGTTTTTTAACCCTAGCTCTGCCGGCACCTAGGGAAACCTAGCAAACCTATACATTTTTGAAAACTAGACACCCAGGGGAATACAGGATGGGGTGAATTGACTGGCTCTCACCAGGTTCTGTTACCCAGAATCCCTTGCAAACCGAAACAATTGTCCAAAAAAACACATTTTCCTCACACTTCTGTGGTGGAAAGTTCTGGAATCTGCGAGGATCCACAAAATTCTACCCACCCCGCGTACCCCAAAGTCTTCCGAGAAAAATGATACCTCACTTGTGTGGGTAGGCCTAGTGTTCGCGACAGGAAACGGCCCAAAACCCAAGGTGGACTCACCACATATTCACAGTGAAAAATGACCCTATTTTTGCAAAGTGCCTAGCTGTAGTTTTTGAACCCTAGCTCTGCCGGCACCTAGGGAAACCTAGCAAACCTATACATTTTTGAAAACTAGACACCCAGGGGAATGCAGGATGGGGTGACTTGACTGGCTCTCACCAAGTTCTGTTACCCAGAATCCCTTGCAAACCTAAAAAATTGTCAAAAAAACACATTTTCCTCACATTTCTGTGGTGGAAAGTTCTGGAATCTGCGTGGATCCACAAAATTCCACCTACTCCGCGTTCCGCAAAGTCTTCCGAGAAAAATGGTACCTCACCTGTGTGGGTAGGCCTGGTGCCCGCGACAGGAAACGGCCCAAAACGCAAGGTGGACACACCACATTTTCACAGCGAAAAATGACCCTTTTTTTGCAAAGTGCCTAGCTGTAGTTTTTGAACCCTAGCTCTGCCGGCACCTAAGGAAACCTAGCAAACCTATACATTTTTGAAAACTAGACACCCAGGGAATCCAGGATAGGGTGACTTGACTGGCTCTCACCAGGTTCTGTTACCCAGAATCCCTTGCAAACCTAAAAAATTGTCCAAAAAAACACATTTTCCTCACTTTTCTGTGATGGAAAGTTCTGGAATCTGCATGGATCCACAACATTCCACCCACCCCGTGTTCCCCAAAGTCTTTCGAGAAAAATGGTACCTCACTTGTGTGGGTAGGCCTTGTTCCAGCGACAGGAAACGGCCCAAAACGCAAGGTGGACACACCACATTTTCACAGCGGAAAATGACCCTTTTTTTGCAAAGTGCCTAGCTGTAGTTTTTTAACCCTAGCTCTGCCGGCACCTAGGGAAACCTAGCAAACCTATACATTTTCGAAAACTAGACACCCAGGGGAATCCAGGATGGGGTGAATTGACTGGCTCTCACCAGGTTCTGTTACCCAGAATCCCTTGCAAACCGAAACAATTGTCCAAAAAAACAAATTTTCCTCACACTTCTGTGGTGGAAAGTTCTGAAATCTGTGTGGATCCACAAAAGACCAGCCACCCCACGTTCCCCAAAGTCTTCCGAGAAAAATGGTACCTCACTTGTGTGGGTAGGCCTAGTGCCCGCAACAGGAAATGGCCCAAAACGCAAGGTGGACACACCACATTTTCACAGTGAAAAATGACCCTTTTTTTGCAAAGGGCCTAGCTGTAGTTTTTGAACCCTAGCTCTGCCGGCACCTAGGGAAACCTAGCAAACCTATACATTTTTAAAACTAGACACCCAGGGGAATCCAGGACGGGGTGACTTGACTGGCTCTCGCCAGGTTCTGTTACCCAGAATCCCTTGCAAACCTAAACAATTGTAAAAAAAAACCCACATTTTCCTCACATTTCTGTGGTGTAAAGTTCTGGAATCTGCGAGGATCCACAAAATTCCACCCACCCCGCGTTCCCCAAAGTCGTCCGAGAAAAATGGTACCTCACTTGTGTGGGTAGGCCTAGTGCCCGCGACAGGAAACGGCCCAAAACACAAGGTGGACTCACCACATTTTCACAGTGAAAAATGACCCTTTTTTTGCAAAGTGCCTAGCTGTAGTTTTTGAACCCTAGCTCTGCCGGCACCTAGGGGAACCTAGCAAACCTATACATTTTTAAAAAAAGACACCCAGGGGAATCCAGGATGGGGTGACTTGACTGGCTCTCACCAGGTTCTGTTACCCAGAATCCCTTGCAAACCTAAAAAATTGTCAAAAACACACATTTTCCTCACTTTTCTGTGGAGGAAAGTTCTGGAATCTGCGTGGATCCACAACATTCCACCCACCCCGCGTTCCCCAAAGTCTTTCGAGAAAAATGGTACCTCACTTGTGTGGATAGGCCTTGTGCCAGCGACAGGAAACGGCCCAAAACACAAGGTGGACTCACCACATTTTCACAGTGAAAAATGACCCTTTTTTTGCAAAGTGCCTAGCCGTAGTTTTTGAACCCTAGCTCTGCCGGCACCTAGGGAAACCTAGCAAACCTATACATTTTTAAAAACTAGACACCCAGGGGAATCCAGGATGGGGTGAATTGACTGGCTCTCACCAGGTTCTGTTACCCAGAATCCCTTGCAAACCGAAACAATTGTCCAAAAAAACACATTTTCCTCACATTTCTGTGGTGGAAAGTTCTGGAATCTGCGTGGATCCACAAAATTCCACCCACCCCGCGTTCTCCAACGTCTTCCGAGAAAAATGATGCCTCACTTGTGTGGGTAGGCCTAGTGTCCGCGACAGGAAATGGCCCAAAATGCAAGGTGGACACACCACATTTTCACAGTGAAAAATGACCCTTTTTTTGCAAAGTGCCTAGCTGTAGTATTTCAACCCTAGCTCTGCCAGCACCTAAGGAAACCTAGCAAACCTATACATTTTTGAAAACTAGACACCCAGGGAATCCAGGATGGGGTGACTTGACTGGCTCTCACCAAGTTCTGTTACCCAGAATCCCTTGCAAACCTAAAAAATTGTCAAAAAAACACATTTTCCTCACATTTCTGTTGTGGAAAGTTCTGGAATCTGCGTGGATCCACAAAATTCCACCTACTCCGCGTTCCGCAAAGTCTTCTGAGAAAAATGGTACCTCACCTGTGTGGGTAGGCCTGGTGCCCGCGACAGGAAACGGCCCAAAACGCAAGGTGGACACACCACATTTTCACAGCGAAAAATGACCCTTTTTTTGCAAAGTGCCTAGCTGTAGTTTTTGAACCCTAGCTCTGCTGGCACCTAAGGAAACCTAGCAAACCTATACATTTTTAAAAACTAGACACCCAGGGAATCCAGGATGGGGTGACTTGACTGGCTCTCACCAGGTTCTGTTACCCAGAATCCCTTGCAAACCTACATTTTTTTCAAAAAAACCACATTTTCCTCACTTTTCTGTGATGGAAAGTTCTGGAATCTGCGTGGATCCACAACATTCCACCCACCCCGTGTTCTCCAAAGTCTTTCGAGAAAAATGGTACCTCACTTGTGTGGGTAGGCCTTGTGCCAGCGACAGGAAACGGCCCAAAATGCAAGGTGGACACACCACATTTTCACAGCGGAAAATGACCCTTTTTTTGCAAAGTGCCTAGCTGTAGTTTTTAACCCTAGCTCTGCCGGCACCTAGGGAAACCTAGCAAACCTATACATTTTTGAAAACTAGACACCCAGGGGAATCCAGGATGGGGTGAATTGACTGGCTCTCACCAGGTTCTGTTACCCAGAATCCCTTGTAAACCGAAACAATTGTCCAAAAAAACACATTTTCCTCACACTTCTGTGGTGGAAAGTTCTGGAATCTGCGTGGATCCACAAAATTCCACGCCCCCGCGTTCTGCAAAGTCTTCCGAGAAAAATGATACCTCACTTGTGTGGGTAGGCCTAGTGTCCGCGACAGGAAATGGCCCAAAACCCAAGGTGGACACACCACATTTTCACAGTGAAAAATGACCCTTTTTTTGCAAAGTGCCTAGCTGTAGTTTTTTAACCCTAGCTCTGCCGGCATCTAGGGAAACCTAGCAAACCTATACATTTTTGAAAACTAGACACCCAGGGGAATCTCGGCTCTCTTCCACAATGCCCACAATCCACAGGCGCTCCAACACCTGTAGCCGCACCAAGACATGCACTCTGCGCGTCAGAGTCTTGATTCGCTCCGGGTGCCCACGATCACCTTAGGCACCCCTTCGGAGGTATCAGGCTGCCACGACACGGTCCCACCACCGCACCACTTGAGACTTCCTGGAAACTTTTATTGTCCTGTCTTTCCGAACAGGGAGCCAGCTCACCTCGGGCCCTTGGGGTTCAGGACGCAGCACACAGCAAAGTCCTGCTCAGGAAGAAGGGGGGGACTTGACCCACTGCAGCGCCCCTTCAGTCTCTCCTCGGTCAAGAGCTACAAACTGCCCACAAGCCCCAGATTACGAAGCAAGGGTCAAGTGTGTCCCGCAGCTTATTCAGCAACTCTTCCTGAGGCAGAGGTTTTCTTCCCGATCGTGGACTGGTCAAAGCCGCCAGAGACTCGACCAGCCCACGGCGTCTTCAAAGCGCTCCCAGCACTTCTCTGAATGATACCGAGACCGTTCTCGACGACATCATCAACATAACCTAAGTCTTGGGGTTACAGCTCTTTCAGTTATACCCCTCGTTGTCTTTGAAGTTTCCTTGTGCTCAGGGGTCCCCAACCCCTCCTTAAATCAGTCTTGCGTATCTCCCCCAGTGTCACCGTCCTTCCTTTGATACTGGGGGCCTGGACCTTTAATCCCTCAGAGGGAGATGGGTCTATTGTTTTATGGCTCTGACCCAGGCCTCTTCACTTCGCAAAGCCTCTCCTGCTCCCCGGTGCAGGTACATGGCAGCCTGGCGCCGTCTCCACCCCTCCCCGGGGGCATGACCTCCCTCAGCCTTTCTCACCTCTCCCAGATCCAGGCAGGCAATTCACACTCTGCTGAGACACACAAAGAGGTCTAAAGCACAAACTCGGCCATTTTCTCAAACAGCGGTTTCTGGACACACAGCGACAAAACCATCTACCCAGAAAGATGCGTTATGACGCTGTGAGTTCAGACATACCAAACTTCACTGTTCCATTTCCAGTTCTTGGGAAACTAGGCTAACAATACTACTCCCAGCCTCCCCCATTCCGTCCTAAGGGCAGGATGGCCTTTCACCAGGGAAAATGAAATGGAGTATTTTCCACTGTCAGGGCCTAGCACCCACACTGGCACCGGTCCTGCCTTTTACCTACACCGCACCCTGCCTCGGGGTTACCAGGACGTCTTACAGGCGTGCCCCATGTGTATGCAAAAGGGAAAGTCGGGCCTGACAAGTGGTAGCACTTGTCAGGACAACATGCTAATTTAGCATAATGCGCGCAGGCCCTCCACTGAAGACCTATGTTCCCTCTCTGCGCATTTGTTTAGTACTAGCCCTGGCACACACAGTGCACATCACTTAGGGATCTGGCTAGTAAGGCAAACATACCAACCAGAGACAACCAATCACCACTACAATTTATACAGGGAACATCTGTACTTGCACACGGATTAGCAGTGGCAAGTACCTACAGCATCTAACTTCACAACTCTCTGTCAGGAAAACGGTCTAGGGGAAAAGCAAAAAGTTTAAGTGAACTTTAGCCAACAAGGCCAAGTCCAACAGCACAAATGTGCATGTCAACACTGTTACTATCCCTGAACATGACTAATTCACATGTCCCTGATGAATGGGTCATTACCTGTCATCTATTGCTCTATCTGCTTTTTTTAATCGAGTGCGAATCCCTGCACGTTTGGCAGACTTACAACCACTAAAAGTGCCATCAAGCTCAGATCACAAAAGCTGCCGGCAACATATAAGTGATTCACCCCCTCCTTGCTGCTGTTGGGCCTTCAACTGCCCATCCAGGTCAGGGAAGACCACCGCTATGGTGCGTCGCATGTGGGGGGTCAATCTTCGCCGGCCGCCTCGCTTGCCCGGTTGTGACAGGCCCAGCTGGACCTCAGCAATCTTCTTGGCCCAGCCACGAAGGTCCTGCCACCTCTTGCAGCAATGATGAACACGACGATATGCAACCCCCACGTCACGCACCTTCTTGGCCATGGTCAGCCACATTCTGTTCTTCTTATGGGAGTTGACCTGTAAGGATGACATGGTGATAGTCCCTTAGTCCACATGCGTCATGTGTCTCTATCATACACTAATATACCTAGCTCATTACATGTTTTAACAAAGAACTAAGGGTAATGCATGTGGCATCATGTGCATCAGTCATGTGTACAATCTAATCTCTGCTCCATTTGGGACAGTGATGACATGTTTGACCCAGGACACACACCTCTACAGCAGTGTGCCTGTCAAAATCAGTTCCAGACACCCAGTTATGTTTTAAAATAGCATAAATGAATATCTCTGATAGAGATTCATAATGCCAGTAATGCACAGTTGTCACACATGTCCAAGGACAATGCACTGTCAATCCTACTCACCTGCTCCTCTGGTTTGCCATACATCTGGCTGTGTAGTGGCAGGAGTGTGTCCAGCAGGGCCTGATTCTCCTCCTCAGTGAAAGCTGGGGCCCTGGGGTGTGTCCTTGCCATCGTGGCTACCAGAGGATGTTGTCACAGCAGCAGAGAGATGGGGAGGTGCAGGGATGAAGCAGGTAGTGCTGGCAAGTAAAGTCTCCAGGGAACAGACAGACGTATATCTAAACGGCAGAGATGGTCTCAATACATGCATCAAAAGTGATAGGCTCGCGTCAGTCGCATTGTACAAATCGGGCCAGTGCATTACTTTACTAGCAAACGACACGCCTACCGCGACGTTCAAACACTCTTCATGTGATCTCTTTTGAAATGGATACATTGGTGATTGGAGGTAACAGAGTCGTTTTTCTTGCTCTGAAGAAATGAGTCGAAACACGCGTCGCTCACCATGCAAACAAACAGCCAATGGCTGTAAACAAATCGTTTCGGATGCGGATGACGCGTCCTTTGAATACTCACACGCGTCTTTCACCATGACAACCAATGGCTGTAAACGAATCTTTTTGGATGCGATGACGCGTCCTTTGAATACTTACCCGCGTCTTTCACCATGACAACCAATGGCGGTAAACTAATCGTTTTGGATGCAGAGGACGCGTCCTTTGAATACTCACCCGCGTCTTTCACCATGACAACCAATGGCTGTAAACGAATTGTTTCGGTTGCGGAGGACGCGTCCTTTGAATACTCACCTGCGTCTTTCACCATGACAACCAATGGCTGTAAACGAATCGTTTCGGATGCGGAGGACGCGTCCTTTGAATAATTGGTCATCAGAGCACACACTGGTGTGGAGTATGTATCTCAGTACAGTACATGTGTGTAATGCACCATATACATTAAAAAATGAGATGTACATTGATGAAACATACTCCCATGAGTAGCTAACCTTAAGGGACACATGCCACACTGTATAATTTGCATGTAAAGCATGTCTGGATTGGAAGTGCTGTTTTCTGCGTTGTATTGGTCACAGTGAACATCATTTTATGTGTGGATGTACATGTGCAATCTTGCCTTGGCACTTCATTTGTGTCCTGTCTGAGCAATAGCACAATTTAAAAAAAATTCAGACTGTAGATGTCTGTGGTGTCAGTAATGGCTAAGGATTTTACCATAGGATGATTAGACAGTGAAATCATTATGCATGTTCATCTGGTTTGTGCAATGTGAATTAGTAGTCTATCTGTGTGCCCCAGACTGCAGTGTATGATATTGTCACCCATTTCTAAATGCACTACATTGAAAATAATCAGTGTATGTGAATTTATGTGTATAGTAGACATAAATGAATGACAGTGTCCAACCTGTGACAGTGTTGGGCATGACTGTGTATTTGAGATGATGTGTATATCATGTGCTACACATCTCTTGAATGACATGTTACTATTCAGTCTTATTAATGTACATGTAATATTTTTAAGCACATTAAAGTGGCATATGTTAACTATTGATCCTTAGAATATGTGCTGTTTGCAGACATTCATGATGTCAGACACTAGTGACTTATACATTACACCACTATAATTGCTGTGTCACCATACCCTGATAACATGTCTGTGTATGCTGCTGATGCTGGCATACGTATATAAGGAACATTTTTTATAATTAAATCATGTATTTGAAGGATCTGTAGGTTCAGTTGTGTTCACATTTCATGTTCCCTTTGTCTCTAAACATGTTGCATGGTACATTGTGACTTGACAACAACTGTGTCCATACTCTACACATAGGTATCGCAGATGACCTGCAGTCCACAGGCCCTTTCCAGACCTGGCAACCATGGAAGAACGAGACACCATCAGGAAGAACTGCTTCACAAGGCCAATCATTGAAGACTTGACTGTGCAGTTGTCACCCCATCTACAGGCTGGTCGGCCATATCCAACTGCACTGACGGACAAAGTTAAGGTTATGGTAGCTTTACACTACTTTGCCACCGGTACATTTCAGTACACAGTGGCAACATCTGGTGGGATGTCACAAACCCAGTTCAGCCGTGTTCTGCGAGATTTTTGGCTGCATTGATGAATTTTCTGTGCCAATACATGACGTTTCCAACACCTGGAGAATTTGAAGACATCAAGGGTGCATTTTATGCATTGGGGCACTTACCCCATGTAATTGGCTCCATTGATGGCACCCACATTGCATTGGTACCACCACAGGCTTCTGAGATAGTGTATCGTAACCACAAACCTTACCACTCAATTAATGCCCAGGTGGTTTGTTTGGCAGACATGACCATCTCCCACGTCTGTGCACGTTTCCCTGGATCTGCACATGACGCTTACATCATGAGGAACAGTGCCATCCCCCGTTTGATGTCACCGGCACAACATGACTGTGCTTGGGCTGTTGGTAGGTGATGTGACATGTGTGCTGTGTTGTGTGTAGATTGTATGTCTGATAATGCTCTGTTAACCAACTACAGATCATATTTTTCTGTTTGCAATGTAGGAGACTCTGGTACCCCAACCAACCTTGGTTACTGACGGCACTCCGTAACCCAGTAACCCCTGCCGAAATGTGGTATAATGAGGCACATGGTAGGAGCCGGAGAGTCATTGAGCGGAGTTTTGGCCTCCTGAAGCCAAGATTCCGCTGTCTCGACCGAACGGGAGGAGCCCTACAATATGCACCATTGAAGGAGTGCAACATTATCAATGCTTGCTGCATGCTCCACAACCTGGCTATACGGAGGAAATTTCCACTTATACAGGACGATGGAGACCAGCATCTGCCAGCGAGGGAAGATCCTGGACTGGGACATGACGACAGTGGGGATGATGATGATGGCGAGGATTTGAGGCGACAGCTTATCAACAACGTCTTCACATGAGTGTAGGTATTCAATGAAAGTAGGGGAGTACCCCCAAGTGTCTGTTGTTGTGTTGCTGGTGCACAATGTGTATGTATGTTTGTGAGTGTATACAAATTGCCATGATGTTAGTTGTATGATAAGTATTTATGAGATGGAAAAGTTGAGATGTACAGTGGTACGGTGAATCAGAGATAGTTTACACACTGACAATCTTGTGCTTCAGCTGACAATCTTGTCAAAATTGAAGAGGCTCAGTCCTGTGTGCCTAACTCTGTTCTATGTTTCTCCTTACCAGGGTACTTGGCTGTGTCTACCATGCAATTTGTGAGCCCACCAGACACCTAAGCTTGCACCTACTCAAACATTGGACTTGTTTGGAATTCCAGGACACGCTATTCCTTTTGGACTGATGGACATGTTTCTTTACGTTACAGCTTTTTCTTACTGTGTGATGTCCATTTAAATAGTGTTAATGCGCAAGGTTGTGTCAGGGAAATAATCCTATGATACACAAGGATTCATGCCGCGTATGTTTTCACACATCCAAAGTAATTTTTTTAAAAATAAACATGCTCCATGATGCACTGTTATGCTAACAAAAGTGTGTTTATTGTGTCTTAAAATGGTGGTAGTATTTTGACCAATATACTTGCTTTGCATCTGTAACATGTCCAATGGTTTGGGCCATGACCTGGTTGTGTCCCTCTATCATGTTGTCACAATGTACATGTTGGACTTGGCCCTTTTTGGCAGGTTCACCCCTAAACTTTTTGCCTTAAGTTCTGACGTGGTTTTAGGCCTCTGGGCACTTTAGCACTGTGGTCCAGTGTAAAGTGCGTGCGCTCTCTGTGCACATTTGGTGAAGTTGGCCTGCCCTCCCATAGGAATGCATTGGGGATAAGTGTGTCCATGGTAATTCCTGGTATGAGAGGAGCAGCGTGGTCAAATTTAGTATGTATGAAATCGTGAGAATAAATGCTGTGCAATGGTGTGCGCAGATTTATGATGACTGGTGTAGAAATACCACTTTTAGAAGTTGGCATTTCTGTGTGCTATGTGTCTGCCTGCCTGATGTGAATTGCATGTCTGGCTTGTGAGTGACAGGGGCTGGGAGGTGTGTGTGGCTCCAGGAGGGGCAGGGTGAGCCAGCGCTGGGCTGAATAGGACATCTGGGCTAGGAGTAGTGGGAGGGGTAATCCCCTGACTCTGAATAGGATGGTGCCTGCCCTAGTGAATGCTGGCTCCGCCCCCTGTGGTGTGTCTGATCACCTAGCCCCCACCTGACAAAGGGGAAGAGGAGCTTGGAAAACAAAGTGCTCCAAATCCCCCCTGAACCAGTTGCATCTGGTTCCCCCATGCCCTGCACTACAGACAAAGGAATTCTGGCTATAAATATAGGGGCTGTGACCCCATGAAAATGTTCTGGACCTGGGCTTCATCCTGGACTCCTCCCTATCGATGACCAGACAAGTCAACGCCGTCTCATCTTCATGCTTCAACACCCTGCGCATGCTCCGCAAGATCTTCAGATGGATCCCCACTGAAACCAGGAAGACCGTCACCCAGGCACTCGTCACCAGCCGACTGGACTATGGGAACACCCTCTACGCCGGAACCACAGCCAAACTTCAAAAGAGACTCCAGCGCATCCAGAACGCCTCCGCACGACTCATCCTGGACATCCCCCGACACAGCCACATCACCGTACACCTGAAAGACCTGCACTGGCTCCCCGTCAGCAAGAGAATCACGTTCAGACTCCTCACCCACGCACACAAGGCCCTCCACGACCTGGGCCCAAAGTACCTCAACGACCGCATGTCCTTCTACACGCCCACACGCCAGCTACGATCAACCAGCCACGCCCTCGCCACCGTACCACGCATCCGCAGAACCACCGCCGGAGGAAGATCCTTCTCCTACCTGGCGGCCAAGACCTGGAACTCCCTCCCCACTCACCTTCGGCGAACCCAGGACCATCTCGCCTTCAGGAAGCAGCTCAAGACCTGGCTGTTCGAGCAGTAACTTACCCCCTCCCCCAGCGCCTTGAGACCCTCCCGGGTGAGTAGCGCGCTCTATAAATGCCGTGATTGATTGATTGATTGATTCCTAAACCTGCGAGGGCGTGCTGCTGCTGGGGCCCAGGAGGACCTGCCAGGAGGGCTGCCTCCCTGGGCCCAGCATTTCCCCCTTCATCTTCCAGGACTTTGTGCAGCTAGCGCCTCGTGGGCGCTGTGCTTTATTTGCTTAAACTTCCCCAAGGAGAGAGGAACGCGTGGGCTTTGCAGCGCTGCGCTGCATGACAAAGAGAGGGAATCCCTGGCGTAGGGATTCCCCCCAATTTGCCGCCGAGCGGGTGCCCACCCCACTTCTGAGATATTCATGGATTGCGGGTGCCCACCCCGCTTATGCTGTTTTTTTAATATGGCGGGTGCCCACCCCGCTGGTGCGTTATGTTATTTAACTGGCGGGTGCCTACCCCGCATTCGACAATGGAGGAATCACCGCTGCAGCCCGAGCCACGGCAGGAGAGGAAGTCAGGCGGCGTGATGCCTGACGCGAGGCGGGACTTCCGGCTCCCCGAGGGAAGCGCCGAAGAAGTCCGGAACCTTATATTGCAGTCCCGGGTCCCAGGAGGGGGCCCGGGTGAAGAGAAGAGGCGGCCGAGGCCGCTGATGGCGGCGCAGGCTCCCGAGAGTAAAGGGAAGCCCCGCGGAGAGGAGAAGCGGCTCCAGCGCGAGGGAGCAGAGCGAGAGTCCAGCCGCATGGAGAGCCCGGTGAGTAGGGGCTTCTCCGTTTTGTGGTGCCGATCGAGGCACAGGCTTGATGGTCAGATTCTGAGCGGCCCCATCTGGCAGAGGGCCTCTCCAACGAGGGGGGCACATAGTTGGCAAGGGCCCAGAGGGTCCCGTGTCCCCCCCTGCATAGCGAGGCACATTGTCGGTGCCTGAGTGGTCCCGCAAGAGAGCGGGCCACTCCAACAAGGGGGCATCTTTGTTTTTAGAGCCCGTGGGGGTCCTGAGGGCACAGAGGTGCCGGGCCCCCTTCCCGAGTGATGTCACAGCTGCGCCGCCGTAGCGGGCAGCTGCCACGTGGGCGCATTTGTTCGTAGGGCCCAGGGAGGGGTCCAGAGGGCCCTGAGGGGCCCATGCCCATTTGGCCACATTTTTTGCGACAGAGCCCCTGATGGGGACAGAAGAGGCACAGTGGTGCCAGCCCTACAATTCTTCACAGCTGCGCAGCACTTAGTGCCAGCTGCCACGTTTAGGCCACAGTTCTTTGGGGGCATTTTTTAAAGAGAGATAGGAGTGAGAGGCACTCCTACGCCCCAGCGCAATGGCGCACTTGTGAATTCCGCTGCCTTGGCAGCAGCCCTGACATTTTGGACGTAGGGCATTTGAGCCCCTTTGAGAAGGCCAGTTGGCCAGGGGTGGGTGGGGTTTGTAGGGCGCCAGGCCCTAATGTGATTTATGTGGTGCTAGGGAATGTGATTCATGTACTATGATTTACGCACCCTGTTTTATGCCTCTAACTGTGGTTTATGTATGAGGTTATTTGCATACTGTGGTTTATGCTAGTGAGATTATTCTCTACTGTGAGTTATACCCCTAATGTGAGTTATGCTTAGGAGGTTAGGGTCTAATGCGTTTAGACTTATGAGATGATTGCATAATGTGTTTATGCTTGTGAGGTTGGCGCAGAATGTATTTCACGCCTAAATGTGATACTGTGCATAATAGGGTTTATGTTACAGGATGATGCTGAGGTTGCCAGTATTTACTGGCTGTGTTCTACGTTTAGGATATGTCCTACATTTACTAAGTTCACTTTGTGATGGTTCTGACAGTGGTCCAGTTGGCCCTGTCAGGTGTACATAATCCCTTGTAGATATTACCTAGTGCCAGGTGGCACAATGTATATTATGTGATTACTATTCTAATGTGCTATGAGAATACAAAGGTTATTTTTGATATAACCTTGTGTGGAGTTCCTTTTGTGGTGTGCCTGGTATGTTGTTGCTGTGTGCATGCGCAAACGCTTTACACATGGCCTCCGGGATAAGCCTGACTGCTCGTGCCAAGCTACCAAGGGGGTGAGCAGGGGTTATCTTTGGCATGTAACTCCCTCGCCCTGACTAGAGTGGTGGTCTCTGCCTGGCTTTGGTGCAAGCCTTAGCCAACCAGAGATCCCATTTCTAACATTGGTTGTCAGCGGTGAGGATAGGACTTGGTTTTGCGCAGTACCAGAGTGACAACTGGTTACACTACAAGCTCTGCATTTTAGATAATCACATGGATGGGGATTATTGTTTCTGAGTATGTTTAAGTATCATTTCTTTGAAATGTGTTTTAGTGTTGCACTATGAGTTGGGGGTCCTGCCAAGGACAGAAACCAGAGAATCTGGAGGAGTGACTGCCCTTGTGCAGACTGCTATTTCTTGGGTTGGCCTGAAGCTGAAGGAGTGACTGCCCTTGTGCCATTGTGCTATTTCTTGGGTTGGCCTGAAGCTGAAGGAGTGAATGACCCTGTGCTGTCTGCTGGTTCTAGGGTTGGCCTACAGTGGTAACTTTAATTGGCATGGAGTAACTGGCTCGGGAGGGTAGATTATCCCCTAAGTGCAGTGTGAGTTTTCTGGAATCCCCAGTAAGGGTGGGATCCAGTGGTGGCAGCGAGATGAAGTCCAGTGCACGAAGTCCCAGTCCCAGTTCCCAGAGTATGGTACCTGGTTCCCGGTTAAGAGGGGGTCAGGTTGAGATTCAGGGGCAGTGAGGAGCTGTCTCACCAGTCTGGGGGGGCGTATGCGGATGAGTGGTGTGTTGCACTGGACGATTGGGTGTGAGTTCTCTGAATAAGGAGCTTGCATTGGGGAGTGACCCTAGAGGAATGGTGTAGGTGCCTCCCAACCCGCGTGGCGGAGATGGTTCAGAGGAACCCAACTAGGTACCCTTATAGTGAGGAGGTTGCAAGGCCTCACATCCTGTCCTGCAGGGGAAGGTGTGAGACTGGGCCCTGATCCGTGCCTCAACCTCAGTCTCCAGTACTGGATGGTTCTTAGAGGGAACACCAGGTAAGGAGCCTAGTCTGTCCTGTTGGACTGTTCTTGGTGGGGGCTCTCCCCATGGTAGGTGAGCTGAGAGTGATCTTAGAAGGAGTGGCTGAGGTGTCTTCCAACCCAGAGTGGTGGAAGAGGTTCAGAGTAGCCCAGATAGGTCCCAGTGTAGTGGGAGGGGTGTAGGGACTCACGTCCTGTCTCAGAGGAGAAGGAGTGAGTGTGGGGCTGCTTGTCCTAAGGTGCCCGAAACCCCGTCTCAGGACCTGGATGGTTCCCGAGGGGAACACCAGGTTGGGATCCTAGGCTGTACCGATAGGCCATTTGTGGGGGATCTCCCAGTGTCTAGAGAACGTGGAGCTTCTGTAAGCAGAGCTCCAGTGGTTCTGGTGTCTGGCGGTGCCACTCCTAAGTGGAGGGTGCAGAAGTCCAGATGGAGGGGTGAGAGGGGGAAAGAGTCCCCAGTGGAAGAACCAGTGGGTCAGGGGCCAGCCAGAAAGGCTGAGTCGCCAATGATTGACCATGGTGACGCCACTTCTGTCCTGGGGGATCTTCATGCACTGTCAGATGGACAGGAGGTCGTAAGATCTGCACCAGGCAGACTGTCACACGACACATTAGTTATGTGTCACCCTCAGGGGTGGGGGCATGCGTGCTCCCCGTGAAGTCCTGGTTCGCCGGGCATCTGACCAAAGGGTACCGTCCCTGGGTTGGGGAGCCAGGAGCAGGTGTTTCCTGACCTGGACGGCAGGGCAACTGTAATCAGTGTCCTGACCGGTTTGCCTTCTAGGGGTACCACTCCAGAGGGGTGGTGCAGGCCTAGCCGGGATCTTTAGGGTCCCTGGCTGAGTGTGGTAGTACTACCCTGAAGGCAGGTGGGGACCATCTTAAGTGAAGGGACCCTGCTCTTCAGAAGGGAGGGTGCAGAACTCTGGAAGGGGGTGCAGAGGGAGGGAGACCTCGCTTCTGACCCCGGTGCAGCCGGTGAATGTGGATCCCAGGTGGTAGATCAGTTGATGGAGAGAGGTCCTGAACTGGTGGGAGAGTTGTGTTCTGGTGGGTGCTTCTCCTGGGAGAGCGCAGAACCCCAGAAGTAGAGGTAGGGTGAGGAGACGCTTCGCCCGTGACCTCTGAGGGTGCGGACCCTAGGTTGGAGGATCAGTGGTAGTTTGGAACTAAGCTGAGAAGGAGAGTGGAGAATGGCTATTATGTGCCAGGGGTTACTGCCCCCCACTCTGTGGATTGGCAAGGACCAGAGACGTCTGGGTGGCCTAGGGCCTGGTCCTGGCCGTGGACAACTAGGGAGTACCAGTGGGGTAGCCTAGTTGGGCCTGAGAGGTTTTTTTCAGAGGGAACCACGTGGGTTCAGAGTGGCGTAGAACCAGAGGGTGTCCCTGCGGTTGCGGGCCCGCGTCCGTGTTCTATCGCCCAAAGCAGGGAAGCCCATCAAGGGAAGTGATTGGTCTACCCTGCGTTTTGGCTGGAAGGGCGTTGTGTTGGACTTGGCCCTTTTTGGCAGGTTCACCCCTAAACTTTTTGCCTTAAGTTCTGACATGGTGTTGGTGGTTTTAGGCCTCTGGGCACTTTAGCACTGTGGTCCAGTGTAAAATGCGTGCGCTCTCTGTGCACATTTGGTGAAGTTGGCCTGCCTTCCCATAGGAATGCATTGGGGATAAGTGTGTCCATGGTAATTCCTGGTATGAGAGGAGCAGCGTGGTCAAATTTAGTATGTATGAAATCGTGAGAATAAATGCTGCGCAATGGTGTGCGCAGATTTATGATGACTCGTGGAGAAATGCCACTTTTAGAAGTTGGCATTTCTGTGTGCTATGTGTCTGCCTGCCTGATGTGAATTGCATGTCTGGCTTGTGAGTGACAGGGGCTGGGAGGTGTGTGTGGCTCTAGGAGGGGCAGGGTGAGTCAGCGCTGGGCTGAATAGGACATCTGGGCTAGGAGTAGTGGGAGGGGTAATCCCCTGACTCTGAATAGGATGGTGCCTGCCCTAGTGAATGCTGGCTCCGCCCCCTGTGGTGTGTTTGATCACCTAGCCCCCACCTGACAAAGGGGAAGAGGAGTTTGGAAAACAAAGTGCTCCAAATCCCCCCTGAACCAGTTGCATCTGGTTCCTCCATGCCCTGCACTACAGACAAAGGAATTCTGGCTATAAATATAGGGGCTGTGACCCCATGAAAATGTTCTGGACCTGTTCCTAAACCTGCGGGGGCGTGCTGCTGCTGGGGCCCAGGAGGACCTGCCAGGAGGGCTGCCTCCCTGGGCCCAGCATTGCCCCCTTCATCTTCCAGGACTTTGTGCAGCTAGCGCCTCGTGGGCGCTGTGCTTTATTTGCTTAAACTTCCTCAAGGAGAGAGGAACGCGTAGGCTTTGCAGCGCTGCGCTGCATGACGAAGAGAGGGAATCCCCGGCGTAGGGATTCCCCCCAATTTGCCGCCGAGCGGGTGCCCACCCCGCTTCAGAGATATTCATGGATTGCGGGTGCCCACCCCGCTGGTGTGTTATGTTATTTAACTGGCGGGTGCCTACCCCGCATTCAACAATGGAGGAATCACCGCTGCGGCCCGAGCCACGGCAGGAGAGGAAGTCAGGCGGCATGATGCCTGATGCAAGGCGGGACTTCCGGCTCCCCGAGGGAAGCGCCGAAGAAGTCCGGAACCTCGCGGTCTCCATATTGCAGTCCCGGGTCCCAGGAGGGGGCCCAGGTGAAGAGAAGAGGCGGCCGAGGCCGCCAATGGTGGCGCAGGCTCCCGAGAGTAAAGGGAAGCCCCGCGGAGAGGAGAAGCGGCTCCAGCGCGAGGGAGCAGAGCGAGAGTCCAACCGCATGGAGAGCCCGGTGAGTAGGGGCTTCTGCATTTTGTGGTGCCGATCGAGGCACAGGCTTGATGGTCAGATACTGAGCGGCCCCGTCTGGCAACGGGCCGCTCCAACGAGGGGGGCACATAGTTGGCAAGGGCCCAGAGGGGCCCGTGTCCCCCCCTGCATAGCGAGGCACATTGTCGGTGCCTGAGTGGTCCCGCAAGAGAGCGGGCCACTCCAACAAGGGGGCATCTTTGTTTTTAGAGCCCATGGGGGTCCTGAGGGCACAGAGGTGCCGGGCCCCCTTCCCGAGGGATGTCACAGCTGCGCCGCCGTAGTGGGCAGCTGCCACATGGGCGCATTTGTTCGTAGGGCCCAGGGAGGGGTCCAGAGGGCCCCGAGGGGCCCATGCCCATTTGGCCACATTTTTTGTGACAGAGCCCCTGAGGGGGACAGAAGAGGCACAGTGGTGCCAGCCCTACAATTCTTCACAGCTGTGCAGTGCTCAGTGCCAGCTGCCACGTTTAGGCCACAGTTCTTTGGGGGCATTTTTTAAAGAGAGTTAGGAGTGAGAGGCACTCTTACGCCCCAGCGCAATGGCGCACTTGTGAATTCCGCTGCCTTGGCAGCAGCCCTGACATTTTGGACGTAGGGCATTTGAGCCCCTTTGAGAAGGCCAGTTGGCCAGGGGGACGGTGGGGTTTGTAGGGCGCCAGGCCCTAATGTGATTTATGTGGTGCTAGGAAATGTGATTCATGTACTATGATTTACGCACCCTGTTTTATGCCTCTAACTGTGGTTTATGTATGAGGTTATTTGCATACTGTGGTTTATGCTAGTGAGATTATTCTCTACTGTGAGTTATGCCCCTAATGTGAGTTATGCTTAGGAGGTTAGGGTCTAATGCGTTTAGACTTATGAGATGATTCCATAATGTGTTTATGCTGGTGAGGTTGGCGCAGAATGTATTTCACGCCTCAATGTGATAGTGTGCATAATAGGGTTTATGTTACAGGATGATGCTGAGGTTGCCAGTATTTACTGGCTGTGTTCTACGTTTAGGATATGTCCTACATTTACTACGTTCACTTTGTGATGGTTCTGACAGTGGTCCAGTTGGCCCTGTCAGGTGTACATAATCCCTTGTAGATATTACCTAGTGCCAGGTGGCACAATGTATATTATGTGATTACTATTCTAATGTGTTATGAGAATACAATGGTTATTTTTGATATAACCTTGTGTGGAGTTCCTTTTTGTGGTGTGCCTGGTATGTTGTTGCTGTGTGCGTGCGCAAACGCTTTACACATGGCCTCCGGGATAAGCCTAACTGCTCGTGCCAAGCTACCAAGGGGGTGAGCAGGGGTTATCTTTGGTGTGTAACTCCCTCGCCCTGACTAGAGTGGTGGTCTCTGCCTGGCTTTGGCGCAAGCCTTAGCCAACCAGAGATCCCATTTCTAACAGTACATATACTCACAAGACAGTAATGTACTCCTTCAAAGTGATGTGTTACCAATGTTGTGCACACTTGCTTCTTTGCCTTTTTCAACATCATTACAGTTATTACCTTAGTTATTCAAAATAACGACATTACCACTTTTTGGGTGCAGAGTGATTTATTTGAGTGCATAATGTGAAGATATCAGTGCACATCATGGGGGTATCATCAACAAACCAAAATAAATTATATAAGTGAAGATAGTAGTTGGTAGTGTTTGTAGATGAGGTATTCCAAAGTAGATGCACAGTTATGTGAGTCCATAGTCCAACTTAGACCCTCCAGCCAATTTGGGAGAGTTCTGTGATAGTCAACAAAGTGAATAGTTGGCACACAATGGAGGATATCAGGAGCAGGTAGTCACTTCCTGGGTGTGATGCGTAGACATCTGTCTCTCACCGTTTCTTCTTTGGACTACCGACTCCACATTTTTCAGGGGGACCCTCAGGTGCAGGTGTCTCTCCACCAGAGTCCACATCCCTCCCTGTGGCTATTGCAGAAGTTGTTGCAGTGGATGTGGTAGGCACACAGGGAGGTGTGGGATGTTGGTGGCAATCTTGCGGAGGGAAGTGGCAATGTCCCTGTACACCTCAGTCTGCTCATCCATTTTTGACATATACCTGTCCAGTTTTTTATTTTGGGCTGCCTGCTGCTGTTGCATAGTCCTGAGGATCCCTATGACCTGGCCCATCTCTCCTTGTGAATCCTCATATGCATTGAGGTTTCTGGAGAAGTTTTAGATCTCCACATCATCGGCACCAGCTGCATGATGTTGCCGATCCCCACAACACCTCCCACCACCCCTACCCACCAGAGCAGGACTAGTTGGTGCTGGCACAGTCGACACGGAGCCTCCTTCATCGTTGTCATTGGTGTTGTTGGGCAACTCCAGAGTGCCCTGTGTTGCTGTGGTGTTGTTGGTCGCCTGGGATGCTGTGTCCGTGCGGGTAGGGGTCAGCTGGATTTTGGCAGCTGAGGCAGGAGTGGTTGCAGAGGATCGGGGTCTTTCCGTCACTGGTGCTGTGGGGTGACCCATACCAGAAGGGCCAGGTCTGTCGTCGTCCTCAGAAGAATGATGAGAGTCATCAACGCCAGAGGGCTCTTGGTCGATCGGAGTCTGGGCCTGGCTGTCCGGGATGGTTCCAGTGTTGTTCTCAGCTGGCACTGTAGGTACAAACATAACACAACGACTGATGTGAATGTCCACTGCAACTCAAATCATACACATTACATAGGCTAACTAAGCTCATGATAAGTAACTGTAAATAGATTGGACTCCTTAATCCATGATGCAGACATATCTTTTGTGATGACTCTATTTTTGAGACAAGAGGCGGATTGATGGACATGTCCAGGTATGTGCATCAATGGGCCTGTTGTGTTTGATTCACAGAGCATGTTGGAAGACATTGACTGGTTATTGACACCCATTGAATGACACAGGTGTGTTTAGGTTATCCACATATTTACTTGCACAGTGAGATACATACACTTTCTTGCCCTTTGTGTGTACTCTTTTTGTGCCTGTGTACTGGTCTTAGTACATGTTTTCAGCAGTCACATTGATGTGTCTGCCTACACACTCACATTCTGTTAACTTAGCCTGATAGGTGTAGGAATGGAGTGATGAAGGTGTTTCTAGATTTCATTTCTTTCTACACATGTGAATGGCTGTGAGTAGGAGAATTGTGTGACAGTTTAACTTTGTGTCTACACAGATCATGTACTTTGTACATTGACTCCATGGTCAAATGATTTCACAATCTTACCTTTGTGCCATTTTGTGGCAAAGAACTATGATTAACTGATGTTTGAGTGATTGTTGTATATTTGTGAAACTTACACCCCTCCTCCCACCCAACCCCACCATGCCACACGGAAGTGTGTTGTGCAGCCAATGTTTGTGAGTGTATGTGAAAGATATGTGTCTAGGTTGGCTGGTCTTTGTGGGACATAGGCAAATGTGGCAGTTGTGATAAGTTCAGACAACATTCCCTAGGGGGCCTGATTCACAGAACTAACTTACGTCAAAAACGTAAAGTTAGTACTTTTTGGTATTCACAGAATACACTTACTCATTTTGGTATTCACAGAATGAACTTACTCATTTCGGTATTCCCAGAAGTTAGTAGTCCTAACTTTAGGACTCCTAAATGCCTTCTGTGAATACCGAAAGTCTTAAAGTTAGGATTTTTCTCAGTTTAGGAGTAGTAAAGTTAGGACTCCTAACTTTACTACTCCTAAACTGAGAAAAATCCTAACTTTAAGACTTTCGGTATTCACAGAAGGCATTTAGGAGTCCTAAAGTTAGGAGTCCTAACTTTACTACTCCTAAACTGAGAAAAATCCTAACTTTAAGACTTTTGGTATTCACAGAAGGCATTTAGGAGTCCTAAAGTTAGGACTACTAACTTCGGTGAATACCGAAATGAGTAAGTTCATTCTGTGAATACCAAAATGAGTAAGTGTATTCTGTGAATACCAAAAGTACTAACTTTACGTTTTTGACGTAAGTTAGTTCTGTGAATCAGGTCCCTAGTGTCTGCCATCTTGGAAGTACACATGAACTCACTGAGAGATAGACATTTCCCACAATAAAGTGGTTGTGCTGTGTGTGTTGGAGTGTTTTCTGTTATTCCAAGTCCCATCAGTGCCACTCCTACATACACCTTCATGCCCAGTTCTAACAGGCAACCATGACATGAGCTTAGCTCACAGTGAGTCCAAATATAATGGTCGGCTGTCTGGCATTGGGAACTTGTTTCTGACTTGTACACAACTTGCCTCATGGCCTTGTGCACAACACAGCATGCCACAGTCTCTGTCATTTCATATTAGTATGTCCACTCACTGTCAGGTCATCACGGTTTTTAGTGGTATTATAGGGCTGTTTCTGCAGATCAACACTATGCAGCACTGTCAGCCACCTTTCCAGTACACTTCTCCTCACTGTGATGTAAGCATATGCCATGGGGAGTTTGAATGGCTGGGTGGGTGGATGAGTATTTTCAATGTCTACAAGTCACAGGATGCCTTGGCCCACACACACCTTCCCACACATCGGCAAAAGGCTACCTGTAACTCTGCTACCCTGACAATGAGTGTGAATGTACTTGCAAGTTGTCTGAAACTGATGACTGGTGCCTATGTGTCCACAAGCAGTGCGTAGTTGTACAGGCAGATGTCACAGTGTCAGCCATTTTGTCAGTAGATTTCTATTCACCATCAGGTATGCATGGTTCTTGATGGTCAGTTTGTGCTGTTTGTGAGGAGGAGTGTTTGCCATGACTCCATCTGCCATCATGCTCCGTACTCCACACACCTTCCTATACATCATGAATATCTTAACTGTGAGTCTACTTTCCCGATGGTGATTAGCAATGTGCTTCAGAGATGTCTGACACTGGTGACATGTGTCTGATTTGTCCACTACTCACCAACAGTGCCTTGGACTCAAAGCATCAGTGTGCAGGGCCAGACACCTTGCCAGTACATTATAATTGACTGTAATGTAAGCTCATTTAAATGTTGTCTTGTTGGTGTGTGTGTGAGGATGAATGTTTGCACTGACTTCCCCACCCATAATGCCCTGTCCTACACACACCTTCACAGCCAGCACAGACAGCAGACCAGGATTTATGCTATCCCTGATGCTGAATGGAAACTGTACTATTAAGATGTCTGACACTGGGTAGTGGTGTGAGGAGCACAAGGCCATAATAGGAGTTGTGGACAACTCTAACACCATGCACAAGTGTCAGACATCCTGCAAGTACACTTCCAATCATTGTCAGGAAACCACTCTTCCTGGTGGCCTTGTTGGTCTATATGTAAAGGTGTGTGTGTGGGATAGAGCCTGATAGGTGATGTTGTCAGTGCAAACACTCCTTCTCCCACACTACCCAAACAGGTCATCTGGGCCTATGTCTACCTGACAGTGAATGGAAGTCTAATGTAGAGTTGTCTCACACTGGTGCGTGTAGTTTGACTTGATTACAACTCCCATCAGGCCTTGTTCTCCAGACAGCATGCAGCAGTGTCAGCCATGTTGCTGGTACTTTTCCACTGACTGTGAGGCTTGCAAAATCCCAGCATGTCTGTGTGGGCTGTGTGTGTGGAAGAGTGTTTACAGTGACTACAAGTCCCATGGTGCTTGTGGCCAGACCCAACTTCCCAGGCATCCCAAACAGACTACCTGTGTCTGTGCTTTCCTGTGAGTGAGTGGAAAAGTACTGGGCCAAGATGTCTGACACTGGTGCTAGTTGTGTGGAGCAGATGGCCTATCTATGGTTTGTTGCATTATCAGTCAATTTTGTGTTATTTTTGTATAAGATATGAAATACACATCACATGCTATTAGAATCTAGTAAATGTTTTCATTTTAAACTGGCCTTAGTTTAACTGTATCCTTTGAAGTGCTGTCTCTAGAGGTGTGATTAAACTTTATTTGAATGTGGATTGTGTACTCACCAGACTCTTGTGATCCTGGGATTCCGTAGACGCCCTCCGGCGGAAGGATGTCACACACCTTCTCCTCCCAGGATGTGAAGTGGACAGGTTGTGCAGGAGGGCCACCGCCAGTCTGCTGGCTTTGGAAATGTTCCCTTGCCATCAGCTTCTTGACCCTCCTTCGCACATCATAGTACCTGGTCTTGATATCTTCCATTGTGCACAAGCAAGGTGCTTGAGCATTCACCTTGTTAACTATCCTCTCCCATATCCTATTTCTCTGGGCAAGGGGGGTATTTTGGACTAGGTTACCAAATAACTGTGGCTCTACTCTGACAATCTCATCTACAAGCACTTCCAACTCCTTATCAGTAAAACGTGGATGATTCCTTTTAGACATGGTGAGGGAGAGTGTGATGGTGAGGGTGAGTGTGGATGTGAGTGTGAATCAGTAACAAGTTGTGTGCATATGTGTTTTTTAGTGAAATGATATCTGTGCTGGGTGTGTGAGTGTGTGAGGCAGAGAGCAAGGAATGTCTGGTGCAAGCTCCTTGTGAGTATTAGCATTTGTGGCAAAGGATCATGGTCATAGTGTTGGCCCTTTATGTAGATGCATTTGTGGGTGTGGTTTTGATTTTTTTTTTTTATTTGCCAATGCTTTATTTGGGTGTTTTTGACTCCCCCCATTGACATTTTATACATGGACCGACACGTTTCCGTAACGGTTTCAACTGCAACATCAACTCACTGCATGTAGATATGAGTCCGACTCGTGACCGGATGCGAATGTTGAACGTTTAGAAACGTGTCGTCACATCGTTGCGGTTTACGGAGCCTTCGTTCGGAATGATAGCGTTCTGTACGATGCGGTTGTGTTTCACATGGGATGCATCATACTACGTCGAACAGGGGGCTCGCGGTCGAGTCGTACAGAAAGCATTACAATTCCCAGTCGGTCGGATTGCTTTCCTAGCGAGATCGGAATCGGGCCCTAAGTTTTGGAATATCTGCGACTGTAGAAATATTTCAAGATGTTATATGCTGAATAATTCCACCTGTTACACATGATTTCAATTGCAGTGATGACATATTGGTATTTGGGACAACACAAAAGGAACATGGCAAAGCTCTTACACAAGTGTCCCAAATACTTGCTGATGCAGGTCTCACTCTGAATGCAGCAAAGTGTGGGTTTCACAAGAACAAACTCAAGTTCTTTGAGCACATATTCTCAGACCCAGATAAGGTGCATGCATTGCCATCTACTTGCCCCTCATAAGATATAATCATGCTGCTATCCTTCTTGGGCACGGCCAGTTGTTACTCAAGATATGTTCGTGACTTTGCTACAGTGAATGCCCCATTGAGAGACTTCACAAAGTGAAATGTCCCATTCCAATGGACCCCTGAATGTGATCAAAGTTTCAAAAGAATAAAACATCCATTTAAAAATGCAACTGAAATGGCCTACTTTGAGCCCAAATTACATACTGAGATCACAGAAGATGTAAGCCCGGTGGGGCTGGGAGCTATTCTTGCTCAACACAATGGTCATCTGAATGCTCAGAGACACATTTTGGCCTATGCCAGTAGAAGTCTGGTGTGGGGCTGCGAACATTTTCATGTGTTTCTGTATGGAAAACAATTCACCGTCATCACAGATCATCAGGCATTGCTCGCCATTTTTGGAAACACGACGGCAAAGATGCCTCCTCACATTAAGAGGTGGGGATTGCGACTGCAAGGATATGATCATGAAATTTTACATAAGCCGGGGAAAGTTCATAACCCTGCTGATTACTTTTCATGAGTGGTACTACCAGGCCACAGTTCGACATCCAAAATGGCTGAAGAGAATGTTAACTTTATTGTGAGGTCTAGTGCAGAAGCAGCTCTATCAATTGGACAGGCTATTGCTGCTACCAACACAGACAAGAGCATGGACAGAATCAAAGACATAATTTCAACTCACTCGTAGAAGAAAAGTGCTCAACCATTTGCTGACAATGTTGAATTTCAGAAATTTAAAAATGGACAAGATTAATTATCCATCACTTGAGAAGGAATTGTACTGAGAGTCTCGAGAACTGTCGTACCTGAGAGTCTGAGACAAGTTATTGAGCTCACCCATGAAGGACATTGTGGCATTGCAGCCACCTAAACAGCCCTGAAGGATCGAGTGTTGTTCCCTCACCTCGATGAACGAGTTGAGAAAGAACTGAAAGGGTGTCATCTGTGTAACTGCATATCTCCCAAAGTGACGCAGCATCTGTTGACTATGTCTGACCTTCCTGCACATTCCTGGGAGAGAGTGTCAGTTGATCTCTTTGGACCCCTGTAGAATGGACACCATCTTATGGTGATCATTGATGAATAATCACGTTTCTCTTTGGTAGAAGACTTATCATCAACAACTCATGAGAAAATCATCCAGGCCTTGATAACATCTTTGCAGCTTGGGGTATACCCGCTATTCTCAAAACAAACAATAGTCTGCCTTTTCATAGCAAGGCGTTCAAAGAGTCAACTCAACATTAGGCATCAAAAATGCACACCGCTCTGGCTTCAGGCCAATGGTGTTGTCGTACGGTTTATGGGCACCCTCCAAAAAATAATTCAGTGAGCGTCATTGGAGGAAATTGATCTGATGCAAGCCGTGTGTCAAGCTCATTGTGCTTATCGGACAACTCCTCACTCAACCACTGGTGAGATTCCTGCCACCTTGCTATTTGTGAGAGCCATAGGAACTAAGCTACCACAGTGGACATCAGACTGATCAACAAATATTTACAAGGTTCATTCCACCGACACTTCTCGAAAGTGCAAAATGAAAACCTATGCTGATGGGCGCTGACGCACCCAGGAAACAGTCTTCAACAGATGGGACTGGGTACTCGTCAAACAGAAACAGAAGCAGAAAACGGACACTATGTTTGCTATTGACTCACTGAGAGTTGTAAAGACCAAAGGACACAAGGAACTCGTCACACTTTAGACATTTGACTCAGTGTTTGTCTACTCCTGAGAGCGTGAGTGAGGTAAACCCGCCTGAACACCCAGATCAAACATCTGAGCATATGTCATCGGTGAATAGTCCATGTACCGCTCAACTACCTCATACTACCCAATCTGGCAGACCAGTGCGAGCACCTTGACAACTCATTGAGGAAATATGATGTTGATTTTGTTTGTACTTTTGAATTAAGGAAGGGGGAGATGTAGAGTCTTGATGTTATGAGCATTAGGACCCTCGCAGTTCTGAGATGGCATAAAAAAAAAATTACGTAAACTGCTGGGAGATGTTAAGGTGTGGTTATTAAAGTCATGACATAATGCGTACCGTTGGGGTTGTGTGATGCTGAAGAATAAAGACGTCTGTTACAGTGCTCCATGTGTGCCATGTTTCATTTTCGTGCTCCCACGCTGGGGGGGACGCAACAAATATTTTCTTCATATACTGACTTTGTAAGGTGCACTGCTTCAGTATGGATGGGCAGAGACCGCTTTCTGACAGTGAAATCAATGTCATTTGTTAAGATACGATTCAGTAGTATGAACACCTTGACTAAAGTTGTAGAATGTGATGACTAAAGAGTGATTTGGTCTCCTTACGGTCAGTTGGCAGAAGCCAACTTATACTCACTGCCTTCGAACAATGTAATGCAAGTTACTTTCAGATATTTTGCTGCTTTGTAAACCTCTGGAGCTCATCTATGTGCCTGGTATTGAGAGCCTATTAATCAGAATTATTTTTGTGATGTCTGTGACACTTCTACAACAGTGTTAATTAGAAGGAAGGAAAACTACTTGCAAAGATGGTGTTTGGTTGATTTAAATATTAATCCCAGGCACACATTCCCCGAGTGCTAAAGTTGATAGTCTGCAAACTGCTGACTGCTAGATTAACGTGCTTATTTAAAGTCATCATAGGTTTATTTGTGAGAAACTGTCACCTCATTAAGCCCCTTAAAAGTAGGTTTTAAAAAGGCTGCTCCCTGTAAGAGGAAAACATAATTCGAGATTCTCTGTCATATATTGTACCGGTCCAGCTTAGATATATGTTTTTCCACAAATGAATTACGAGAACAAAGCTGTTTTTTTACTATGAGCAATTTAACTCTCTTAATCAGCTAAGTGAGGGAAGGAATATTTATTTTAATGTATTTTAGTTGATTTCATAGGCGCAAGAAGTAAGGGTGTGGGGGTGCTGCAGCACCCAAAATAATCGTGCTCAGGTTCAAAAGGTGAATGAGCAATAAAGATGAGTTTTTATCTTGATTAATTTCCTGTACATTTAAAGATCAAGGTCCTATGTCGGGACGTATCCTGTCAAATGCTGCTTATTCTTTTACCAAGAAGGTGTTTACTCTTCTTTCTCCGAAACTTGAGAGGCTTTTGTAAACTGAACTATGTGGCAATCTTGCTGAGTACACACAGTGTTACAAGATTAGCTGTATGATGTACATTTTTTAACACACAACAAAATATAAATATCTGTAAATGAACTGCACAAATATTTCAAAGTAAGATCAGCAATTAGGAAAGCAAAAATGAAGCACCTTTTTTGCAATTCTGAAGTGTGATGGAAAAAACATTTTAATAAGATCAAAGACACTTTACTTGGTGATGCGCAAATAAATATTCATTGAAACCCAAATTCCACATATTAACTTTTGAGCTCTATATAGTTTTATCAGTACAACTGCGTGGCTGTGCAAACTTAGTGGCTATTTTAATTGAAAATGCACTGCCTGTAAATGACAGTGCACTATCACACACCGCTTCAGTAATATATTTGCGACAATGTGCTCCAAAATGCACCAGCTTGGACTATTATAATTTTATTTTTCTTTGCGACTCCAGCCAGGTCGGGCGGGGCGGGGTGGGGCTGGGCTCCCCGTCATTAAAGGGAGCAGGAGTGGTTTGCACTACCTCCCTAAGTGCTCATGAAGGCTTGGCCGGCCCTCTGGGGCCGGCTAAACAATCATGCACACTTTGCATGTTCTCCACTGGGCACAGCCCAGTGGAGAACATGCCGAGCCTCCCAGGTACTGCCTGAGTAGCCAAACAGGCCACTCAGACCAATCACGACGCTGCTCATGCAGCGTAGTGATTGGCTGGGAGAGTCCGGGAGCCTTGGTGCTTCCGAAGCAGCAGAGCAGAAGACGGAGGAGGGATGTGTGGCGGCGAAGAAGAAGAAGGTAAGATTATTTTTTATTTTTTTCATCCCTTCACCCTCCCGCTCAACTACCCCCGCTCTGAGGCAGCCTCAGCTGCACCACCATCACCACCAGTGGTACTAAAACAACTCTCAGAGTGAGGGTGCTGGCATCAATATTATATTGATGAGGTCGTAGTGATTGTGAAAATCCAAGCGTCACAGAAGGAATACGTGTAGCAAATGAGCCACCCCTATTGACATGGAGAGTGGTAATGGTATAGTATGTAGACGGTGGTGCATTTTGGAATTGCAGCACCCTCCGCACGCCTACTTCCAGTGCGTATGCCACCATCTACATACTACTAACCCTGGGCGTAGTTCGCGTAGTCGCGCTACGCGAAGCTACGCGAAGACGTCGGAGCGCTACGCGAGCTTCGCGTAGCTTCGCGAGCATGCGTAGCTGCTTGGCGCGCCCGTTCGCGATGCGTTTTCTTGCTCGGGAACGCGTTGTTCGTGTTCGGGACGCTGTTTGCGTGCTCGGGGGCGCGAACTTACCCATGCGGTCGCCTATGGGCGCGGCCATTTTGGTTTTCACTTGTCCCGCCCGTTCGCGATCGCTTATTTCCTGTTCCGGGTCGCGTATAGCGTGCTCGCGATGCGCATTCCATGTTCGGGAACGCGTTGTACGTGTTCGCGACGTTTTTTGCGTGCTCGGGGAGAAATATCGCGCGAACTTACCCATGCGGTCGCGACGGGCGCGGCCATCTTGTTTTACCACTCTATGCTATGGTTCTGGGCCTGCTTTTCTATCCTCCCTCAATCTTTGCAATCCTTAGCTTTTTACACTGTTTTTCAATTTTTCTTTATTTCTTACCTATCTCTCTCTCTGCCTAAGTCTATATTTTGCATTTTTTTCTACTTTTTACTGTGTTTTTTTTACTTTTCAACTGTTTTATATAACTTTCTTCTTTAAGCTCCTACTTCTTCCCCTAACTTTATTTTTCCCTTCTAACTTTTCTTTTTCACCTCCTCCCACCCCAGAACCATGGCGAAGGGTAGCAGCAGCGGGTCAAAGGGCAAGGCGCGTGCGCCCAATCGCCGCCTGCCTTGCGGCAGACTGCGCCCCGCAGGGGTGCAAGCCCGCCAGCTGTTTACGGAGGAGGAGGTGGCCGCCCTTGTTTTTTTTATTCAGCGCCACCTCCCCTTGACCTTGGCAGCAGGCGGCAGGCCAGGCTCCGGTTACCCGACCCAGGAGCGTCACCGCCGGTGGGCGAAGGTGCGTCGGGCAGTGTTTCGCTGCTCCGCGGTCCGGCGCACCCATAACCAGCTGGCCCACCGGTGGTCAGACATTCTTGACCGGGAGCAGGACCTGTTGGACCTGCTAGGTGTCGAGGTCGTGGGGCTTGGTGAGTAGCCAATATATATAGTAGTATAAGTATTGTGATTTGTGTATACATTTTTTACAAATAACAAGAATAATGCTGCTTACATTGCAGGTAAATTACGTTTCAAAATCTTCTGTGATTGTAGGACACAGGTGCTGGGCGGTACTCTTACTTTTTTGCAACTTTGCGCTCGCTTGTCATTATTATGTAAGAGTTTACTTTAGAGAACTTCAGTTAGGTAATGCTATTGCTAGAGAGACTGTAGTCCTTCCTTTGTCCTCCTGTCAAATAGTGGTGGATGGATTTGATACTAGGTTTAGTTACTATTAGTTGATAATTTTTGAGCGGTCTGCGTGACGCATCCTCTGTCACTGAGTGCTGCTTACCCCAGTCCTTAGTAGAACCTTTTGTAGTTTGTTTAGTGAGTGGTACTGGTAAGCTTAGCTTAGCAGTGTCAGTCAGCTGCAGAACATCAGACGCAACCAACCAACAATTTGGTGTATGCATTATGCACTGACTTTATGCATGTGTCCTCCTTCTCATCTATGCATTTTTGATGGAAAAAAAAATGGAAATGCAGGCTTAATGAACAATTGGCCCGCCTGGAATAGGTGGGCTAGGTCAGGTGGTACTTAGGCTTAGTTAGTGTTCTGGATTTTATTTGAATCAATCAGAATGGAACACTGAATTAGTGTTCCCAAATAAGTAGACTGTCCGTGAATCCCGCAAGCCAGTAGTCGATCGGATTAGATAGGTCAATTTTATTGCAATTTTTGTTTCCTAAAACGTTTTTTGAGCGTTTTTTTTAGATAATTTATTTGTTTCACAGCAATCATTAATGTTTGTGTCTTTCTTTTTCTTTATTATATCTTACATGATCACTGATCTGCAGCACCCAGGGGCAAGAAGACGGGGTCCGAGTCGGCGGGACAACCACCAGAGGACCGCTCCTCTACCGAGGGCCCTGCTGCTGGTCCCAGTAAGTCCTCCAGTGGTTATATTAACAATTATATTGCCCTAACTTTTACTGGACCTTATTTTTTCAGAACTATTAATTCTGGCTCCACTCCCTAATTATATTTTTTACAAAAGATTCTTTGATCTTGACTTGACTATCTGTTTCTAAATTCTGGTTATCCCTGCCTCTAAGTTGTAACTGCCTCTGCTATGAATGTCTGTACTCTGTACTACTACTATTAGTCTGTCGCTAAGCTTGCCCAGTTTGCATTGCCACTCTTTATTGTACGGTTTTGAATAAAACTCAGATTGACCAATACTAATAGCTCTAGCCACTGAGTCCAGTCCTTTCGGTTGTCCTCTTCTAGGCTTCTTAATCTTGAGGCTTTGACAATTACCACAAACAAAATGCACAACCAGATATTTGACTATTTTTGATAGGATATAGTACATACTACTTGGATTCTGCACAGCCCCATGCAGAACTATGCACAATGAAATAGGATGTTGGTGATGCGAGTTTGGAACTTGGACGTTCCTCACACCTCAGTCAGAAGTGAACCCACAATCCCCTGAACGACTAGCTAGTGTCTCATTAGGTCCCCGAACCCCCACCCGAAGATACCCAATGATTATGATTCCACAACCCAGAACATAACACACTTTCGCTCACTCACTCGTGTAAGTCCACCACCACCACCACACCAAATACCACAGAGTCTATGTGTAAGTTCAAAAGGTTTATTTTCAAATAACAACCTCTGTATGTTGTTGTTCTATAAAATTCAGTGTACTCCAGCCAGCTCCAACAGCAAAATGCATAAGATTAAAACAATAAAAATTGTTGCAACAAGTGCATGATGATATAAGACAAAAGATCTGTGTGAATTCTGGGCGACTCCTCACCGTAGAACGTAGAATTACTGGTTACATGCATCATTCATAAGCTCTGCAAATCTCTGGTTCGTAGAAGGGAATCCTCTGCCTGAGAAAAATGGTGCGTGTTAATGCAAGCATTTGTCAGTCCTGCCAAAAAACTGTAACATGTTACCTATGGCTAAGTAATACGGACTAACGGAACTCCATAACAAAGTGGCTTGTTTTTCGACCTCTTGTACGCAACGCTCAGACAGTAGCTGTATGTGCTCATGTGGGCTCAAAAAGGCGTCTTACTGTTACTGCACAACAAGCTGCGAGGTAACATGCGCAAAAGACATGAAGCGAAAAATGGTTGCATGGCTCAGGCTAACTTTGCAAAGAGTAGAGTATAGTATAATAATGACCCTAGGGACCATAATAACACTACTAGTGTCTGTCTACTGACTGTACTCTAGTACCCGATTTGGACTATTGAATGTGATTTATAATAATAATATGTATGTATTAACTTTTTTTTCAATCTTGCTAGTGAAAAAGAATAAATAGGGGGAGGTGTACAGGCATCTAAAAATGTGTCATGTTTTTTCTAGGCGTACTACCGACCACCAGTGCCGGTGGGGCCAGCGGCGATGGCGTTGCGGCCATTCCGGAGGGGGCAGGAGATGCAGCACCTGCAGGAGATACAGGGGGTGAGCCAGCAGCAGTGGCGGGCGGTGGTAAGTTATATTCATGACTTATTGACATTGCACTAGCTGGAAGGGTGTGTGGAGTGGACTTCACTCACTGTACTGTTGTTGAGACTTATTAGGTATGAAGTTGTAGTGAACATTATACAACGGTTAATAAAGAAGACACCCTTTACTTAGCATGAGCAATGCAGTAGCAATAGCATTACCAGCGTGACTTCATTAACCAATGGCCTCTTATATCTGACTCCAACTCAGCTGTGAAAGTTTTATGGAGGAGACTAAAAGTCAGATCAGATGACCTTGATGGATGTGTTGAACAAAAAGGGAAAGAAGGGTGGAAGGAGGAAGGGCGGGCGAGATTTAATATGACGACTGGCAGAGAAGGATACGTTGGAAGCATGGATAGGTGGCTGATAGGAATCAGATGCATGTGTTGTTGAAGGATGGGTGGGAGGTGAAAGAAGAATGGATGCCTGCCTGGGTGGAAGACACAGTATGGGTGGATACTGTGGATAGCAAGAATCATCAGCGGTGTTTGGGTGAAACTCAAAGCCAAGGCAAGCAACGGAGTGAGTGGACGCATGCGTTGTTGTTGGTGAAACAAAGTAACGTTTGTGGAGAGATTAAGAAGAATGATTGACATTTACTTAGAATGGATGGATGCCTGTATGTATTCATCATAGACAGCATAGGTGGAGACTGTCACGGGATGCACAGTTTTAGGGAATGTTAAAGAAACCGCGCCAGCGTACCAAAGCCGATGTGGGGAGGGGCAGGGTGGGGGTAGTAGTAAACAATGTATTACGCGGGCAAATACAGGTAACTTTACTGTAACATACAAATAAATAAAGTGAATTTCATTGTGCGCACTGCACCGCCAAATGCGATGCAGTGTGCGCAACAAAATTAGTTTCATTTATTTATATGTTTACTTACCTGTAATTGGCCGTAATCCATAGTTTACTACCCCCATCCTGCCCCTACCCACGTCACCGCCCGGCCAAACTCCCCGAGTCCCACCACCGACCGCTACTGACCTTATGTCGTTGTCCCATATAAAAGCAACGATCATTGGATCAGATATATAATCTGCCTTTTTGTAGTAGCCAAGGCACTGTGAAATTGAGCAATTGCCCTCCATGTAACAGAGAGAGTATGGCCAGTGCCACCCGTAATAGAAAAATACGAGCTTCCCCACCTGCAAACAGTAGTAAATCAAACTAATGTGACTCTGCGTCATGACTCGTATGTTTGTCTTGGGTTCAAGCATAGATGACCGAGCTGGCAATGCCGGCTACAACCAGGTTATGTCATTTCGCTAAACTAGAG
This sequence comes from Calotriton arnoldi, assembly GCA_963921515.1. Taxonomy (NCBI): domain Eukaryota; kingdom Metazoa; phylum Chordata; class Amphibia; order Caudata; family Salamandridae; genus Calotriton; species Calotriton arnoldi. Next base: position 552,064 of record CAWUFW010004273.1, on the reverse strand, counting down.
ATAAGAAGAACACTGGTGTACTGTGTACTGGTTGGAGTCCATAGTGCTAGTATAATGCCTGAAACTCCCACAAATGTTAGAGGCCGAGGAAGTGGGAGGATAGATAGATTATTACCACAAATGTTATGTACTGTGCTTCTTGCTAGTGCTACTGTGCCATTATGTGTTGAATTAATTTTGTGTTACTGTTTAGGTAAGAGTACTGGTTACAACAATATTTTTTTTCTTTCTTTTCCCAAGACAAACCATCGCGGAAGGAGTTGGCAGTCAGGGCCCGGCGCCGGAAACTGGAGGCCATATGCCGGGAGTACCGGCGGCTGGTGGCTCAGGCGGAGGAGGAGGAGGAGGCGGCAGCAGCTGCAGCCTCGTCCGATGCCCCGGGCCCCAGCCAGGCCCCAACTCCAGCGGTACGGCGCCGCGGTCTGATAGCCACCCGCCGCAATTCATTAGCAGCCAGCACTGCTGTCCCCCATTGTGGATGCCACTGCAGGGCATTCCGCAGGAAGATTCTCCTCCGGATGGCACGGCAAGAGGAGCAAATGGAGGAGCGGGTGAAAATCCTGGTGGACAAACACCTCAAAGCCCGCCGATTATAACATCGAGGACCCTGTTGCTTTGCCCCTTTTTATTCCTTGTTTTGGTGGGTGGGAATTGGGCGTTGGGGTTTCGGGACATTCTTTGGACTTTTTTCGTTTTGGACATTGGTTGGGGTTAGGGAGAGGGGTGGGTCAGGTGTGGGATAGTTTATTTTTGTTAGGGTAATAAATTATATTTATACTTAAACATACAATGTTAATGTTTTGTGGGGGGTTACTGTTTTACGAATTAACGTCACATTGGTTTCCTTGCTGCTGCAGGGCCGCAGCCAGTGTTTGATTTAAATAATCTGCCGATGATGTATAACAAACAGATAGATGCGGTACCCCTCACTGAGTTATTTGTCCTACTAGTATTCTACCTCCCACCAAACTTATCTTACCTGTGATTGATGATGACTACGTTCGGCACAGCGATGGCTGCATGGTTTCCATAGAGAATGTAGAAGATGCCATGGTTGTGGTGGTAGTAGTAGAGTAGACACTGGCAGTAGCATTTGCTAAAAAATAGTAGTCACGTTTCACTTCTAATGGAGGCGGGACTGGTAAAGGCAACATTTCTTGTACTAATGTCTGGCTTGATGGAAATGTACTTGTGCGAGACAGGAAGATGAAGCAGGACTCTGAAGAGTGGACAGTTAAATGCACAGACGTGCAACTCCAATAGGGAAATAAAAAGAAGACGGTGGTGATGGTTTTGTTGTGATTTGATTTGAACCAGAAAGACAGATACACAGACACATAAAGGAAGGAAGAAAGCAACAATTTGAAAGCCTAGTTGTCAGGGAAGAGGAGCTCGTCCTCAAACTCTGGTGGTTCGGACAGAAGTAGGTCCTGTAACGCACTATTTACGTCATCCAAGTCGCTCTCCTCTTCCTGCTGTGATTCACGTATTTTGTAATCCGGTGGTATAAAGTGCTGATTCATTTTGATCATGGTTAACCTCTCCACGCTTTGGGCCGAGAGACTGGTCCTTTTCGAAGTTACAATGGCACCAGCAGCACTGAAAACACGCTCAGAAGAGACACTTGCGACAGGTGAAGCGAGATACTTTATCGCCAGCCTGCTGAGCACTGTCCATTGGCTTCTTTTCCCATACCAATACACCAATGGGTTTCCATCCATGAAGACCTCTGTTGGGTCATCCAGATAGGCCTGGACCATCCGCTCAATGTTAAGGGGTGCTCGGATGTGCTCGGCCGGTTTTGCCTTTGCATCAGCACTGGACTTACCATACCCCTGCTGTAGAAACCAATCAGTTGCACATTGTGCTGTGGATGATCCTGTTCTTGATGTTATTGTTGGTGTAGGTGACTGCTGGGAGGCAAATGCACTGCCCTCAGGCTCCGAAGTAGAACTTGACTCTGGATGCCCTGTAGTACTGGTTATGGCCTGGGGTGGGGGGCCTGTAATTAACAGCCGTTCGCTTTCGAAAATAGTTGCTTCCTTAGCTATCAAAGTTTTGTAGTTGGCAACATCCACTTCCGAAAAGGAATTACTGCCTTGCTGTTCAGAAATACTTTGTACCGTGGATCCAAAATTGTGGCACTAATGTAATGTGGTTGTGACAAAATTTTATTTTTAATCCTTGTATTTTCCGATAAGCGAGCGGCTAAGGTCTCCGCCAAATGATATGCGTCTTGTTTGTCATCCACACCTGCGTACGTTTCAGACACATCCTTCAGCTGTTGCTCTAGCATGTGCAACAATGGGATAGCTTGGCCCATAGTACAGTCCTCCCTGCTGACTTCACGTGTGAAGATCTCAAAAGGAAGTAGCATCTCAGTCAGGCATTTAATGAGGTCCCATTGAGCCATCTCAACGGTCATGCCTCTCACAGTAGGTTCCCCTAATCTTTGCATGACATAAGCATTGAGTGGTATGTACAGTTCAAACAGACGATCAAGCATGTAATAAGTTGAGTTCCAACGTGTTGGCACCTCCTGGATGAGCGCTTTGACTGGCTGTTTATGCTCACGTTGAATGACCCTCAGCTGCTTCCGGGCTTTAAAAGAATGGCTGAAATGTGTGCATATTCTTCTGCAGGTGACCAGTAAGTTGCTGACTTTTGATTCATTTTTCAAAAAGTCTTGAACAACAATGTTAATGCAGTGTGCCAAACACGGGACCCTGAAATAGCCACCATTGCGCATGGCCAAAACTACATTACTGCCGTTGTCCGTGGCAACAAAACCAATCGTAAGCCCTCTTGGGCGCAGCCACTCAAAGACCTTGGTGTTAAACTCTTCCAAAATGTTTGCAGCAGTATGAGATTTCTCCATGGCAAACATGGCTACAGTTGCATGTTTGCGAGTGGCATGAAAAATCTCTGCAGTATCAACACCAGCAGATAGCTGTTCTCTAACACCCACAAAGCTGATCCAGTGTGCAGTGATGCACATGTAATCTGTGGCTTGGCAACTGGTCCACATGTCTGTAGTCAGGTGGATACTGTGAACAGCACTCTGCTTCAAGGCCTTTCCTAGCAATTCCAGCACGTCGTGATGTAGTGCTGGAACTGCAACTCTGGCAAAATAGTAGCGGCTGGGAACATGCCATTTTGGGCAGATGGTTGACACAAATTCCACAAAACCCAACCCTTCAACAAAAGAAAAAGGGAGAAGGTCCAGTGCTAACATTTTAGCCAGCTTCGCATTGTACAAACGTGCTATTGGGTGGTTGCGTTCGTACTGCCCCTCACCCCCAAACATGCTGATAATGGTAGGCTGCATGGTTTTCCTTTCTCTTAGGCTCAACGCACTTTTTGGTAGTGCGGACCTGGTACTTCTTGGTGTCTCCGGCTGACTCTTACTCTTGTGCCACTGAGATGTTGCTGAAGATGTGTGCAACGTTAAGACTGCACTGCTGGGGTCAGGGACACCTTGTGTACCACTACCAGAGAGAATGTCTCCCTGTCCTTCCTCTTCCACCGTGATCGGATCTTCTTCTTCTACTCCTTTATCCCCACCAACACCAATGGTTGCAGTTTTTTTTCTGTCGCGAAGGTGGTCCTCCCAGCTGATCAAGTGGTGTTTTTTCAGATGGGTCATTTGGCCTCCGGTACCATAGTTTGTACCAAGCTTACCACGACTAACAGAGGTATTACAAATGGAGCATATAGCAATGTTCTCCTCCTTTTCGCTAACCGTAAAGAAGTCCCAAACTGGGGAGCTTAACTTTGGCCTCCTGCTGGAGGTGCCACTTCCAATGCCGGATGATCTGTAGGGTGTGTGTTGAATTTGACTCTGTGCTGCTGTACCACTACCTACTCCTACAGAGGTGGTGGTTGTGCTGGATGTAGGTCGCTGCCGGGCCTTTGCTAATGCAAATATGGAAGCTGTAGGTCGTGTTGGTGTTACCTGTGGAGGTATGCGTGCTACATCCCTCGCAGCGATTTTGGATAGAGTAAGAATGTTGGTCTCCATCTCCTCGGGGCCGGGAGTGATGTTCGTGATGACTGGCTCGTCGTCATCATCATCATCATCTTGCTGTTCTACATCGACCTCCATAAGTGTAAGGCTTTCTGGAACCTTCCTTTTCCCTAGCTTGGTCTTGGAACGTGGCTCCCTCTCAGACTCAGTTTGTGGCTTCCAAGTGGCATCTAGATCATCAGAAGGGGGCTTGGCGAAGAACTTGATGGACTACCCCTCCTTTTCCTTGCTGGGGATTTGGAAGACAATGGATCTTCTGAATGAGTGGCTTCTTCTTCTACCTCTGCATGAGGCTCAATTTCCTGAACTGCCCCTACTTCAGGAGGAACAACAACTACTATTGCGGGCGGTGGTTGCGGCTGTTGTTGTTGACCACTTATCTGCTGTGTTTCCTCCTGCGTTGATTGGGTACTACTTTGAGATAGCGATAAGTTTATCTCCGGCTCAGCATCACTGCTTTCCACCATTAGGCTGGCTACCTCTTCCCCACTCATGTGCTTGGGCCTGGGTTGGTGGGTTGGGTCCACTGATGCGGAGGTGCTGCCCCCAGCTTGCCCCCGGACACCGCTGCTGCAGGCGCAATTTTTTTTCTCCCAAAAAGGTATTGGCCGGCACACCAGACTTCAGTGTCACTTGCTTCTTCTGTTCCTTCTTCTTCTCAATAGCAACTTTCTTGGTACTGGAGGACCTGGTACCTGCTTTCTTTGGGCCCATCTTCTTCAGATGTCAGCAGCACTCAGTTGCAGAGATGTCTGGTCAGGTCACACGTCACGTTGTGTGTACAGCAGCAGGATGTCTGTCTGGAAGTGCAACAGGCAATGATGAGAGACACACCTCCTCCTCAGTCTTTGTGCACCTAAAAGCAAAAAAGCCAGAACATCAGTCAAACATAGCACAAATCAAACAAATAGAATATAGAACTTAGTGTGTGGTGGCCTCAATTATTAAATTTCAGAAACTCTGTCAACAACAACACACAGTGTAGCCATTTATGAGACGTTGACAACAAGGCCAGGGCTTTCCTGGCTACTGTGTAGTGCTAGTGTACACTCTGGAAGAATAAGAATAGTAAAGAACAAAAACTAAAATGTACTGGAGCATGTTTGGCCTAAATTTGTGCATCACGTGGGATGTATTATATAGCAGCATCAGGGAGCTGCAGCTGGCAATGGGGATGGATTTGGAAGCAGTAAGACAAGAGGAAAAATGGAAAGACACGCAGGCCTATGTGGCAAAAACAGCACACTAATAACTACCACAACAAAATGGCCCCCAGAAACATGGTGACTCACAGGCACAAGGCACGGCAAACAATGAACTCAAGCAGGCCTATATATGGGCAGACAAAGGATGCCTTATAAAACACACACAGCTTTAATGCAAAAACTAAAATCCACATGGCTAAAAACACTTTGGAAAGTTAGACAACCACTACAACAACACAATTATAATTACACAGTACACACGCAAAAAAGGCATTTATTTAACACACCAAAAAAGTGAAATAGTCAGACCCTCCAAAAAAACCCACATTTCGCAATTCAATTGAATCAATTCAATGCCATCCATGGCCTAAATGATGCCAAAATTCCACAGACTACACAGAAACAGTTTTATGCACCCATGGTGACTACCTCTGGGCCTACTGGCATACTGGGCCGCAAGCTTGGAGGCCTATGGCAAAAGCACAGTGGCTGGTTTAACAAAATGGCCGCCGCCCACATGGCCAGGCCACCAAAAATAACAAAAAGTGAAGACAAAGGACAGGACCAGGCAGTTGGAGACTCTGGGCAACTTGCTACCTCTTGGAAAAAATTGTAAAACAAAAAAAAATGACTCCTTGCTCACCAAACTACATCTAAATGACAACCTGAGGAGTTTTTTGTGCAAAATGAACTAAATCAACATTTTCGAGAAGGTTTAATGATGCTCGAGAGATATTGTTCGCCAGATTGTAAATTCTGCGTGTTCGGCATCGCGATCGTCACAAAATGTCGTTATCGCGCGCGCAAAACGTACATTGAGCGCGCGAAGAAGATAAAAAGTGTAAGTCCGCGTTGTCGCGCAGTGCGGACTTGCCCAAAGTCCGCGAGCTGAACGCCCAGGGTTACTTACTGGCTGAAAAGGCATATTTATTTAACAAACACCCAAAAAAATAAAATACGCCCCAAAAGCCACATTTTGCAAATCAATCCAATGCCATCCATGGCCTAAATTATGTTACAATTCAACAGACAACACAGAAACAGTTTTTATGCACCCATGAGGATGACTACCGCCGGGCCTACTGGCACACTAGGCCGCAAGCTTTGAGGCCTATGGCAAAAGCACAGTGGCTGTTCACACAAAATGGCCGCCAACACATGGACAGGCCACCCAGAACAACAAGAAAAGGAACACAAGACAGACAATGCAGGCCTATGGCAAAAGCACAATGCCTGGCTTTACAAAATGGCCGCCACCCACATGGCCAGGCCACCCAAAATAACAAAAAGTGAAGACAAAGGACAGGACCAGGCAGTTGGAGACTCTGGGAAACTTGCTACCTCTTGGAAAAAATTGTAAAACAAAAAAAAATGACTCCTTGATCACCAAACTACATCTAAATGACAACCTGAGGAGTTTTTTGTGCAAAATGAACTAAATCAACATTTTCGAGAAGGTTTAATGATGCTCGAGAGATATTGTTCGCCAGATTGTAAATTCTGCGTGTTCGGCATCGCGATCGTCACAAATTGTCGTTATCGCGCGCGCGAAACGTACATTGAGCGCGCGAAGAAGATAAAAAGTGTAAGTCCGCGTTGTCGCGCAGTGCGGACTTGCCCAAAGTCCGCGAGCTGAACGCCCAGGGTTACCTACTGCTGAAAAGGCCTATTTATTTAACAAACACCCCAAAAAATAAAATACGCCCCAAAAACCACTTTTACCAATTCAAAACAATGCCATCCATGGATGCCCGGCCTACATGATGTTTAAACTTTAAATTCAACAGACACCACAGAAACATGCACCCATGGGTACCTCTGGCTCTAGTCTGGGCCTACTGGCTGAAATTCCAATCAAAGAAAAACAACTAGGCCCCTGCCGAAACTACAGGCCACAACAATACATTTTAAAAAATATGGAAATCCCCCAAAAAATGTAGGTACAAACAAGCCCCAATCAAACAAACAAGTACACCAATTCTCCAACTTACTTGTAAAATCTCAAATCCAAGAGTCCTCAAATCCAATCCAATGATATGATGCAGCAGACAGACACAAAAAGTGATCCTTCCAGCTCCAAATCCAAATGAAAGTGAACAGCACATGGACAAAACACTGGGAGGAGCCTGCTGGACAGGAACAGGAAGTTTGAGAATCAGGGGCACTTCCTTCCTCTTGGAAAAAAAGAAAAAGGACTCCTTGCTCACCAAACTACATCTCTAAATGACAACCTGAGGAGTTTTTGTGCAAAATGAACTAATTCATCATTTTCGAGAAGGTTTTATGATGCTCGAGATATATTCTTCGCCAGATTGTAGTTTCTTCGTGTTCGGGATCGCGATCTTACCAACACTGCCGCCGGAAGTCAGATCGCGCGTCCGAATGACGTGTTCGCGTTCGCACACTCTCGCGGGATCGTGCGGCCGGATTCCAAATCTCGTGGCGCCCGCGAACGGATAGGAAGTCGCGTCGGCGAACGCAGAATCACGGTAGGTCGTTACCGCGCGCGCGAGAACGTATATTGAGCGCGCGAAGAAGAAAAACAGCTACGCTACGCCGCAAATTGCGTAGTGCACAGTAACTTCGCGTTCTACGCGAATCGCGAAGTTACCGCAACTTCGCAAGCTCCGCGAGCGTAGCGTAGTTCACCGCCCAGGCTTACATACTACACCATTACCACTTTTCTGGTGAAGGGGCGTGGCTCATTTGCTACACCTTTTCTTCGTGTGACGCTTGGATTTTCACAATTACTATGACCTTCTTGATGTCACATTGATGTCAGCACCCCCACTCTGAGACTTGTTCCAGCACCACTGCTTTATTTTATTGTGTCCACATATGTAGTTCTCATATAACTGTGGGTATGAGGGTGCTTTAAATTCCATGAGTTTTAACATGTCAAGGATTTTCTCACGATGGGATAACCATGAGACTACTTTCAACCTTTTGCGATCCTATGTTTTCTAATCATAGCTGTATTTCATGCACTGTGTTCTAGAATGGAGTGAGGTTAGAGTAGAACTGACCAGGATTGAGTCAGTTACTTTTGATGCCTCGACCTTGCTAGTTGTGTGTACGCTCACATCAATAAACAAGCTAAACTTGCACTGTTACTAGCGTGTTTATAGTGGTGATGATTTGACTGGCAGGGTAAGCATGTTGCTTTGACCATTTCAGGTTCAGGCCAATCAGATGTCCCAGCTGACACACACCAATCTCTAAATTAAAGGTACGGGATTGTACATTTGTTGGATGAACATGGGGATCAGGGTGAATTCATGCCCTTGAATCTCCACTGTTCCGACCCCATTCGGAATAATATTGTGGAGGATGCACTCTTATCCCATGGTGGAACTGGAATGCATATGCAGGGGCGTAGCTTGGTCAGTTAGATTGGGGGGGTGTGAGTTTCAGTTTTTCCGAACAATGGCTGTGGCATATCATGGCAAAATACATACATATTGGGCATGAGGAAGCTTAAGGGGCAGTGGAAACGGAGAGCACTGCAGATTGTTATGGGTGCTAAAACACAATATTTTGTAAAATAACTAATATTTTTAAGAACTTCAGAACAGAGAGGAGAGAGAGTGTGTGTATGTTTTTGTGTGAATGTGCATGTAAAAATCCCAGGTGAAATCCAATGGGCACCTCACCATACCCAACTGAGAGCACCTGTCCCCAACTATTTACTAGAGGATACATTTATTGGGGGTTTAACACCCCAAACACCCCGCCTGAAGCTACGCCCCTGTGCATATGTGTTCTATCGGTGACATCATAAGATGAGTGAAGACACAAAATAATGTTACATAACATAATAGCGCTCTTACAAGCATTCTGCCATTTTGACTGCATCAATCGGACCCACAGCAGTAGTGAAACACATATGCATCTCAGCAATGCACCACCTGGCAATATTGTCATTTGAGTCTGTGTGTCGATCTGTGATGCACACCCACGTTGTCATATCCAAAGCAGATAGCATGCCAACTACCAAAGACCTAACAAAGTAGAAATGGCTCATGTAACAAGTACTTTACATAAGCAAGGTATGTATCAGTGACACGTGCACCTAGTAAAGAGAAATTCACTTCTATTTTATCTCAAAAACATTAACAAGTTCCTCTTTATAGCAATTGAACAAGCTTTGAGTATCAGGAACCTTATTTGACAATGATGCTGAGTGCGCATGATAGATTTTTAATTTCGCGCTTTAGATTAAACCTTTTTCACCACCTTCTGGTGGTACCAGCTGGTTTTATTTTAAAACACGAAGACAGAGGGCCCTGTGGCTGCGACGATAGGTCTCCACAGGACACCCTCCACTTTGTGCTTCTCTGCCCTAACTATGGTTACCAAAGAAAAAAAGGTTTTTGAAGGGTCTGTTGAGGAAGGCTAGATTCAGACAGGCTCGGGTAGCACTGTTGTTTTTAAAACTAGCAACGGATGTTTTACACTTTTTCTGTGGTAAATGTTTTAAGAAGTGCTTTGAAATCAAGAATCACAAGAGGGGACTGTAGTTTTAGATCCTAGTTTTAGATTGATATTATTTATTCGATGGGCTCCCTCGTGTCTGTATTAAACTGATGTAAATAGTATTTATACCTATGTAGGAGCTGGATGAAATGTTTTAGGAAATGTTTTACGTACGATTTATTGTGCTCACTCTTTTATGATTTGTGTTCAAATCGAATAAAGATTAAATGAATGAATGAGTATCAGGAATCATGCAGCAAAATGTTGCTCCACCTGCTTTCTTAGGCAACTCAGGAATGCCAGTTGTGGACTGGGACCAATGGAAAGATGGTTTAAGGCATTTTGATACCATGGAAAAATATATTTTTACACCAAAACGTATGCATTATTGAGTCACTGTTTAGGCCCGGAAGGCAGGAAGACTTTATAACATTTGTCTACTGTAACTGTCCTGGATGTTGGGGATGCACTGGACAAATACATTGGCTGTCAAAACCTTTGATTGCAGGTTTAATTGATGAAAACATGTCATTATGGAAATATATAACATTGATAGGTGTCACCAGTTACCAGGAGAACCAGCAGAAATCTTTATGATTGCTCTAACAATTTTAGCATCGTCATGGGAATAGTAAAACTATGGAAAAGAAATAATTAGGGACAAGTAAGTTGAGAAAACGAGCATCAAGAATATACAAGACGCTATGTTGTCGTTGTCCAATTCAACTTTACATAAAGCTGTAGAAATAGCGAGCAGCATTGAAAGTACTGTATCAAACATGGAAAAAAATGATTTGCAGCATTAAGTAGAAACAGCTCAGACAAAGCGGTAAACTACGATACAAAAATTCTAGTGCACAAAAGAAAGTGCATAGCTGGACAAAAACTCTGCCAACCGCAACGTGGCTGTATTTTTCTCATGCGTGGCTCACCAACGTTAAGAAAATTGAGCGCTAGACCTCCTCCCGGCGAGATTTCTCAATGCAGGCGGTCGTGGCAGGTTGCTACTACTCGCATTGAGAAAGTTGCTGCTCATGTTGAGAAAGCTGCCACTCAAGTACAAAATCTACTCGAGTGGCAGATAGAAGCAGCGTCCTCTGGTGCACCACATGGTGCAGTTTGCACTGATTTTACAGCATGAAACAAGCATGTAGCGTTAAAAATCAGTGCGAGCAGAGTGACGGACCAGAATTCCGTCACTCGTGGAACTCTGCATAAATGAAATGAAATGAAATTTGTACTTGTAAAGCGCACTGCTACCCCAGCTGGGGCGTCGTGGCGCTGTACGCATACCGCTGTGGAACACTTCCTGGCTTTTCCCTGTGAAATGTCCACTCCTGGGCACCCCCAAGGTGAAGCCAGGCATCCCAGCGCTGGTGGGGCCGTCGTGGAGATTAAGCAAGCTATTGCCCAGAGTTGCAGAGTGGGACCCATGATTAGAATAGGCACTGAGGCGAGAATTATCAGGTCCGAGGAAATTGAGCCCAAGATCCGCCGAGGCGGGAATTGAACCGTGGTCCCGGGCCAGATCTCTGCATCAGGGTCTGCCGCTCTAACCTTTGAGCCACACTTCTCCATAACCTTGTGGAGTAAAACTCTGCGAGTTCCGCCCCCCACCCCCCCTTGAAAAAACTGACATTTTGCCAAGATGTGAAAACCCTCCATTTCTGGTGAAAAAGTTAATGTTGTAGATATTCCTACCAAAGCTGAAAGGGGTTCTGATTCTAGTGATGAAAATGTTGTGTGTGGATTCTTCTAGCTGAGAAATATGTGAGTATATGTTGTATGGGAATTGTGTCATGTGAATCGATACATTATCTGTGAAAAGACATGTCAAATTGAAGTTGCCTTTGAGAATGATGGCACATTCAGTGTCATTTTTCACTTTGATTGGGGCGAGCGAATGGATTAAGTGTTGGACCTGGTCACTCTCTGCAGGGTCACCCCCAAACGCTTAGTTTTTTTCCCTCCACTTTTTGCTGAATTCATTTTTGTTGGCCTTAGGACTATGTGCACTTTACCTCTGCTAAGCATAGTTAAAGTGCTTGTGCTCACTCCCTAAAACATGGTTAAATTAGGTCTCTGCCAGTGGACTTGCAGCACTTATTGTGCACCCACTTTAGTAGCACCTTAAAACATATCCCAGGCCTGCCACTGCAGCCTGATTGCAGTTTTACACTGCCATGTCAACTTGGCATTAAAACCCTATTTCCAAGCCTAAAACTCCCCTTTTTATTGCATATAAGTCACCCCCTAAGGTAGACCCCACATAGTCCATAGGGCAGGCGGCTGTGCAATATAAAGGTTGGACGTGTATTCTTAAGTTTTACATATCCTGGTAGTGAAAAACTCCTAAATTCATTTTTCACTACTGTAAGGCCTTCCACTCCCATTGTTTAATATGGGGGACTCCTTATTATATTTAATTAGCTGAAAATTCCAATTGGGAGCAGGTAGTTATTGCATATTTGGTGTCTTTGAAATTGTAATGAAGCACCCTATCTTATGGTAAAGTTGGGTTTTTTATTACAATTTTGGACATGCCACTTTTAGAGAGTTGTCATTTTTCTGCCCTTACCCCTTTTGTGCCTGCAGCTTGTCTTGGGTCTCACGACTGGGTGTAACTGACAGTTAGACTTTGTGAATTCCTCTCAGACAGTCACACAATAGAGGGATTAGATGTGCCTGGAAGTGCAATCTGCAGCCAGCATGAGGGGGTTGACCTGAGCACAGCCCCACTTGTAATTGAATGGGAAATACCTTGCCCTCAAACAAAGGACTTCTCACCTCCACATTGTCACTGCAGCCAGCTTTGAGCCAGGGCAGGGGAGTCAGAAAATTCCATGCAATTCAAAGTCAATGTCTAGAAGCTTTTTCCCACCTTCCAGAAGGAGGGTACCAGGGAATGAAAATAGGAACTCAGACACCAACTCCTTAGTCCAATTCTGGACCTGTGGATACTCTGCAAGGACTGCTATGCTCCTGAAAGTACTGCCACTCTGCTGGACCTCTGACCTGCTGCTGCCTTTATGAATTGTGTCTTTATGCCCTGCTGCCTTCTTGCCTAGGACTAAGCCTGGGTGGAGTTCGCGGAGTTCCGCTATGTGGAATTCTGCGAAGTGCAAAAAAAACTCCGCCGCACTACGCGGAGCTCCGTGAGCGGCGGAGTTTCTTTAGATAAATGCAGTTTGCGGTGATTTGCAGTGTCAGGTGCTAGTCCGCACTGTGCAATCATCGCGAACGGGATCATGCACAGCGCAAGCGGCGCTGCTTCCTTTCTGCCGCTCAAGTAGATTTAACTCGAGCGGCAGCTTTCTAAACGCGACCACTTGCAATGAGAAATCTGACCACCTGCATTGAGAAATCTCGCCGGGAGGTTGATTTTCCACTCTCGCGCTTGCCAACTTGATGTTGACGATCGCGAACGAGGAAAAATCTCGCCGGGAGGTGGATTTTCAGCGCTCTCCAACTTGACGTTGATGAACGCGAGCGAGGGAAACAACTCCGCTCTGCGGAACGGAGTTTTTTGGAACTCCGCAAGCTCCGCGTAATGCGGAGTGCAGAAAACTCTGCAAACTCAGTGAGTGGTGCGGAGTTCACTGCCCAGAGCTCCATAGGACTGGAGTTGCAGCCTGAACCCAGGACCAACAGAGTGACTCCAAAGTGCTAGTTTGCTGGCCTCCTGAGCTTCAGGGACCCAAAAGGCCTTCATTTTGGACTCACACAGGAACCCATTCTGAGTGAGTCCAGACCATCCAAGTGGTGCCCCATCAGTCCTGGACACTTGGAAGTGGTGCGTAAGGTGTCCAGATAGCCAAAATCCAAAAGTGGGGAATATTTGGGTAAAACTGCTCTGAGAACCAGGAGGAGACCAGGACCAACCTGCTCGCCTATCCGCCCGAGGTTCATCGCTGGTCAGATCGACTTGGTGGCTTCTCCCGCCACGTTCTTCTCCACAGCAACAAATCTGTTTCAGCAGTCCTTCACCAAAGGGGTATCCGGCATTGAGGTGCTGTCTTTGGCTACAGCCTTCTGCCTCATCCCACTGGAAATTTTCGACTTCCATTTCAGAGACTAAGTCCGAATGTAGAAATGTTCACGGCGGCTTCAACCCAAGGCTATCCAATGATGATGCTCCCTCCTCGGACACCTCCTGCAGCAGCCGTGCCCTGCTGAACTTTACCTTCTTACAACATTTTTCTCAGAAGTTCTTATAAGTCCGAAGGTAAGCGCTGACCAGGCCCAATCCACTTCATGTATCCAAACTGCACTCCATTGCAGCCGGCCATATTTTTCGACTTCCCGGTCTCGTGCGACTTGAATGAAGTAACCCGTTTAGGGTCACCCGGGTCACTAATGACCACCTCTCAGCCTTCCGTACCAAATGAAGAGTCCGTCAGACAGTAGAGAGTACACACCAATAACTGTTTATTCATATACACTCAGAGCGGAGCCCCATCTGCCCAGTCGCTAGGAGTGCTGCAGAGGGGAACTGAAATCAACACGGATAGAGATACATTATGTACGTTTAGTAACTGGGCGAAAACATGCCCACAGTGGAATTTTCCAAGCAGGTGCAGTTAAACAGCAAAATACAGAAGACATGGTTTTAGCACTCTTATATTTACACAAAGTAACAAAATCCAAGGTCGTTCCATCCGGAGCCCGCCACCAGACAAGGGAGAGAGGGCCTTTATCTAGTGAGAAAGGAATGGCGCCCAAATAGAAAATGGCACAGCGAATGCTAACTTAATAAAACAACGTAAGCATAAACCATTTCCATTTAAACAGACCCTCCTTTTAGCATGAGCTAAAACATTTTCTAACGGCAATAAGAGGAAACAGAACTCTGAACAGTAATAAAAAATCTCATTAATAAACAATTATGAACACTCCATATTATCACCATAAGGAAGTGAAACAGTAAGGAGGGAGGAATTCTCGAAAACTCCTTCGTCAATGTTCATCAGATCCTCAATATCTTTCTGGATCATTATAGCAGCATTTGTGTCATGAACCGATATCTTCTTTCTAGGGGTGAGAATAGTGGTACAATAGGAGCAGCAGAAGGGAAGACACTGAATAAGGGCACAGCAGAGCACCAATATCACAATCAAATAAGTCACTTTCTCGAGAATCCAGCCCCAGCTGCCAAAGAGAGACCAACTCCAATTTCCACTTTCCATTCCTTTTACATTTTCAAGGATGTCTAAAATCTGTTTGGTAATATTCATTTCCATATTTTTGATCCTGACCACACACTGATCGCCCACTACCACGCATACACCACCACTCTTAGCTAAGATAAAGTCCACTTCATATCTGGTCTGTTCCGAATATATTTGCATACTCTCCAACTGAGTGGTGATGTCACACAGAGCTGCTACTGCGGTATTAGACAAAATTTGCAGCTTGCATCCAAAATATTCTCTAGCCTTTTCACCCCTGGCCATAGAGGTACCACCCAAAGTGAAAATAGAGGAAAGAATATACCCAAAAGTAATCCCATTACTATAATTATTGACCTCTATATCGGTCACCCCCTCACAGAATTCTTTCGTTAGAGTCCTTTTAACCCATCGGATATTAGGCTTAGCGTCTTTACAAGGTACACCCAAGGGCAGAACCATTCCAAGAGCTACATCATCTGTACCATTGTGAACATTAGAATACGTCCCATTAGACAAAAAAAAAACCCTGTGTGTGCATAAATCGGTCCCTCATAATCCACTGCTGCATACCTGGAGTTCATTCCGAAAGTGTCAGTACTATTCACGATGGGGCAACAGGCAGGGTAATAACCAGCCTCTCGGGTAACTATCAATTCCTTGTAATGCCAACCCACCAATGTGACATTCTGTTTTTCCATATAATAATTATCGCAATATGTATTGTTATCACAACCTGGATAACCCATCCCCAATGGCTTTCTATGGTATAGACATGGTCCTGGATAACCAAAACCAAACACTCCTTTCACTTCTGTGAACTGGGGTGGCCGAGTTACAAGGTTACTAGTGACAATGGATATGCAGTCCACAAACTAGTGACAGATTTAGTGGGATAACAAGCAGTCCCTTCTCCAAAGAATCTCTTATGTGTCTCCAAAAATACATTGCTCTGGGTTGTTCTTTTGCTCCTTTTCGGGGAAAGAACCTTACCCTTGCTGCGTAAGGGCATGCTTTTATCATGTTCCAAAACCCATGACACTCCACGCAATACTATTATCAGCAAAACCAAAAGAACAACACATATGATTTCGTTTTTTCGTGATCACATTATGCTGTGCAACAAGAACCATTGGCTGCTCTTCGTCAACAACCCTTCTACCCAAGGAATGCATAATGAATTACAAGAAAAGGCGAAAATCCAAAGGAAATATACAAGTTCCCAGTGTCCATCAGAGCCTCACTGGTACAGGCTCCTATTGTCCATCAATCAGTTGGTGCTCTTGAGCACCGGCTGTGGAGCTTGCTAAGTCCTAAGCACTTTAAATGTATCCCACATCGATTCAGATGGTATACCTTCAAGGTATACTTCTGTTTCCCTTACTAATTGTTCAAACTACAAGAACACAGCAAGCACAAAATTCTCCACTGATTTCTGTTAATGCCGTTGGTACTGTAACTCAGTACTAGCTATCTTGCGCAATCCATCCCTAATCTTTTTTCTCCTTTGGCTCAGTATCCCTCAGCCGAGGGCGCAAATTGGACCTGGTAGCCCCTAGCACAGTGTGATCAACAAACAAAGGCTCTTGGATAGCTCTTATTTCTGGGGGAACAGCCTCATTCAATGCATCCTCATTCTCCTTATCTGTCTGGGTCCAGATCTGCTGGGCGTCACTGAAGGGAACAAACCTGGGCACCTGCTCGCACTCCGTATCGCCCACACCCTCTTTCACCCACTGATCATATGGTAACGGCAAAAGAATCCTCCGGCAGTGGGTGGCATGCACCCAGTTCTTTTGACCAGCAACGTTTACAGCCATCCGTGTCACCAACAGAACCTGCTCAGGACCTTTCCAGCGCGGCTCCAAACTTTTCTTCCGCTGGAAGTTCTGCACCAGAATGTAGTACCCATGCTGAATGTCGTGGCCGGTCCCCTCTGGTATAGATGGTAGGGACTCCCGCACCTGTTGGTGAATAGAATGCAAACTTTCCATTAACTGGCCAAGATAATCAAGCAACACAGGATATTCAATATCTGAATACTTACGAGGACGTGGGATGCCCCAGACATTTTCTGGGCGTCCGAACACGACCTCATAAGGTGACAATCCTGTTCTAGAATGAGCTGTTGTTCTTGTTGACAAAAGAGCTAATGGTAGAGCATCTGGCCATTTTAGCCCTGTTGTCTCTTGAATTTTTGCCAATTTCAGTTTGAGAGTACCATTGTACTTCTCAACAAGGCCAGTTGACTGAGGGTGGTTGGCATCGCAAAATTTCTGCTTAATGTGTAAACCTTCACAAATCAATGTAATCACTTTCCCGTTAAAATGACTTCTGTTGTCACTCCAGATAACTCGGGGCAAGCCGAAATGAGGAAAGAACTCCTTAAGGAGTACCTTCGCAGTCGTAATGGCTGTATTATCTTTAGTGGGATAGGCCTCAACCCATTTACTGAACGCACATACAACCACCAAAACGTACTTAAGATTATTGCATCTCTCTAATTCGATGTAGTCCATTTGAAGGACTTCAAAAGGAAAAGTAGGTGGTGCAAAATTACTAGGTGGTGTAGGACTACCCTTCCCTGGATTATGCATCATACAGACCATGCAGTATTTCACCAAATACGCAGCCGTCTTGGAGATGTTATCATTATGCCACACGGGGGCTAACAATTTACAAATGCCTTTTGCACTAATATGAGCTGGACCATTTACCATAGTAACCACGGGCAGAACATATTCATTGGGCAACATCCATTTCTGTTGCCCTGATTTATCAATCCAACACCCTTCCTCATTCAGCTGTGCTGTACTCTCCTGCCATTTTGTCAATTCCTCTATCGTGGCTTCACTTTGTATCTCCTTTACACTCTCAAGGGTACTCTCAAACATGACAACCTCGGGAACCCACCTAGCTGGACCTGCAACGAACATACACTTAATTTTACTTCGAGCCGTTTCCTTAGCCGTCTGATCTACAAAGGCATTTCCTCTACCCACATCATCAGTAACCTTCTTATGGGCACTGCACTTGATTATTGCCAATTTCTTGGGAAGCGTTAAAGCAGACAAAAGCCGCAATATGAAGTGGCCATGCTGAATCTTGGTACCATGGGAGGTAAGAAACCCTCTCTCCACATAAAGCCGCCCAAAATTATGCACGACCCCGAATGCGTACTGACTGTCAGTATAAATATTGACAACCAGCCCTTCACTTAATTCACAAGCTTGAATAAGGTCAGCAAGCTCAGCAGCTTGAGCCGACTGATAAGGGACCGTGATGTCTCTACCACCGTACGCAATGTAGTGATAGCATAAGCTGCAGTGGTGGTGCCATCTAGTAATTTAAAACAAGAGCCATCGATGTATAGTTACTCTTGAGGGTCAGATAAGGGAACATCAGTCAGGTCTACCCGTCCTTTCATCTCTTCTTCCGTTCGGAAGATACAGTCATGTTTGTCGACTGCATCATTCTCAGAAGGGAGGGGTAGTAACGTGGCTGGATTCAGAGTGGCACATCTTTTGATCATAATGTGTTTAGCAAACAATGCCAATTCATAGCCAGGAAGACGTTCATTGGTGAGGTGCTGTGTCTTTGTCTTATTCAAAAAGTGTATCCACAGCATGGGGTACCATAACTGTGAGGTCAGTATCAAGTACGAGTCCAGCTGACTGTCTGATTGAAGTGGCCACAGCCGTGACCGCTGTCAGGCAATTCAGGAGGGCTCTTGTGACAGGGTCAAGCACAGCAGAAAAGTAAGCGCAAGGCCTCTGTTTATCCCCAAATTTCTGTGTTAGGACAGAAAGTGCGCAGCCAGCCATCTCATGGACATAGAGCACAAACGGTTTGTTATAATTTGGTGTGCCAAGCACCGGAGCCGAACAAAGTGCAGTTTCTAATTGCTCAAAAGACTGCTGATATTCCAGCATCCAAGGCAAAGGATCCTGCACTGCTTCCGTTGTTAATGCAAGCAAATGTTTGATTAGTAACAAGTAATTTGGGATCCACTGGCGACAGTAGGAAGTAATACCTATAAAAGCACGTTCACATTTTTGAGTTTGTGGAATGGGCTTTTTAAGAATGGTACTGATTCGCTCAGGGGTCAACGTCCTACCCTCCTTCGACAGCAGGTAACCTAAATAGGTGACCTCCTGTTGACAATACTGAAATTTAGAAATAGAAACCTTATGACCATGATGTGCTAAATGCAATAACAATTTCACCGTACTGTTTTTTCAACCCTGTTCCGTATTAGAAGCAATCAACAGGTCGTCAACATATTGGACCAATACATTACCTGGAGCAAGCAACAGTGAATCCAATTGACTTTTCAATGCCTGACTATAAATACAAGGACTTTCTGTATAGCCTTGAGGAGTGCGACAGAATCTAAAGCTTCTGCCGGCCAGTGTAAATCCAAACAGATACCGACTGTCTGGGTGAATAGGAATACTAAAAAAGGCATTTTTCAGGTCAATGACAGAAAAGAGCTTAGCAGTAGATGGAATCATTGTTAAAAGCGTGGTGATATCAGGAACCACCGGAAACTGCGGAATCACAATTTTATTTTACCTCTCTCAAATCAATCACAAAATGATAAACATCATCAAGAGCATCAGAAGAACACGAAGGTGTCCTCTTAAGGACCGGAAGAATAGGACTATTACAGATGTTGGCAGATGTTTCCTCAACTACTCCCTTACGTATCAAATCCTGAATAATCTGAAGAAGAACCCGTTCACCTGCCTGCGGTATCTTATACTGAGGAATGCTGGGTAGAACAGCATTATCTTTCACTTGGATAGAAACTGGGGGCATGTGCAACAAACCTACATCCGTATCACCTGTGGCCCACAATGTGGGGGGTACCCCAGCAAATTGAGCTGGGAGAGGCGCATCCTGAGACAAACACTGTTTAGTACTCACATCTGGACCCATAGTGAAATAAACACTTGCAGGGGAACAATAGATAGTAGCATGCAATTTCTTCAAAAACCATCAAATTTTCACCACAGTTAGATGTTAACAAGAACGGAGATTCCACAGTGAAAGGACCAACAGTCAACGCAAGGGGAAGCGAAATGGGGCTTACAACCGGTACACCTGAAAAACCTACCAAAACATTATTGTGGCCAGACAGTGCCGCCCCAGTGACCATATGTCTAGAAACAGAACTCTGTGTTGCACCTGTATCCACCAAAAATTCCTTAGTCGAGCCTTGCAAATCCGCTGTGACATAAGGACCACGCTGATCTACAGGTATCTGAACCGGTCCCTCACTCTGTCCCTGGCTGTCCTAACCATAAGACATACCTGTCACATCATCCATATCATAATCATCATGATAATACTGTCCATCTCTGGGGTCATCAAAGTAATTATTATCAGAACCGCCCGCAGAAGTTGCCGCATTCTGATTTCTGTCTGTCCCACGACTCCGGCCACCAGAACCTCGCCCCCTGGGGGATGCAACCTTCTGTAAAAGCACAGTGCACTGGCTACGCCAATGTCCTTCCTCCTTACAGTACGTACACTGATTCTGCCCCAAAGATGTCATTGAAGGTTGCTGAGTACGTGGCAGCTGTCGAGAAGGACCTCCACGTCCCCTATTATTTCCCCATAATGCTTGCTGCAACAGCGTCTTCGTCTTTAAATCCTTATGCTTCTTATCAGTTTTATCCTTTTCCTCCTGATCTCGGTGTTCATAATACTGGGCCATATTTAAAATAACAGAGGGAGAAGACGTAGACCAAGTGCTCTCAGACGCCTGCCAATGAGTCATTATTTCAGGAAGAAGATTAGTAAGAAACCTATCAATAAACAATCAAACTCCCCTTCAGTGGACATATCTTGCCCGCTATAATCCAAAAATGTGTCTTCAAACCGAGTAAAGAAATCAGACACACTCTCATCCTTCTTCTGTCAACAAGCCGTCAATCTGTCCCAGCTGACCTTCTTGGGTGGAATAAGTGTGTGCATATATGTAATAATACGACCGGGCAAAGCAAGTATCTCAGCGCAGTGTTTATCACCTGGCTTCCTTTCCTGATCCCATCCTTTAATCACTTCCCATGTACCGCCCAACTCGGCGACATGATCTTGGGTGTGCACCTTTCTCCAAACATCAACCGGAACAAGAAGACCAAAAAATATTTCAATATCAGCAAGAGTCATTACAGTAGAAGAAGCAGCCTCTGTTAATTCCTTATAATAAGCTGTAGGATTTTTCCTAGGGTCGGGCAGAGTAGTCTTAAGAGCTAAAACCTCACTCCTTTTTTTACTACAGAGTATAGACCCATTGTTCCTGAAAACGAGCTGCTACGGCTGCTCTAGTGACATTACCGCGCTGATCAGTTAACTCAGGTATTTCTGGATGATATATGTGATGAACCTCACGCACAGGGAACTGAGTAATTTTAGTGGGACTCTTGTCATACAATCAAACTCTGTAAGAAACTATAGTGGCAATATGTGCAAGCACCTGTCCTAGGGCTAAATCAGCTATATAAACATGATCCTTAATATCAAATAACACTTGTGGGGCCTCCTGCTTAATAGGTGTGCGCCAAAGATCAATCAGTGTAGCAGACATGTGCTGAAGAACGTGCTGCTGTAGGAAAGGCTCAAACTCACGCACAGCTTGCCAAATGTCCTCAGTCTCATAAACAGGATTACTAGCCCACTTCATGGCCTGCCTTGCTAATACATCCTTCTCATACTCACCTACTTCAGAACGCACCAAAGTACCCATTCTCTCCCTGAATTTCGCCCAATCCCTGTCCTCAAACCCCCGTACTGGCGTTCCAGCATCCAGAGATACTGGAGGATGAATAACCATAGGAGGAGAAGCAACAGAAGTTGTAGGTACAACCGTAGTCAACACTTGCACCGGAGGAGAAGAAACAGAGGACACAGGAGTTGAAACAGTGGATGAACTAAAGGTCACAGTCATCAAAGATGGCAAGGACAAAGAAGGAGTGGGGGGCGCCATAGCCAAAGCTGTTGAAGTAACAGTCGTAGATACGGGACCAGCCAAAGCAGATGAAACAGTCGGCTGCGACTGTAAAAGATATATCCTCTGCGGGGCATAAGGAGGCGTGGGTCGAGTATCTAACAGCTCCTCTACAAAAGTATCATTGCCTCTTTGGCCAAATAAGACTTGTCAATATGCAACCAAAATCTCCTATCGCCACATTCAATTCCTGACCCCTGCTTTTCTCTATCATATGCTACAGCTTTCTGTGTCAGTGTTTGCATTTTCCTTTCCGTGCATCCCTCTCCATCTTTAACCACCTCTGTCTAGCTTCCTTCTGCCAAGTTCTGAGAGAATCAAACATCGACTGTCTACTTCGTCTCTTAAATAACTGTTCCTGAAAAAACCCAATCTTTTGTTCATCAAAGGTGCCCGTCAAAGGCCACTGCAACTCGGCATTGTGCCTCCTATATTTGTGCCATAATGTACTAAGCATAATAGGGCCAAGGCCATGCTGTACATACATATCAAAATAAGGGCTGCCCTCAGGAGGCGCAGGTTGAGCTTCTTCCAATCGAGGACCTGCAGAACAACAACAACAACACAAAGTCCAAAATTTGCTTAAGCCAGGCATTTCGTTAGATCAACCTGGCAAAGTATTTGCAAATACTTTTTATTGAAACAGTCCTCAGACCATACCAGACTCAAACCCAAACAGTACCATAGCCACAAAGAACCAAAACAAACTCACCTGATATCAGTGGTACAAACGAACCACTTCTCCACTGCCGGCTCTTCAGACCAAATGGTCAGATCCAAGGGTTTCGCCGTTCAGGACTCCAGTCGGGATGACCACTGGGCAAGGCACCGTCCAGCGGGACAGAAGGAGCAGCTGCGAGTAATAGAAACTCCTCATGCAGGGATCCCTGAGCCGTCAGTCTGACCCGACGATGTCCTCGCCCTCCCCCCCCATCTGCGGAAAGGGGATGGATCAATCACCCGAAGGAGTCCCTGTTCGGGTGCCAACTGAAGGAAGTAACCCGTTTAGGGTCACCCGGGTCACTAATGACCACCTCTCAGCCTTCTGTACCAAATGAAGAGTCGGTCAGAAAGTGGAGAATTCAAACCAATAACTGTTTCTTCATATACACTCAGAGCAGAGCCCCATCTGCCCAGTCGTTAGGAGTGCTGCAAAGGGGAACTGAATTCAACAAGCATAGAGATACATTATGTAAGTTTCGTAACTGGGCAAAAACACGCCCACATAGGAATTTTCCAAGCAGGTACAGCTAAACAGCGAAATACAGAAAACATGGTTTCAGCACTCATATCTTTACACAAAGTAGCAAAATCCAAGTTCGCTCCATCCGGAGCCCGCCACCAGACAAGGGGGAGAGGGCCTCTATCTAGTGAGAAAGGAATGTGCTAATACGAACAGTGCACTCATTACTGAGACAAAACATGAATGCAGAAATAAAACTCTAAGGGAAACATTTCTCGAATTGTACTAGATCAGTTTCGAACAGCCTAAAATGGCACCCAAATAGAAAATGGTGCAGCGAATGCTAACTTAATAAAACAACGTAAGCATAAACGATTTCTATTTGAACAGACTAGGTGTCCGAGGTTGGCGCTTTGATCTTTACGGTGCTAATTGTGACAAAAACTTTGAAAATCCATAACTCTAGTTCTAGTGATTAGATTTTTGTCATTTTAGTGTCAAATAGTTTATTAAGATTTACTCGATTGTTCTAAATTGTTGTGGGATTTTTTCTATGTTGTGCTTTCACTTTATTACTGTTTGTGTGCTGCATAAATACATTACACATTGCCTCTGGGTTAAGCCTGGCTGTTTTCTGCCCAGGGTTAAGCACAGGTTAATTAAGGGACTCTCTGTGGTTCACCCTTCAAGCGATGTTGCTTTTACTTGACCAGGGCTCACTCCAGTCAATCAATAACCTAATTTGTCACAGAAAGGTTTTACAATGTGACTTTATGTGATACAAATATATGACCTATTGCATATGTGGGAAAGTCCCTGGATGGTTTGGGAAAATCTGATGTGGTATTTAAATTAAAAAAAGAATACCACAAAAGGTATTGGCAAAGGATGGTTCCTATTTGTTACGATGGCTCAAGCTAAAAAATGTAGGAATCATATTGGACCCTAACAATCCCGAACAAGTACTTTATAGAACAGAATGTATTTTTGTATGCAGTTTATAAACTAATGTATGGACTCAATTCTTTTTACAAGTATGTTCAGACAACTTAGGGAAACTTCAGAGTTTTACTCATCACATTCGACTAAAAAGTGATGCTTTGCTAGTAGTTCAAATGCTTGTAGAGTACCATTGGCAAACAGAGCCGAGCTAAAAAAGGAACTACAAAGGTTATGTAAACAAGGGTTCATTGAATCAACTTAAAGTTTGGAATGGCTTTCCTCTGTAGTTTTGACTTTTATGACTAATGGATCACTGAAAGTGTGCATTGATTTGAGGGATCTCAGTACGTGAATCTGGGTGGACAGGCACCCACTTCAAAATATGGCAGAAATGTTGACTAAATATAAAAAATATTTCTCTTGGACATGTACAGAAATACAACTTCAATCCGGTACACAATCAACCAGATTCACAACCAGTTGCGCACTGCTATATCACATATACAAATTCCTCCATAAACACCATACAATGTTGACTACCCGAAAGGATGCCAAGCTTTTCACCACTTTAGACATAACTTCTGCATACCATCATGTTGTTTTGCATAGAGAATTGAGATATTTGAGGCATTAAGATCTGCTGGTAGTTCCTTCTAAAACATGCAGTAGAATAATGCAACTATACATTAACAACTGAAGAGAGAGGGAAAAATCACTCTTCGTCCCCCTGACGAAAATACTAACTAACAACAAAAGAGCGAACAAGGAAAATGCTAAGGTAGCACGAGGAGAAACCTCTTTATTTAAAAGAACCCTCACTCACCAACCTAGTTGGTGACATGCTTCATCATTGGGTTCCCACCAGAGGGACCGAATGTCCCCCGGTGTGCTACGACGCCTGGAATTCCAGCGGAGCGGGTTTTTTGGAAGGGTAGTGTAAGTGTGCGGGATGTGCAAAGTAAAAGGTCACTGGTTATTTCCCAAAACAAATTTTAATGGTGGAGAACCAGTGATCGATTAAAACTAGTGAGACGGACACAAACTGGCTAGTTAGGTGAACCAGAAGAGTCCGAATTTAAAAGTGAAAATTGGTCAACATGTTTCTGCTTATGTATGCACTGTTAGCTAAGCATTCTTCAGGACCAGACACCCCATGGCGGTATACGCACGCTAAGGCGTATCCTACCCTATGGGGAGTGTGCGTAGGGTAAAACTCACGGTTTCACCAATGCGGCCTTATGATAGTTCCAAAAAGCCGCTGTACTCTGAAAGAAAGAGAACAAACATTAAAAAACACACGACCACTGCGTGACCACTGTGATGTTCCTCAACACATGCGACAGAGGTTTAAAGTACTACAACACCTCGTGCTTAAAGAAACCTGGGTGCATAACGCAACCCAACACACGTTTGGCCCAAACTCAGGTAAACGTGTCGCTCAAACACCCAATCTGTCCGCTTGCATTGACAGACAGATCATGACACGCGTGACTTGCACTCATACACTCATGTCACACAGGCTACTACTCCGTATCCGAGTATAAGCGGAGGAGTCCTGAGTCCTGGTCAATACCCGTAAAACTTCGACTCCTATGATGTTAGAAGTTAACACATAATTCACGGTAAATTAAATTGCTCAGTGATAGTGCCCTGACACAGCGCTAAGCGAAAGCGCTGTGCTAAAGTGAAAGCATGGAGAAATCGGCGCTTACGTTAAGACAAGAATGGCTTCACTTCATGGGTTCCGGGAAAGGGGAGAGCTACCTATAAAGACGATGAGGTTAAAATCAGAATGTCACATATCTTCTGATAGATGTAGCTACCTGCCCCGGCAAACCAATTCACTTACTTATTGCATGAAGCTCGCCCTCTACAGACCTGCCAGTTGCCTGCCACGGACCCGAATATTACCGCTACAACGCAGTAACGGTCCAGAAATAGCGGAGCTCCATCACGTGACCCGGAAGTGGATTGAGAGTGTTCCAGTCACGTGATGGGAAACAACTAAACCGCTAAACTGCACCCGCGTACAAATAAAACTTTATCAAGTAAGTCGACCAAATAAAACAAACTTAAATATAACCCATCGCAGTACAGGAACCTCAAAGCAATGGTATCTGAGACCCTCAAATATCAAGGGGTCTAATAGGTGGAGGCACAACCAACGACAATTTACAAGAGTGTTAGGCCGAAAGGCCATTCAGATATTATATTCTGGGTGAATTAGCTATATCCCATACACAAATATGAATATGAACCAGAACCCTTGATTCCATCAGGCTCATTACATCTCAGGTGCCTGTAATCAGTGTAGTTGGACTACTGGTTGGTGCTTATAATAGATTATCTGGGAGCGGGGGGGGCCGTAGGAATACATAGGGGCTACCCCAAAAGGAGTGGACAGGGGTCAACAAGGAGTGTACAAATATCAATGTTTCAACACTGTACCCCACGGAATATTATCATTCAGTCCTTGCTTGTGGGTGGACAAACGATAGATCCAGCGCTGCTCTTTTTCAAACAGTAATTGTTGTGTATTAGAACCCAATTGTAGTTGTTCAATGATTGTCCAGCTCAAATCATTAGCAGTATGCCCTATCTGCAAGAAATGATCCGCGAGTTTTGTCACGTTCTTCTTGCATCGAATGTTGCTGCGATGCTCGCAAATTCGCTGCTTCACTTTACGTGAAGTCATACCGACATATCTGAGCCCACACGGACAAATGATCAGGTAAACTACGTTGGTAGAATTACAATTAGTGTGTGTCCTTTGTATCCAGAGTTTCCCTGTTTCCAATGTTAATTGTTTTGTAGGAGTTGTAAGATGGCAAACGCTACAAGCTCCACATGGGAAATGGCCTGTTACTGGTGGGAGGCCCCAAGCATTTAGGACCGACTGATTAGGGTCCCTACTGGCGTTCTTAGGTCGAGTGTGAACAACGGAATCCTTAATACTCCTAGCTCGTTTAAAGGAGAAAAGAGGTTTCTCCCAATTATGATTATTGCTCTCAAGGATTCTCCAATGCTTTCTGATGGATTTGCTGACAGCACTGGAAGCTACATTATACGTGGTTACGCACGTCAAGGGTATCTCCTCTACAGGTTTCAGAATATCTTCAAGCAGGGCTTCTCTATGTTGGTTCCTAGCCCTCTTACAGCTTTTACTGAGTATTTTACCCGGATAGCCCCGCCTCTGGAGTTTATTCGTCAAATCCTTAGCCTGTGTTCGATAGTCCTGTAATTCACTACAATTCCGTCTAAGGCGCAAATATTGGCCAAAAGGGAGATTCTCCCGTAGAGGGCGGGGTGGAAACTTGAAAAGTGTAGCAAATTGTTCTTTGCTATGGGTTTGTGGTGCGTTAGTGTCTGAAGGTGACTACCAACTTTCTTAATAACCACGTCGAGAAATACCATCTCGTCCTTGCTGTATGCATAGGTGAAACGTAGGTTAGGGTCACACGTGTTGATCCAATCACAGAAAGCTAGGAGTATTTCCTCAGTACCTTGCCACACGATGAAGATATCATCTATGTACCTTTTCCAAAAGGATACATAGGACGCATAGGGGTTGCGTGACGAGAGTATATATTTACACTCAAAATCGTACACATACAACCCCGCAACACTAGGGGCAAAAGTGCTGCCCATCGAAGTACCGGTGGATTGTAGATAGAGTTCACCTTTGTATTCGAAAAAGTTTTTCTTCAGAGCGATGGTGGCACACTCTACCACAAAATCTTGAGGTGTAATAAAATCCCATTGCGCTCTTCCCAAAGTGTCCTTGACGACTTTGACAGTGTCGTCTTGCGGAATGCAGGTGTAGAGGCTCTCTATGTCTAACGAAACCAGGAAGATGGAATCTCCTAGAAGTTCCAGTTCATACAACAAGGCTAAAAGGCTCTTGGTATCCTTGAGATAAGTGCTAGTAGCTTGCACCAAGGGTTTCAGGAAGAAATCACAATATTTGGACAAAGGTTCTAATAAAGAACCTATGCCCGACACAATGGGCCGACCAGGTGGAGGCATTTTATTTTTATGAGTTTTAGGTAGGGTATAAAAATACGGGATAATGCCCTTGCTGGAGGTCAGGAAATCCGCCTCATGTTTCGAAATGTATCCGTTGGTCTCTGCATGATCCACTAGTTCTTTGATCATCAATTGAAGTTCCATGGAGGGATCGGTGTCAAGGCGAGTGTAGTTGGTCTGATTATTCAGAAGGCGCCTACATTCCTTGTCATAGTCAGCAGCATCCTGTATCACAATGCCACCCCCCTTGTCAGCAGACTTAATAATAATGTCGGTATTCGACTGAAGTGATTGAAGTGCCTGAAACTCAGTGGCCCTCATATTTTTAAAAATAGGCGTCTCCTGAAATTTTTCAATATCGTTGAATACAGCTTGTTCGAAGGCTGTGATTTCCGGAGGTACTGTGTAGGGAGGAGGGTGAAGGTCGATTTCACTCTCAAACCGGAGTCACCAGCAGATGTTGGTATTCCTCGGTTGTATGTTTCTCAAAGAAACTCTTCAGTTTCAATTTACGAAAAAGTCTGAAAGTTCACAATGGAGTTTGAAACGGTCCAGCCTTGCCGTGGGTACAAACCCCAAACCCTTCTCAAGGACTGCCATTTCGTCCGTAGTGAGAACAACCGATGAGAGATTGGTGACTAAACTCTCTGGTTGCTGGGGCCCGCTTGTTGCTCCCGGGCCTTGCTCCGTGTATTGTCCCCCACTGCGTCCTCGTGTTCCCAGTGTACCTGGTTCAATCCTCTTCTTTTGCCGCGTCCTCTCCGGCCCCTCTCTAAAAAAGGCGGACGGTACATATTCTGGTGGAACTGAGGTTGGTGCATCATGTTGGGATTCCAACCCATCATCTGTTGGAAATGAGGTGGTTGAAAAGGGATAGGATAACCTGCACCTCCTATTGGTGGGAAAGGTTGCCATGGTTGTTGGTAAAATTGTCGTCTATTCCTGCCTCTCCCTCGCTGTCTGGATTTAAAGCTGTCCCCACTTGACCCACTCGTAGTGGATGTGTCATCTCCTGAGCCGTCTGTACTGTATTCGTTCCTTAAAGGTGGAGTATAATCTGGATTGGCGTACGGATACGTTTTAGTGTACGAAAAACGCTTCAGGTCTTTCTGGAACTTTTGAGCTTTGGATTGCGTTAAAGTGTCCTTATATTCATTAACTTCTCTGTTCAGTTCATCTAGCCTCTTCTTGTAACCTGTGAGTGTGGTCCTGAAATGGGTTTCAGTCAACTGAATTTCCACTAAGAGTGCCTCAGATAAACGGAGAGCTGTTTTAATTATAAGCACCAACCAGTCGCGGGTACAATGCCACGCGATCTGGGCCCATTCCTTTCTAAAGAGTGCGTCATCTAGAAAATTCTTGGGGCATTGGTCACCAAAAGACCTTTGGGTGCCACATTGTTTCTTAGATACTCAGTGAGTATAGTACCATGAAGGATGGTGCGGATTCGGTTCCGTTTCTGTTCTGTAAGTTTATCCCACTCCGTAGTTTGAGATATTGTCTGCGCTATAGAAGGATCTGAAAATAAGGAGGAATCTGCCAAAAGAGCATCTACTTCATCTTTTGAATATGAAAGGCCAAAGTTCTCCATGCTTACAAAAATAGGGGGGCACAAAAGAGCAAAATGGAATAAGAAAATCTCTTGCAGCTGTGCGCTGCTGAATATACATTAACAACTGAAGAGAGAGGGAAAATCACTCTTCGTCCCCTGACGAAAATACTAACTAACAACAAAAAGAGCGAACAAGGAAAATGCTAAGGTAGCACGAGGAGAAACCTCTTTATTTAAAAGAACCTCACTCACCAACCTAGTTGGTGACATGCTTCATCATTGGCTCTCACCAGAGGGACCGAATGTCCCCCGGTGTGCTACGACGCCTGGAATTCCAGCGGAGCGGGTTTTTTTGGAAGGGTAGTGTGAAGTGCGATGTGAAGTAAAAGGTCACTGGTTATTTCCCAAAACAAATTTTTAATGGTGGAGAACCAGTGATCGATTAAAACTAGTGAGACGGACACAAACTGGCTAGTTAAGTGAACCAGAAGAGTCCGAATTTAAAAGTGAAAATTGGTCAACATGTTTCTGCTTATGTATGCACTGTTAGCTAAGCATTCTTCAGGACCAGACACCCCATGGAGGTATACGCACGCTACAGGCGTATCCTACCCTATGGGGAGTGTGCGTAGGGTAAAACTCACGAGTTCCACCAATGCGGCCTTATGATAGTTCCAAAAAGCCGCTGTACTCTGAAAGAAAGAGAACAAACATTAAAAACACATGACTCACTGCGTGACCACTGTGATGTTCCTCAACACATGCGACAGAGGTTTAAAGTACTACAACACCTCGTGCTTAAAGAAACCTGGGTGCATAACGCATGTTTCTGTGTGTGGGTGGTGGGGGTAGGTAAAGGTCCGAGTGCTGTGGGCCACCATGTGTCATCCCATGGGGAGGTGTTCCTTCTGGAGATGAGCACTTCTGTTTTGTCTGTGTTCTGTTTCAGGCAGTTGGATCTCATCCAGTCGGCTACATTGCTCATGAGGTGAGCCATGAAGAGAAGGATCATAGAAAGATTTTGGGGGAAACAGCCACTACAACGCGACTGTTTCCACGGATACCCTTAACCACGCATGCGTTACAACGCATGCATGGTTACCACGCATAGCCTTTACCACACATACCTTTGTAACAAATTAAGTTGTAAAGGTATGTATGGTAAAGGTATGTATGTGATGGGTAAACACCGTTACCATGCATATCCTTTATCATGCATGCCTTTACAACGAGATACGTAGTAAAGGCATGTGTGGTAAATGTATGTGTGTGGAAAGGGTGGTGGAGGCTATCGGCATCGTTAGAGGAAATGGAAAGACCCTTCTGCTTCGTCTTTACAACGTGCATCATGCCTCGGAAGAGCTTGGAGAGGAGACGTCATGGAGAGGTAAGGGGGATTTTAGTTTATAAATAAAATTAATATTTTTAATTAAGGGCTGGGGGGTTGGGTCGTGCAGGGATAATTTTCTAGGGTCCAGGGGAGGGGCATTTGTTAGAAGGGTTCGGGGGTGGGGTAATCACCCAGGGGTCTGTGTTTAGGGTTCAGGGCAGGGGAGGGGTATTTCTTAAAAGGATTGGGGTCCGGATGGAGGGGTCGCGCAGGGGTACAGGGGAGGGGCATTTTTTATTAAAAAAGATCTGGAGGGTGGAGGGAGCAAGGGATCAGTTATAAGACTTGGGTCAGGGGTCTGGGATAACCTTTACCATGAATATGCCCTTACCATGCATGCTTTAACAATGAAATTTGTTGTAAAGGTATGCATGGTAAAGGCATATTCGTGGTAAAGGTTCTGCGTGGTAATGGCATTCGCGTTGTAATGCATGCGTGGTAAAGGCATGCATTGCAACGGACTGCGTTGTAATGTCACACAACCAGATTTTGGTGGCAGGGTTCAGACAGGTGTGCTGAACATCATGAAAGGCAATGCATAGCTTGTGCCATCAGTGACAAATCCCAAGTCACCTCTCCAAGTCCTGTGGATCTAGTCCCGGTTGTGGACAGGCTTCGGGCATAGTGGATGGGTATGATTGGGCCACTCAATGTGTTGAATGTAGCTTAAGTATGGCATTGTTGATGATTTTTCCTGATGGTCAGATGTCAAATTTGTTGATTGTGCCACCAGTACTAAGGTAATTAATTCGAAGAGAGTTTGTTTGGCAGGACGGCATTCTGGATGGCATTGGCCCTGTTGAAAGGTGCAAGAGGGTAAATTAAGGAAATTTGCTGTTTATCTTTTGCTAACAGGCTTGGACTGGTTGTCAGAGCTGTGAAAGTTCCTGTGGGCTATTCATACAAACCTAATGCAGAGACTGAAGTTTCAACATTTACATTGTTAAAGGGAAGGATTTCCTTCACCAAGATGATAGGCCCTTGGATAGGTGAGCCAAAGGTTCCAGACAACAAAGTTAAGAATGTACCTAGAAAGAGAAAGAATGCTCAAATTGAAGTATGTTATGGAAAAGGGGCATCATGTGTTAAGGTGTGAGACTGGGTTAGTGTGTAACTTCCTATCTCATTCCCAGAGGGTTCTCCAGGTTTTCTGAGCCTTAGAGAGTTGAGAAAGTGAAGGAATGTGTGGTGAAACTGGATGATGGTAAATGGTGGAGCAAAGAGAGAATAGAAGTAGTTCAGAAGTGTTAGTGCTTTAGGTTTCAATCAATCAATTAATCAATCAATCAATCAGTATTTATATAGAGCAGCTTATCACTCCCTGGGGTATCCACTACCTAGGTGCTGGAGTATTGAGAGCCTTACTTGAAGAGCCAGGTCTTGAGTGCCCTTCCGTAGTCAGTGAGTGAAGGGGAGGTTTGGAGTGGGAGATCATTCCAGGACTTGGAGTGAGATAGGGGAAAGAGTGACCTCCACTGCGGCTCTGCTGGATGCGGGGGTGTGTGCGAGGGAGGTGGATCAGAGCTGTCTGGTTGACTGGTTGAAGGTCAGGCGGTGGTTGATGTAGGAAGGTCCGGCGCTGTGAAGGGCCTTGTAGGTGTGAGTCGGCAGCTTGAACTGGCATCTTTTCTGGACGGGGAGCCAATGAAGGCTTCTGAGGTGGGGGGTGATGTTGGTTCGCTTTGGGAGGTCGAGGATGAGTCTGGCAGGGGTGTTCTGTATAGTCTGTAGTCGCTTAAGGAGGTGGGAGGTGCTTCCAGTTTAGAGTGAATTTCTGTAGTCCAGCCGGCTGGTGACAAAGCTTGAGTCACCATTTTCCTGGTGGTGATGCAGATCCACCTGAAAATCTTGTGAAGCATGCAGAGGGTGTGGAAGCAGGAGGTGGCTACTGCACTGACCAGGTGCTTCATGGACAGATTGCTGTCCAGGATGATGCCGAGTTTCTGTGTGTGGGTGGTGGGGGTAGGTAAAGGTCCGAGTGCTGTGGGCCGCCATGTGTCATCCCATGGGGAGGTGTTCCTTCTGGAGATGAGCACTTCTGTTTTGTCTGTGTTCTGTTTCAGGCAGTTGGATCTCATCCAGTCGGCTACATTGCTCATGGTGTTCTGTAAGTTGGATCTTGTGGTGGTGGTGTCGTCCATGAGAGAGAGGAATAGTTGGGTGTTGTCAGCGTAGGAGATGATTTTGAGTCCATGGGTGCGGAGGATGTCAGCCAATGGCGTCATGTAGGCGTTAAAGAGGGTGGGGCTGTGGGAGGATCCTTGGGGATGCCACATATAATGCTCTTGGCTTTGGAGGTGAAGAGCGGTAGCCAGATTCTCTGTGTGCAACCAGTGAGGAAAGAGGTGATCCACTTGAGGGCATTTTCTCTGATGCCAATGTGGTGGAGTCTGGTGATGAGGGTGTAGAATTCGGTGTTGAAGACCGCAGAAAGGTCAAGGAGGATAAGGGCTTCTGTCTTGCCATGGAGCTGATGGCGTCAGTTGCAGCAATTAAGGAGGGCTTGGTGCTGTGGTTGGAGTGTAAACCATATTGGGAGGTGAGTAGGTTGTTCCCTTCTAGGTGATTGGTGAGCTGGCGATTGATGGCTTTCTCCAGGACCTTGGCCGAGAAGGGGATCAGCAAGATTGGGCAGTAGCTCTTGAGCTCATTGAGGTAGGTGGATGGTTTCTCCAGGAGGGTTTAACCTCTGCGTGTTTCCAGGCATCAGGGATGGTGGCAGTAGTGATGGATAGTTGGTGAGTGTGCTGCTGATTTCCTTCTGTCCCAGGTTGAAGGCGTGGTGAGGGCAGGGGTCCGGAGAGAATGGAGGTCATGATCACCATGGTGATTGGAGGGGTGAGTAGTGTCCAGTCGGTGAGCAGACTGTGGGAGTTGTCGTGTGTGTCAAGAGATTGTCAAGGTTGGATGGTGTGGGTCAAAGTTGCTATAGATGTCTGCTATCTTGTTGTGGAAGTGGTCCGCCAGGAAGTCACAGAGGGTTTGGGAAGGGCGGATCATGGTCTCTGTGGCAGATGGACAGGAAAATTCTCTGACGATGCTGAAGAGTTCTTTTGTGTGACTGGCGTTTGGCCCGAAGCGGATGGTTAGGGCGTCCTTCTTAGTTACCTTGAGCTGGTGGTGGTATTTGTTGAGGGCAGATTTGAAGGTGGTGAGGTCTGGGGGGGTTCCTGCTAGAGTACCATAATCAGTCCAGGGGCTTACACTCGTATTTGAAGGCTCAGAGTTTGTGGGTGAATCAGCTGGCGTGTTTGATGTGTCTGGGGGAGCTGCTCATTTTCATGGGGGAGATTGTGTTGGTGCAGCTGGCAATCCAGCTGGAGATGTTTTGGACAGCTAGCTCAAGGTTGCTGGTGGTGTGGGGTCTGGTGGTGCTGAAGGCGGCAGTCCATTGGGTCGCAATGATTTTGTTTCATATGTGATCAGAGGGGTGGAGAGCGTGGAGGCTGGTTGTGGTGATCCTGCGATGTTGAAGTGGGTGATGCTGTGGTCAATCCAGGTGAGCTCAGTGGCATGGCTGAATTTTGATTCTTGTTTCTTGCCTGATCTGTCACACAAAATGATCAAATGGCAATTCGTCAGGGCCAAAAATTGTTTTTCGTCACTAATACAGTGGTTGGAATCCTAATTAGTAGTGAGGTTAAACCAACCACTAGAGGAACCTAAATGTGGTGTACCTTTTTAGGAATACTGACCCAAGTAGGGTAACATCTGCGTCGGCCGGACGATACCACTGAGCAACCTACCCTATCTCCCCCAAGGTGGCAGTGGTTTCTGTCTTCCTCTGTCTGAAGGAACTGCATACTTGTTTGATACAATTGATATTTATAAGGAGCTCGTATGCTGGACCTACAAGCGATGCAGAGACAGAATATTGAATAAAAAATATCGAATTGCACAAATATCGTGGCAAAAATATCATGGGTCAGGAATATCGACAGACAAATTCTCGTGGTCAAGAATATCAATTTTAGGTAAGTAATATTGATTTAAAAAATATCGAAGTGTTTAATATTGTTAGCAAAAATATAGTTGTTAAAAATATCGATTTTTTATTAATGTTATGTATTTTAGTATATATTTTAAATTTTTGTGATGTTTGTTTTTTTGTATAAGAATTGTATGTATTTTTATTATATGTGTTAAAAATGTAGTAGTTATAAAAAAAAATTAATTTGAATTTTGCGTTTTAGTTCCGTAGCGGGTTGTGGGTTTATGGGAGAATAGGGTGGGAAGCAATTTAATTATATAACATGTATTGATTATTTTTAGTAGTTATTAAATTTTTTTTATTTGAAATTTGCTTTTTAGTTCTGTAGCGGGTAGTGGGTTTATAGGGAATAGGGTGGGAAGTAATTTAATTATATAAAATGTATTGAATCATTTTTATTTGTTTAATTGTGATGTTATAGTGTTAAATGTGTAAATTAATTTATTATTAATTATTTAATAATTAGTTGTTAATTAATTTAAATTAATTAATTAGTAATTAATGATGGTTATAAAAATGCTTTGTAATATCTATCAAGGGGCTCAGGCACAGGTGATTATTAATTCTAATCTAGCTGGGGTGCTAGGCAAGGGTGCCCACTTTCCCCTGTGCTCTTTACCTTTTTTATCGAACCTTTAGCTACTAGAATCCGCAATAACATGGAGATTAAAGCTCAAATACCAGGTATGGCTAAATTGAAGCTGTTTGCGGACGATATTATCCTCTATCTTAGCCCGGCAAGACAGAATATTGATCTAGTACTAGCTGAATTTACACAATTTGAATTAATCGGTGGTTACAAAATTAATCGTAATAAGACTGAGATTTAACAATGAATACTTTGATTGATTTTCTCCCGACAATTTTAAACAACAAGTCCTTATTCCCAATCCAATCCGATATTTAGGATTTACGTCACCAGACAATATACAGATATTTATAAATTAAACTATAAAGTCATGAGGAAAAAAATTGCAAAGCTGCTAGAAAGAGTGGTCACTACTACTGCTTTCATTGATAGGTCGGGTGGCTCTTATAAAAATGTCCATTTTACCCTTACTTGTTTTTTGTTGATAAATCTTCCCATAAAAATTAATACAACCTATTTTAAGGAGTTAGAAACGATCTTTAGAAGGTTTGTTTGGAATAAGAAGGCTTCGAGAGTTAAACTCTCGGTGCTCCATCTGGACACCAGTCAGGGGGGGCTTGCACTCCCTCAAGTCCGTACATATTATGAAGCAGTCTTTTTAGATTTAACAGCCTGTTTACTTGACTGCAAGGGATCTGTCGATGATTTTTTTTTAGAGAAGATTGTGCAAGAAGCTGGTTCACAGGTTCCGGTATTTCTGAAAACAGCTAAACTTGCCAAAAAAACGAGGTACAAGACCTTACAAGAGTACACCTACAGACTACAGACTTTTTATTCTAAGCAGGCCTGCTTTACAGGATTCTATTTCTTAAAATTATCTGAATGTAAGAGCTCGGGCCTCTTAATTCAGGGCAGCCATCTAAGGTCTTGGAACAATTCGGGATTTAAAGAGCTAGGGCACTTTTTAGTTGGTGGCAGGGGCATTACTTGTCAAGAGGTCCAAGCGAGGTGTGGTGCCCAGAGTAAGCCTCTTTTTTTCGAATACTTCCAGATTACACAACTACTAAAAAAGTGCAGTCTCTTACTCTGACCCGGGCCAACTCCACTTGTGATAGCTCTATTTAGAGCAAAGTTGAGAAGGGTGGGCAATTGGTATCGCTGTATACGATCTCAAGGGGAGCCTATCATGGTTAATAATTTTTTAGAAAAAGTGACATTGGAGACACAATGTAGGTTCTCAAGCCGGAATTTGGCAAGTTATCGCACAACTAGGCAGAAAGGCGTTAAGAGCGGCTAATTTTAGAAGAATGGCTTTTTTGTCACGCTGGATGGCGTACTATACTCCCCTAGCTCTTCACAAGATTAGCCCGGAAGTAGAGAACAAATGCTTTCGCTGCCAGATGGTTGGCGAGGGAGGCTGGCTCCATACTTTTTTTACCTGCCCAAAGCTAGGACAGTTCTGGAAGAGGGTTTTTTCGGCTTGAAGCTGGGGAGTCCAGAAAAGTGTGGATCCTGATGCCGTAATTGCACTTTTTGGTCTTGCAAGTCAGAGACAAAATCGGTGTATCTTTGGCATAAAATTGGCATATCTGTGCTGCACCTATGTGTATCTGAAAGTCATTTTATTTTATAAATTTTTTTTACTGACCCGTTATTTGAGAACAACAGGGTAGTAATGAGCAGTGAGCAAAAAGAAACATAATAGGCAGCGCACAGGAGGCCTAAACATCGCTGAATATCATTATGTTGTCCGATCACCCTTCCCCGATCCCACCCACCTAGGTTGTGTATCCACTTGTCAATTATCCTACTTTCTGCACCAGGAACCCGATACCCTACCCCACCTCCCCTCTCAATCTAATACGTTAACTCCCCTATATTGCATCCATGGTCCCCAAACCTTTTCGAATTTGGGGGCGGGCAACCTCGGGCCCGGTATGTTTCGCGTTCTGCTACCTGACACCAGTCTAGGTCTTTTTCTCATTCCCTAACCATAGGAGGTCTGTTCACTCCCCAGAGTCTAGCCAGATAGATCTTCGCCACCCCTGCGCTGTGTTCAGCCAAGTCCTCATTTGTCTGGCCCATTTCACCTCCCTTGTTATTCCCAGCAAAAGCCACCTGGCCTCTAGCGGGATTGTTTGTCCTGTAACTTGCTTCATCACTTCTATCACCTCGTTCCAGAAGCCCTGGATTAGTGAACAGACCCAGAGCGTATGATAGAAAGTGCCTGAGCTGACACATACCATAGAGCACGCAGCCAACTCGCTGCAGCCCATTTTGTGTATCCTGGACCTAGAGAGGTATGATCTGTGCAACACCTGGAGCTGTACCAGGCGGAATCGTGCACGTATGGCGATCTCTCTAGGACCTTGCAAGGCCTCGATCCATTTGTCGTCCACCAGGGGCCCCAGGTCCTTCATCCAGTTCTCTCTCAGTTAGGCACGGACGTACAGGGAATTGTTCATTATCCTTTTGTAGGTTAGAGAGACTGCCTTGGTGGGCATAGGGTCTAGAAGCAGCCGGTCCTACATAGGGGAGTAGTCCGGAAGTTGTTCCCCTTCAGGTATGTGGCATTTTAGAGCATGCTGCAATTGCAGGTATTTAAATACCTCCCCCTGGTCTATTTCGTATGCAGACTGCAGCTGTCTGAACGTTAGCAGTGCACCCCTCTCCAGACATCCCCCAACTTGTCTATTCCTATTGTGTGCCATCGTGTGTGGTTATGCAGTTTCTTCACCTCTCTCAGGGTGTCGCTATCCCACAGTGGGGTTTCTGCCGTTAATTTGTCTTTCCACCCCAGATGTCGGCTGGCTGCTTCCCAAGCCTGCTGTACTGTCTGGGTATGGAACGGGAGCGATCCTTTCTTCACCCTCCTGTATAGAAGTGCCAGGTAGCCCCCTCTACCCATGGCCCAGTGGTTAGCCCAGTGGTCGACCCTGTATGCTGGATCGTCTCTCCCTCCAAAAACCCACTCATTCACCACTACTAGTTGGGCCGCCCAGTAGTAAACTGGAAAGTCAGTGACCGCTAGGCCTCCGTCGAAGACTCCGCTCTTTAGTTTCGCTAATGAGATTCGTGCCACGCCTCCGTCCCATACAAGTGAACTTAGTGTACTGTTGATTTTGCTAAAATAAGTGTCAGGTATTTTGTATGGGGTATTTTGAAGTATTTAGAGCATGCGCGGGAGGGTCATCATTTTGAAGAATGTGGC
Source organism: Calotriton arnoldi (assembly GCA_963921515.1). Taxonomy (NCBI): domain Eukaryota; kingdom Metazoa; phylum Chordata; class Amphibia; order Caudata; family Salamandridae; genus Calotriton; species Calotriton arnoldi. The sequence goes on along the minus strand of CAWUFW010004273.1, from coordinate 513,289 downwards.
CCTTCCCATCAGCGACAGGGGTAGCGCACGCCAGTGGGCCACATCCGCCTGGAAGCAATCTAATTGGGGAAGCAAATTATGGTCTAGAAAGTCTTTCTTGTGTCTTGTTACATGAACCCCTAGTTATCTGAACCCTTCCCGCTCCACCAGGGCTGGACACCTGTGAGGCAGGGACAGGTCTCCCGCCGAAAGTGGGAAAATCAGAGACTTGTCCCAGTTAATTTGGCATCCTGCATAGCTCCCAAAAAGGTCAAAGATATGGAGGATTCTTGGTATCGAGAAGCGGGGCTTTGTTACATAGACCAGGAAATCGTCAGCGTGCAGTGATAACTTTTCCCCTCAGTCCTCCCCCACCGTAATTCCCCGAATCAAAGGGTCTCCATGGACCCAGGCCACCAGGGGCTCCAGGGCTAGAGCAAAGATCATAGGCGACAGAGGGCATCCTTGTCGTGTGCCTCTGCACAGGAGGTGGACCCGTTTACCTGCACTCCGGCTAGTGGTTCGCTGTAAAACAGATGAACCCAAGAACAGAAATTGGGGCCAAATCCCAGTCGGGGCAGGACCGCGAATATGTAGTTCCATTCAACGCTGTTGAATGCGATTCTAGCATCCAGGGAAAGCACAGCAATGTCCTCAGTTCCCTGCCTCGCAGTTAGGGGCAATACCCCATACAGGTGCCGCAGGTTCAAGCCAGTGCTCCAACTCGGCATGAGGCCGGATTGATCAGGATGGATCACTGACGATATAACCCCGACAGTCGGTTCACCAGAACCTTGGCCAGTATTTTTGGCTCTATATTGAGCAGAGAAATGGGACAATATGAGCTACAGTCTGTCGCCGGTTGACCTTTTTTTGGGATTACCACTATTGTGGCTGTCCTCTGGTGTTCTGGGAGGGCCCCGGCATCCCTAGCGGCCTGGAACATGTTATGGAGGTGGGGGGCTATTCTGTTGGCCATATTTTTGAATAGCTCGAGGGGTAAGCCGTTTGGCCCTGTATCTTTCCCCGACTGTAGTTTTCAGAATGCCCCCTCTATTTCCGCTACAGTTAGGTCACCGTCTAGGGACTCCCTGTCCCCCCGACAGGATGCCTAGTGTTATTGATTCTAGGAGTTCTGTGCAGTCTGCCACGGATCTGTTGGATTTAGATGCATGTATGTTTTCGAAGTGAATTGCAAATGTCTGTGCTATTTCTCTGCCTCCCGTATGTATTCCCCCTTCCGGGTTGTGGAGCTCCTCACCCAGTTTTTGCCACTATCTTGTTTGTTCAGCCAGGCAAGAAGCTTAGTGGCTTTGTCTCCCACCTCGTAAAGCCTTCTTTACACTGCCATAGCATGGGCTCTATAATGAATATGAATGAATATAAAGGCATTTGTATATCGCACAGCTACTCAATCGAGTGTCTAGCAGCATTTTCTACAATATCTTTCAACTCTTGTTGCCTGAGGCATAGTTGATGTGTCAGGTCCCTCACCTGGTCCCCTCTCTTTAGTATCTCTGTCTCTAGGCCTTTTATCTTTCCTTCTAATGCCTGGTATCACAACCTGTCTTCCTTCGTCTTTGCCCCAATTAGAGCCTGGAACTCTCCCCGTATCACCTATTTGTATGCCTCCCAGAGGGTACAGCATGATGTCACCGACCCCTCGTTTGGCTGAAAATATAGTTCCGTGCCCTCCACTAGTTGACATTTCAATTTCCTGTCCCTCAGGTGCCACGTGGCCAGTCGGGGTCGTAGGACGTTGTCCACCACTTGTCCCAGGAACCAGCTGGCCACTGGGGAATGCTCAGATATGCCTTGCACTAGGTGTTGGGTGTCACGGAAGTGGCCTGTTCTGTGGGTAAACAAGTAGTCTAGTCTGGAGAGACTACCGTGCCGCACTGATAGATGTGTATATTGACATTTCGTCGTGTTTTGTGTCCTCAAAAGGTCTGCCCAACCCATTGCCTCTGCATAAGATTTAAGGGTTCTTTTCTAGTCTCTCCTTTTTTCGGTCATCTAGCTGTCGCCGTGGACATGACGTAGTTCATGTCCCAGCCCAATATCAAGAAGCCCACTGGTAGTTTGACTGAAAGTTATTTTTTACTCCAATTAAGAGATCATTAAGGAACCTGAATGTTAGTATGTGTATGTCCAGGCACTGAAATGACACACAAAATAATGAATGAGACAGACAGGGAAAGATGAACATTTCTTCTGTGGACCCCCTTTAATCCTGTTCAATGTACTCAAGAGCAGTATACCAAGAAAACGTTCTAATGTGCAGTTTTATCTAAATTTCCCTGTTTACAGTTAAAATGTTCTGACCATTCCTAGCTCACAATACTGTTACCAGCAGATGCAGCAGTGTGGTGAACATGTGTTCTCATTTAAACAGATAAGGACAGAAATGTCTAGGTCAACCGGAGTAGCCCATGCCATTCAATACCTAACCTTCATTTACTCCTTCTAATTCCTATCTCATCAGGAAGCGACTGTTTAGATATTTTCTAAGTGCTACTCATGATCACCCTTTCATATCTCAATATTATGGTAGTAATTGCCCTAGAGCAGTCAGGCAACATCAGCCTTTCCTTCAGGGTCTGGCTAGCTCTAATTAACCCAAGGACATTTATTGATAGCTCAGATACAATGTAGTTTGTGAGGTATATCTGGGTATTGGTGGATCTCAGAATAAGAACATCAGGGCCTTTCTCGCACCCTCCAAGAAATCTTATGAGACATCTGTTGCACAACCTTCACTAGTTCAACATCTACTTGGAAAATTAAGCTGGCTATTCCACACACTGCGGGTTTCTCTTCCCTTTTTTATGGACTGGGTTCCAGCAATATCTCACACACCCGCAGACATTGGTTTCTGAAGCTTATGGTTCTTTGCACCTTTTGGAGCCACTTCTTTGAACCTGAGACACTTTGAGATTTCCAAATCTCGCAACAATTTACAGATGTATGTCCAAAGACAAGATAAATAAGATTTATTACGCTTCTCCATTCTACACCACTGTACTCTACACTATTATATTGCTCACCACTGTATTCTGTTACAAGTTCGCATATTCAAATTTACTGGTTGATCCTACACTGTACCGCTCACAACTGTAGCCTATTCCACTGTATGCAACTTCACTTTACGATATTCCACAATATACTATCCCACTATGCCCCACTTTATGGTACACTACTGTAGTGTACCCTATTCCATTGTAAGCTACACCACTCTACGGCACTCAATTCTACTAAAATTCAGTATACTTCACTGCAGTGAACCACAATGTACGTATGCTAGCTCACTATACAAGTCTGCATTCTGCCCCACTCCACTAAACAAAACTTCAGTGTATGTCACTAGACTCTACCCTTCTATAATTAACCCTATTGAATTGTACAACACTCTATTATACCATACTCCACTATATGCCATTCCAATGTGCCTCTCAAGACTTAACACAGGTAAACTCTACGGGGCAGATTTACAAGAAACTGACGCATCTGTACAGATGTGTCAGTTTCCCTGCGCCTGCGTGAAAAACCCTTGTGACACTATAGATGCGCCGTATTTACAATACGGCGCACTATGGCGCAAGGATTGACAGATGCGTCAGAAATTCTGACGCATCTGTTGGCGGAAAAGTCACGCATTGTTGGAGTCATGTCGCAAGCACGACGCAACTTCAGCAATGCGTGTTGCGGCCTATTCCCAATACACTGTGTCACTCCTTATGCCTGCTTCAAGCAGGCGTAAGGTTTTGACGCAGTGGTGTCCTAAAAGTCACGCAGTGAAATCTGCATGGGAACGCCTACCCTGCATACATTATACCTGACGCAGGTATAATGTCACGCAGGGCTTTACAACGTGACGCATCTTCCTAGATGCGACACGTTGTAAATTTGATGCATTTTTTACGCTGCTGCTGCGTCACAAAAGTGACGCAAATGCAGCATAAAAGTGACGCAAGGGGCTTGTAAATCTGCCCCTCCGTTATTACAGTAAACGCTACTTAATTGTATGCTACTCCACTGTATGGCACTACACTTCAGGCTATTCCAGTATACGCCATTACACTGTACCCTATTACACTGTACACCACTGTAGTGTACACTATTACGCTCTGTACCACTGCACTGTACGGCACTCCAATATATGCCACTCTACTTTACGCATGTGTACTTTACAACACTACACTATACAAGACTCAGATTTATGTAAGCTCACTGTACACTACTCACATTTACGCCACTCCAATGTACAGCACTCCACTGCACCCCACTCCAGTGTGCGCTATTCCAGTTTACCCCCTCCAGCGTACCACACTCCACTGTACGCCACTCCACTCTACATTATTTTAGTATTCGATATTCCAAAATATGCCCCTACACTATACAACACTCCACTTTTCGCTACTACAGTCTATGCAAATACACTCTGCAAAATTTACAGGACATAGCTCCACTTTACCACACTCTGCTCTATGATATCCCACTGTATACCAATGCACTGTACACCACTACACTCTATGCCACTGCAATATAAGCCACTCTACTGGATCTGACTTCAGTGTACGCCATTCCAGTGTGTGCGACTCCAGTGTACCCCAATCTGCTGTATGTTGTCGTATACCTAATTCAACTTTATTACACTTCAGTGTACCAAAATATACTGTACCACAGTACACTTTAAAACACTATCCTCCACTATAATCTACTATGCTCCACTTAATAACACTCCACTCCACTCCACACCACTAAACTGTACCAATATTACACATTTGATGCTAACATTATAAAAACCATTGAAATTCACAAAATTAACAAAAGTTAAGGGTAACTTTCTTTATGTTTGGCTCCGGCAGCGTTCGGGTAAGTCCACTGATGACTTCGAGGTTGGCGACACGACACTGGAATTACCAGGTGTCCCTACCTGCCGGGAGTCGATGGAGTGAGTCACCAATCTAACTTGGGTTGGCCATCATACTCACAGGTACCACATTTAGAGTGCTGCTTGTGGTCTATCACAGTTATTTAACTAGAAAACCACAACTAGTGTAGATAGACTGTTTTTAGGTCCTGATGAATTGCCGTCAGATCTTATGGCACTAAGGCAAGAGACATGTCGACCACAATGTAGAGCGTGGTATCCTGACGCATCATATCAGGAGTGCGCCACATCTATATTTTTTAACCAGGTTGGAAGCCTTATTCATTAAAATTGTTCTGGTTGGACTTCCAGTTCCTGTTTTAACCCTTGCATGGTCCATTGACCCACACTTCACACATCTACACCTTTAGGTCCCACACATCCACGGCACCAAACGGCATGGAATAAAAGATCTCTACCAAAGAGCCCCTCATAGGGTGCCCGTCAGGTATTGTAGCGCCGACCTGACGAGGAGCAAGCCCTATGATGAAGCATGACACCCAGCTGTCTGGGTGTGTGAGGGCCCTAATTCCGAAAGGAGGAATCCCCCTTTCCTCCTGCTATTAAGTGAGGACATTTGCACACTTAGGTAACCTCCTTCCCCTTGCCTTTCAGGAACTGCATACCTATTTTGTTTGACTTCATTTGGGCATGTATGCTGGACCTCTTAAAAACCCTTAGTCCCCCCTTCTTGCTGTTGTATGGTATAGAAACCCATCTTTAACTACATAAACACTATAAATTCTATAGTTATAGTTATATCTTTAATTTATCATTTTAGCACCACTTTCACAATAATATGTCATATTTATTACTCACATTTATACTAACGCACCACCTTAAAATTGAAATGTCTCGCAGACCTCCGTACACACTCTTCTGACATCACTTATCATACTACATTGACTATAACTCACCCCTTGTCCATACACTACCTGTACCCTTGCATTTTACAAAAGTCATGGGAATGTGAAATCACTGCACAAATAAAAACACATCTGGCACCTCAAATTACATGATCTGCCTGAACACACTGAATGGTACAGTGGCAAGTTATAGCTAATGTAGTGTAACAAGTGAGGTGAGAAGACTGTATATGAGTTTAACTTACCTTAATTATACTTATCATGCATGGTAAAGGCATCTGTATGGTAAAGGCATTCATGCAAAAAGCTGTGTGGTAAAGGAATGTGTGATAAAGCCATGCATTTTAAAGTCATGGAACCTCTCTCCAACAAACTTAACACTGAACTCTAAGCAACACAACCACCCCAAAAGTATGACCAGTAAGGCTCCTGCAACCTTCGCTCAACATCTTTGGCTGGATAATCAGAGGGAGCGAGACCTTCTTGCCGTGCAGTAGCTTAAATAAAGGAATTCTCCTACCCAAGCACTACAAGTACCGTAGAATCTTTGTCAGGAGTGCCCATTGGACCTTCTGCTTACAGGACACAGATAGCCTGTCAAACAAGCAGTAAGTAGCCATTTTTGACTGCAACAGCAGAATAAAATGGCACAGAACCAGCCAAGTATCACATATGCTCCAGCCACCTACGCAGGGAAAGTCATGTGATACTCGCCTCATCAGAATCAACAGGTCAGTCAACCATGGGGTGAGGAGATGTTGGACTTGGCCCTTTTTCGCAGGGTCATCCCAGAACTTTTGCTTCCTCCTGTATTTTGTCTGACCTGTTGTTGGTGGTTTTATGCCTCTGGGCACTTTACCACTGCTGATCAGTGCTAAAGTGCATATGCTCTCTCTTGTAAATTTGGTAAGATTGGTCTACACCTATTTGGCATATTTAATTTACCTATTAGTCCCTTGTACAGTGGTATCCCATATACCCAGGGCCTGTAAATTAAATGCTACTGATGGCTTGCAGTGCTGCTTGCGCCACCCACCAAAGTAGCATTTCAAACCTGTCTCAGGCCTCTGCCACTGCAGGGCCTGTGCGCAAAGTTTACTGCCGCCGCGACGTGGCATATAAAGTGCTTGCCGCATCTGCAACTCCCCCTTTACTACATATCAGTCACCCCTAAGGTAGGTCCTAGCTAGCCCTATGGGCAGGGTGCAGTGTAGGTAAAAGGTAGGACAAACAGCCTATTTTGGTTTCTCACTGCTGTGAGGCTGCCCTCTCATAGGTTTGCATTGGGGATTCCCTGATATCTGCTTCAGTGGTAATTCCTGACATGAGAGGGGTAGTGCGACCATTGGTATGTTTGGAATAGTGGTGATAAATCCTGCTTATTGGTGAATGCAGATTTATTATTACTATTTTAGAGATGCTACTTTTTACAAGTGGGCATTTCTGTGAGCTACGTGTCTTTGTGCCTGCCTGGATGTGTATTGACTGTCTTTGTTCTAGCTGACAGGGGAGAGGGAATGTGCATTCACTAAAGCCAGCCCCTGGGGGGGTTAGGTGTGTCCTGCCCTGCCTGGGTGACTCAGCGCTAGACTGAATAGACTTTGGCTGAATTTAGATTAGCGGGATGAGCTGTCCCTTGCACCTGATTAGGCCTGGTCTGCATTTGGATGGTGGGAGGAGTTACACCTGCACCTGAATAGGGCTGTGCCTTCCTTCTACAATGCTGGCTCCACCCCCTGTGGCGTGTCTGGGGCCAAGGCTTACAGTGTGCATGGGGGGTGTTGTGCACTCGTATATGAATTTTGAAGTGCCCCGAGAACAAAGACATTTGGACTATAAGTGAAGAGGCTAGGACCCCATTGACAAGACACTGCATGGGACGAGAAGAGAGCTGTGCTGGCAGGGAACCACCACTGGGACTTTGCCTTGGGAGCTGATCTGCTGAAGGGACTGCCCCTATGTCCAGGGACCATGTGTGCTGGCCTGCTGCCTGTTTTCCTAACCTTAGTGTCCATTGCTCTCACGAAGCCCAGCGCGAAAGGAGCGCTGTGGACTGCTCCTGGGGGATGCTCTGGGCTTGAGAATGTGTAGCATGTGGTGAGTGCTGGGTTTTCCCACCCTGTAGTGGCAGAGCGCATGTGGAGCCCTGCACAGGGTCTGGGGATCGCTTTGGGCCTGTAAACCAACTGGGTGCTTTTACTGGGCCCCATGCCAGCCGAGTTCCGGGCTGAGCCCCCCACCTTACCGCAAAGAAGGCACCAAGCGTGGCCGCTCATGAGGAATCGAGCGCTGCAGGAGAGCCAGGCGTCGCCTGACAACCAGAGGAAGTCGCAAGTCCGCCCAGCAGGAGACGCAGCCGATCGGCGAGAGCAGTAGGGACGCTCTCCTCACGCCGACCGCATCACACAGCCTGGAGTGGGACCTGCAGCAGCCTGGGAGGCTTGGTGTTCTCGTCAACAGGAACACCCCTGAGGGCCTCAGGCAAGTCCGGGTTGGGGGCGGAGTAGCCCCACAGCAGCCAGCTGTACCGCCAGCTCTCTTTCACCCCCGGGTGTGCCAGCCCCATAAGGTTCCGGGAACTGGAATTTGGCAGTAGAGGGCTCCCGCCATGTGTGGCCAGTGCAGGGGCCTCCCTCCTTGGTGTGGGGGCCTACCGGGGCATTGTTGCGGGATTGTTAGGGACGGAGTAGACCCTCGACAGAAGTCTCCTGTTCCCCACGGGAATCGGACGCATTTCGGGCATTATCGCAGCTGCACCGCATGGTTACAGGCAGCTGCATGCTCACCTGCTGTTAAGGGGGGAGCATTTTCTTGATTCGGCACTACTGGGCGGATCCTCGCTTGGAATTACTGCATTTGCCCGGGTAGGTGCACCCGTCATTCGGCAGCCTACGAGGTGGGCACAAAACGCGGATGATAACCCTACTCTTGGAAAGGGCACTGTGGGGCGAGCCCAGGACGGGTCCCCAAGCATGACATTACTGCATTCCCTGTGGTAGGCAGGCAGGTAGCCCAGAAGCCTACGCAGGGGGAGATAGTTGCGGCCTAACGGGTAATGTACATGTGTTGTGCCCTGATTTAAGGGTATATTGCCAGTGAGGATCTCATCTAATTGGTATTATATTGTCTGGGCTGCACCCTAGGTACCGTAATGGTGATCTGCAGATGCCTAAGGGGGGCATGATGTGGTTATGATATGTGCACTGTACAAGTGGGTGCTATAGTGCACTGCTGATGATGTTTCTTATGCTAAAGGTAATCCTACCAGTAGTTACTGGTGACCCTGACTGTAATGTTTATGACAGTGGCCCGATTGGCCAAGTGATTTATGTATTCCCTGTGATGTCATTACCAGTGCCTAGTGGCACAGTACTATATGTGATTGTGATCAAATGGGTTTTTATAGATAATACAAAGGATATTTTTAGACAACCTTGTGTAGAGTTCTTCTGTTGTGTGCCTAGTGTTTCACTGCTGTGTGAGTGTGTTGCGCAAATGCTTTACACATTGCCTCTGGGATAAACCTGACTGCTCTGCCAAGCTACGAAGGGGGTGAGCAGGGGTTATCTTATGTGTGTAACTCCCTTGCCCTGACTAGAGTCGTGGGTTCTACCTGGCTTAGGTCTATACCCTAGCCAACCAGAAACCCCATTTCTAACAGGAGACATTATACTTCCTAGGCAGCAGATTTATAAAAAAACACCAGACTATTCAAGCATTACAAGCGCCCAAGAATCCTTGCATTAATGGTCACTTAACCATCTGCCCTCTGTAAACTACCTTCAAGCTATCCAGTAATCAAACAACACTGACCATCCCCTTTCTTATATGTTGGGTTGCTAGGCTACCTATCACCCACTCTAATAAAAATAAGAGTGTCTTCTGTTTTGGCCTGTTAAGACTTAGGGGTCGATTCCGATTCGGGCCGGAAAAAGCACCGACCGACTCGGATCCGGAAAAAATACCGACCGACACGTACCAGTGGCGCCCGACACGCCAAGTACGATGCAAGCCGCGATAAATCCGACCGACACGTCAGGAAACCAAGCCGACCGACCGAGCCGCTCGGAAAATAGCAATCCGGCCGGAAAACACGCGAATCCAACCGACCGACACGCACCCGGAACAAATCCGACCGAATCGTACCCGCCAACTCCAACCCGCAAAGTACGATGCAAGGCGCGAAAACACGACCGAGTCGGACGGAGGACAAGCCGTACGACCGACACGCATACAAAACCGAGCCGAAGCAACACAATACACCGCGACCGACGCGTACGCAGCATACAAAACTGCACAAACACAGCGTGAACGAAACGGAAAACACCGTACGAGACCAATGCAGGGTCCGACTCGGTCACAAGAACGTTTCCAACATACACAAACAGCACAAAGGAAAAATCACCCAAAAAAAGGCCAAACAAGCAATTACCAAGCCAATAAATACTGGGGGTGGGGACAGAGAACAAAGACACACCCACAACTCCACCTATATAAAGGACACAAATCACTACCATGAGCCTTTGCAAATGCCATTTCACTGCCAGCACCCAAGAGAAAGCAACCACACACCCACAGCTCACCCTCACACAAGCCACACACCATCAGCACACCAACAAATACCTACCTCACATACACCCAGCAAAACACACACTCACACACCCTCACCTGCACACCAACACACACATCACTCACCATCACCACCCATCACCATGCCCCCCAAGAAGAATCCCAAGTTCCTAGATTGTGAATTGGAAGTCCTGGTAGACGAGATCCTCAGGGTGGAGCCACAGCTGTTTGGCACTCTGGTCCAACAGACCCCCATGTCGCAGAAAACCAAGATGTGGGAGAGGATCATCAACAGGGTGAACGCCCAATCATCATGTCGGCGCACAAAGACGGACATCCAGAACAGGTGGTATGACGTGCGCAGGAGGGTACGGGACCTGCTGAAGATAGACTACATCAACAGCCAACATACCGGCAGTGGCCCTCCTGCCAAGCCAATATACCTCAGGCCCTGGGAGGAGAAGGTGCGGGCCATCCTTCCGCCAGTGAGCGTATATGGACTAGAGAACATCCCAGAGCCTGGTGAGTACACAACAAATGTACACAATAAACTGCCACAAAACACACACATCACTGTCAAGGGGAGAGTCAAACCATGCACACATAGCAATTACACAGCAACTAGAACAGAATCATCCCAAAATGTGTATGTCAGTCAGATAAACACAACACATGCCATCAAAAAAGTCACATCCAACTGTGCCAACACATGTACAAACACAACCACAACTACAGCTAGGCAGTGGCACAAATAGAACTAACACACACATCCACACATGTAGCCACCACAACAACACCAACACACAGTGAAGACCACTCAAAGGAAGGAATTCTGTGTATGCTGGCCAAGTCAGTGTAGCCAATAGCATCATGGGAGTCGCAGTCACACATATTGCCCCCCCACAACTGTCCCATCAACACCACCCTGAACCATGCTCACATCACAGGGAGTGGAGAAGGACTCACAAGATGGCTGACACTGGCTACTGCTGTGGGGAGCACAAGGCCCTGCTGCCAACTGTGCACCAACAAACAGCAGGACACCACTGACTGACATCCTGAGAGACAACTTCCACTCCCTGCAATGCAAGCACGTTCCATGGTGGGATATCTGGCTGGCTGGGTGGGAAGGGGGACTTGCAGCACTGACTATAGTCACCAGCACCTCCCCTCACACCCCCCCAACACAAACTCCACAGTACCCACCTGGTAGAATGCAATGCCCTCCATCCTAACACAAGATCCCACAAAGCACCACCACCCTGGGTTATGTTGTGTGAAGCACAGGGACACTCTTGGGACTCTTAGCCAAACAACTGCCAGGACAACACTCCCAGCCATCCTGTCAGCACAGCCAGCCCACCCCACAGGGAAGCAGAGTCAAAAGGAAGGAAGCATGGGCATGCTGGGAAGGGGGTGGAGGCAATAGCATGATGGGAGTCGTAGTCACAGACATAGCTCACCCCCACAACTGTCCCATCAACACCACCCTGAACCATGCTCACATCACAGGGAGTGGAGAAGGACTCACAAGATGGCTGACACTGGCTACTGCTGTGGGGAGCACAAGGCCCTGCTGCCAACTGTGCACCAACAAACAGCAGGACACCACTGACTGACATCCTGAGAGACAACTTCCACTCCCTGCAATGCAAGCACGTTCCATGGTGGGATATCTGGCTGGCTGGGTGGGAAGGGGGACTTGCAGCACTGACTATAGTCACCAGCACCTCCCCTCACACCCCCCCAACACAAACTCCACAGTACCCACCTGGTAGAATGCAATGCCCTCCATCCTAACACAAGATCCCACAAAGCACCACCACCCTGGGTTATGTTGTGTGAAGCACAGGGACACTCTTGGGACTCTTAGCCAAACAACTGCCAGGACAACACTCCCAGCCATCCTGTCAGCACAGCCAGCCCACCCCACAGGGAAGCAGAGTCAAAAGGAAGGAAGCATGGGCATGCTGGGAAGGGGGTGGAGGCAATAGCATGATGGGAGTCGTAGTCACAGACATAGCTCACCCCCACAACTGTCCCATCAACACCACTCCTGAACCATGCTCACATCACAGGGAGTGGAGAAGGACTCACAAGATGGCTGACACTGGCTACTGCTGTGGGGAGCACAAGGCCCTGCTGCCAACTGTGCACCAACAAACAGCAGGACACCACTGACTGACATCCTGAGAGACAACTTACACTCCCTGCAATGCAAGCACGTTCCATGGTGGGCTATCTGGCTGGCTGGGTGGGAAGGGGGACTTGCAGCACTGACTATAGTCACCAGCACCTCCCCTCACACCCCCCCAACACAAACTCCACAGTACCCACCTGGTAGAATGCAATGCCCTCCATCCTAACACAAGATCCCACAAAGCACCACCACCCTGGGTTATGTTGTGTGAAGCACAGGGACACTCTTGGGACTCTTAGCCAAACAACTGCCAGGACAACACTCCCAGCCATCCTGTCAGCACAGCCAGCCCACCCCACAGGGAAGCAGAGTCAAAAGGAAGGAAGCATGGGCATGCTGGGAAGGGGGTGGAGGCAATAGCATGATGGGAGTCGTAGTCACAGACATAGCTCACCCCCACAACTGTCCCATCAACACCACCCTGAACCATGCTCACATCACAGGGAGTGGAGAAGGACTCACAAGATGGCTGACACTGGCTACTGCTGTGGGGAGCACAAGGCCCTGCTGCCAACTGTGCACCAACAAACAGCAGGACACCACTGACTGACATCCTGAGAGACAACTTACACTCCCTGCAATGCAAGCACGTTCCATGGTGGGATAACTGACTGGGTGGGTGGGTGGGTGGGAAGGAGGTCTGGCTGTCAACCAAACACAATCAATGCAGACCATGTTCACACCCCAGAGAATACATAGAAATGCCCAAATAATGCAGGACAATGTGCCACACCAATATCAACCCCTGACTGTGACGACTTAGGACAATACAATGTACAGGCCCGCACCCCGAGGCACAGTCACAACTGTCAGGTGTGTCAACCACTGATGCCTGCAGAAACATGACATACATTGTTTGTGTCTCCCAAAAACAGGTGATGATAGGGACACAGCAGCAGACGCTGAGGAGTCCCAGTCCCAGGCTCAAGAGGATGCCGAGCTCACTGGCGTCGTACAGCCTCTGTCCTCCTCGGACGATGAAGAACAACCTGGCACATCCGGTGCAAGTCAACATGCTGCACCAGCAGGACCACCAGCTGCAGCACCAGCAGGTCCACCAGCTGCACCCCCTGCACCCACCCCTCCAACGACTGTCACCACGAATACCATCCCTGCCGACATGGACAGAATAAGGAACAACACCAGCGCAGTGACCCTGGACCAACCTGGGGCCATGGACACCACCACCACCACCAACCCCCAAGGTGGACCAGGGTTATCTGTGCGTGCAACTGCACACACTGCACATGTCAGCAGGGGTGGTGGGAGGGGTGGGAGACAGAGGTCGCTGCTTGCAGACGTTGCTGGTGTGCATGAAGACCCACAACTGGTACGCATAGCTGATGCGTACCAGTCCAGCACCGGAGAGCTCAGCCAGGTAGTGGGGCTCCTCAGAGACATCAAACAGCAGCAGGCTGCCCATCATGCCCGCTTGGACTCCCACATGTCCCAAGTGGAGTCACACATGTCACGTGTGGACTCCCACATGTCACGTGTGGACTCCCACATGACCCGCGTGGAGTCCAAGTGGGATGTACTACATGAGATGACGGCGGTGCACAGGGACATTTTACAATGCCTCCGCCAGATGAACAGCAACCAGTCCACACCTCCCTGTGTGCCAACAACATCTGGTACCGAACAAACTGCAACTGCCACAGGGAGGGAGGAGGACTCTGGCGGAGAGTCCCCTGCACCGCAGCAGCCTGCACTTGAGGGCCCCCCCCAAGAAGAGGGGTCGTCCGAGGAGGGGAAAGTGAGAGGCTGATGGCCAAGCGCAACTCCCAGGAAGCCTGAACCTGTTCTGGATTTTCGCCTTTGTGCACAGACTGTTCACCCTGTTGATGGCAACACTACTCCCACACATAGCATGGGGAGTACAAGTTGGAACAATGTGTCAGACAACTGTGGCCCCGATACTGGGGATCCTGTCTACCTGGACTTTCTATTCATCTAGGAACTTGGGATTGCAAGATTCATGTACAGCACAATCCATCCTATGCACTATTATCACAATAAACACACTAATACACCATACTTGCCTCTGTCGTGATTCCAACGTGGGTGCTGTTATGGGGATGATGAACTGCAAAATTACACAGTGTATGCGAACTGCAACAGCAAGGACAACACAGGCATGTGAGTACAGGCAACGTGACACATATGAGGGAGACACACCACCAGGGCTACACAACACATACACACCTAGGCCATCTGACTCATTGCCTACACTGATGTTGCCAGGGAAGACGGTGCAATGCACAGACACCACACCCATTCCCAGTTGTAGTCAAGTAGCCCACAGGTGCAGTAAGCAAATGGCAGTCAAATGTGTGACCACAGACAACGCACATCACTAAGTGAAGCACAGGTTTATTACACAGTAGCAACATGCCGTAACCACTACAGATGCAAGGTAACCCCACCTGGTAGCGGGCACACAGTCAACAACTGTAGACAGAAGGAAGTCCATGGGTGTGGCGCACATCACCTGTAGGGACACAACAGCTACCAGCCTGGATGTGCAATCACGTCGTCGGTGGACACAGTTGACCAAACGAATCTGAAAGTACCCTGTGAAGGACAGAAATGACACACAGTCAAAAGCAATGCAGTACAGGACAGAACAGCAAAACTCATGCACAATACATGTTACAAGATACCCACCCAGAACCAAGTTAGCATGTCAACACTGTTGGGGAGTACAGCCCACCTGTCACCACACATCGCAACACACATCCTGTCAAGTAGCCCATGGACACACTCCAACAGCACCAGAGCACCACCCACACATCATGCCAACTCACATCATTCACATGACACCTCAGGATACTCACATTCAGCTAAAGAAGTTGGTGATGAGCTGTGTGCGGACATCACCATCACCATCATCATCATCATCGTCACTGGCATCGTGGTCCAGGCCAGGATCCTCCACAGGTGGCGGATGTTGGTCATCGTCATCCTGGATGAGAGGCAACTCCTTCCGCACTGCCAGGTTGTGGAGCATGCAGCAGACGATGATAATCTTGCACACTTTCGCAGGGGCATATGGGAGGGACCCTCCGGTCTTGTCCAGGCAGCGGAAGCGGCTCTTCAGGAGACCAAAGGTCCGCTCAATCACTCTCCTGGTCCGACCATGTGCCTCATTGTAGCGCATCTGGGCAGGTGTCACAGGGTTCCTGAGGGGTGTCAGCAACCACGGCATGTTGGGGTATCCCGAGTCACCTACGGACAGACAAGTGCACATCAGCTGACTTGGAAAAGTGGGCGGAATACTACAGATCAGATCACACACAATGGCACAAAGTCAGTACACACCGACAAGCCAGGCACGCTGGTTCTGCATCTGTGCCATCAACCTGGGGATGCGACTACTCCTCATCACAAAGGCATCGTGTGCTGAACCAGGGAAACGGGCACACACGTGTGTGATGGTCATGTCTGCAAGACACACCACCAGTGCATTGACCGAGTGGTAGTGCTTGCGGTTCCTGTAGGCCTGCTCCTGGGCCTGTGGTGGTACCAAAGCCACATGTGTCCCATCAATGGAGCCAATTACATGCGGCATCCTCCCCAGGGCATAAAAGTCACTCTTCACGTCAGTGAGTCGTCGCAGTCTAGGGAAATAGATGTACCGGTTCAGGAAGAGCAACATTGCCGCCAAAACATCGCGGAGCACACGGCTGAACATGGTCTGTGACATCCCACCAGCAGACGCCACAGTATGTTGGAAGGTACCGGTGGCAAAGAAGTGTAGGGCTGCCATCACCTTCACCTTGGGGGTCAGCGCTGTAGGATACGGCCGGCCAGGCTGCAAATGTGGGGACAACTGCACTGCAAAATCCTCAATCAGCTGCCTGGTGAAGCGGTACCGTCGGATGCTGTCCCGTTCCACCATCGTTGCCAGGTCTGGGAATGGCCGATGGACAGCAGGAGCCCTGCAGTGCAGAGGAGAAGTAAGCAAGATCGTCAGTCACCCCACATATGCGGCATTGAACACACTCAAGATCCCAACATACATCATCATGAGGCACAACTACATGAAGTGTGCAGTACCGGAACGACATTTATGGTACATACATGGCCAACATCTGTCAACACGGTCCTACAGGTGGCATCAATTTGTCCCAGGTTGGCCCATTGGATATCATGATGCTGTGTCACAGTCACCCCCCAGTGACATGTGAGGACAGATGTGCCCCAGGCACCACAGCTCAACGACAGGCACATTCCCAGGGACCCTGTAATGCCACATGGACACTGGCATCACCTGGAGTATCATGTGTACACCACAACAAAACAAACATGACCCCCACAGGTAGTGGCTACACTTGCCATGGCAGGAGAGCCATGGACGTCTGTGACACACACGCACAACATCAGAGTCCATGCACACACAACGTGGATGTGGAGACTGTCTCCCATTGTGCACATGAAATCAGAGACATTGTAAACACTACATGCACAAAGACTGTGGAGGGCCATCACTATTGTGCCACTGGGACACCCTGGCTCAAACATACCGTCCCACATGGGACTCACGGGGTATGTGACATGACATACACAAACACCACTGTGAAATGTGACCATGGCACATGCACAGATATGAACAGTTGCACATCACAGTGGTCACGTACACATAACACCCATGATCCTGTCCCCATGAACACGTGCACAGCCTGGGGGTGGCTGCCCACAGGTGACACCCACAGGACAACATGTACACCAACATACACACAATAGGAAATGCAGCCTTACATGCCTTATGATAAGGTTTGGACAGGCTGTCGTGATGTAGGTGTGCCCCTCACTCCCTGGGAGCTATCTGTGGCTGGCATATGTCCATCTGAGACAGGCATGCTGACATATGCCAGTCACATGTACAGTGATGCGTTGTACTGCAATGGACCGATCGGTGCCTCCGGCCGGCCCATTGCATTCAATGTGTGCGGGTACGCGTTGTACCCCTGTGCGCGTTGTACTGCAATGGACCGATCGGTGCCTCCGGCCGGCCCATTGCATTCAATGTGTGCGGGTACGCGTTGTACCCCTGTGCGCGTTGTACTGCAATGGACCGATCGGTGCCTCCGGCCGGCCCATTGCATTCAATGTGTGCGGGTACGCGTTGTACCCCTGTGCGCGTTGTACTGCAATGGACCGATCGGTGCCTCCGGCCGGCCCATTGCTTTCAATGTGTGCGGGTACGCGTTGTACCCTGTGCGCGTTGTACTGCAATGGACCGATCGGTGCCTCCGGCCGGCCCATTGCTTTCAATGTGTGCGGGTACGCGTTGTACCCCTGTGCGCGTTGTACCTCAATGGACCGATCGGTGCGCACCCATTGACAATGGGCTTGCCTGGCAACGGACGCGTTTTCGAATATTCGAACGAGTCGGTTGCTGGAAAATCAGTTGGTCACCCACAACAATGTTGCAAAATCATGTATGTCATGAAGTTGAAATTTTGAAGGATGCTGTGGGCGTGTTTTGGTGCTGCTATTCCATGGATTGGCCATATTCAGAAGATGCAAACGACTTGGACCTATCACTTTGGACACAAGGGACAGTATCTGCCTCTCCAGCACATATATATTGCTGCATGTTCCCCTGAGAGCCCACTTGCCTGCACTACATGCTCCAGGACGACATCTGCCACTGCACTGCTGCTGTCTCTGCCCCTCTGGACCCTGCAATGGCACGTACTGTGGAGAGAGCCCCAGCCTTCAGCCTTGAAGAGAACCAGGCCCTGCTGGACAGCCTACTTCCACAGTACAGCAAGCTGTATGGGACACCAGGGGAGCAGGTGAGTGTTCTGTGCACTGCCTTTCTGAATGTGCATTTTGTCTGACTAGCAAGGCTGAGAGTCAGCACACCACTGGCTAGCAGGCTCACTGAGTAGTTGTCACCCCCCATAGTGTGTAGTGACTTGCACTGGACAGGTATGGTGCAGTGACAGTGCTTCTGAACAGGGTTTTACTCCCCATGCTATGATACCATGTAGTGACTTCTGGAAAACTGTCCATGGGCAGCCGTGCACTGCCTGGGTACACCATGTGCCCCTGTGATTGCGACATGTATATGCAACTGTGTCATGCACGGATATGTTGCATGTGTAGTAATGTCCTTATCACTTTGTCATCCTGACAGGCTTCTGCCCATCGGAAGCATGAGATCTGGAAGGACATCGTCCGGGCTGTCCGGTCCGTGGGGGTCTACAAGCGCCGGATCCGCAACTGCCAAAAGAGGTGGCAGGACCTTCGGGGCTGGACCCGGAGGATTGCACGGGTCCAGCTGAAGCTGTCGCCTCCTCGCAGGAGGGGCGGAACACGGACCCTGACCCCCCACATGCTCAGGATCCTGGCGGTGGTCTTTCCAGACCTGGATGGGCAGCTGAAGGCCAGAGAGCAGCAAGGAGGGGGTGAGTCAAAGACTGCACTGTGTACTCTGTCTAACATGTTATGTGCCCTCCTCGGGCCAGGTTGAACTGCCACAGTACAGCAGTCATGTTGTCCAGGAGCCATGTCCCTCTATTGTGCACTGCCCACTCCTCATCTGATACCCAGGTGTGGCCCTTACATGCAGGGAATTCTGTCACTTAGGACTGTGTCCTTGCAGTTTGCTTGACTCAAGGTGGGAGACAGCATCTGTTTCCCTGACTCTGTGGTGGGCATCATGGGTGGGTCCATTGCTTACACAATGCCTGTATTCTGACATGTATTCAGCGTGTTACTTTGATCTGTGGTCCAATTGCTGAGCTGATCCACCACATGTGGCTGGGGTACCTGGCACACACCCATGCTGCGGGTGGGAACAATGTTTGGGCCCCAGGAGTATGTATATGACGTGTGTCACACATACTTAGCCAGTTGCCTACAGTCCAGGGCTCATCCCTCATTCATGTGGGGCTGGACAGTCATGCCTACTCCAGGCCATACAATACACTCTGTACTCCCACTCCCGTGTATCAGAGGACACATTGTGCACAGTGATTTGCCCCTCAGGTGTCTGCCTCTGTGTCAGTGTGCTGTGGATTAGTCGCCAGGACTGCTGTGGAGTTTCTTGGTAGGGGCTCAGCATGCCACTGGAGATGTGACCATAGGAGACGATACTTGTGTGACACATAGGTGTCTGATCAGCTGCCCATGCAGACTGGGGCATGTAAATGTGAAGTTCAGGCAGCTGTTCCCCATGCACAGCAGAGTGTGAGGGGCTCAGGTTCAGAGGGTAGTGTCACAGGTCTCCCATATGTCCAATAGGTATGACCTGGACAGATGAGGGTTAAGAGGATGTGTTGTGGGGGATGTACATGTGCACTTGTGCAGCTCCAGGACTTGCATTCCCCATGACCTACTATTGTGACACAGTGCAGAGTGTTGTTGTCTGGTTGCAAAGTCATACATCACTGAGACAGTGATGTATGACTTTGCAGTCATGCCTCCGCCATGGCATGTGTCTACTGATTGGTGATCCTGCAGGGGAGTGACATGTGCTACATGCACACCATAGTGGCGCTGGCTATCAGGACATGGGTGCATCATGGTGTCTGTCGCTGGTATGCATCACATGCATTTCCTATTTGACTCTGGGCATCCCTTACATCCGTAAACCTGTACTGACTCAGTGGCAAGAGCTGTGATGTGTCCACACCGTGTCCTCTGCACTGTCCAACTACTGTGTACTTGGTGCATGTGTCAACACTGGGGTGTTGCAATCCAACAGACACCAGACAGATGGGTGCAAGGCCATGTGGGATGTGAGTGCCATGCTTGGCATCAGACTGACAATTGACTTCTCCTGTTCAATTAGTGCACTTTTAGCAATGCACAACTAATGATGCCAGGGCTTGCTCTGTGATGTGCTGTGCTCACAGTGGTGTGTGCGTTATGTGCAGGTGACTGATGTCTGTCTGTTTCCCCATTGTTTGCAGATACATCCACGGCCACGGAAGGGGACAGCTCCACGGACCAGGAGGAGCCGGAGAGCCAGACTGGGTCAGCAGCCGAGGAGTGGTCGGAGGGACCCAGTGGCACGGAGGGCGAGGGGAGCCACACCGAGGAGTCCTCAGCAGCATCCACCTCAGCTGAGGACCAGAGCAACTCGGAGGATGACTCCCTTGTGGAGGCGGGTGTCAGCAGCCACCACACCCCAGCTAGTGTTGCTGTCCCCGCCACCACCAGCACCACCACCGCCCTCCCATCGGCTCCCATTCCCCAGGTCCGTGGAGGCTCCCATGTCCGGGAGCGTGTCTCCTTTGGGCCAGGCACCGCACCCCTGCCCCTGTGTCCCCTGCTGCCCTGAGTGAGGAGTCTGTGTACCTCCTTCGCCAGCTCCATGTAGGGCAGACAGCCATGCTGAGTGTCCTCCATGCGCACACCGCGCTGTTGACTCAGCTGGTGTCGTTCATGGAGGGCATCTCATCGGGCATGTCTGACCTACAGAGGGGCAATAGGTCCATGGACTCCTCCCTGACGGCAGCAGTGTCCCTCCTCAAACGGTCCCTCACCCCTCCTGCCTCTGCTCCATCCACACTCCCCAGCACCTTACCCATCCCAGGCACACACACACTGGCACACACCAGCACACACACATCCAGCACACTGACACACACGCCAATGACAAAACGCACACGCACGCACATTCAGGGGACTGAAGCCAGACTCACAGGGGATGGGGCCCTGGCACACACACACGCATCCACATGCACTGCGCAGTCCTCAGTTCCCTCTCCCTCCAAAGCACCCTCCCTTGCCTCACCTGCAACCCCAAAGTCACAGCAGCTCTTCCTCTGTGACCTCGGCCTCTTCCCCACCGATGAAGCTGCTCCAGCATCCCGGGGAAGAGGAAGCCCACCCACACGGAGCAGAGTGCCCCTCGCCCCCGGACACCCTCCCCCAGGCGCAGACGGACTGAGGCCCCCACCCGCAAGTCCCCCGGAGTGCTAAGAGCAAGACCCCGCCACCGCCCTGCAGCTCAGGCACAAGGTCTCCGTCCTCCATCCCTCAGGCCCCCACTGCACAGGTGCCCCCACCACACCCTGCCCCAGGTTCCCCCACCCACAGATATACCATCCCCAAGATGCTCCGGCCTTCTCCCCCTGCCACTTGCTCTCCCAGCACCACACCCCCGCTGCGCTTGTCTGTGCCACTGATGTGGTGAGGGTGTCCCCCCTCTGTCCAACCCACCTTGCCTGTTCCCCATTCTCCTCCCCTGGAGGTAGGCACTGCAGTGGAGTCCACTACCGCCCTGTCTGACTTGGGCACTGCAGTGGCGGACCTGTCCACCCCATCTGCAGGGTCCACTGCAGTTGTGCCGGCACCCACGACATCTGTGTCATGCCCCCAGTTGTGCCGGCACACACCATGTCAGACACCTCCACTGCAGTTGTCAGTGGCTCTCCAGCACCCACCACCCCTTCCCTGACTCCCCTGGTGAGCCCTGATCCTGTCCCTGCGGTGCCTGGCCTGCCCCCCGGTTGCCCCTCCTAGTGGATTGTCCCTGGTATTGTGCAGGCATGCGTAGGGTGACATCTGCCAGTGTCACCCTGTTTGAACTTTGACAATGGACTGGCCATTGGCCTTTGCTCTTTTTTCAGGACTTCGTTTGGCCTCAACACATATGCTGAATAAAGCAACTTTCTTTTCTCTAGTGCTCATGCTTCAGATGTACATGTTGTTGGTGCAGCTAACCATGCCCTTGCTGCAGTGATGGTGATATCTGGTCTCATGATTATGAAGTGTTACTGTGCAGGAACCCATGTGGTCCAGGGGGAATGTGTCCTATCATGTGGTGTATCCATGTCATCAATAGCAGCATCTGAGGGTGTCATGTGTTCAGTATTTGGCAATGGGTTTCCTACTTACATTGGCAATTTCATATCTGTGGCTTCCACCCCTGCACATCTGTTGTGCCTGCCATCGTTGCATTTGTCTACTTCCCTGACCGTGTTGCCATCTCCAGTGGACATGCAGGTTTGGGCATCAATGGGGAGGGACTCATCCGTGTAGTCAGTGCAACATTGCTATACAAGTGTGTTGGATCTGTGCTGATGATTCCGTTGGCACATCCATGACCAGGCTGATGTGATGGGAGCCCTCATTTGGTGCTAATTGTTGATTGTGTGACCAAGTGCTCAGCTGACATGATGGGGCCCTACTGAGGCAACATATGGCACAGCTTTCCTCACACAGGAGTGGAGTCCCCTCATGGCAGTGTGTACACGTGTGACATTGCCTGCGCCCAAGGTGTGTGTTGTATGTGCATGTCTGTGTGTTCACTTCCATTCATCTGCGCATGCTGTGATCCCTAGTGTTGTACCTGTTTGTGATGCTTGCTGACTTGAGCTATGTTCCCCCAAAGTCTTCTCCCTGTGTTCTCTGTGATGTGGGTGCATGGCACATTACTGGTCATCAGGGTGTCACCCATAGGTGTGTTTGCTGTCAGGGCAGAGTTTGTGTGCAGACGCAGATGGGTCACAGTCAGGTTTCCCTTTGGCACTTGTTGTTTGCCCCTGTCATGTGATTTCCAGTTTGTGTTATCTTTCAGTGATTGTGACACGTTGTGTGTGTGACTGCTGGCACTCCTTAGGGTCCGGGCTGCAATGTTGGTTGTTGTCTATGTGTGTTCTTTGTGGGTGACCTTGGCTTCTTCATTGGTGTGTGACTGTGGCTGGGATCCCATTGGTCGGTGTGGTATTGCCGTCATGTCCATGTACAGCGTAGTGTGCAGTGTGTCAGACATTCAGGAGTCTTGTTGAGTGTCCATGTGTGATGTGTTTCTACACCTTGGTTCCCACCCACCACCCTGGAATAGTCATGGGTGCATGTGCAATGTCACCAGTGCATGTGTACTTCACTGCTGCACATTGTTGGAGGTCGAGGGGTGTGGTCTTGAGTGTGTGCAGATGAGAGTTGTTGCCCGGCTAGTCCCCTGCCTCCATGTTGGCCTTGGCTTACTGGCCATGCTGATTGATTTGTGCTTGTGTAGGTGTGATGGTAGTTAGTTGCTCAGGACACCTGACTGTGGTTCACAGTGTGAACGACATTTAGCTTTGTCATCACAGTGGTATTTTTCTTCAGCCCAGGGTCACCACATTGTGGGGGCCCTGGGGGTGGTGCTGTGGTGTGTCTGTGACTTGCTGTGTCAGTTGTTGTTCCTACGTGCCTGTGTGACATGTGTGTTTTGTGCTCCCTCTCACCTGTCAATGCCTGCTTGCCCACATAGGGGATTTGGATCCATGAGTTACCTTAGTGTGGCAGTGTATGCACATCTGTATGATTGGTATTCAGCTCTCCTCATGTGTTGTGTTGTTGCCTGGGGACACTGGCACCCCCACCCCTCACCTGCTGTGTATGATGACAGTGTTGGTCTGCCTGTTTGTGTTTGTGCATCTGCACCACTGCATTGGCATATCTTGGGTGTGCCATTGGCTGTATGTTGTTTGGTGTGTTTCCCCTGCTGTCCCTGGGACTCCTAGGTCATCGGTCAGCACAGTGATCATGGTTTGTGTGTCCCATTGCTGCCATGGTATGGTATCTGTTCACCTCACATCTGCTGTCTCCACAGGGTATCTGCATTTGTGTGCCCATTGGTGCAAATATGTGGTTCTGCATTCTGATGGTCACTTCTGTCATTGTGTCATTGATGACTGTTGACGGTCTCAGCCCCCATGGGTGTTGTTTGTCTGCACATGGCCAAAGGAATGTTTCATTTGCACTGCAGTATTTGGCTCCCCCAATTTATGTTGCAATGGGACACATACACTACTTTGCCACAGATGAGTTTTTGGTTCTGTGACCAGGAATGATCCATGCAGTTTGGCAGTTGCAGCTCTTTCTTTGTCAACAATTACCTTTTGGTCACTGTGATGATGAGGGTGTAGACCCCATTGCCACAATGGTCAAAATGTGCTTCAGCTATGGACCCCACACTTGCCTTTTGGTCACTGTGATGATGGGGGTTTAGACCCCATTGCCACAATGGTCAAAATGTGCTTCAGCTATGGACCCCACACTTGCCTTTTGGTCACTGTGATGATGGGGGTTTAGACCCCATTGCCACAATGGTCAAAATGTGCTTCAGCTATGGACCCCACACTTGCCTTTTGGTCACTGTGATGATGGGGGTTTAGGCCCCATTGCCACAATGGTCATGGGCTGCTTGCATTGTGGGTGCCACACACATATATGTGTGGCACATGTGCTAGGGGGTCACATTGTATGTTCAATGTCATGTTCGGTGTTGTAGGCATTTGACACAGCCTGCTCACACGCTTGTCATGGTGGTGGGGGATGTCTTAATCTTGCATTCCCTAGGTTGTGGTGTGCTTGTTGTGTCATGCATTGTCCATCCTATGAGTGGGGGTGGTAGTAGTGGTAGGCATCCAGCCCCCTGGCTAAGGGTGGTAGTAGTGGTGGCATCCTGCCCCCCTGGGTGAGGGTGGTAGTAGTGGTGGGCATCCTGCCCCCCTGGGTGAGGGTGGTAGTAGTGGTGGGCATCCTGCCCCCCTGGCTAAGGGTGGTGGTAGGCATCCAGCCCCCTGGCTAAGGGTGGTAGTAGTGGTAGGCATCCAGCCCCCCTGGGTGAGGGTGGTAGTAGTGGTGGGCATCCTGCCCCCCTGGGTGAGGGTGGTAGTAGTGGTGGGCATCCTGCCCCCTGGCTAAGGGTGGTGGTAGGCATCCAGCCCCCCTGGCTAAGGGTGGTAGTAGTGGTAGGCATCCAGCCCCCCTGGGTGAGGGTGGTAGTAGTGGTGGGCATCCTGCCCCCTGGGTGAGGGTGGTAGTAGTGGTAGGCATCCTGCCCCCTGGGTGGGGGTGGTGCAGTGGTGGGCATCCTGCCCCCTGGCTAAGGGTGGTAGTAGTGGTGGGCATCCTGCCCCCTGGGTGAGGGTGGTAGTAGTGGTGGGCATCCTGCCCCCCTGGGTGAGGGTGGTAGTAGTGGTGGGCATCCTGCCCCCTGGGTGAGGGTGGTAGTAGTGGTGGGCATCCTGCTCCCCTGGCTAAGGGTGGTAGTAGTGGTGGGCATCCTGCCCCCTGGCTAAGGGTGGTAATAGTGGTGGGCATCCTGCCCCCCTGGGTGAGGGTGGTAGCAGTGGTGGGCATCCTGCCCCCTGGGTGAGGGTGGTAGTAGTGGTGGGCATCCTGCCCCCCTGGGTGAGGGTGGTAGTAGTGGTAGGCATCCTGCCCCCTGTAAGGGTGGTAGTAGTGGTAGGCATCCAGCCCCCTGGCTAAGGGTGGTGGTAGGCATCCAGCCCCCCTGGCTAAGGGTGGTAGTAGTGGTGGGCATCCAGCCCCCTGGCTAAGGGTGGTAGTAGTGGTGGGCATCCTGCCCCCTGGGTGAGGGTGGTAGCAGTGGTGGGCATCCTGCCCCCTGGCTAAGGGTGGTAGTAGTGGTGGGCATCCTGCCCCCTGGGTGAGGGTGGTAGTAGTGGTGGGCATCCTGCCCCCTGTGTAAGGGTGGTAGTAGTGGTAGGCATCCTGCCCCCTGTGTAAGGGTGGTAGTAGTGGTAGGCATCCTGCCCCCTGGGTGAGGGTGGTAGTAGTGGTGGGCATCCTGCCCCCCTGGGTGAGGGTGGTAGTAGTGGTGGGCATCCTGCCCCCTGGGTGAGGGTGGTAGTAGTGGTGGGCATCCTGCCCCCTGGCTAAGGGTGGTAGTAGTGGTGGGCATCCTGCCCCCCTGGGTGAGGGTGGTAGTAGTGGTGGGCATCCTGCCCCCCTGGGTGAGGGTGGTAGTAGTGGTGGGCATCCTGCCCCCCTGGGTGAGGGTGGTAGTAGTGGTAGGCATCCTGCCCCCCTGGGTGGGGTGGTAGTAGTGGTAGGCATCCAGCCCCCTAGCTAAGGGTGGTGATAGGCATCCAGCCCGCCCTGGGTGAGGGTGGTAGTAGTGGTAGGCATCCAGCCCCCTGGCTAAGGGTGGTAGTGGTGGTGGGCATCTGGCACCCCCTGGCTAAGGGTGGTTGTGGTGGTTGGCATCCAGCCCCCTGGGTTGGGGTGGTGGCGCGCATTCAGGCCCCTGTGTGCATATGTGGCATTGGTGATGGGCATCCCGCCCCTATGGTGCTGCTGGTGTAAGTATATTCAGATTCCCAGTGTATGTGTGTGATGTGTCGTGTACGTGTTGTATGTGTTTTGTGGTTGGTGTCTGACTTACCTTCTGCGCCGTACGCGTCCGTGCCTGTTCCGGTAGTAGATGTAGAATATTGGTATGATCGGGACGAAGGGATTCATGGTTGGTTCGTGTCGTTCGTCCTTCTCGTTGCTTCGCGTCGTCCTCGCCGCTTGGCTTCGTCCTCGCCGCTTCGCTTCGTCCTCGCCGCTTCGCGTCGCCCTCGTCTGTGCTGTGTTCGCCTCGTAGCCGTGGATCGTGTTGTGGCGCGATTCGGAGCTTATGTGCGCCTCTCCCGGATGCTTTGACGTGCCGTGCGTAGCGACGGGTTCGGCGCGTACGGAAAGCGCGATCGTACTTGTCCGGCCGGACGGGGCTGCATTTTCCCTTCCGTGCGACTCGATTCGGCGTTTCCGGATTCGCCTCGGTCGGAGAACAGGACCTGGTTTGGGTGAGTACGGCTCGGCCGGGATTTTTGCTGTTGTGCGCATCGTACTTGCTCGTTCGGTGTGCTGTACGGATCGGTCGGGAAACTGGCTTTCGCATGGCTTTTTTCCCGACCGAATAGTATTGGGTGCGCCTCCGACCGAGATCGGAATCGGCCCCTCAGTAAGGGCCAAAGGCCTGAACCCCTGTACCTTGGAATAGCACACAAAATGTCATCAACACTTTAAAAAAGGCATGTGCATCACCATGCACCTTCTCCAACAACTCACACAAGTAAACAATTTGACCAGTCACCCCATCCACGTAATCAAATTCAAGCAAATTCCTCAGCATTTCACTCCCCATTTCACACTGCAAGCACAGTGAACATATCCCTCCCTTCATGTTGATCACTGCTAGCTCCACATTTATGTATACATCAGTTACAAGCATCATCACCACACATAACCTTAATCTCTTGTTGCAGAAATCAATTATTGTAACCCACCACTGAAGTCCTTCTGAGCAGAAACTGATTCCTTCCCAAGGGCCTCTCTGATGGCTGGATCAGAATCTAGATTTTCTTGTGGCAAGACTCCCAACGGTAGATGTTATGTGGAGTACAACATCCTATGTGAAAAATGCAACAAACAACAAGAGGATAGGTTTCAAACACATGCAAGTATCCCTATGCAAACAAAATGCAAACTCACAGTTTGTGACTATGTCACTGAGGTGCCTGTAAATGTCCACCAGGTAAGGCATTATCCATTTGCTTCAGTGGAAATCTTCAATTGCATGGGGCTGGTGGAGAATCTATTCAATGTAACTAGAAATAATCACAATGCTCCGTTGGGGTGAAGGTTCTGCATTGTGCCAAGAGAAATGTTGATGCCATTGCTTGCAATGAGTATGCCTAGAGTACACTTTCCTCACCTTTATATTTGTATTCATTCATGTGTTGACTTCAGTGTTGCAATTGTTCTGGCAGATTTGTCTGTCCCTAAATGTTTTAGTATAATCGTGGTCAAAAATCCTCCACTGGTTGTATGGGCCTTTGGTAGTCAACTGGAAGCATATGAAAGGAGTTGGCATCAGCAATGCATTTTCATTTCAGTGAAACCAACATGGCATCACAAGAATGACAGAGAGGATGGGGTCCAATCCATGAAGGTTTATTAACAATTTAGGTAAAGTTACAAAGCAATCATTTAGTAAGTCAGTGCATTCAAAAAGCATGTATATCAATATAAATATGCAATCTAAATGTGTTTATTATAAAGAGAAAGATGCAAAATATGATGACGTAGAGGTCACAGAATAAAAAATCAATTGATTCCATAAAGCGGTTTCCTTATTCTATGTAAGGCATCAAGAAAGACAAGGGGAACTTCAAAAGAGGAAGGCGTCAGCATAAGAAGAACCACATCAAGTTTCAGAGGAAATCATGGGTGCATAAGCATGAAGCTCAAAGCCATGGTCAAGGAGAAACAGCAGAGTTCTAGAATGTTTTATGGAACATACAATTCATGTACAGTAGAATGTTCTGGAAGCTTCTTCCCACCAACTCCCTCTGGAAGGTCCAATCAGAAGAGAATGTTCTCTGGGTTGGCAACAGTCCAGTCTGCCTGGTACAGGAGACTGTCTCCCATCCCCACTCAGAGCAACTGTCAAGTTTCAATTAGACTGAATAATGTAACAGTTCTCAACAATAAACCAAAGCCTAGTCTAGCTAAAGAGCGCTCTGTAATAATGCACCTGCAGAGGAGAGAACATTAAGTTTGCAATACAGTTTGTAAAAACTAGTTCAAGTGACTTGGGCCTAGGTAAAAGTCATGTAAATGTGTTTTTTTTTATTGTTTTATTAAATTGTGAAATCTATAGTGGTACAGCTTTCATTGCAGATAGCATCTCACATTGGTTACAATATTACATAAAATGCAGAATTTCGGTAAAAACAACGAACAAAAACACAACATGTGCAGTACACTGCTACGACCCACATTCCAAATCCAGTATCAAGCACTTATCTTGTCTTAACCTAAGCATCACATTTACCCATATTCAACCATTGCACAGAAACCGCACTTACACTATATCCGGGTGCTCTAACAAGTATACTGTCAGTGGCGCCCAGAAGTCTTTTGGTCTAGAGGCCGTAGGCAGTTCCTCCGCATATGTGGCCAACTGTTCTTTACAGTATACAAGTTCTTTTATCCATTTCGCCATTGTAGGGGCCGTTCTACTTCCCCAATGATTTGCCACCAGGCGTTTCGCCAATAGGGTGGTGACAGCCACTATATGCCTATTACATGACTTGAGCTTTTTTACCAGTCCTAGCAAACATATCCCAGGTGTACATTCCACAGTTTCCATTACTATTAATGTTAGTGTCCGAGTTACACTCGTCCAGCAATCATAAATAGATTTTCAAGCCCAGGCCAGGTGCGTGAAGTCTGCCCATCCTCACTGTGAGAAGTTGGCCTGGTATATGCTGTCCACTAATTAAAGTGGGCACCTTGCACCAGTCCAAACGACCCTTATGATGTATGAGGTCAAAGATAACCTTTAGAAAGCTATCCTAGTGGTATCTGTGGAGGAATGTAAAGCAGCTTGTTTTACCAGAATATCACCTCCTGAATGACTAAATGAAGGAGAACCACGCCGTAGTTATATTAAAATATGTATTTATTAATATAACACTCTCTAGTATCCTCTACATGAGGATAGAACACAAAGCACACAATACGAGATCAATAGAACAGTTGTAAGTAGCACAATACACAGTGGGCTCCAGGGGGAGACCAAACCATATACTAAAATAGTGGTATAACAGTCACGACTGAGATCAAGACAAGGTCTGGAGCACGTACAATCGCTGGGACCCCAAGGAACCACCCAAGGTGAGTAGACAGGGACCCCACGGAGGCCGGGTGCAGTGTGGGAACTCGACCGCGGGCTCCGTACAATTCTATGGGGAAGTCGCAGTTACACTTATAGAGTTAAGGACCCTTCTAGGAGGACTTCGAGCAAACCTGTTGGAACTTAAGAGATTGAAGAGCCACCCCACCCGTGGATACCGAAGTACCAGAGTTACCTATCCCAGAGGAGCCGGGTGCATAGGTCTGAAGTGGCGTCGGAAACTGCTGTCGTTCTCAATGGAGAGCTGCAAAGAAGTACTGCTGCCGTGAAGGTGAAATGGGTCCGGTGGAATCCAAGCCTGGATTCGAGGAAGATGGAACCTGAAAGCAGAGGGGACAGAGTCTGGGTCACTTCAGAGTAACCAGGGGCTCAGTAGACGAATGCCCACCAATGTCGGGTGCTTCAGGTGCGAAGAAGGGATGCTTGACTCTGCATCCACCGGGACCAGGAGATGTCGAGGATGACCAGGAGCTGGAGGTGAGCTGTCCCACGAAGGATGTCGAGTGCTGAGGGGTCGGTGTCCAGCTGGACGACCAACAAGCCTTGGCAAAAGCAACCCACGCAGGAAGGTCAAGCAAGTTACGGGGTGGACCAGCAAGGTCCATGGGACTCACCAAGCAATGGGGAGTCAGGGCACATCTGGAGCAACCAAGAAAGCCCAACAGAAATCAAGATGAACCTCAGGAGGACCCACAAGACGAATGACCAGGAGTCGCGAGGGGACCTCGAGCAAGATTGCAGAGTACCAGCCCACGGAGCACTCGGTGCGAGGAGGCCGGAGTTCTTTGGTGCAAATACTGCTCAGGATCAGGACTACATGGAGTCCAATGCACAAGCTCAGGAATCGCCAACAAGCATGCACTTGCAACTGGACGCGGTGCACAGGGGTTCGGGTCACGCACTCCCCACGAGGGATAGTGGCCTCAAACTTGGTGAGAGGGTAGATCAACCTTAGGGACCTTCGGAAACCCACCTCCTGTGTTGCTGAAATCTTCGGAGTCCGGAGAAGCTCAGGAGCAGCAGACTGGTCAGTTGCACTTAGGTGCCTGCGAAGCAGGGGAGTGACTCCTTCACTCCAAGGTAGATTCTTCAGTTGTCTTTAGTGCACCACAGGTCCTACACGGAGCCTGTATGGAGCACGGGCACAAACCAAGCTTCGGACGGAAAGGGGGACGAAGTCGAGCCCAGTCGAGGTCCAGCGAAGTCCAGAGTGTCCAGATAGTCGAAGGTCAGTGGTTTCTTCTTGTTGAATCTTGTCCACGTAAAATCTGACATCTTACAGCTAGGTAAGCCGTTTTGTACACACGGGAGAGGGTTGGACAGATTCAGTGGACCCTCCTTAGGGGAGGGCCAGGACAGAGGGGTGGTTACATCCATGTCCTTTGTCCAGTTTCGCACCAGAGCAGGAGCCAATGGCTCCCAGAACTGGTTTGAGCTGGACTATGCACAGGGACACCAAATGTGCCCCAGGTGCAGACTTTCAGGCACTCTCAGAGTGCACCCGCCCAGCCCCAATACACTAAACCCTGTCTGGGAGGTGGTCACACCTCCTTGTGACAGGATGCCTATTGTGCTGCCTTCCTCTGCTCGAGCTTGGCTCAGCAGCAGGAGGGCAGAAATGTGTCTCTGGTCGGCAGCATCCATTTTGTGCTGTCCGGGCCGAGAAGGCTGGCACCGGTTAGACCAGTGACCCCATGAAGAAGCTCGCTTCTGAAGGGTGGAATCATACCTCCCACACCAGTTACTGGTGTGGAGGTATGATTCCAAAGTGTTTGATACCAAACACGATATGTTTCTATGCAGCCGTTTTCGAGATAGCATTTACCGCGAGGTTATAATGTACCTCTACTTATATTTCCGGCTGAGTCACAGACAACCCGGGAGAATGGTCTCCGAAGGCTGCAGAGGGGCTCTGCTCATGCAGGGGCACCCTCTCACTAAAAACCCAGCACCCTGCCTTCAGGATTGATAAGGCCTACTATAAGGGTGACTTATAAGTTTTAAGTGTAGTGACCTATAGATATAGTGAACCTATATCTAAAGTAAGTGGTGCAAGCACCATCTTACTATGGGAAACGGAACACCTGGGCACGGTGGATTTCTAATGAAGCAGGCACATCAATTCCAGACATTCAAATTGATAACATTACTATAAAAACAGCTTATAACGTCGTGATGTATTTGCTTGATTTATTTTTTCAATATTTTTTATATATATTGTCTTTTTTTTTAAATTACAAAAATATATGTCTCAATATAAACAGTTTTTTTCTAAAAATACAGAGTATACTTTTCTTCTTTCAATAAATACACATTTTTTATACTCTTCAATCAATTATCAAGAAATCACAATTGTCATATTTTTCAATTCATTATTACAGTCGAAAACGTTTCAACGATATCTATAATCAGTTAATCAATATTTGCAACCAATGATCAAATTACTGATGTACAGAGACTGCAGGCTTGTTGACAAACTACGCGCGTTTCGGCATAGGCCTTCGTCAGGACTCCGTCACAGTGGTTACTACTGAGTGTTTACTGATGTGAGACAACACAATCAGTCTTAGGCAGATAAAATTTCCACTACTGCCGTGTATATGCTTTCAGATATTAATTTCCTCACAGGTGTAGATGGCTCTCTATATATTCTCTCCTGTGTCGACCTTGTTTTGAGGATGCTGTCAAGGAGTCGAAAGCTAATCTTCCAGAATGAAGTTAAAAATACCGGGTACTTAATGTGCGTTTATCAGGATGGGTTACAACAATCCTTTGATGTACGAATTTATGCCTCTTAAAATATGTCACTTTGCTGTTGTATGCAGTTAGTTCGGAAGGTGTATAAATCTGGAGATCACACTCAATCTATTTACGCTCCTCGGTAATCGATAGTGTCGATAGTGTTGATCTCTGTTTGTAACCTTCTGATAACGCCAAAGCGTTATCAGAGAGGTTACAAACAGAGATTGACACTATCGATTACAGAGGAGCGTAAATAGATTGAGTGTGATCTCCAGATGTGTTCAATTGAAAAAACTGCATATGTCAACACTGCACATTCGCCGTAAGTCCACGTATCAGAACAACTGCTATGGTCGGTTAATAAAGAAGTTGCAAATCAACGACAACATAATTGTACGCCAGTCTGAAAAAGGTGGCAACGTGGTACTTTGGCCACGTGAACTATACCTAGAGGAAGCGTTTAGCCACCTTAATGACCGTAACTGTTAAAGACGAAGTGACATGAGAACTGTAGAATTGGCATGGAGTGATTTCTATGTAAAGCTAGTGGCGTGGAAAGGTGCTGGATTATTAAGTGGGGATGAATTCAAATCTCTTAAAAATGACCACCCGGCCATCCCGGTCATTTACTTCATCCCTAAAATACATAAAGACTCTGAAAAACCACCCGGAAGGCCGATAATCTCAGCACGCAATAGCATCATGGAGAACACGTCACGATACGTCGACTACTTTTTACAAGAGCATGTCAAACAACTACCCTCCTACCTACAGGATACCAGTGACTTTCTGAGGAAGATTAGTGATGTAGTGTGGCGGCAAGACTATATATTAATCACCTTAGACGTCACTTCGCTGTATGCTGGTATACCAGCATACATCATCGGGATGGTATCAAAGCTGTAGATCTTTCTTAAGTATAAAACCAATGTGCATGTCGAACCATAACAAAATGTTATTGAACATGATTTCAACTTGTTTGAACAATAACTTTTTTTTGTTTCAGAATCAAGTTTTTCAGCAGATAATAGGGGTAGCTATGGGGGCCTGCTTCTCCCCAAGCTACGCCTGTCTCCATATGGGACTGTGGGAGGAGCAGGTCCTCAACACTACATTTGCTGAAGCGTTAGCCGAACATGTAATACTATGGTATCGTTACATTGATGATTTATTTCTCATCTGGAAAAGTAATGAAAAAGATGCTCTCATGTTCATTGAACAGATTAACAACAATGATTTGAATCTGCGATTCACAGCGAATCTAAGTAAGAAAGCAGTTTATTTTCTGGACGTAGAAGTGTACATTGATCAGGGGAAATTGGAGACTAAATAACACCGTAAGCCAACTGCAGGCAACACAGTGCTCCACGCTACCAGTCACCATCCTGAGCACTTGATCCGCAGCATTCCCTATAGGGAAATGCTGCGAATCAAACGCATCTGTAGCGTGGATGATGACTGTGTCAAAGCCCAAAATGATTGTAAGAGCAGGTTCCTGGCAAGGGGCTACTCAGGAGTCATGATTGACAAAGCTATCAGAAAAACTGAATCAATATCTAGATTAATGGCCTTGACCGCTAGAAAATCAGGGGAGCTACATACCACGTTGTCTCCCAATGCAGAACCGCCTAGATTAATTTTGACCTATAATCGTCAACACCGTGCCCTGCGCAAAATATTCAACAAAAATTGGGTTGTAGTACGCAATGACCCGGTAATAGGCAGAACTCTTGCTGATTCTCCTAGCATAGCGTTCAGAAAAGCACGCTCTATGAGTGACATGCTGGTTAAGAGCAGTCCAGAGGTCGTTACCTCTAAATCATGGCTACAAACAGTGAAGGGATTTGAAAGATGCCCCACGTGCAAAGCATGCAAATATGGCAAAAGTAGAACATCTTACAGTAGTCCTTTTCATGATGTTCCCATCACCATATCAAAGAGGCTCACCTGCAAAACTGAGTTTGCATTTATATGTCCTGGACTGTTCATGTGGCCTGCAATATGTGGGTAGTACCAAGTTGCAGGTCCACAAGAGGATACTCCAGCACATGAGGGCAATCAATAACAACAACGCATCATACCCAGTTGCCAGACATTTCAAGGAGGTCCATGGCAATTGCCTGGATCACCTAAGCTACTTTGTGGTGGATATGATTCCACCACTCAGACGCGGTGGCAATCTTGAGGCTCTTCTTAGAAAATTGGAAACTAGGTACATCCTGGAGTTGGATACCAAGGTGCCCAATGGTCTCAACTCCAGTGATGACCTATATACATGTTTATGATGCTTCCAATCACCCTTGTAATTATATTGATGCCCTTGTAACATTTCGCACTCTGCCTTTAACGTCAATATTTTATATATTTTTTTAACACTTTTTTTATATTTTTGGGA
The DNA here is from genome assembly GCA_963921515.1 of Calotriton arnoldi. Lineage (NCBI taxonomy): Eukaryota > Metazoa > Chordata > Amphibia > Caudata > Salamandridae > Calotriton > Calotriton arnoldi. The sequence goes on along the minus strand of CAWUFW010004273.1, from coordinate 478,156 downwards.
GCACTACTATATGCACTTGCACTTTGTCTTAACTAACATTGAGACGTAGCTGCAGCTCACTAGGGCTATATCTCTTAGTTCTGAATGCAGTAACAGTTAAACCTAGAGACCAATTCAGCATTTATGCTGGTAGCAGCATCCAATAGGTGGGGTAATCCCAGCTAGCTAGGTTAGCCTCTAACAATCAAAGATTGCCGGTAGCATGCAGCTATTAGAAATGTATTTTCTCCTGCACGATCTACCCATTTGCACCATGAACAATTTTAATTATTTATGAAGTAATAAATGTTTGAAGTTTTATCGTGTTTTAAAATTTTAGGCTAGCATATTGCTTGCAGGATATCTCCTTTACTATTGTACCCACTTGGGATACATGAATTAGTATTTGCACTATTGGATGTTACAACTTACTCGAGCCCCCCCACACGCCCTGGGGACCGCCACCTCCCTGGGGCACTAATATTCAAATGCGGGGGTCCGTAACGGACCCCCGAGCCCTGGGGACCACCACCTCCCCGGGGCTGTGCAATAGGTGGAAGGGGGGCCACGTGGCCCCCCTCCTGGTGCCCTTTATGGCCCTGGGGACCGCCACCCCCCAGGGCTGGCTCCTGCAGTGTCCCAGGGTGCCAGCCCCGGGACACTGCTGTTTGCTATTCCAGGACGGGAGCCTCGCGGCTCCCGTCCTGCCATAGCAAACTTGCTTTGGATTTTGGAAGAGAGAGCAGGAAACCTGCTCTCTCTTCCAAAATCTAAGCAGATTGCTTTTCACACGGGGAGCTGCATGTTAGCAGCTCCCCATGTGGAAAGCAATGGCGGCTCCTGCAGGACGCGGGAGCCGGCGGGACCGTGGGGGCATTGGGGCTCCCCCCCACGGTCCCCAATGGATAGGGCCTGCCCCGGGGGATGGGGTCCCAGGGGCAAGGAGTGGCCCAGGAGGGGGGCCACGCGGCCCCCCTCCCCAATAATAATAGAATTTTTTTTTTTTTAAATCACGCAAAGGCCGGCCCCGGGGGATGGGGTCCCCGGGGCCATAAATGGCATGAGGAGGGGGGCCACGCAGCCCCCCTCCATAAACAAAAAATAATATTTGGCCATGCCCTGGGGGATGGGGTCCCCCGGGGCCGGAATTGGCCACGAGAGGGGGGCCCACGCGGCCCCCTTCCCGTTCATTTTTTATTTTATTTTTTTAAAAGGGGTCAGGCCCTGGGGGATGGGGTCCACAGGGCCCAAAAAAAGGGAAAAGAAGGGGGGCCACACAGCCCCCTTCTAAAAAACAAAGAAAAATACAACAGACACGATCGTGCCAGAGGCCCCGCCCCCTCCCAGCAGCACTCTGCAAACGCGCCCTGTGGCGCGTTTTAAGTTGGGGAATTAATTCCCTTCAATACTGGGGGTCCCAGGGGCCAACTAGCCCACCAGGTTCCTCCAGTAAGCGCCACAGGGCTGCGTTGCAGAGAGTGGTCCAGGCCACGCCCCTTTACACCTCTCTGCAACGCAGCTCTGTGGCGCTTACTGGAGGTACCTGGTGGGCTAGTTGGACCCCAGGGACCCTCCGGATTCAAGGGGACTTTATCCCCAACTTAAAACACGCCACGGGGCGCGTTTGCACAGTGGTGAAGGGAGGGGGCGGGCCTGAGGTGACATGTGTGTAAACACGCCCTGTAGCGCTGCTTTAAGTTGGGAATTAAGTCCCTTCAATCCTGAGGGCCCCTGGGGTCAACTAGCCCACCAGGTATCTCCAGTAAGCGCCACAGGCCTGCGTTGCAGAGAGGTGGTCCAGGCCACGCCCCTTTTACACCTCTCTGCAACGCAGCTCTGTGGCGCTTACTGGAGGTACCTCGTGGGCTAGTTGGACCCCAGGGACCCTCAGGATTCAAGGGGACTTTATCCCCCAACTTAAAACGCGCCACGGGGCGCGTTCGCACAGTGGTGAAGGGAGGTGGCGGGCCTGAGGTGACATGTGTGGAAACACGCCCTGTGGCGCGTTTTAAGTTGGGGAATTAATACGCCTTCAATCCTGAGGGCCCCTGGTGGCCAACTAGGCCACCAGGTACCTCCAGTAAGCGCCACAGGCCTGCGTTGCAGAGAGGTGGTCCAGGCCACGCCCCTTTTTACACCTCTCTGCAACGCAGCTCTGTGGCGCTTACTGGAGGTACCTAGTGGGCTAGTTGGACCCCAGGGACCCTCAGGATTCAAGGGGACTTAATCTCCCAACTTAAAACGGCCACAGGGCGTGTTTGCACACATGTCACCTCAGGCCCCCCCTCCCTTCACCACTGTGCAAACGCGCCCCGTGCCCCGTTTTAAGAGGTAGTTTTAATCCCCCTGCCCTATTATGTACTAAGGCCTTACAGAGGAGGTCATGCTAATCACAGGGGTACCCCAACGCATAGTGTTCCCTAGTGTATGTAGGTGTTTTCACTGTATTCTAAGTGTCTTTTAGCATAGCACTGGCTCTAGGCCTAGTTACTCAGAGTCAGTTACCACCAGTACCCGTCTGAAAAGTTGTGGGCACAGGATGATTTTGCAACAAGGCCTCTTTCTGCTCCTCTGTTGGTTCTTTCTGCACATGTCTTGCTTCTTCCTGCTCTTTTCTTCGTCTTTGTGGACTTCTGTTGCTTCTTTCTGCATTTCTTTTGCTTCTTTCTGTGCGTTTTTTCTTCTTTCTTCACATGTCCTACCTCTGTAGGCATAGTTAGAAACTAGCATTTAAAAAACCTTTGAAATTGACTTAAAAAACCATAGGTTTCAAGCACGTTTTAGTTAGAAATTAGCATTTAAAAAACCTTTGAAATTCATTGAAAAAACCATAGGTTTCAGGCACGTTATAGTTAGAAATTAGCATTTAAAAACCTTAGAAATTCACTGAAAAAACCATAGGTTTCAGGGGCGTTATAGTTCGTTGGACATTTCACTCGTACAAAACCATAGAAATTCCCCGTTATAGTTAGTTCAGCTAACTATAACTCGCGTCCCGCAATGTCTATGGTTTTGAGAATGGCAGTCTGTAATTTAGAGTGGGTGTATCAAAAGTTATATTAGGGTGTGAGAAGATGCATCAAATTATCACATGGATGATGTCATCATGATGTCATCAGTGATGTCATTTGAGATGTCATCAGTGATGTCATCAGTGATGTCACTGACCATGTCATGAGTGATGTAATATGTGACGTCATCAGCAGTGCATTGCGGGCGCGAGTTATAGTTAGCTGAACTAACTATAACGGGGAATTTCTATGGTTTTGTACGAGTGAAATGTCCAACGAACTATAACGCCCCTGAAACCTATGGTTTTTTCAGTGAATATATATATATATATATATATATATTGCACAACAAGTCCCCGTGTACACGAATAAATGTACTCTCAAGGCACAAACTGATATAAGTCTCAGGAAAGATTTACTCTGCTTCTCCACATAAAGAAAGAATAAATCTTTCCTGAGACTTATATCATTATGTGCCTTGAGAGTAAGTTTATCCGTGTACACGAGTACTTGTTGTGCAATTTTCCTGCCGGTTGCACTGCCGGTGCATGTACCACCTCTCTTGGGTCCTTGGTCGGGTTAGGAGCGCTTTTTTGTGGATATACATATATATATATTATCTACTGGCGGTCGCCAGTAGATAGTTATAGTTAGGACCTATTTTCCATAGGAAATCCGCAACATTCTATTTGAAATAACGTTGGCGCCGGTTGACGAATCTTTGCGAAAGTTTTCAACTTGTTGGGGCTCTCCGGTCTGCTCCTATCCTGAAAGTCTCGGGGTGATTCGTCAGCGGGGGCCGAGAAAAAAGGGGGGTCCCAAAACGCGTTTTCCCCATTCATTTTTCCATAGGAACCTTTAGTCGCAGCTACAGCTCGAACTGCTGAACGGAATTACACCAAATTTGGCAAAGAGGTAGCCCTTGGTTCAGTGCCGTGCCTTTTGCTTAAATGGTGTAAATCCGTTCAGTAGTTTCTGAGAAAATCACAAATAAAATCACATATATATCTATGGCCGAGTAGGGTCCGCATACCCTCCCGATCACGAGCTGCATGCTAATTGGCTGTCAACACTCCAAATCAGGAAGTGTTGGCAGCCATTTTGTCCCTCGGTAGAACCGAGGGACAGAAACAAGTGCGCAAAGCGCAAAAAGGGGGCAGGGTAGAAACACCCTGACCCCCTAGGTCTGCTCAGGGGGTCCCACAAGGACCCCCTGGGCAGAAAAAAGCATTTTTTAAGAAAAATAAATTGGCGGGATGCGCTTAGGGTGCGCGAATCCCGCCGAGAAAAAAAATGAAGCGCGGTCTCCCGCGCTTCGATAGCTATTTTGCCCCCGGGTGGGCCAAGTCCCGGGGGCATGCGGGGGTGGGTTTATATTTAATTCTGGGGGCCTTGAAGGCCCCTAAGCCCCGGGACCGCCACCCCCGGGGCTTCTTTTTATTTTTAACAAAAATTACCTGTGTGGGGGGCTCGAGCCCCCTCACATGCCCCGGGGACCACCACCTCCCCGGGGCACTAAAAATGTCAATATGGGGGTCCAATACGGACCCCCACAGCCCCGGGGACCACCACCTCCCGGGGCTTTGTCGATGGAGGGAGGGGGCCGCGCGGCCCCCTCCTGGAGCCTGTAATGGCCCTGGGGACCACCACCCCCAGGGCCGGCTCCTGCAGTGTCCCGGGGTGCCTACCCCCGGGCCACTGTAGTTTGCTATGACAGGACGGGAGCCTTGCGGCTCCCGTCCTGTCATAGCAAACTGCTTTGGATATTGGAAGCGAGAGCAGGAAACCTGCTCTCGCTTCCAATATCCAAAGCAAATAGCTTTCACATGGGGAGCTGCATGTTAGCAGCTCCCCATGTGGAAAGCACTGCCGGCTCCCGCAGGAGGCGGGGAGCCGGCAGGGTCCGTGGGGAGTTGGGGTCCCCCACGGACCCCAAAGGATAGGGCCAGCCCCGGGGATGGGGTCCCCGGGGCAAGTAGTGGCCCGGGAGGGAGCCACATGGCCCCCTCCCCAAAAATAATTTTTAAAAATTAAAAATAAAGGCCTGCCCCGGGGGATGGGGTCCCCGGGGCAAAAGGAGGCCTGAGGAGGGGGCCACGCAGCCCCCTCCATAAAAATGTATTTAAAAGTGTGGCCATGCCATGGTGGATGGGGTCCCCGGGGCCGGATTCGGCCACGGGAGGGGGGCCACGCGGCCCCCTTCCCGTTTAATTAAAAAAAAAAAAAAAAAAGGGGTAAGGCCCTGGGGGATGGGGTCCCTAGGGCCCAAAAATAGGAAAAAGGAAGGGGGGCCACACAGCCCCCCTTCGGGAAAAAAACCAAAAAATGATAAGGGCCGCAGGCCCAGCCCCCTTCCTTTACCACTCTGCAAACGCGCCCCCTGGCGCGTTTGCAGATGGGGAACGAATTCCCCTTAAATACTGGGGGTCCCTGGGGACTACCTAGCCCACCAGGAACCTCCAGTATGTGCCAGGGGCTGCGTTGCAGAGAGGTGTACAGAGGCCACGCCCCTTTTACACCTCTCTGCAACGCAGCTCTGTGGCGCTTTTGGAGGTACATGGTGGGCTACTTGGACTCCAGGGACCCTCAGGATTCAAGGGGACTTAATCCCCCAACTTAAAATGCGCCACGGGGCGCGTTTGCACAGTGGTGAAGGGAGGGGCGGGCTTCAGGTGACATGTGTGCAAACAGGCCCCGTGGCGTGTTTTAAGATGGGGAATTAAATCCTCTTCAATCCTGAGGGTCCCTGGGGGCCAACAAGCCCACCAGGTACCTCCAGTAAGTGCCACGGAGCTGCGTTGCAGAGTGTTGTAAAAAGGGGCGTGGCCTCTGAACACCTCTCTGCAATGCAGCTCTCTGGCGCATACTGGAGGTACCTGGTGGGCTAGTTGGCCCCTAGGGACCCTCAGGATTAAGGAGGAATTAATTCTCCAACTTAAAACGCGCCACAGGGCGTGTTTGCAGACATGTATCCTCAGGCCCCACCCCCTTTATTCACCATTGTGCAAATGTTCCTCTAAAATCAGCCGAACTACGAATTCCGATTTACTCACCTGTTATCAGGAGAGACCTCAGTGCTGCATCTTTGAACCCAGTACTGATCCTGAAAAGTAATTTTAACTGTACTTACCAGTAACTTGAATTTCCTTCCATAGGATATCATTGCCTGCTTTTTGCTGAAAAAGTTTCTAAGTGTCGATTTTTGAAACTTACAAATATTCCTCAAAAATCAGCAGAACTACGAATTCCGATTTACTCACCTGTTATCAGGAGAGACCTCAGTGCTGCATCTTTGCACCCAGTACCGATCCTGAAAAGTAATTCTAACCGTACTTACCAGTAACTTGAATTTCCTTCCGTAGGCTAACATTGACTGGTTTCACTTGGAAATTCTTCTAAGTGTGGAGTTTTGGAACTTTATAATATTCCTCTAAAATCAGCCGAACTACGAATTCTGATTTACTCACCTGTTATCAGGAGAGAACCCAGTGCTGCATCTTTTAGCCCAGCACTGACCCTGAAAAGTAATTCTAACCGTACTTACCAGTAACTTGAATTTCCTTCCATAGGAATCCATTGTCTGGTTTTCAGCAGAAAAGTTTCAAAGTGTCGATTTTCACAAACTACAAATATTCCTTAAAAATCGCCTGTGTGACTTAAACGCATTCTTTCAACTGTTTACAGGAGATGCACCAGTGCTGGATCCAGGATCCACCACTGAGTAAGAAAAAGTAACGATAACACTACTTACCTGCTAAGTGAATTTCCTCCCATAGGATAACATTGGTGATTCTATGTGAAAAAGTTTCTGTGTCAACTTTTAAAATACAATAATATTCCTTAAAAATCACTACTGTAACCAAAACGCTTTTACTCAACTGTTTACAGGAGATGTCCCAGGACTGAATCTAGGATCCAGTCCTGTGGTTAGAAAAGTAATCCATAAAGTAACTAATTGCATTTAACTAGAAATTCACATTGAGCTCAATGTTGCATTGTTTTTGAAATTGTGTTGCCCATTGTAACAACTGTAACTACTGTACTTAAAAGTCTATTGCCTATTTGCAAAGTATTTAAACTAAATTAATTCATTCTGAGAAAGTATATTTTGTAATATAATGTATAATGTAATTACAATGTAATTTAAAAAATAAAATATCTAAAAATAAATAGTTTAAAAAAATGTTGTAAATCAGTATCAAAAAAATAAATATAACAATTAATACATTTAAAAATTGTCATTTACAAAACCTTTGAAATTCACTGAAAAAACCATAGGTTTCAGACACGTTATAGTTAGGAATTAGCATTTAAAAACCTTTGAAATTCACTGAAAAACCATAGGTTTCAGACACGTTATAGTTAGGAATTAGCATTTAAAAACCTTTGAAATTCACTGAAAAACCATAGGTTTCAGGCACGTTATAGTTAGAAATTAGCATTTAAAAACCTTAGAAATTCACTGAAAAAACCATAGGTTTTAGGGACAGTTATAGTTAGTTGGACATTGCACTCGTCCAAAACCCGTGAAATTCCCCCGTTATAGTTAGTTCAGGTAACTATAACTCGCGCCCCCGCAATGCACTGCTGATGACGTCACATATTACATCACTCATGACATGGTCAGTGACATCACTGAGGACATCACTGATGACATCTCAAATGACATCACTGATGACATCATCCATAAGATAATTTGATGCATCTTCTCACACCCTAATATAACTTTTGATACACCCACTGTAAATTACAGACTGCCATTGTCAAAACCATAGACACTCCAACACCAATTACTATATACACACTCACTGATTCTTAGGTCTACACACACACATCTACTCACTCACCCGTACAATCACTCATATTTATAGTCACTCAGTACAGGACTATTATATGCACTCATACACCTATATAAACACTCACACACCGCCACTCATCCATAGAAGTACTCACACACCTAGTCAGTCATGCAAAAATTAAGCACACACCCATTTACTCACCTATACAGTTATACACACACCAGCTCACTTACTCATACAAATACGAGCACATTCTTACGCTCTTATACAATCTCTGATACAAGCACACACTCATCCATACAGTCACTCTCACAATCACACACTCTCGCTTATAGCTATTTATATACTCCAACACACATATATACTGCCTTTCACATATGTAGTTACTCACACATGTACCACTGGGACATACATTCACTCACTAACACACTCTTACACACACTTACCCACCCATACAGTCTATCACAGATGCACTCTTGAAACCATCCACCCGGTGAATCACCCACTCACACATCTATGCACAGAGTCGCACACACCCCACCCACACAAACACTCAGGCACACATACAGATACTCAGACAACCAATCAATAACTCATATAGACACTCATGTAGCTATTCACAAACCCATGCAGCCACTTACACAGCAACAGACAGACGGATACAGACATTCACCCAGTTTAGTCACTAACCCATGCATTCAGTAAGATACGTTTAATCACTCACTTATAGAGTTAGTCACACACCTACTAAATTATCCTTTCAGACACTTATACACCCACTCATTCTTCAATACGCCTTTCCCTATATATATTAAACATATTTAAACGTTACAGAAACACACAGTCACTGGATGATGTCATCAGTGATGTCATTTGAGATGTCATCAGTGATGTCATCAGTGATGTCACTGACCATGTCATGAGTGATGTAATATGTGACGTCATCAGCAGTGCATTGCGGGGGCGCGAGTTATAGTTACCTGAACTATCTATAACGGGGGAATTTCACGGGTTTTGTACGAGTGCAATGTCCAACTAACTATAACTGTCCCTAAAACCTATGGTTTTTTCAGTGAATTTCTAAGGTTTTTTAAATGCTAATTTCTAACTATAACGTGCCTGAAACCTATGGTTTTTTCAGTGAATATATATATATATATATCGCAGCTCCTTCGTTTCACCTCCTTCATGCACTCCCGTGCGGGTGCTTTTTTGCGGGTGGTGTACCCGCAATAATAACAGCTCCAGCTTCGTATTCTTCTTCAGGCACAAAGAAAGCACTCACGGAGGCGAGTCCAAAGTTTTATTTTACGGACTCACGGTTTTCCGAAACGCGTCTGGTTACCGTGAGTCTGTAAAATAAAACTTTGGATTCGCCCACGTGAGTGCTTTCTTTGTGTCTGAAGAATACGAAGCTGGAGCTGATATATATATATATATATATATATGTGTGTGTGTGTACCAATAACATAAAATCTAATTAAAAAAGCATTGTATTATAAATGGAGACATTAAACTATTTAAAAATCTTCAAACTTAAATTTCCCACTCCAGTGAGTGCAACAGGAGGGAAAGTGTTGAATAGCGGAGGGGTAAAAATTACTATTCCCACTCCAGTGAGTGCAACAGTAGGGAAAGTGTTGGACAGCGGAGGGGTAAAAATTACTATTCCCACTCCAGTGAGTGCAGCAGTAGGGAAAGTGTTCGACAGCGGAGGGGTAAAAAATACTATTCCAACTCCAGTGATTGCAACAGTAGGAAAAGTTTATTTATTGATGATGTTTGTTTAATTTGGAGAGGACCTATGGAATTGGCTAAAGAATTCATTGAGACATCAATAATAACACGCTGAATTTGAATTTTACTGCAGATATAAGCAATGTGAGTGTGCAGTTCTTAGATGTAGAGCTATATATTAAAGATAACTCCATCCATACCAAACTACATAGAAAAAGAACTGCAGGAAATTCTATACTCCATGCTAGCAGTTCCCATCCAAATCATTTGATTCGGAGCATCCCCTATGGGGAGTTTTTAAGAATCAGGCATATCTGCAGTTCAAATGATGATTTAGAAATCTGTCAGGCGGAAGCTTTTCAGAGGTTCAAAGCTAGGGGCTACACAACTAGAGATCTAAAAACTGCAATAGTCAGAGCCAACAGTCACAGCAGGGAAGAATGTCTAGCTGTCATTGCCACCAATGCACCTCCTGAGCATACCATTATATCAGAGAACATTTTAGATTCTATGAACCCAGTAAGATTAATCACTACCTTCAGCCGGCAAGAGAGACAGGTACGAAAGATTCTTTACAAAAACTGGCCCATAGTATTGTCAGATATTACTATGTCAAAAATGGTGCCAGAACTTCCCTCTTTAACTTTTAGAAGAGCACCCTCAATGAGGGATGCCCTGGTTAAATCTAGTCCAGAGATGACCATCTCCAATACTTGGCTGTCGGCACGATCTGGGTTTTCTTAAGTGTAGCTCTTGCCGGGCATGCACATTCGGTATAAATACCACTACGTACACTACTGCCTTTGATTCCAAACCTGTGAGGATACAGGGCCATTACACCTGTAGAACTGACTTTGCAGTCTACATATTGGAATGCTCGTGCCATCTTAAATATGTTGGAAGTACAAAACTTCAAGTGTTCAACAGAATACTCCAACATTTACGAGCAGTAATTAACTCTGATCCGAATTACCCAGTGGCTCGCCACTTTCAATTAGTTCATAATCTAAATCTGTATTTGTAAAGCGCGAACTACTCACCCTTATGGGTCTCAAGGCGCTGGGGGCCGTCGTGGAAATTAAGTGAGCTATTGCCCAGAGTCACATGGTGCTGAGCTGAGCTTCCACTGGAGCCGGGGATTGAACCGCGAACCCTGTGCTCCGAAGTCAGCTGCCCTGGCCGCTGCACCACACCTCTCCACTAATAACAACCTAAAGGATTTGAGTTACTACGTAGTAGGCTCAGTACCTAAATCTATCAGAGGTGGTAATCGAGAAAGGAGATTACGGCAGCTAGAATCAGAATTTATCATGTTGTTAGACACCAAGATGCCTAATGGCCTTAATACAGGGGAAGATCTGTACCATTTTTTATAAGATTGTCTTCTTGGTGTCTACTGTTCAATTTATTCTGTGTGACTATAGAAAGGCTTTTTACTTAATTTTCTACTCTGTTTTTACTAAGTTTTACTGGGCAATGCCTAGTTTTACCTGGTTTTAAGAGAGTTTTAAATTAGTTTTAGCCCAATGAATCAGTATGTACTGTATATGCTATGTCCAGTTTTTTACTCAGTTTTTTTACTGGTTTTTACTAGGTTTTACCTGGTTTTATCTGGTTTTAGGAGAGTCTTGGACTGGTTTTTAGCCTGTTGAATTGAATGTAATGTACTTGTTTGATGGATATCAAAATTAATGATGACATCTTTTATTGGTTTTTGCATTAGCATTAGAAAAATTATGCATTAGCACTTTATGTGAAAATTTTGGCCCTTCAGTGCAATATGGGATCAACATCCATGTAGACACTATAATTTTGTGTCTATATTGGGAAAATATGAGCTTAACAGGGTATTCATAGTGCACTTGCACTTTATAGATCTATGAAATGGGCATGGCTTTAGGCCATTTTTTAATACACTATTTAAACAACAAATACAGAGGCAATGGTGATAGGTTGCACAATTTTGCACATTTTTTAGCACTAGCACTTTAACTTATGCACTTTCATTTAGTTGTCAGCACACATGATCTGAATACTGTGTAAGGGGAGATTAGAGGCATTGTACATATTTATAGATATATCTGAAATTGTATGTTCGCTTAGAAAGTACCGTGTGGTATCTGAGGTAACATTTTTCAAGTTATCTGTCAATGCGTCTATGTCGATATATTATTTTACTATATCTTTACATTTACTGGAGACCCCTGGCGTCATCATTCACAATTGTATTGGTTTTGCCCACATAGTATTTCTTTCATGTTTATGGCTGATCAAATGTGGTTTCATCAGTAATCTTATTGGTTGTTACACTATATAATGACTCTAACTGGTCCAGCACGTCATGTGATCAAGACCGCTGAAACGCAGTCGAAACACGTCAGGCTGAGCACTCGCTACTTTGATTTATGGATGCACTAACTATGCAATAAAGGCACTGCAAAATACTCCACGCTGTGGCCTGTACCTGTTCAATTGCTGAGCAAGTGGCAGTTCAAGGATTGTGATTATCTTAAATAAATATATATATATATATATATATATATATATATATTCACTGAAAAAACCATAGGTTTCAGGTACGTTATAGTTAGAAATTAGCATTTAAAAAACCTTAGAAATTCACTGAAAAAACCATAGGTTTCAGGGACGTTATAGTTAGCTGGACATTTCACTCTTACAAAGCCGTAGAAATTCCACCGTTATAGTTAGTTGAGCTAACTATAACTCGCGCACCCGCAATGCACTGCTCATGACATCACATATTACATCATTCATGACATGGTCAGTGACATCACTGATGACATCTCAAATGACATCACTGATGATATCACTGATGACATCATCCACATGAAAATCTGATGCACCTCATCACACCCTAATATAACCCTTGATACACCCACTCTAAAATACAGACTATCATTTTCGAAACCATAAACACACCAATACCAGTTAGTACATACCCACACACTAATTCCTACGTCTACACACACATCCACTTATTCACCCATACAGTCACTCATACATGCAGGCAGCCATCCATACGGCATTATCATATGCACTCACATATCTATACAGACACTCACACACCGCCACTCATTCATAGAGTTACTCACACACCTAGTCAGTCATGCAAAGAATCAATCACACTCCCACTTACTCACCTGTACAGTTATACACACATCACCTCACTTATTTAAACATATACTAACACATACTTACACTCTTCTACAATAACTAATACAAGCACACACTGATCCATACAGCCACTCTCACAATAACTCACTCTCACATATAGTCATTTATACACTCCAACACTCACATATACTGCCTTTCACATATGCAGTTACTCACACATGTACCTCTGAGGCATCCATTCACTCACCAACACACCCATACACACACTAACCTACCCATACAGCTCTTCACAGATGCACTCTTGAACCCATACACCCATTGACTCATCCACTCACACATCTATGCACAGTTACACCCCCCACCCACTCACACAGACACTCAGGCACCCATACAGATACTCAGACAACCAATAAAATAACCCATATAGATCCTCATTTAGCTACTCACCAACCCATGCAACCGCTTACACACCAACTGACAAACTAAACTGTGTGAATGTCTGTATCAGTCACTAACACATGCATTCAGTAAGACACAATTAATCACTCACTTATACAGTCAGTCACACACCAACTAAATCATCCATCCAGACACTTATACACCCATTCATTCTTCAATAAACTTTGGCATATATATAAAACATATTTAAATTTTATAGAAACACTCAGTCACTGGATGATGTCATCAGTGATGTCATCAGTGATGTCATTTGAGATGTCATCAGTGATGTCACTGACCATGTCATGAATGATGTAATATGTGACGTCATGAGCAGTGCATTGCGGGTGCGCGAGTTATAGTTAGCTCAACTAACTATAACGGTGGAATTTCTACGGTTTTGTAAGAGTGAAATGTCCAGCTAACTATAACGTCCCTGAAACCTATGGGGGACCCCCTGAGCAGACCTAGGGGGTCAGGGTGTTTCTACCCTGCCCCATTTTTGCGCTTTGCGCACTTGTTTCTGTCCCTCGGTTCTACCGAGGGACAAAATGGCTGCGAACACTTCCTGATTTGGAGTGTTGACAGCCACTTGACAGCCAATTAGCATGCAGCTCGTGATCGGGACGGTGCGCGCAGGGTGCGCTCAGGATACGCGGACCCTACTCGCCCATAGATATATATGTGACTTTACTTTTGATTTTCTCAGGAACTACTGAACGGATTTACACCATTTAAGCAAAAGGCTCGACACTGAACCAAGGGCTACCTCTTTGCCAAATTTGGTGTAATTCCGTTCAGCAGTTCGGGCTGTAGCTGCGACTAAAGGTTCCTATGGAAAAATGAATGGGGAAAATGCGTTTTGGGACCCCCCTTTTTTCTCGGCCCCCGCTTGATGAATCAACCCGAGACTTTCAGGGTAGGAGCGGAGCGGAGCGCCCCAACAAGTTGGAAGCTTTCGCGAAGATTCGTCAACCGGCGCAAGAGTTATTTCAAATAGAATGTCGCGGATTTCCTATGGATAATAGGTCCTAACTATAACTATCTACTGGCGACCGCCAGTAGATAATATATATATATATATATGTGTGTGTGTGTGTACCAATAACATAAAATCTATTTAAAAAAAACATTGTATTATAAATGAAAACATTAAACTATTTAAAAATCTTCAAACTTAAATTTCCCACTCCAGTGAGTGCAACAGGAGGGACAGTGTTGAATAGCAAAGGGGTAAAAATTACTATTCCCACTCCAGTGAGTGCAACAGTAGGGAATGTGTTGGATAGCGGGGGGTAGAAATTACTATTCCCACTCCAGTGAGTGCAACAGTAGGAAAAGTGTTGGATAGCGGAGGGGTAAAAATTACTATTCTCACCCCAGTGAGTGCAACAGTAGGGAAAGTGTTGGACAGTGGAGGGGTAAAAATTACTATTCCAACTCCAGTGAGTGCAACAGTAGGGAAAGTGTTGGACAGTGGAGGGGTCAAATTTACTATTCACACTCCAGTGAGTGTAACAGTAGGGAAAGTGTTGGACAGCGGAGGGGTAAAAATTACTATTCCCACTCCAGTGAGTGCAACAGTAGGGAAGTGTTGGACAGCGGAGGGATAAAAATTACTATTCCCTCTCCAGTGAGTGCAACAGTAGGGAAAGTGTTGGACAGCGGAGGGGTACAAATTAGTATTCCCTCTCCAGTAAGTGCAACAGTAGGGAAGGTGTTGGACAGCGGAGGGGTAAAAATTACTATTCCCACTCCAGTGAGTGCAACAGTAGGGAAAGTGTTGCATAGCGGAGGGGCAAAAATTACTATTCCCACTCCAGTGAGTACAACAGTAGAGAAAGTGCTGGATAGTGGCAGGATAAAATGTACTATTTCCACTCCAATAATTGTAAAAGTAGGGAAAGTGTTGGACAGCGGAGGGGTAAAAATTACTATTCGCACTCCAGTGAGTGCATCGGTATGGAAAGTGTTGGATAGCGGGGGGGTAAAAATTACTATTCCCACTCCAGTGAGTGCAACAGTAGGGAAAGTGTTGCATAGCTGAGGGGTAAAAAGTACTATTCCCACTCCAGCGAGTGCAACAGTAGAGACAGTGTTGGATAGTGGCGGGATAAAATGTACTAATCCCACTCCAATATTTGTAAAAGTAGGGAAAGTGTTGGATAGCGGAGGGGTAAAAATTACTATTTCCACTCCAGTGAGTGCAACAGTAGGGAAAGTGTTGGATTGCAGAGAAGTAACAATTAATATTCTCACTCCAGTCAGTTCAAAATTAAAAACAAAGAACTTTTTAACAATAAAAATATTTAAGAAACAAAATAAATTAAAAAATATAAAAATATGTTAAAAATTCAAATACAAATATATTTAATATTAAAAAATTTAAAAATACATATTATAATGTTAAATACATATAACAAATACCAACAAATATTATATTAAATAAAATAAAAACTAATTTCCAAACAAATAAATATGTTTAATTAAAAATTATTTAGCAACAAAAACATTAATTATTACATAAATTTACATTTTTTATTTCCTACCCTACAACACCATTCAATTCACAACCCACATCTAAATAAACAAAAATGTACTTCCTCAACTAACATAATTAATTACCAATTAAAGAGATATTATTAATTAAAAAACAATTAAAACTCATAGAACTTATTTAATTTCCCACACTTTACCCCTATTATCCCCACAACCTATAGCTAAAATTAAACTGTAAAATAATTAATTACACAATTAAAACTTATTTTCATTTAAAAAACTAAGGGGCTCATTACGATGGCGGGCGGAAGCACAACCGCCGTGCTGGCGGATGCAAAAACCACCAGTTACCGCCGGCACGCAGCAGTCCACACGCCCGTCCAATTACGATGCGTAAAGTAGGCCAAACACCGCCGGCAAGCCAGCAACACCGTCCGCCATCAAAGTGCGCCCGTACACGTAGCGGCGCAGCACAACTGACACACACCGTCCGACGAAACACGTCCCGCCCGGCGTATAAATTACGATGCCGCAAACAAACGGCTCCCACGGCTAAGAGACACCGCACGTGAAAGAGAGGCGGTAACACGGACGCAGAGCACGGAAAACGAAGAAGCGGCATCCCGAGCATGAATCCAGCACTGCAGGCCCTCCCCATGCTTCTGCTGATGCACCACCAAGGACGCAACGTACCGCGGAGACGCAGGTAGGCACACACACAACAAGTGCACGCAAACAGCGCACACAGTGCAAGGGCGGAAAAAGCGGACAACCCCCCACCAGCGCGTGTACACTACACATCCACCATCGCATCCACATATGACACACAGGCCAAATCCTAACATCGCGGAACACATGTGTACACACCACCTGGGACTAGGAACCAACCACCCCGTCACGGCCACAAAGCGCCGATGACGCCGCCACACATGCGCACAACGCAGAGGCCAACCGCAGCGCCATGCATGCGTCGCACACAGACACAGGGACACAACCAAGCAGCACACACATCAGCCCCACCCCGAACGCACATGACACGTGACAGGCCTGCCACAGACATGTCCCCAACGCCCAAATCACGGACAACACCCAACGCCACACAACCGACGCACACATGTCAGTGAAGTCACGCAACAGCAGGACACACCCCAGTGTAACAAACATGGCGTAGCACACAGCGGCGGCAACACCAACTAGGAGAAGCAGGGCCCCTTCGGGAAGAGGAACGCCAGTACCACACTGAAAAACCCATACCACCCTGCACATATGAACAAGACATATAAAACGGAACACCAAAGAGCACGGGGACCGACAACAGGTGGCCCAAGAATTACATCCACACACAAGGCCCAACGCAGAGCGGAAAGGCAGCCTGCCGCCCACACAAGGGAGAGCAGACAGCACTGAATGACCTTCCATTCCAACACCGAAACCACAGCCCTACGACAGAAGCCGGTGAATACAGCCATTGTCCAAGAATAGACCAACACAGGCATGCCGAGGAGACCGACCACAGGGCAGATAGCGCATATCACAGAAGCACACAACGGACGGGGAAGAAAGAAGAAAACACTCCCCCATGTCGGCCACATGCAAGTTAATTGGAAGGAGTCACACAGCACCGACCTTGAACTGTCTGAGAAGCATGTGGGAAGAGGGCCCGTGTCCTCCAAACAAGCCAACAGAACACAAGTCCTGTCTCCCCACGACTACACAGAGCTCACAGCAACCCCGGAGCGTGCACATTGCAGACTGCACACACAGCCGGAGCACGCCACCTCTACGAACCGCTGCGAAATGGCAACCGCAACACACCTACCCAACTACGCCGAACAGCTCAAGCTGTACCAAACCAACACGATACATACATTGGGATGCGATCTCCTGTCCCTGCTGAACGTAAGTTACCGACTGACTTACCGCATCACATTGTTCAGCTGCGTCATGCCCGTCTTCTACTGTCGGAGGTGTCCCTACCAGCATCCCGTCGAGATATGCCTCTCCAACCCGGCATGTCTGAAGGCGGACCTGCTACCACTACTCCTCCCTCTGGACGCACACGACAGGGCCTGCTCTGCCTATGGGGGCATGGCGTATGTGGCCAACATCGCACGCGCACTGAAATGGAACCACTGTGCCTCCACACGACGGATCATCGAGAACAGCTACATCGAATGTCACCCAGCATGCCCCATCATGGTCCTCCAAGGGACAACCTACGAACAACACCTTGACAGCCACCATCCGCTTCATTGGCTGGCAAACATGTACACCACCAATGACATGGAAGCCCTGCTGGACGGCATCGCATACCTGACAACCTGTAAATTCGTCGGACCACAACGCAGGTTCCCCGAGTGACCTATGATGTCCAACCCCGCACCCATGCTTAGCTTCCGCACGGACTGGCCAGTCACCACCACAACAGCCATACCAAACGACCGGCAACTGTAACCACACCATCAACGACATCGCCATGACATCGGATATGACCGGGACATGCACACTGTTCCCCATCACATCCAGGAACACCGCATGCATCGTGGGAGGCAGTGGCATGGGCTCTGTGCATCGCACCCACATGGACGGAACTGCACGAACAACCAGGACACGACATGGATCCAGCGCACATGGACACACACACCGCTCAGTGGACATGAATAGGTCGCCTGGAGTCTGTGGGTGCTGCACCCCTCCCACCCCCGCCCCGGGAATCCCATACCAGGACCTTTGCATGGACGACAAGTGCATACAACAACAACACGACCCCAGTGACTGTGACATGTCCAGTAACCACCACAGTGCAACAACAAGTGGCACGCCGCTGCATGCACGCAAGCACATGCCCTGATGTCATCTCACATGCACGCGTGCATGAGGAACAACCGCAGCAAACCTGTCACATGGAACTGAGATGGACTGTGCCCATGATGCCGAGCGGTCTGGTAGGCTACATGTATACCGTCTGTGTCAAAGTCCGCAGCTCCGCAGCTATACGTAAATGTACATTAGCACAGCCTTGGCCAAGCAGATGTAACCCCACACCCTATCCCATTTGTAATCATGCTCAGTATATCCTCAACATGTATTCCGCTGCCAGTAGTGTCCACTATACTGCATCACAGAGGACAGAAGACTCAATATAATGTTTGAAACCAAAACTGTCTCCGCTGACTCATTTCACAAGTACGAATGAGAGAGGATGAGAGTATGTGAAGTACACGGCAGTCGTGACATGACCATGTAGTCCACTGGTATTGGATGTCAACGCAAATGAGTAGCACTACTGTGGAAGACACACATGTGTCGTGTGAAGTCGTATGGACGCAGTGCTCAGGTGGGTGGGTGCGACGGGTAGATGCGCACATGCCAAGTCGGAGCACGCCGTGTTGGGAGGGGTCATGAACAGTACACCACCGCTTCCCTGGGCATTGTGAGAGGACACCTGTCGGGGGGGAGTGAACACGTGTGTGCACAGCAGCCGGGCACACGTACAAAGCGGTACCAGGCGCACCTCAGCCCACCCTCTGTGGACAAGCTGGATCCTGTTGTGCGCCCGCCATGCCCCTTGACAAGGCACACACAGCCCCAGTCGACCAGGTGTAACCCCAACATAGTCAATCCGCACAGGCGATACAGGGCACGGGATGGCAGTGGAGCATGGTGTGTGAGAGGTCTCCTCGCGCTCCTCCTGGTCATATCACGCAGGCAATAGTACCTCAACGTCTAGCATGGCACAAGTCACATGGAAGTGTAGGGGGACGCACCACAGCACGAGCAGCACTGACGTCACGGGAGGTGGCTCGCACCATCCCATCCATTGCCCATCATACCAACCACGACACATGCCATTGCGACTAAGTGCAAGCGCGTGCGCCACCACCCCTGAGCCCTCCCCAGAGAGGCCAAAGAGTGAATGTGTGGGCCATCAGCCACAGACGGACGCGGCCTGGCCGCAAGGGCAGCCACAGCCACTGGGTGTCGCAGGTGGCGGATCCGGAAGGCGAAGACTGTGATGCATAGTCCATGCAGGCCGGGTCTCCATTTGGGGCACCACGCAGGTGGACGGCGTCCCGCCACACATCATACCCTGAGACAGCCCACTCGTGCAACTGGACCCACACATACACTCCTTGCCCTCTCTGGTGCGAGCTTGGGGCTGCCTGTGCAAGCGCTAGCCTCGCAGGTGAGCATGCATATTGGGGGGCGAGGGGAGGACATGAGGGCTGGGGCGAAGATGACTGTATCACTGTCAGTTAGTACAAGGGATGACCCAGATGTGGAAAGGAAGAGACGTGTCCCGTGTGTACTGCAACTAGTCGCCAATTCAACTACCCCCCATGTCCGGAATGTAAGCCCGCACCTAGGCCCGCCCATCCGCCACATCGAACATACCACCAGCACGACAACCTTCCCATTCGAAACACTGACTGGGGGTGGCGACCAGTGAACAATCATGTGTAGCCTACCCACGCGTACATGTGGGCCCTCCATGATCCATGTCACCTGCGGCAAAGACATGACATGCGCAATGAGGGAAGTGAGGAGAGCTGTCCGCCCCACGCGCAGAAGGTGCATCAGCTCCACAGACCCAGCAGCGAGTCCAGCAGGGGTCACATGTGCAGGGGCAGCTGTGCCTGGTGTGAAGGCACATGCATATAGACAGCACATCGACCAATGTGTAGTCTGCCCACATCCACAGTCCATCATCATGCGGACATAGGAATTGAACACAGGGCAACACATCTTAGTGGGTGCACCCACCGTGACCAACAATGCGCAATCATCGACGTACCCGCCCTGTGCATGGCCCCCCACCCAACGGAGGCACATCCAGTGCCACCATCCCACACACACAAGCCTTCCACGGAACATGCTGTGTCCAATGGTCAGTACAGAGTCAGCGCCCATCTGGTGGATCCTGAACAGGAGACACATGCACACACATGCCAGCTCCCACTATGTACGTCTGCCACCTGGCACGTGCAATGTAACCTCTCACCTGTGACGTGTGACTGCAAGCACACAGCCGTCTTGGCATGGGGCTGTCAATGTGGACACCAGTCAATGTTTCGGGAGCTGTGATCCGTACAGTGCTGTACATAGGGTGCAGTGCTGACACCTACTACTGTCTCATATCCCCTCGTGCCACAGGTCCCACTTGTATTGGCCGCTCAGCCCGTGCCCACATCGTCGTCGTCGTGTGCCATACTCATCCAGCCTCGGAAGCAGTTCCATGCTCAGCAGACACTCATGTCGCCGTGGCGTTGCCGCTTGACGAATATGCAGTCAGTCCCCATCAGCACGCCCCGCAAGTCATTGGGGCCTAGATCCCCATGTGCATGACCATGGCAGTGGTATGTCTCACTTGCCATTGCCATTGTTGGGAGACCTGTGTAAGTGTATTGTGGCCGTGCCGTCCCAGCTTGACAGCTGGGCTGTGGCACATGTGCTTGCTCAGTCATGTCAGTGATGTGTATGCGAAATTGCTATGTGTCGTGTTGCTTTGACATGTGTCCTCTGCCATTTTCCCCAGGCGGAGACCGAACATTGACCGCCCATACCAATTGCTGGCGGACATGGACGATACAGAGGTTATCAGGAAGTTTCGGCTGGACAGGCCAACCCTGCATCGACTGTGTGCCATGTTAGAGCCCCATCTCCGTCCCCGCAGGGTGTATCCGACTGCTGTCACCCCCACGGCTAAGGTGATGGCCGCCATGCATTTCTTCGCCACTGGGTCATTCCAGCACACAGTGGGCAGTGGAGGTGGGATGTCCCAGCCCATGTTCAGCAAGGTGCTGAGGGATGTACTGGCAGCCATGATGCTTTACCGGAACAGGTACATCCGCTTCCCCAGGGCTCGTGAATTGGCGGCAGTGAAGGGTGCATTCTATGCCCTTGGCAGAATCCCACACGTCGTGGGAGCCATTGACTGCACACATGTTGGCCTTGTCCCACCACAGGCCACTGAGCACCTGTACCGCAACAGGAAGCACACGCACTCCCTGAATGTGCAAGTGGTGTGCCTTGCGGACATGGTGATCACCCACGTGTGTGCCAAGTTTCCAGGCTCGGCCCATGACGCACACATAATGCGCAACAGCATCTTGCCACGACTGATGGCCAATCTGCAACAGGATCGTGGCTGTATTGTCGGTGAGTATGTGGAGTGGTGTAGCGTGCTGGTTGTGCGATGCTGTCCCCTGTCCAGTTGGAATAGCAACGGTTCTCTGTGTCCCTCACACCCAGGTGACTCTGCGTACCCGAATGGGGCATGGCTGCTCAGTCCATTGAGGAATCCTCGCACCCCAGCAGACGATCGATACAATGAGGCACATGGGAGGACCAGACGTGTGGTCGAGCGTACCTTTGGCCTCCTCAAGTCCAGGTTCAGGTGCCTGGACCGCACCGGGGGTGCACTGGCGTACTCCCCACAGAAGGTGTGCCAGATAGTGGTGGCGTGCTGCATGCTGCACAATCTGGCCATTCGGAAGCAGATCCCCCTCATTGTGGATGACGGAGATCAACCAGGGCCCCAGCCCGCAGACCAGGACAGCTCGAGTGAGGAGGACAGCGGAGAGGAGGAAGCTGGGAATGTGCGGCAGCAGCTCATCGCCCGCTACTTCACTTGACGGTGAGTGTCCATGTACGACGGCTGATGTGGCTGTATCTGTGCAGGTGTGTGTGTGCTGTGTCAGGGTGGCCGTTTGTTCACTACGTGCTGTGTGTCAACGCTCCATGGCCAGGGTAGTATGCCACTGTTGGTGACTGTGGCATTGTGCCCTATTGCTCTGTGCGATGTGTGTACATTGCTTGTAGTTGTTGACATGTACTGTGTGATGGGTGTGTGACACACTCATTGAATGTGCTCCTGTTCTGTCTCCCACCCCTAGGTCCCTACAGGCCGTCCGGATTCCATTGCCATGCCACGCATCAGGTGCCTTTCCGCCCAAGGTGGCCGTTGTATTCCGTACAAATAAAACACAGGGCACAGACAGCAGTTAGTGAAAAAGGTGCATTTATTACAAACTGTGACATGTGATTGTGCGTAAGGTGATGACAAAAGTGGTGCGTGCAGTGTCAATGAGCTGTCGGTCATGGCTGCGTGAAGCTCAGGGTGTACCCACTGGTTCTATGTCCATGGTCCAACACACACATGCCATCCAGCTGGCTGTGTGGAGTGGGATCGTAGAGCAAGTCAATGCAGTGGCTGGTCAAGGCAGGCTGGCGGAAGGCTGGCTGGCTGCCTCACTTGCGACTGGTGCGTGCGAAGTCCTCCCGGGAGACCTGTTTCCTCTTCGGACGGCCCCTTCCACGTTTGGGAGGGGGTGTGTGGTGGCGACCTGCTGGTGGTGGGTGAGGTGTGCTCACTGGCTGTGGTCGCAGGGGATGTGGACACTGCTGGCCGACCCTGCGCCCTAGCAGGTGGTGGCGGAGGTGGTGTTGCTGGCTTTGCCTGTGACCCCACCGCCACCACCAGCTGGCCCATGAGGTCCACGAGTTGGTCCATACGGGACACGATTTGGCCCATATGGGCGTCCATGGACCTCAGCACCCCCAGCACCTCCCGCGTGTCTGTGGCAGACCTGACCCATTGTTCTTGGGCCTCCTCATAGGCCCCAAGGACTCTGGCCATTTGAGGCAGGGCATGGCTCCCAGGGGAGGCTGGCGTTTCCCTGACCCTGCTCCTCCTACCAGTCCTGCTGCCACCGGCCTGCCCACTAGCCACATTGCATACCGCGGTCCTCGCTGTGGCTCCCAGGGTGGATCCAGTCGGCCGGGCCACCACCTGCGCTGGGGCTGGTGCCAGCGAAGACGTGGTGGTGGTGGTGGCGGTGGTGGTCGGTGCGGCGATGGTGGCGGTTGCGGCAGTGGTAGTGGCCGCAATGACCGTGGGTGTGGCCGCAATGACCGTGGGAGTGGCCGCAACGACAGTGGCAGCAGGGGGCTGGGACTGTTCAGCAGCCCTGGATGATGGGTTGGTGGGTAGGAGGGGTCCTGGGGAGCGGCTGGGCCCTGCCACGCCAGATGGGCCAGCTTGGTGGTCCGTGTCCGAAGAGGTGGACAGATCCTCCAGATCCGTGTGTCCTCGTTGGGGGCTTGTAGGCTGGCTGTGCTGGCTGCTGTCTCCATCCCCAGCGTCCAGCAGTTCGTCACCTGTGGAGAGAATGAGATTTGTTATTGTGTTGCACCTGGCGAAGTATGTATTAGTCGTCTGACATTGGCAGTTCGTGCAATCTCGTACATGGGTTTCCCGGAGGCGAGTGTGTGGCTGTGGCATCTGTAGTTGTGTGTGCTAGGCAATGGGACTGTGTGCTGTGCACATGTGGCATGGGACGGATTGGCCATGCCGATGGGTGTGTTGCTTTGCCCCTACTCATTGTGACTCTGGTGTATGCGGGCTCCTGGCCCATCCTGGGTCTGGTTTTTACTTTGCTTTTGGAGTTCATATGGAACGCTTAGGAACGCATATGGCAACATGGGGGCCATGCCCCAGATTCGCATTTGGGAGGGGATATGCTTTTGGGGTTCAAATGGAACGCTTAGGAACGCATATGGCAACATGGGGGCCATGCCCCAGATTCGCATTTGGGAGGGGATATGCTTTTGGGGTTCAAATGGAACGCTTAGGAACGCATATGGCAACATGGGGGCCATGCCCCAGATTCGCATTTGGGAGGGGATATGCTTTTGGGGTACATGCTGTGAGCCATGGGTGCCGAACGTGACATGTGTTGTGGCAGCATGACAGTGCATGGTCTGAGGTGTGTGCATGCCTGACATGCCCTGCATATTTGCTGTCTGTTGTGGTTACTGGACATGGCATTGGACGCATCGTTATGAGTGAGTGATAGTTGTGTGCCAGCCAACGTATTGCAGTTGTCCCATCTCCTTGGTGTGCGTGCTGCCCTGTGCCATGTGCATCACTGCAGTGCTCGGGGGGGTGTGGCCCATGTTGTGTGTTGTTGCTCACAGTGTGTCGTGCGCTTAATTGACTTCTGGCACATGGTTGGTCATGGGCATGTGTCTTAGCGTGACTGCTGTATGTGTGGCAGCTGTGCGGATGACATGCCTTTCATGAGACTGGGGCTGACGGATGGGATGGATGGTATGTTGTATGTGCATGGTGTGTCTGTGAGTTTGATGGGTTCAGTGGTGTTCGTGTGCATTTCTGTTGTTCCGCTCTGTTGCGTCTAGTGTTGTTTGTCTTACATAGGCGTAGTTGTGGGGTGTGGGGTTGACAGGCAGTGGGGGCTACATGGACAGGACTTCAATGGTGTTTCGGTTGTGTGTGATGGGTTGCACAGTGGCTGCCGTGTGGTACTATGTTCAGTGTGGCTTGTGCATGCAGACGTGGCTCCTTGGGTGTTGCTGTGTTTGTGATGGGTCATGTGGGGTGTGACTCTGTGGTTCATATCCGTGTGCACATTGTTCACTTGTTCGTGACGGTGGGCGGTGCTGCGTGTTCGTCTGCTACGTGACATGTCCCATGTGTTGGTCGTGTTCCGGTCCTCATGCCTCCAGTAATCCAGCCCTGTCCAGTTTCCCACCTGCAAGTTGTTCGTGCGTGCACTGTACTGGATGCCACATGGCTCTAAGCGGGGGTGCTCCATGTTGCAGGTCTGTGGGGGTGGGGGGTGTTGTGGGTCGTAGTGGTGGCTGGACACCCACTGATACCGATTGCTGTGGACCGTGATGTCTACCTTTCGGCTGTCGTTGTGCACTGCGGTGGCTGACACGTGGCTGTGGGGTGTGGGGGATGCTCCTCCTTGCTGTACTGTGGGACTAGGGGCCTGGTGTGTTTTGTACTTGGGCTGTCCACCCTCCCACCCACTGCACTTTGTGTTCCTGCCACTTAACTGTTACTTGTCGGTTAGTGCAGCTATGGCGGACACATGGGTGTGGTGGGTGCTCGTTGTGGCGCTTCTGGCATATTTGGGGACCTGTTGGTGGTTACGTGGCTGGCTGAGTGTACACATGTCCCCACGCATCTTACAGTTGTTCTGTTTGGGCTGTGTGTGGTGGTGTCTGTTGTATGTGTGTGTGATGTGTTGTGTATTGTGTGCTGGACATGGGGGTGTTTGTCCCTGGGAGCTGTGGCATGGTGGTAGTGCATGTGAGTACATAGCGGTGTGCTGGTATACATTAGTTTGTACTTACCAGCCTCCACTCCCCCTGCTAATCCGGCGAGGATCTCGGGATGGATGATGACTCGCACCTTCTCCTCCCACGCTTTGAAGGTCTTGAAGAGCGCGGGATTCCCTCCGCCAGTGACTGCAGCCAGCTCTCTGTTTTTGCCCTCCTTCTTCTTGACCAGGCTCTTGACGTCATTCCACCGTTTGTTTATTTCGACTCTGTTCCTGGGCAGGGTCCCGACTGCATTGACCTGGTCTACGATCCGGTTCCACATTCTGTTTCTGGTGGCTAGTGGTGTGTGCTGGACCATGTTCCCATAGATTTGTGGGTGCACCTTGATGATCTCGTCGACCATGACCGTCAGCTCCATGGGCGTGAACTTGGGCATTCTTTGTGGTGCCATGGTGTTTGTGGTGCTGGTGCGGTGTGTGTTGTGTAATGTGCAGGGGGTTTGTGGTGCCGGTGTTTGGTGATGGTGGTGGTTGTGATGTGTGCGTTTCTGTGGTGTGCTGCTGTCCTTGCTGTGTCACTGTGTCCTCTCCTCTCCTCTCTGGTTTGCAATGTTGCAAGGGGTTGTGGTCTGTGGGAGTTCTGCTTTTGTACTCACCTATGTGGGTGTGTCCTCATGGTCTGTTGTTTTCAGGTGTGTTGTGTCTGGTGTTCTGGCCTTTGTAGTTTTTGTTTGTCCGGGGGGTGTTTTCGGGATGTGTACTGTGCTTGTGTATTTGTGCGTGCCTTGCTGTGTGGACTTATTGGCCATGTTGTGTGCTATTGGTTTTGTGAGCGGATGGTTTCTGTGCAGGGACGTGGGCGCCATGGTTTCTGCCGTGTCGATTGGCATCGGCGTTGTTTGCGCTGGCGGGCGGTATATTTGTGGTTTTCCCGCGCTCATGGCGGTGCGATCGTAATTTCACGTGCGGTGTGTCGGCCGTGAGGGCGGGCGGTTTTGTGTTGTCGGGCGTGTTTCCGTCCGTGGCGGGCGGTTTGACTCCGACTCGGACGATGGCGGGCGGTATTTTGTGTGATTTTTCCGCCGATGGCGGTTTTCGGTTTGTGTTATCGTAATGGCGTGGTCGGTGTTCAGACGGTGTATGCGGGCGGTATTTTGCCGATTCCATGCCTGGCGGATTTATTTACGCCGGGTATCGTAATGGGCCCCTAATAGTATTTAAAATTAATTTACTCCCCACACTGTACCGCTATAACCATAAAACCCATACACAAAAAATATATACAAGTACACTAATTAAATCTAAATTAATTAATTAATATTAATGATCAACTCATTTTTAATTAATTGAACAAACATTACTTCCCACCCTTTACCCTTATAAACCCCACAACGCACACCTAAAATTAATTACACAAATTCCATATTTAATTTTCAATTAATTAATTAATATTAATTAACAACTAATTATTAATTAATTAAACACAAATTACTTCCCACCCTTCCCACCCTTTACCCCATAAACCCCACAATCCACACCTAAAAGAAATCACACAATGACCATAATTAATATTCAATTCATTAGTTAATATAAATTAACAACAAAGTATTAATTAATTAAACATATATAACTTCCCACCCTTTAGCCCTATAAACACCACAACCAGCACCTAAAATTAATCACACAATTTTCGTATATAATTTTCTATCAATTAATTAATATTAATTAAGAACTAATTATTAATTAATTAAAAATAAATTACTTCCTACCCTTTACCCCATAAACCCCACAACACACACCTAAAAAAATCACACAATTACCATAAATAATTATCAATTATTTAGTTAATATAAATTAACAACTAATTATTAATTAATTAAACATAAATTACTTCCCACCCTTCACCCCTATAAACGCCTACAACCCGCACCTAAAATTAATAACACTATTTCCATAATTATTTATCAACTAATTAATTAATATTCATTAACAACCAATTAATAATTATCTACAAATACATTACTTCCCACATTTAACGCTATAAAATCTAAATTAAATAAATAACAAATAATCATTAGTTTGTTATAATTAAATTACTTCCCACCCTATTCCTCTATAAACCCACAACCTGCATACGGAACTAAAAAATGCAAAATTTTATTAAAATAAAATTCATAAGTACTAAAAATTTAACACAGATTAAAAAACATAAACAATACTTATACAAAAAACATACATCACATACATTTAAAATATAAACTAAAATACATATCAATGATAAATAAATCGATATTTTAAACATCTATGTATTTGCAAACAATATTAATGACTTTTATATTTTTAAAAACAATATTTCTTACCTTAAATTCGATATTCTTGACCACGATATTCTTGCTGTCGATATTTCTGAATCACGATATTTTCAACTCGATA
The DNA here is from genome assembly GCA_963921515.1 of Calotriton arnoldi. NCBI lineage: Eukaryota > Metazoa > Chordata > Amphibia > Caudata > Salamandridae > Calotriton > Calotriton arnoldi. The sequence continues at coordinate 450,034 of CAWUFW010004273.1, read as the reverse complement.
TTTGTGTAAGTCGACATTTCCAACTCGATATTCTGTCTCAGCACCGCTTTTAACAGCATCGGCTTGTTGGGGAACCCCGGGTCTAGTGTTCTGACAGCCATGCGCAGTCTGGTGTAGACAAACCCTTGCATCGCACTGTAGGGTTTCCCTGATGTAAAGTCATCTACGGATATAAACGTTCCATTTGCATACATATCAATCAATCAGGGAATTGTGAAGCACGCTACTCAGCTGTGAGGGTGTCTAGGCGCTGTTGAGAGAGCAGCTCCGGTCAGTCAAATAGCCAGGTCTTGAGGGTCTTCCTGCAGATGTGCAGAGTGGGTGCGTGTCTGATGTTGATGGGGAGTTTGTTTCAGGTCTTTGCTGCGACATAGGAGAAGGCTCTTCCACCTGTTCTGGCTCTGCTGAAGCGCGTGGTTTCGGCGAGGGCGAGGTCGGCGGATCGGAGATTTCTCTTGTGTATGTGGAAATGATTCTTTTGTTGAGATATTGGGGACCGATGTTGTGGAGGCATTTGTAGGAGTGGGGGAGTATCTTGAAGGTTACTTTTTTCTCAATTGGGAACCACTGGAGGTCTCACAGGTGTGATGTGTTCGTGTCAGGGGACGCCGAGGACGAGTCTGGCTGCGGTGTTCTGTATAGTCTGGTGTTTGCGGAGCAGAGATTTGTTGATCCTGGCGTAGAGGGCATTTCTGTAGACCAGTCTGCTGGTTATGAGAGCATTAGTGACGGCCTTTCTTGATTCGGGGGGGATCCATTTAAAGGTCATGCGAAAGACGTGAAGGGTGTTGAAGCAGATGGAGGTGACAGAGTTGATCTGTCGGGTCATGGAGAGAGAGGAGTCGAATATGTTGCTGAGGTTCCGGGCATTGTCCGTGGGAGGGCTGCTGAGGGCGATGGGCAACCAGGTGCTGTCCCATGCAGAGGGTGAGGGTCCGAGGACGAAGACTTCTGTCTTCTCAGAGTTGAGTTTCAGGCAGCTGCAGCTCATCCAGGTTGCGATGTCCTTCATTCCTTCCTGGATGCTGAGTCTGGTGGGGGGGTCCTTGGTGAGGGAAAGGATGAGCTGGGTGTCGTCGGCGTAGAATACTATGCTGAGTCCATGCTGTCTGACGATGGCGGCGAGGGGCCCATGTAGATGTTGAAAAGCATGGGGCTGAGCGATCATCCGTTGAGTACTCCGCAGCTGATCCCTGTGGGTTCGGAGAGAAAGGGAGGAAGTCTGATTCTTTGGATTCTGCTGGTGAGGAAGTAGCTGAGCCAGTCAAGGGCGGTCCCCTGTATGCCGGTGTTATGTAGTCTGGTGGTGAGAGTGCGGTGGGAGACGGTGTTGAAGGCTGCAGAGAGGTCGAGCAGGATCAGGGCAGCGGTGTGTACTTTGTCAATGAGCATGTGGATGTCGTCTGTGGAGGTGAGTAGGGCGGTCTCAGTGCTGTGGTTGCTGCGGAATCCAGATTGGGAGGATTCGATGATAGAGTTCTCTTCTATGAATTTCGTTAGTTGGGAGTTGACGATCTTTTTGGTGACTTTGGCTGTGAAGGGGAGGAGAGAGATGGGTCGGTAGTTCTTGAGGTCCGTTGGGTCTGCTGAGGGCTTCTTGAGGAGGGTCTTGACTTCCGCACGCTTCCAGTCGTCAGTGAAAATGCCAGTTTCGAGGGAGGCATTGATGGTGCGTCGTAGGTCCGGTGTGATGGCGGCGGCAGCTCTGTTGAAGCTGTGCGGAGGGCACGGGTCTGTGGGGGCTCCTGAGTGGATGCCTTTCATGGTCAATGCGGTGTCTTCGGTGGTGACTGGGGTCCAGGAGGAGATGGTAGGCTGACTTTCTTTGCTGGGGAGCAGAGTGGGTTCGGTGTCCTGTGTCTGTTTGACGAAGTTGTCATAGAGGGATCTTATTTTCAGTTCGAAGTAGGAACCAAGTTTTTTGCAGAGGTTCTGGGAGGGTGTGACGTCCGTGGCTTCGCTGGGCGGCTTGGTGAAATCCTGGATGATGTTGAAGAGTTCTTTGGTGTTGCTGGTGTTGGCGTGGATTTTGTTACTGATGAAAGTCCTCTTTGTGGATCTGATGAGTTTAGTGATCCCTGCACTAGACAGAATGCTCAGTGCCCCGCGCTCCTGCGCCACCAAAATACCCGGGTGTGCAGCAATCGTCATAGCCAGTGCGTACAAACACTCACATCCTGCACGGGCGCCCAGGGTCTTCCACGCTTTAATAGTACGTTTAACCGTGTCTATCTCTTTCCTATTCCCCTCCGTTCTAGTGTGCAATACCATAGCAGTCTGCGGGATTGGGTGAGCATTATCCTCCTCTACAGCTAAGTGTGGTAGGTAGCTCTAAGGAAAGTACCAGTAGCATGCAAATTGAGCTTGCGCGCAAAGGTAATACAATTGTAAATCCGGGGCCTCAAAATCTCCTCTTTCAAATGGTTGCGTAAGAGTGTCCCAGCTAGATCTCGGCTGTTTACCCCCCCACACCAATACCAGCAGACACGACTGGAGGGCCTGAAATACAGCTCTATTTAGTACTATTGGGATATTCACAAAAAAGCACAGCAGTTTAGGGAGAATTGTCATCTTAACAGCTATTCTGTCTTCTAGGGACACAGGGAGGCGGGCCCACTTGGCCACTTGGTCATTTAGTTTAGCAAGCACTCACCCATAGTTCATGCTAATCACTGTCTCAGGGTCTCTGTGCACCCAGACTACCAAGTATCGCACAGGTTCCCTCGACCAGGCCAGCGGGAACTACAACTCTAGCGCATCCATGCACTCAGTAAGATGAAAGACCATAGACTTATTCCAGTTGATGCATAGGCCTGAATATCGCTCAAACTAGACTTATTTGCGTATTAAGGGTGCCAAGTGTGTTGCAGGTTCTCTAACGTACAATAGCATTAAATCTGTGTATATTAATATGGCAAGCAGTCGCTGCCTGAAACCCAATGCGGCATTGGCATGACCGTGCCTGATCTTGCATGCCAATGGCTCCAGTGCCAAGGAGAACAGCATCGGGGAGAGGGGACACCCCTGCCTGGTACCTTTACAGACATCTATTGGGTCAGTGACCACTCCATTCACACGTATCCTAGCGACTGGGCCTGAGTAGAGGAGGCGCGCCCATTTCAGACAAAAATGGCGGTATCTCCATACGCTGCCGGACCACAAACATATAGCCCCAATATAACGAATCAAAAGCTTTGGCCGCGTCTAATAATACAGCCGCGGCTGGAAGCTCAGGGTCTAACTGATGCAACACTGCAAATATAGTGCGCAAGTTATGTGTGGTGGATCTCTTAGGTACGAATCCCAATTGATCCGGCAGGACCAAATTTGGGACCAGAGGTTGCAATCTATTAGCACTGATTTTGGCCAATATTTTAGTATCTGTGTTTATCAATGGGCTCCTTGTCTGGCTTCAGCAGCGTTACTATGAGCGCTTCCGACAGGGAAGGGGGCAGCACGCCCTTGTCATACACTTAAGAGAAAACCTCCAGTAGTTTGGGGGCTAGAGTGTCCACGTAAGCTTTATAAAACTCACTAGGCAGCCCATCCAACCCTGCCGCTTTGCCATTCGGGAGTGACATTATAGCCTCCTTCACATCTTCAACCGTCCCGGGCTGTGTGAGATATTCTCACTGGCCCAGAGACAGCCAGCCCAGCGCAATGTCTTCCAAATAGTTGGAGATCACGCAATCTTAACAGTTGGCCTAGGCCCGTACAGAATAGAGAAGAATCTCGTGAACACCCAACTAATCCCGCGCGTGATGTAATGTGCTACAGAATCGCTGTCTATTATTTCAACAATGTGGTCCTGCCCCCTTGGCATCTTCAATTTACTTGCCAGAGAGCAACTTGTTCTGCCCTCCTCCCCATATAGTGGTGCTGTCCACCTCCTGGACCTATGCCGCACCTCCTGTTCGGCCACCTCATGATGCTCTGTTATTAATTCTCTCATTTGGGCCAGTAGTGCATGTGAGGGTCTTTGTTCGTAGATATGTTCAAGTGCGCGTACCCTGTCTTCTTAATCCCGCAGACTCTTCCTAAGTGATTTTAAAAACCTGACTGCGCTCCTATAGATTCCCAGCGAATAGTTACTTTGAAGGCCTCCCACAGTGTGCCAGCCTCATCCACAGTACCTTTATTCTCCGAGAAGAAAGACAGCTGCCCCAATTGTGGTACGAAATACTTGATCCAGTAGAGACGACGGCTGCAGTCTCCACTGGAATGGCGGCCTCGTGTGGGTCGGTATGGTCGGCTCCAAGAGGACTGGGGCATGGTCAGAAAACCCCACTGCAGGGTTACTGCAATGCCACACGTCAACTAGGCCCTCTGCTTCCATTATTTCACTTATCATTTGCGCAGCCTGTTTCCCATGCCATGTTGTGTTAGCCGATCGGTCAAGCTGCAAGTCTAAATATACATTCAAGCTTCCACCCCATATCACTGCTGAGGGTGACAGAGCCGCCATAGGTCTCCAAATGTCATTATAAAACACGGGATCATCCAAGTTGGGCCCATACGAGTTTACAAATAAAAGCTTTGTGCCGCCCAAGCATCCCTGCAGCAGGAGCACTCTACTCTGTTCATCTGTTTCTGAATGCGTTAGCGTGAAAGGAACCCCCCTCTTCACCAAAACAAGTACGCCTCTAGAATTTGTGGAATACGACGCTGCCACCCTAAATGCAGCCCAACGGGCTCCCACATTCTCTTCTGTGTGTTTAGTGAGATGCGTCTCTTGCAGGAACGCCACTTGGGCACCCTGCCTAGCTAAGTATGCCAGTACCTTACAGATTTTTGGGGGGTTATTAAGGCCTCGCACATTCCATGTTATCAGTTTAATAGTACCAACCGGACACCACCTTGCCTATTCCTGACCTGCCAGTTTTACTGCTGCATAGATAGCCATCAGCTCAATGCACTAGGTTCTCTACTACATGTAATCTGCACTGCATCTGCACCAGAATGTGAACAAACATCCCACCCACTTCAGCACCCACAACATGCTAAAGCCATCCCAGTAACATTTTAATGTAACCCCCCTACAGAACATTTCCCAAGTATGAAAGTGGGGTACACCCATACAGGAACACTAGAGCGCAGTCATTCTCCCAAGTCTCAGGGAGGTGGCCGAACGTGCCCATTGTGGTATCATGCCAAACCTGCATTTGTCCTGTAAAACTCCAGTGTACTTAAAGTCTTTAACAACTATGTCATTGCGATACTCACGAACCGTTAGTCAAGGGTCCATTCAATGACCACCTTAGGGTATTGCCACACTTGTTACCCTCACCAACCACCGACCAGCGCAACCAGCCCCCGGCTGCCGCCGCTACCATGATGACTCTGGATAAGGGCTCTTGAGCAGTTCGAAAGTCACAGCATTGCAACATCCTTCATTGCTCCTCATCTTCAGGATCATCAGATGTGTCTCAATGGCTTTTTTTAAAGTGATTTAGCATACTCCATGGCGGGCTTAGGGCTCGTGTATATCCTAGCTTTACCTTCTGTTCCAATTTGTAAACGGGCAGGGTACAACATGGCATACAGGATGTTCTCTGTCAGCAACAACTGCTTGACAGGCTAAAATTCCCGCCTCGCTGCCTGGACCGATGCAGTGAAATCCGGGTAAAAAGCCAAATTGTTCCCATGGTAATTTATTGTTCCTTTCTCACGTGCCAGGCGTAGGACCGCATCGCGGTGCCGGTAGTTTAGCAGCCGGGCAATGATCGGCCTCGGTGGGGCACCTGGGATCGAGCGCGCCGCCAGCGACCGATGAGCTCTTGCTACAATTAGCATTGTCGACAGGTTCTCCACTCCCAAAATCTCCTTAAGCATTTCCTCGACATAGGGCTCCAGTTTCCCTGTATTGGTCGACTCCGGCAGGCCCGTAATCCTCAGGTTATTGCGCATTGACCTAGCTTCGAGGTCCTCATTCTTGGCCTGGAATATCGCTAGTACCTTTTCCATGTTTAGGGTTTTAGTTGAGACACCCTGTCTAGCTATCTTCCGCGTTAGAGATTCTCTTTTCCGCTTCACCCAGCCTGGCACCCTGTTTATCAAGCTTTGCCGACATGTGGTCCATCCACAGATTTAAGGCATCAATTTTCCCATCTATAGATTGCAGACTATTCTGCATTGCAAGGAGAGTCATTTCCAGCGACGGGGCACCCTCTGCTGGGGCATCCAGCTCAGAGTCTGAGGTCACCCTCTGCTGCGAACCTGCCAGGCTTCCGCATTTCAAAAGTGAGGCGAGGTTGGTTCTTATCCATCTTGTCCATTGTGTCCGTCTGGCCCATGGTGCCCTCCAATGACCACTGCGCATCGGCCATTTCTGCACTCCTTTGTCCCAGGTGGAACTAGCTCTGTGCCAGGAAACGCACATTGGCACCAAGCGTTCTTGTTTGGACCTACTGGGCCACTATTCGACCACACCGCAGCTACTACAGCAAAGGAGTCTGGTCCAGTCTACACATTTGAGGGCACGTCCGGGTCCACGCTAGCTCCCACACTGGGCCTGCACTGAAGGGCCTGCCACAATAGGACCTCGAGTATTTTATGATTCCTGTTCTCCTTTACCTCATTTATTTTTTGTGTAGTTCCCCGTTGGGAAACAGTGTCTCACAGCACTGTCCCCACCATGCAGTTGGCCTCAGCCACAGGCCCCACCAGGTTGAGCGAGTTCATACAGGACTATCAGCCCCCAACGCACCACGTTGCTCTCCATCACCTGCCTCAGAGTCAACAAAGTAGTACTAATGTGTCACAGGGCACCGCCAGGCTGGGCACAAGCAGTACATCCGCATACGAGTCACCGTTCACATGAGTATTCGCAGCTCAAGCCGTTGTCCGCTGCGCTGGATCCCAATCGCAGGTCCAGACCTCGCGGTAGCAGGCCCCGCATTCTGCAATGCCGGTCCAAACAATGTTTGTTCCATGCAGCGTGGCACACGTCTTACAGGCAGGTGCGCTCCGCACACTCCCAGGTCGTACACGCTCTCAAGTGGCCCTTCGGCACCGCAGCTGCAAAGAGAGAACACCACACCCCGGCCTGGGGCAACAGGCCGCCTGCAGCACACCAGGGCTGCCATTAATGGTTGCTGCTTGGTCACAATAAATATCTCCAGCACACGAGCTCCCAGCAGGCATCCGGCATCAGCCACATCCTCGCAGCACCTCTCTGGTCCGCTCGAACCCGCAGGGCGCCCCAGCAGCAGCTCCGCTCTCTGACGCTCAATCACAGAGTCCCACTGCAGCCCACGGCAGCCATGTTGCCTCCGGCCCTGCGGCAGCGGCGATCGTTTAGCTTGGAGTTTGGGACTCTCTGCCACTCTGCTGCGCCCCCAAACTACACCCCCGCTTTGCAGCGTAAGTGTGCCACAGTTTGATGATCAGGTTGGCACGCTGGATTAAGGATTATTGGCGAATTATGTTTTCGACCGGCAGAGCTGCACTACGGCACAGCCATCTTGCCGTGCACCCTCTAGCGCCCCCCAAGTCATGTCAATGTTAAGAGGAAAAAGAAAAGATGGCAGCCAAGCAGGTACAGTTAGCATCAGTACATGCATTGATTATAATTGTTTATATATGTGACTCTCACTGCAGGTAAATGCAGTCACCTACTATCACTCTGATTAATACAATGCACGCAATTTAATATTGATATCACATAATGAGTATGATTAATGTATAAAAGTCAGGAGCAGTAAATTACGCTGTTCCACAGTCCTGCACTACAAGATGCAGTTCAGAACATAATAGTATGACGTTTCACTTTCATTAAAGTTCTTCAGAGGAGTTTAGCCTTGCTAGTCGTTGCTGACATTGAATGCAGCAGAACAATTTGAATGGTAAAATACTGAAGCATTGGTTCCAGCTTGATGACAACCTCTGTTGCAGTCCATAGGCTCTGGACGCTGCAAGTGCCAAGACATACACAAGGAGGCTTGCTGCACCTCGTCAAAGCTGCACAGTAGCTTTCTTTCTATTTTTAATTCCTATTTTTCAGTCTTCATTTTAGCAGTACTAACTAATCCATTTTGAACAAGATCATCTCTTATTATTTACACAGTGCGATTCTATTTTCACCGCATTAATCTCCTGACCCAAAGACAAGTTTCTTTCATTAGAGCTCTTTAGAGCAGTAATGGCAGCTTCTGACCCTCCACGTCGTCAGTCCCTTTCTCTCTCATACATACTGGGGGGCAGATTTACGAGCCCCCTGCGCCACCAGTACGTCACTTTTCGTGACATACTGGTGGCGCAGGGGCTGCTCCATATTTACAAGGAGAGGAAAAGCCACCCTGCGTGACTTTTCCTCTCCTTGTAATACGGCCCCTTCACACGCAGCACTTTGCGGTGAAGGGGCGTTCCATGGGTGTTGCTGTGGGTGTTCCCACGCAACACTCATGGAACAAGACACATCTCCAGAATTACGAGAAATCGTAACTCTGGAGATGCGTCTGAAAGCTACGCCACCCTAGAGGTGGCGTAGCGAGACGCACCGAGGAGAAATGTTTTCATTTCTCCTCGTTTTTCTTCAATGCGTGCTGCATTCTGCAGCACGCATTGAAAGAGGAAAATGGTTGTAGTGATTGTTTTTGTGCAGGAAGGTTCTCCTTCCTGCACAAAAACAATCTTCCCACGACGCAGGCATCCTTGCACCATGGTGCAAGGGTGCCTGCGCCGGCGCATGGCGGCAGTTTGTGCGCTAGCGCAGGGGAGCAGACAAGGATGCGACATATTCTTGTAAATATGTCGCATCCCTGTGCTTCAAAACTAACGCAGTGCGGCGCAGCAAAATGACTTGCTGTACCCCGCTGCGTTAGTTCAACGTAAATCTGCCCCTGGAACTCTCAGGGATCCGCAGAGTAGAAGTAGGTTGAGGAGAGGTCTGAACCAAATCCGAGCGAAATTTACCCATGACCGCCCATCTGGATTATTGAGACAAAATACACACCTTCCGTGACTTAGGTTAGAGCCATGCTTAACGTTTGCAAAATTATGAAATTCATGTTGATTAATTAACTAGCCTGTACGGCATTGCTGAAAAATCTCAACTGCTAGATTGTAGATGTATTGCTGACTTCACCTTCTGTGTTGGACACACTGGGGCATATTTGTCAAAAAATCAAGCAGCGTAGTGCAGCAAGTCACCTTGCTGTCTTGCGCTGTGCGATAGGGAAAGGGCAGGAATGCACCGTACTTAACATTGTATGGTGCATTCCTGCCTTTTCTCTGCGCTGGTGCACAATGTGCTGCCTGACGCCAACGCAGGCACCCTTGCTCCATGGTGCAAGAGTGTCTGCATTGTAAGCAGGATTGTTTTTGGACACCTTATTGCACAAAAACAATCCTCTGAGACATTTTCCTCTTTCTATGTGTGCTGTAGAATGACTCAAACATAGAAAGAGGAAGAGGAAGTAGCAATGAGTAATAAAGATATTTCTCCTCATTACACGTTACCTGGGAAGGCGTAGCTTTTTGGTGCATTCCCAGGTCTGCCACTAATGGTAAATCTGGGACTGGGCCAAAATCCATGGGTGGATGTGTGGGAACACCTACACTCCACCCATGGAATGCCTTCCCAGGCAGAGAAACACAACGCAGAGATTTGTGCTGTGTTGCGTTACTCTTGATTTATCAAGCCATGCAAGGCCACGGAAGGTGGCCTTGCATGGCTTGGCCTGATAAATCGTATTTAGTAGTTGTGCCACCCTTGCGCCGCATTTAGTGATGCAAGGGTGAAGCAACTGCTTAATAAATATGCCCCGCTATATACAGTACAGAGAATAAAAACAGTTTTTCCTGTAAATACCATGCTAACTTGCTCCTGTACAAAACTTTTCATCAAAGTAAGAGTACCAAAACAACTTGTCTAGGAGCGGAATATGTGGAAAACTGGTATTGTACATTGACTGTCTATTTGGATAACACATTTTTTAAAAGTGGTTGTTACTGCAAATTTCAGGCTAGGTAATCTATCCAATTTTGTGGAGGGCGGCTGACTGCTGCCCCCGAGTGCTGTTCATACAGTCACACATCAGACGTCAGTAAAGACAAGAGTTTAGGGCTATCTGATGATGTCAGTGGACTTGAAGGTTGATTCAAAATATCCCCCTCTTGTCTCAGCAGTTCTCTCCACTGATGTGTTTGACTCACTAGATGAGCACTGCTAACCTATCACTGAATCCCTCCATGCAGCCAATCTCCACAACATTTTCAGGAAATTGGTTTCAGAATCCAATTACCCTCTATGTAATACATCCCTAAGCAACTACTGACCTCTCCTATGAAGAGTTAGTCCTGACCATCTACCAGCCTTGTCCTGTATTGCTAGAGAATGCATTAAAGGATCTGATGTTTTCATATTATTTCCAACAACTTAAGAACATGAGAAGCTTTTGAACCACTCTCCTTTGTAAATAAAAAAAATCATTGCCACTTGCAGCTCAGAAAGCACGACTAACTATGCCTTCACTCATGTATGTTGACCTTAATGGTCTTTATTTTAAAACAAGGACGGTCTATGCTCTGTGAAAGTTTGCCACGAGAATGGTCAACTAGTGTCGCAAAAAGGAAGACCAATACATGGGCAGAACCAGTTCAGGATAATTAAAAACAAGAATTTCTACTTTTGCCATGTATGTTTATTTTTTAAAGACATCACTTCTCTTTGCAGTTGAAATCACTTTACCTTTTACACACTTTAAATTTACTATGTGTCACTTACAACAAGCAGGTCATGCCTAGTTCAGGAAGACTGGGGCTGTTTCGTTTAGCCTTCTTCCAGTTTTCCGTTTGGAAAGGGATAATCTGAATAAACAATGCCAGGCACTTTTAAAGATCAAAAAACAATGGATCTGTCCAAGGATGTCGTCAGCACTACAGGATTTAAAGCGTGGCAAAAAACACTGCTCCTTCCTTTTTCGGTTCTCCTTTGCCCGGTTTAAAACAGGCTTAAAGGTGTGTGCTTTTCAGGTACCTCACCTCTTTATAGGAAGAGTTATAGGAATTCATTTAGCTTGCTACAACCCAACACCGGCACCAGCCTGAGGTGACTTTTTTTAATTCTATGTTAAACTGTCCCTTCCCTTTAACGCGCTAGTTTATTTTTTCATTTTTTTGTAACTTTCGGTTGCTTCTCAGTCTTTTCTAAAAGAAAGCAAGCATTAACTTTTCTGTTAAGACTTGCCACCTCACACATTATTTAGTGTTTAATTTGTGCACGTAATTGCTGGTTGACCTCACTAGCACTAATGTCACAGACTTGGTACTCTTTACTGCCTCCTGCACTGTCCTGTTCTAACCCGATTCAAAAGTGTCTCTCTGTTGGCTTGCCTGATTGGACCGTGAGTTGCTAAAGGCCCACCCACACAGGCCAATGCATTCACGGCAGTGTGCCATGCATGTAGGAACTTCTTGGTGTTGTGATGCAACATACCATTGGTTGATAACCCACTTGGTTAGCTGACTAAGACTCCGGTTGGCTGCTGCCGACTCAGATGGATCATGGGTCAGCTAATGGAATGGACTATTGCCAGCTGCGCACATGCTGTGTAGGTGGGGTACCATGTCTGCTCATTATTCATCCATGTCTATTTGGCTCCAGAACTTCTTTCATACTGGTTAATACACCCCTGTTCATTTCACATTCCTGCTAACTGCTGCCTCCCTGCCTAGCTCTGGGTCAATTCAAAGAATATAATAGCAAAGGCAGGGCCCTATCTCCCTCCACTCATCTTAGAGTCAGTGCTAGTCAGAGATGCATCATTGGGATGGCCACAAGCAATGTTTGTGCAACAACTTTCAACTGGAGACCTGATGAGTGTGCAGATCTGGGTTGTTTCCAAGGATGGAGCAGTAACAGGGGATCAAATCCTAAATTGCCTTCATCTCTTAAGAGGGTCAACATATGCAGCTGACATTTGGCTCTGCTGGAAGTTCCCAGGCCCTGCTTGAAGACATTTTCCCTGCTCAGAGACATTTGTGAACGTTTCATTTGAAGCATGAGGGACTGTGATTAGAGGTGATGGACCATTGATTTGTGTGGAGGAGAGTGGGAGTGTAACAGAGGTAGAATAACTGAGAAGCCCTGTGTTGCAGTTGCATGGAAACAGACGCTGGCAGAAGGAAGCAATTGTAGTCACGTGATCTAGGAGGTGTGGGTCACGCCAATTGGATTCCCTAGTCTGGATTGAAGGAATCCAACATGATGTATTGACTGAGTGAGGATCAGCAATTTGTTCTGAACTGAGGGGCTGCGGGGACAAGTGGTGCTCTGGGTCCCCTGAGGTGGCTGAAGGAAAGGGTCAGGTGTAGTAACTGCTATATCACAGAGTCAACCCTTTCTTGGAGAAAGTGTCTATCTGATTGGGTGGAAAAGATTAGGGCAAAGCACAGCTACTGGTAAAGGAGTGTGAGAGGAGAAGTGAGATTTAGTAAAGAGTCTAAAGTGATTACAAGTAGCAAGTGAGTGGAAAATGGAGAGTGGATATTAGTGGAGAAAGTGAGTGGATAGTGGAGCATAAATAATAAGCAGTGAATGTGCATAGAGGGAGTGAAGAGTGAGTGGAAAGTGAAGAGTATAATAGTAAGTGGAGAGTGAGTGTTAGTAGAGAATACGTGTAGAGTGGGTAGAAAATAGAGAGCAAGATTTAGTAGTGAGTGAAAGAAGTGGTTTGAGATGAGTGTAAATGTAAGAGAAATGATTGAGAGAAGGAAAGGGAGATTAGGGAGGGTAAATATGGGTAAGTGTGACAGGTAATGAGAGGAATGAGTGGAGTATAATCATGGAGTGTGAGTGAATGATAAAGGAATTAAAGAGTTAGAGGAATAAAATAGTACTGTGAGAGGGCTAGAGGGGAAAGAATAGAGTGAGTGGATTCGTGGCTGGTCTGTCAGGTCTTGGAAGGGCCAAAGGCCAATGTATCTGAATTCTAGGCATGCACGTTTTTCTGGCAGCCCTTCAACTACCAGCTGCCAAAGATTCCTCCCCTCAGTTGTTCCAGAGAGGTGGAGTCGAGGGCCATTGTTCAAAGCAATTTGGTCTCTCAAGTCAGTATTTTTGGCCTACATATGTATTAATGTATAGAAACTGGTCTGAAGGAGTGTATGTGTGGTTGAGGTGCTCTTCATTGAGGTTACTTCCCTGAGGCTGTCTTGTTTCCATCAGAGCTTGGTATGCAGAGCATTTGTTGCTTGGCAAAATAATCATCACACAATGCAAGGTGATGCCTCAATTATGATCTTTTTGTGCCAATGAATACATGACTTGTTGCTAGGTTTTGCTGATCCTAATTTTGAAGATTGTCTACCTACCATGCTTATGTTGCTTTTCTCCTATAGCTCTGATTAATCCTCCTTCTCCACACAACACTGACCCTTCGGGGCATAGCTCATGATTCTTCAAAACATTAAATATCCTATCATATCACTGAGTACACACTAGTAAAATTAAGTCTGGCCAGTTGGAAATAGATGGAATAGGAGTAGAGGGGAGAATGGAAACAGCAGACAAGGGTCCAGATAGAAAACGATTTAGTCCCAATAAGGATTAAGGCCCAATAACCAAGTTATGCATAACACTAATCCTGTACCCAAAGAAAAATCGCACTGCTATTATGGCAGCTTTATGCTTATTTGGAGAATAGCTAATCAAGAATTTACTCTAGAGCTCTATCGCAAGTACAGTCACCCACCAACATTTAGGTATGGCTGCAATGCAGTCCATGCATTAAAGATGTCCAGACCTTACTCAAGGTAGGCGGAAGATCAAAAGACTCACATCTCCACTGAGCAACATCTTTCAGAGACCACTCAACCATTCACCAACTCCACACAGGTTTGTGCGGGAGGTTGCTGGGCCCACTTCCCATATGAACCCAATTTGCAGTGAAAATCCTATGTTTATTTACACGATGCTACTATAAATGAATGTGTACTATATGTAAACCTTGTTGCATTGCATTACTAAGGTGTAGAGAGTGCTGTGTGTGCTGCTTCACTGTCAAGGAGATGGGGTTCAAGTCCATTGTATTGTAGAATTAGGGAAACCACCAAAGGTTGGGAGTGAATAAGTGGCATGTGCCTACACACACTCACAAGCCTCCCCCTACTCCCTATTGAATTCCCAGTGTGCATTTAGCTCAAAGTTTGCCCAACAAGCAGCAACTTTCTCTATTCAGAAGGAACACTACTATTTTTTAGGATACACATGTTGACATTTTTTGTTTTTTGTTGTTTTCTCTCTCATACAACATTTCTCACATTGGTGCCAATCAGTGGGAAATAATTGTACCCCATCATTATATTTAAAATGTGACAGGCATTTCTCTTTGTTCGTATCTATGAATAATCTGGTGTGTATCCTGAGGCCCAATGCATGGCAAACACATGTGATTGACATTCCATTTCACAGTGCATGGTGTAATTGTATGTAATGGTGTCGGTTGGGAATATCAGTGTATAGTGTCTAGTAGGCATATCATGGTAGAGTATCTCAGGAGAATTCACAAGAAAGTCTCTATGGAGAATCATGCAGTAGAGTGTTTGATTGGCATTTCATTGGACAACGTCTAATGCGCATTGCAAGTTAGACTTTCTGATGGGCATTTCATGCACAGAAAATTAAGGACATTTCATGACAGTCATGGCGCAGGCTTGAATGACATGTCATAATGACAAAGTATTTGATGTGACTTTCATAGCTGTACCCGATGGAAGTTTCATAGCACAGCATCTGATGGGCATTGGATGGCACAGTGTGCAATAGACACCAAATGGCACAGTACAAGATGCATATTTTATAGTGTAGTATTGCTCAGTTGATTATTGTGAAGCATCTGATATATATTCTTTTAATCACAACATTGAAGAACATTTTGTGTCACAGCAGTGGCTGTATCATGATTTTTGGCAAGATATTGTATCATCTAAATTTAAATTTTCTGTACTATCACAACTGCAGGCAGGAGCTTGAGCATGTAAGTTTGGTGTAACCTTTTTGCACGCTCATCCTACAGGTCCAGTGTAACATAACAGTAGCATTGCTGTATGAGCCAGCTTCGATTTGTGCTGCACAGATGTTTACAAAAAGTCATTGTGAGATTTGTATTTCTGCTTTCTTCACCCCACCCTTTCCAAGCTAGGGCTCATAATACTTGGACAAGGTTGCATGGATACATGAAGTAAAGGAAGATGCAATATTCATTTAGATAAATTCCAGGTCATGAGAAATTGGAAATTCATCACACCTGGGCCTCAAACAGCCTAGCCATCGAATTCAACAGCACACTTTATATTAATAACCAAAAACTGACTTTATAACAAAGGTGGAGTTATGCACAAACATTGGTTATGAGACACTGACTTCTTCAGTGGTACCTGGACTTCTAGAATGCCCCAACTATTTTTCATAATTTTTTTACCATACTGTGTAAATTTAAGATTTTGGCCCTTTTGACCTATGAACTGTATTACAGATTCATGTACTTGTGCCTTAAACCTTTAGCAAACTCTCCAAACAACACATAAACTACTTAAATAGAGAACATTTTGGAGTCTCTCTAGGCTTCTTCTAACAAATTGTGCTACTCACTCATGAATGATAGTATACACTGGGACTAATTTGTCAACTCCCCAGACTGAAATTGCATTTAGAAATTGAGGAAAAAGTGATGAAGAAGAGATCAGTAATCACTTTTATTCTCAATTACTAAATGCAACCATGCTATTATGAAATCCCTTCATATGGCTACCTCAAGCCAACACTTGTACCAAAGAAAGGTCCTTTCAGCAAAATCCCTCAAACAAATTACTACTACATGCCAATAGCCATACCAAACATCCTCTAATCCACACACCCTTCTTGATACCATCCAGCAGAGAATATCATGGTTTCCAAGCATAACGTCCTTCCCCTAATAGCTCAAATTATGCAAATAAGTTTTAAAATCGAAAAATACATGGTTCAATCTTAACACTAGGAATATATTGATTCCTTCTTCCAAGGAATAGTTTACAGTGTTTAAAAGCATACGGTTAACACTCCCTTACTGAAGAAACCATTGAGAAGTCCTCATAACCTAGCACCTACTGGCCTATGCCAAATCTGCCCTTCATTGGTACAGTCATAAAAGGGGCAGCTACAAACAAACTACAAAAATGTGTACTAACAAATACTATTCCCCATATAGATGATCAGGGCTCAGACTGGGTAGAGGTTATGAATCAGCAATAGTAAATATAAAAGAAGGCTTGCTCCCCTCCTTGGACAGAGTACACTCAGAAATTCTGATCCTTCTCGACCCATTAATGACATATGAAGTGAAGAATCATAAAATACTACAGGAGCATCTGGATAACTCCACTTCATTCACTAACAAGGTGATCCTCTGGCTCAAATCATTCTTATCAAACAGAAAAAGAATCAAACAAATAAGAATTAGATCATCTTCATTGACAGCCAATGAGATCACATATGGGGTTCTGCCCTCCCACCTTTGTTCTTCAACATCTACATGAGACCTCTGGGTCAGATATTAATAGAACACCATTTTCAGTTACAAATGTATGCACATGACATCCAATTACTAATTTGGTTAGACATGTTAGTTGACTTCAACAAAATCATCACCTTGTCCCTAACACAGGCATACCATTGGATGAAGGAATTCTACTTGTGCCTGAAGGAACCCCAAAATGTCCCAGCTGGGATATTAGATAGAAGGGGTGTGTGTGTGTGCTAAATCTGTACCAGTTGATTCATCTCCTCATGGTCCATGAGTGCTGTGAGGCGGACATTTCATCAATGATAGAAGAACATTATCACCTTATTGATAACACTGTGTGTGGGCCAGAATGCTGTTCTGTAGTGATAGCGATCGGGGATCCCTGTATAATTCCTGAGTCTATGAATATATGTTCGCTGATTTTAAGAACCATATGTACCCACTACTGTAAAACAAAAAGTGGTTTGTGTGTCATAAACTATTTGTAAAGTTTTGATTCCCATTAATCGTTTATATATAAAGTTACGTACATATATAAGAGGGATACAAAAGGGGATGATGGACGGAACGTTTGAGCCAATCAAACACTCACCCCCAGTCAACTGATCTGGGTTTAATCCATCATCATTCTTTAGCTCACTCCACCACCCCAGTTCAGACATGGCCATATGCAAATCAGTCTGACCCTGTGCCTCATGGGAACAGTCCAGCCCGAACCGCCAAGCCATGTCTTCCCTGGACCGGAAACAAGCATCCTAGGACCGGTTTCTGGCATTTCAGCCGTCATCAGCCAGGCTAGCTTGAATCCAGTGGCAAAGTGAGCAAGGGACCCACGTCTGGGCATACCCCCGCCAACTTAGGGCGACCAAAGCGAAAACAAGAGGAGATGATGGACGGAGTGCTGAAACTTTTCAAACACTCACCCCCAGTCACAGATCTGGGTTGAATCCATGATCATTCTTTAGCTCACTTTGCCACCCCAGTTCAGACACAGCTATATGCAAATCAGTCTTGACACTGTGCCTCATGGGAACAGTCCAGCCCGAACCGCCAAGCCATGTCTTCCCTGGACCGGAAACAAGCATCCTGGGACCGGTTTCGGGCTAACAGCCCTCATCAGCCATGCTAGCTTGAATCCAGTGGCAAAGTGAGCAAGGGACCCACGTCTGGGCATTCCCTGCCAACTTAGGGTGAACAAAGCAAACACAAGGAGATGATGGACGGAGTGCTGAAACTTTTCAAACACTCACCCCCAGTCACAGATCTGGGTTGAATCCATCATCATTCTTTAGCTCACTTTGCCACCCCAGTTCAGACACAGCTATATGCAAATCAGTCTTGACACTGTGCCTCATGGGAACAGTCCAGCCCGAACCGCCAAGCCATGTCTTCCCTGGACCGGAAACAAGCATCCTGGGACCGGTTTCAGGCTAACAGCCCTCATCAGCCAGGCTAGCTTGAATCCAGTGGCAAAGTGAGCAAGGGACCCACGTCTGGGCATACCCTGCCAACTTAGGGCGAACAAAGCAAACACAAGGAGATGATGGACGGAGTGCTGAAACTTTTCAAACACTCACCCCCAGTCACAGATCTGGGTTGAATCCATCATAATTCTTTAGCTCACTTTACCACCCCAGTTCAGACACAGCTATATGCAAATCAGTCTTGACACTGTGCCTCATGGGAACAGTCCAGCCCGAACCGCCAAGCCATGTCTTCCCTGGACCGGAAACAAGCATCCTGGGACCGGTTTCGGGCTAACAGCCCTCATCAGCCAGGCTAGCTTGAATCCAGTGGCAAAGTGAGCAAGGGACCCACGTCTGGGCATACCCTGCCAACTTAGGGCGAACAAAGCAAACACAAGGAGATGATGGACGGAGTGCTGAAACTTTTCAAACACTCACCCCCAGTCACAGATCTGGGTTGAATCCATCATCATTCTTTAGCTCACTTTGCCACCCCAGTTCAGACACAGCTATATGCAAATCAGTCTTGACACTGTGCCTCATGGGAACAGTCCAGCCCGAACCGCCAAGCCATGTCTTCCCTGGACCGGAAACAAGCATCCTGGGACCGGTTTCGGCTAACAGCCCTCATCAGCCAGGCTAGCTTGAATCCAGTGGCAAAGTGAGCAAGGGACCCACGTCTGGGCATACCCTGCCAACTTAGGGCGAACAAAGCAAACACAAGGAGATGATGGACGGAGTGCTGAAACTTTTCAAACACTCACCCCCAGTCACAGATCTGGGTTGAATCCATCATCATTCTTTAGCTCACTTTGCCACCCCAGTTCAGACACAGCTATATGCAAATCAGTCTTGACACTGTGCCTCATGGGAACAGTCCAGCCCGAACCGCCAAGCCATGTCTTCCTGGACCGGAAACAAGCATCCTGGGACCGGTCTCGGGCTAACAGCCCTCATCAGCCAGGCTAGCTTGAATCCAGTGGCAAAGTGAGCAAGGGACCCACGCCTGGGCATACCCTGCCAACTTAGGGCGAACAAAGCAAACACAAGGAGATGATGGACGGAGTGCTGAAACTTTTCAAACACTCACCCCCAGTCACAGATCTGGGTTGAATCCATCATCATTCTTTAGCTCACTTTGCCACCCCAGTTCAGACACAGCTATATGCAAATCAGTCTTGACACTGTGCCTCATGGGAACAGTCCAGCCCGAACCGCCAAGCCATGTCTTCCTGGACCGGAAACAAGCATCCTGGGACCGGCTTCGGCTAACAGCCCTCATCAGCCAGGCTAGCTTGAATCCAGTGGCAAAGTGAGCAAGGGACCCACGTCTGGGCATACCCTGCCAACTTAGGGCGAACAAAGCAAACACAAGGAGATGATGGACGGAGTGCTGAAACTTTTCAAACACTCACCCCCAGTCACAGATCTGGGTTGAATCCATCATCATTCTTTAGCTCACTTTGCCACTCCCAGTTCAGACACAGCTATATGCAAATCAGTCTTGACACTGTGCCTCATGGGAACAGTCCAGCCCGAACCGCCAAGCCATGTCTTCCTGGACCGAAACAAGCATCCTGGGACCGGTTCGGGCTAACAGCCTCATCAGCCAGGCTAGCTTGAATCCAGTGGCAAAGTGAGCAAGGGACCCACGTCTGGGCATACCCTGCCAACTTAGGGCGAACAAAGCAAACACAAGGAGATGATGGACGGAGTGCTGAAACTTTTCAAACACTCACCCCCAGTCACAGATCTGGGTTGAATCCATCATCATTCTTTAGCTCACTTTGCCACCCCAGTTCAGACATGGCCATATGCAAATCAGTCTGACCCTGTGCCTCATGGGAACAGTCCAGCCCGAACCGCCAAGCCATGTCTTCCCTGGACCGGAAACAAGCATCCTAGGACCGGTTTCTGGCATTTCAGCCGTCATCAGCCAGGCTTGCTTGAATCCCGTGGCAAAGTGAGCAAGGGACCCACGTCTGGGCATACCCTGCCAACTTAGGGCGAACAAAGCAAACACAAGGAGATGATGGACGGAGTGCTGAAACTTTTCAAACACTCACCCCCAGTCACAGATCTGGATTCAAGCAAGCCTGGCTGATGACGGCTGAAATGCCAGAAACCGGTCCTAGGATGCTTGTTTCCGGTCCAGGGAAGACATGGCTTGGCGGTTCGGGCTGGACTGTTCCCATGAGGCACAGGGTCAGACTGATTTGCATATGGCCATGTCTGAACTGGGGTGGTGGAGTGAGCTAAAGAATGATGATGGATTAAACCCAGATCAGTTGACTGGGGGTGAGTGTTTGATTGGCTCAAACGTTCCATCCATCATCCCCTTTGTACCGCTTTGGTCGCCCCTAAGTTGGCGGGGGTATGCCCAGACGTGGGTCCCTTGCTCACTTTGCCACTGGATTCAAGCAAGCCTGGCTGATGACGGCTGAAATGCCAGAAACCGGTCCTAGGATGCCTGTTTCCGGTCCAGGGAAGACATGGCTTGGCGGTTCGGGCTGGACTGTTCCCATGAGGCACAGGGTCAGACTGATTTGCATATGGCCATGTCTGAACTGGGGTGGTGGAGTGAGCTAAAGAATGATGATGGATTAAACCCAGATCAGTTGACTGGGGGTGAGTGTTTGATTGGCTCAAACGTTCCGTCCATCATCCCCTTTTGTATCGCTTTGGTCGCCCCTAAGTTGGCGGGGGTATGCCCAGACGTGGGTCCCTTGCTCACTTTGCCACTGGATTCAAGCAAGCCTGGCTGATGACGGCTGAAATGCCAGAAACCGGTCCTAGGATGCTTGTTTCCGGTCCAGGGAAGACATGGCTTGGCGGTTCGGGCTGGACTGTTCCCATGAGGCACAGGGTCATACTGATTTGCATATGGCCATGTCTGAACTGGGGTGGTGGAGTGAGCTAAAGAATGATGATGGATTAAACCCAGATCAGTTGACTGGGGGTGAGTGTTTGATTGGCCCAAACGTTCCGTCCATCATCCCCTTTTGTATCGCTTTGGTCGCCCCTAAGTTGGCGGGGGTATGCCCAGACGTGGGTCCCTTGCTCACTTTGCCACTGGATTCAAGCAAGCCTGGCTGATGACGGCTGAAATGCCAGAAACCGGTCCTAGGATGCTTGTTTCCGGTCCAGGGAAGACATGGCTTGGCGGTTCGGGCTGGACTGTTCCCATGAGGCACAGGGTCAGACTGATTTGCATATGGCCATGTCTGAACTGGGGTGGTGGAGTGAGCTAAAGAATGATGATGGATTAAACCCAGATCAGTTGACTGGGGGTGAGTGTTTGATTGGCTCAAACGTTCCGTCCATCATCCCCTTTTGTATCGCTTTGGTCGCCCTAAGTTGGCGGGGGTATGCCCAGACGTGGGTCCCTTGCTCACTTTGCCACTGGATTCAAGCAAGCCTGGCTGATGACGGCTGAAATGCCAGAAACCGGTCCTAGGATGCTTGTTTCCGGTCCAGGGAAGACATGGCTTGGCGGTTCGGGCTGGACTGTTCCCATGAGGCACAGGGTCAGACTGATTTGCATATGGCCATGTCTGAACTGGGGTGGTGGAGTGAGCTAAAGAATGATGATGGATTAAACCCAGATCAGTTGACTGGGGGTGAGTGTTTGATTGGCTCAAACGTTCCGTCCATCATCCCCTTTTGTATCGCTTTGGTCGCCCTAAGTTGGCGGGGTATGCCCAGACGTGGGTCCCTTGCTCACTTTGCCACTGGATTCAAGCAAGCCTGGCTGATGACGGCTGAAATGCCAGAAACCGGTCCTAGGATGCTTGTTTCCGGTCCAGGGAAGACATGGCTTGGCGGTTCGGGCTGGACTGTTCCCATGAGGCACAGGGTCAGACTGATTTGCATATGGCCATGTCTGAACTGGGGTGGTGGAGTGAGCTAAAGAATGATGATGGATTAAACCCAGATCAGTTGACTGGGGGTGAGTGTTTGATTGGCTCAAACGTTCCGTCCATCATCCCCTTTTGAATCGCTTTGGTCGCCCTAAGTTGGCGGGGGTATGCCCAGACGTGGGTCCCTTGCTCACTTTGCCACTGGATTCAAGCAAGCCTGGCTGATGACGGGTGAAATGCCAGAAACCGGTCCTAGGATGCTTGTTTCCGGTCCAGGGAAGACATGGCTTGGCGGTTCGGGCTGGACTGTTCCCATGAGGCACAGGGTCAGACTGATTTGCATATGGCCATGTCTGAACTGGGGTGGTGGAGTGAGCTAAAGAATGATGATGGATTAAACCCAGATCAGTTGACTGGGGGTGAGTGTTTGATTGGCTCAAACGTTCCGTCCATCATCCCCTTTTGTATCGCTTTGGTCGCCCTAAGTTGGCGGGGGTATCTCCTTGTGTTTGCATATATAAGAGGTACCATGGCCCATGTGTCTGATGACACAAGAGACTGCCGCCATATTGACTGGGCAACCCTAATCCCAGCCACCACCACTTTGATTCCCTTGTAAATGCTACTGGTTCTTGTGTGTTATCATGAATAAACAGCCCATGAGGGAAAAAAAAAACAAATTGTGTATAGCAAGGCATAGCAATTACTTTATAGTTTGATACATAAAATAACTAAACCTAATACAAAATAATTCAAAACAAATATGGCGACGGGGCATATGTTCTATGAAAAGGAAGGTTTAGCGCCACTATTCTTTAAAAAAAATCAGTGTTGAAAGTAAAGAAAGAGTAGGAGCCCCTATTTTTGGTGGATCAAATTTAGCGACATTTTTGACGGATCATATGTCACAATATTTCCCAGCGGGGAAAGAACTACTATTTACTATTAAGCGGGATATGTATAATTGTCGCCTGACATCAGGCAGCCATTTTCTGTGCAATACCTTATGTAGTTTTTATTTCACATATGTTCCATACATTGCACTGAAAGTTTATGAAATACAAAACACATATGGAAACATAGCCAAAATATATCTTTCCTAGTGGAACAGTCTTAACATCCATTAGTTATGTGTGCACCTGTGGCGACTGTGGTACTACACTACTGCATACAAGTAGATGAGATATATGGACCCTACAAAGGCAATCCCTTTTGCACAAGGCCATTATACTGAATGATATATGACACTTGCCAAGGGTGTATACATTCCATGACTGTTTGCTTGTTTCCGTTCACACACTGTTTCCTCTTCACCTATTTTTTCAAATGTCCCATTAGTTGCTTCTCTCTCTACTTTCTGCCCTAACTTTGTTTCTGAAGTGTGTCCTATTGAGTTGTTGCTAACCCGACATGGAGGTCAGGCACGCCTTTCCTCTGCTGTTTTCCTCTGTGATATTTCGAGTCAGGAAGGACTTTTGACAATCTGGGCTAGCAAAAGGAGGTTTCCCGATGTCAAAGGGCTGTTCCAGTTCTGTGGAGATTCTGATGTAGTGGTGGGACACAGAAAGCATGTATCCTACAACCAAGGAAAAGTGTGCCTGGTGTCACCATGTTGATTTCGGCAATGGATATCTTTGGATGGTCATTGATGATTTAGGTCCAAGTAACGTTCCTTTTGATAGATGTAGCGCTGTTGCAGGTCTGTGGCATCATTGAAGGAAATATGTGATTATTAATTTATAGGCCGCTTCATAAAGACCATACCAGGATCTCTGACACTATATCGAAAACAGCATTATGGTGATTCAAAAATATCGTGTTGAAAATATAGATTATAAAAATATCGTTTCTCGAGATTTATAATGGTGAGTACAAAAATATCAGAAAAAAATATCGTTGCACACTAATATCACTAAAAACATACACAATTATTGTTTTTTGATACAGCTATAGTTCAAAATAGTAGAAGTTAAATATGTTAATATGTAACATTAACATTATGTAATTTAAATACATTTAAATAATATTTAATACTACATATAAATATATACTTATGGAAACAAATATATACCTGTGTATATCAATATATTCATATATAATGTAACACTGTTATTAAAAATATATATTTTACATTATTTTCCATTATATCAAGTATTTTTAGTTATTTTTTAATTTACTATGATAAAGAGCATGTGTGTGTGGATATATATATATATGTATATATATATATATATATATATATATGTATATATATATATGTGTATATATATATATATATATATATATATATATATGAAGCATAACAAATATTGACAAATCAACTGGGAAATATTAAATAAATCACCAAATTAATTAAATATATAAAAGTATAAAATCCAGATAAGACATTCACTAAAAATAGTATAATTTTTTTTTAAATATATATATATAGAGAGAAATAATGTAACATTTAAAAAAATGAACAAATAATAATAGATACATTTAAACAATATTAAGAAATCATTGAAGTCCGGGAATAATAGACATACTATTCCCATTCCAGTGTACGCGATAGGAGGGAAAGCATTAATCTTCAGAGGAACAAAATTTTCTATTCCCACTCCAGTCTGTGTAATGGTAGGGAAAGCATTGGACATCCGAGGGATTACATTATAATTCCCACTCCAATCTTTGCAATAGTAGTGAAAGCATCGGACTTCAGAGGGGTTCAATGTACTATTCTCACTCCAGTCTGTGCAACAGCAGAGAAAGAATTGGACTTTGATAGGGTAAGATTTACTATTCCCATTCCAGCCAGTCTATGGAACAGTAGGGAAAGTGTTTAACTTCGGAATGGTAAGATTCACTATTCCCAATCCAGTCTGTGCAACTGTAGGGAAAGCTTTGATCTTCGGAAGAGGAAGATTTACTATTCCCACTCCAGTCTGTGCAGCAGAAGGAAAAGCATTGGACTTCGGGGGGGAAATATTTACTATTCCCACTGCAGTCTGTTCAGCAGAAGGAAAAGCGTTGGACTTCAGAGGGGATACCTTTTATATATTTCCACTCTAGTCTGTGCAGCAGTAGGGAAAGCGTTGGACTTCGGAGGGGTAAGATTTACTATTTCCACTCCAGTCTGTGAAACAGTAGGAAAAGTGATGGACTTCATAGGGGTAAGATGTACTATTCCCACTCCAGTCTTTGCTACATTAGGAAAGCGTTGGACTTCAGAGGGGTAATATTTACTAGTCCCACTCCAGTCTGTGCAACAGTAGGGAAAGTACTTCATTTCAAACACGTTACATATTTGAACAACCCCATTAATATAAACAAATATAAAACCATGATGGTGATGGCTGCTGGTAATATAGAAACATTTCAGGATCTCTTTAGGACCTCTTTGTGTTGTTTTTGCCTTACACTTTCATCGAGTTTTACACACTGATTGGTCAATTAAACATATAAATCGAAGGGGACGCCATGGTCAACCTCGGACCACAGTATTACCTGCCCTAAAAAAGACCAGTGCAAAAAATAGTTGTGGCTGGCCTGAAATGCTTCCCCTATTGGGAAGCAGGCAGGTAGAGGTTCTCGGAATTGTAATCTTCTAAACAAAGTTTTTTAATTGAAAATAAAAGCTGCCGAGTCCCTCTCTGAGAAGTGTCCGATGCTCCAGGAAGCGCTGGGATTAAAAAGTGCAGGGGTTGTTCTCTGTGTCTATGAAAAATACTAACAAGTGTCAGAAAAAAACAGAAGAAGCAAAACAAATAATTTAAAAAAATTGAGGTTCTTTTTAAAATCACTTTAATAATGGCTTAATTGTCTTCTTGGAAATACATTTTATCCGACGCTTCCAAGTTAATAACTTGGTGGAAATAATTGCGCCTTTCAGCATGGAATTGGGTACTCGAGTTTACAATAGGGACTTCGTCATTGCAAATAACCACGTCAAAATTGCTGCCTTCACAATGCTCACAGTTTCCAAGTAATCACTCCTCTCTCCTGTTATGATTTCAGACAATAAGGAAAGTTCATCAGTCTATGACCTCAAGAAGAAACATGACTTACTTTGAAGAGGCGTTTATAAATGTAGGTAGTAGAGGGGAGAATAAATAATTGATGCTGTATACATTCTTTTCTATATCAAATTTTCATTTGCGTTTTATAGACATGTAGCGGAGAAACTGAGGATTAATGCAACAGTACTCGCATCCAAGAAACAACAGATGTCAGTGATGCAAGGGTAACCAGATTTGAAAACTAAAAATCAGGACATTTCACAATACGAGAATTAGAGCCACAATTCATTCTGCACAGAATGATTTACTTGACACTGCTCACCAAAATAGAAAACACAGACCACGAGGCACGAAGAGAAATTAAATGCACTTTCACACAAGTATCATCTGGGTTAACGCAATTGCTTTCTGTTAGGAGCTGCAAACTAATTCTATAGTGGGACACATGAAAATGAGCCCCCCTCTTTGTTCACTTGCCACTCTATGAAAGCCCGGATGTGCTAAATTTACTGAGTTTGTTGGGAGAGACTGGGGCTGACTCTGCAAATCCCAGATGGCTTCTCATCCTATGCATGGCAATAAGACATACAGCATTGTGTCTCCTGATGCTACATTGGCATATTAACAACCAATACATATAGAGGCAATTCAAGAGATAATGCTACACAGACAATGGGATTGACTCCAATTGTAGAGAAATGGAGTCGGTGGCGAAGGACACACACAGGTAAGGAGATAGAGAAATACAGAGTTGCATCCTCACACTTGACGATCAAGAGATAGATCATTATGAAATGATCGAGTGATATGAGCGTATGGATGCTATGGGGGGAGTATGTCCTCGGTGTCAACCATGTCCCCCAATGTTCCAGAGGGTTTTGCCATAATTTCCAGAAGGTTGTCAATTAGTCAGCGACCCTATAGCTAATGTATTTATGGAATGCGATTTGCATTAGTTTAGTCAGTTGTTCATCGCAGATGTGTACAGTCTGCTTCCTCCAAGTGTCTCAAGATATAAATCTTTGGACCATCAGAGAATTCACCAGCCATCTTGGCCGATCACATCAGAGGTGTCATTCAGGAGCACTAAGTGAGTGGATTGGGAAACCTTGAAATTCCAAACCATTGCTATCTCCTGCAATAAGTTTTAATACTACTATCCCTGGCGGGACACGCAGCAGAATGTGTAGCAAAGTACAATGAGATTGGTCACAACTCCAGCATTTGGAGTGAGGTAATAGCCTGATGTTAAACGGCTTGAGATTGAACCAGTGCCAATTATGAAGGATTTTGAAACAAGAGGCTTCCCTTATGTGCCTGTCATGCGAGAGAATTAGGGAGAACCAATCATTCTCAGTAAAATTACATAATCGTTTCTCCTGCCATGGTAACCTGGAGGATCATTCCTTGCAAGTGTGAAATTAATATGCAGTGAGAACCTCATACAAGACCCTAAATATTCAGGTAATGTAAAAGTTGTGAGGTAGTCAATACAACTGGGGCTGGCCCCAGTTGACATGGAAGGCAATACACCAGTTAGAGGTACTGGCACATAAGAGGTCAAAGGGTAATTTTATTTCAGTTAATAGAAACCATAGTATTTTACACAAGTAAAACGTTAAAAAGTCTACATATTTTTATAGGTAACTTTTCAACAATTTCATTTTGTGCAATGCTAAAATACATAAAAGGTAATAATACTAGCCTCTTAAAACGATTATATACTTCTAATCTCCTTATAATCTTTTTGTCAATTTGTTAAAATCCATTCTTGTACGTAATACAATGCTGTGATTTTCATGTGGGTTGTCTTTAGGCTTGAAGGGAATTAAATAATACGCTGTCCGTCCTGTGCCTCCCTATCTAGGGCACAATTACATAATACCTCTTCCGGAATTTGTGGATTTTGAGTTAAATTGTCTTTATCTACGGCTATAATGAGCAAAATGACTACCACACAAACATTCTAGAAATACCGAGTTTACATATTGTTCGTCGGAGGTTTTGCAGTCGTTTACCGCTCTGCTTTGATAAAATTTCTATAGTACCTGCCTTGTATGATATTCGTCAGCCCCTTTGTAGTCAATGGCTGCTCCGCTTTCAAATAAAATGTTATTGTACACAAGATTTGTGAAGGTGACGACATTACATAGTATTCATCAAAGACTTTGTAATCATTTAACCGCTCTGTTTGGGTGACATTTCTGTGGTGCCAGCCTTACGTTATGTTCACATGAGAGTTGGCCACAAACTAAAATTTGTACTTTCAGAAGCATAGGACTTCAAAGACCCACCAACCATCAATTTATGCAAAATGCCTTGTTTCAACTAACTCTCCATTCTTTTGCTCTTCATTATACTAAACCTATACACAACCCCTGCATTGTTCAAAAATTGCTCCAAATTGGTACAGACTGGTGCAACAATGGTCGACCTGGAACTTTCTATCCATGGTGTGAACTTTGACAGGATCACAGGGTATGTGGTAGGGTTTGTATTTGTACAAGGAGATCAGGGCTCGTTTGTGGTCAGCCCCAAAAGGAAACACACCGATTGCGGTGACTGCTAAACTTTTTACTTCAAACCAATGTGTAGGAGTCTAAGACCTCCAGAGGTTGTATATACTTATAACATGTTTCGAAGACCAACTTAATTACATGAATTCTCTCCCACATAAAGATATTAAGGTGCTCCCACTTTACAATGTCATTTTCGCCTTGGATTTTAGAGGCTTAGGTTGTCTTCGACCATTTTGTCCTGTTACCTTTTGACCAGCATCACAAGATACTTCCACTCTCTGACCTCATGGCATAGGCCTGAATGCAAGATCTGATGGACACTTGTGGCAGGGGTAATACCCAGTGCTTAATCTGAGCTGGTGGTTATGGGTGGGGCCTGACACAACAGACTTTGATCCAGAGAAACAGAAAGAAAAACAATGAGGGGAAAGAAGCAGGAAGAGAAAGTCAGAAAAAATTGACAATAGGATAAATTAGAGGTAAGAAAAAAGTACCTTCACGGGAAAGATAAAGAGGCAGTGAGTGTCTAACGCAGGGACATCTTAAGGATTTTGAGGGGTCTGGGCCAAACATATTTTGGGGGCCCTTGTTCAGAAAATGCTCCAATTTCAGCTTTTTCTTGCCCTTGTTGGTCAAGTCACTGACACTGCAGAGCCACACTGGGACAAATTCTAAATGTGTTTCGGTCAAACAGAGAGCAAAGTTCAAGGGCCTCTGCATTGCCCATAAAGCCATTTACGGCCAGGCCCCAGCTTACATCAAGGAGCGCCTGGTGAACTATGTGCCGGGACGCACACTTCGATCGTCCGAGGCAGGCCTCCTGGCCTACTCATGGGTCAAAACTGCATCTAAAGGTGGCAGAGCTTTCTCTGTTTTAATTCCCCAACTCTGGAACCAATTGCCTGTGAACCTCCGCAAGGAACCCGCCCTTCTTCCTTTTAGGAAACGCCTCAAGACTCATCTGTTTAGGGAGGCACTGGAAACTGTCTAACTCCTCCGCTTAGGTGCTTATCGGGGATGGCAGATGGATTTTGGGTTTTCTCAACAAGCGCTAAGAGACCTGCAGGTGATTACGCTCTATATAAATTGTAGTTAACATAACATAACATCTAATATTCAGGGATAGCGATTGTCTTTTCAATATTGTAATATAGCAGCATCTCACTTATATTATTGCAAATAATCTCTGTGACCCACTGCCATTTCTCATATGCAAGGTCCCGTTTTGATCTAAAAGGAACTTTTTTTAGGGTTGTTGCATGGTATTGAAAAACATACACAACATTTTGCTACAAAATGTAACAAACTCCCACACATTACCTATATTACAAAAAATAATTAAATGAAAACGGTATTTAAAAGAATCTGCATTTAAAAATCATTCATGGTCATCATGGCAGGACTGTGTGGAGAACAGAGCCAGCCCTATCAGGGGCCCCCCTGAAAGGCTGGGGCCCTGGGCCAAATCTAGGTTATGCAGCCTTAGTATTCTGCATCCAGACCTTTATTAGCACCGGTCGCGGGCTTCTGAGCAATACATTGGGCCCCCAAACTTATTCTTTTACTAATATAACAGTGCGGGTAATATTAAATCATCTTCAAATGCTTTGTCATAGAAATGCTGCAAATCGCATTCAGAAGGCAAAACCTAAAATCCTTTTTCCAGGTTTCTAAAACAGGTGTCCTTTACTTTATAAATAGCTATATTTGGTACGTACAGTACGATGGAGCATGCGGCCAATAATTGTTCATTGTCTAAATGTGCTAAATTGGTATCGTTTTGGTAAGTAGAAGACTTGGTACAAACAGTGTGCTTGTTCGCTTTTTTTATTAAATAGCCCTGAACCTAAGGTATTGTGTGATGTTGCATCACAGCACTGCAGACACGCATAACAAACGACCAAACATGGTTGTAATCATATACATATTTATCAATGTATTTATATAGCACAAGGCAGATCGATCAATAGCCTCTTTAGTTATCAGAACGTACAGTAAGAAGTAAGGGGCTTATTTACAAGGCCCTTGCGCCACTTTTGCGTCATTTTTTACATGGGAAAAGTGACGCAAAAGTGGTGCAAGGGGCTTGTAAATCTGCCCCTAAGTCCTTTCAGTGCAACATTGGTGTTCTGCGTGTGGGTTAATAGTGAGCACATGATTAATTAACGCAAAATTACCGACACGTAGTAAAAAGAGCATGCAGCAGGTTTTAGCCAATTAATTCCTGCACAAATATGCATTAAAGTTTAAATGATGTTCCCAAAAATTATAAAGCTATTTCTCCTGTCACTATTGACAAGTTGCGTACATTCGCTTTGACTCATCTTTTATATCAAACCTGTCACCATAACTGCCATTTCAAGAAAATATCATATTGTTGTTTTCACCATGTTGATTACCAGCTGCGGATCGAAAACACAGTAGGTCAGATCAGGGACCCTCGCGCATATCTAAAGTAGGATGTAGCATAAACCTGTCCTCGACACCTCTTCCTCAAGTATTTAATGCCCTATGCCTTTTCTAAGGTCTATTTAGCCCTTGCACATTCCAGGTTAGTAATTTGTATTTAGTGCCCCATGATTGTCATAGAAATCTTATGTAGATGACCAGCTCCACCCAGTGTGTGACAATGACCAGTATCCTGTCCGACTGAACCACTAGGCGATGGAAGCTTCCCAACATACCAAAACAACAAAGTTCAACATTACCCATTGTGAATTCCCCATAACCCTCCCTGCTGCAGAACGTGCACAACCCTTCTGACTTAACCTTTGCCCAAAGGTGCACCGAACCCCGCCCCAGTCTCCCACCACTCTCTATACCCCTATAGTACTATAACATGTCTAGGAGTAGATACTGCCCGAGTCACCAGGACCTTTACGAATCACAGGACTAGAGACGATACTCATCATTCCAGAGGAGATCGGTATCTCAGCCTCTACCAACCATGTAGTAGAAACATAGCAAAATCTTCAAATAAGAGAATATAATAAGATGTCTCAAAATAGAGGAGGCAGAGAAACTGTCCTCCCCGACAGACCATACAGTCTACAGTATAGTCTTTACCTTTTACCCAGCACAAACCCAACAGCCAACTTTGGACCGCAACTGTCTACCCAGGATCGGTAGTCATTCGGGGTATCTGGAACCACACGTATTTGAGAAAATGAGTACTGGGTCACCAAATCTGTCTGTTTACTTTGTGGGGTCCCATATGGGCAGACCAGGATACGGCCCCCGCCCTTAGCATTAGTGGAATTAGAAAATTTCGCTGATGCCACCTTATTCCTATTCGAGCAGCTCACTCCCCACCGTACCGGTTCTTGTCATTCAACACTCCGGTGGTCTCGGCTCAGTCCCAGGGATTCTAGCCATTCTATTGCTGCTTGTGGCGATTCATAGAAATGAACCCGGCCATCATATTGGATCTGGAGTTTAGCAAGAAACATCAAACTGTATTTAATATTATGCTCCTGAATCAGCTTTTTGATCGGCATAAAGTTCTTGGGGAGAACATGGACCCTCCATGTATAGTCAGTAAAAATAAAGATATGTTTGTTCTCATATCTTAGGGGACTATGTAAACACACGTCGTCTGGCGTGACTTATGCAGAGAGGTGGTCAGCCACAGATCTGGGGTGGGGATTTCAATTATGTTCTGAATCCTGATTCTGATAGCTCCAAGGGCCCTTCTAGAAGACCGTCTGCGGTAGTGCTGGCTCTCATTGACATTGCAGCTAGAGAGGGCCTATTAGATATTTGGCGCCATAGGTCTTCCACAGGGGCGGAAAACACGCATTATTCCTCAGCACATGACATTTATACCAGCGTAGATTTCTGGCTCATGTCACGGGGTTGGCTAATCAGGTCCAGTGCCATTGATATACTCTGATCACTCACCAGTAGAGTTGGAGCTGGAGTTATGGGCCAAAAGCGCTACTGTTTTTACTTGCCATTTCCCCCAGTATTTCTTGTAGGAATCTACGTTCTGAGCTGAGTTAGCCCAGGCTGTTGAAGAGCTTTTCTGTATTAACGTGGGAACGGTTGATAGGTTTGCGATAGTGTGGGAAGCCTTCAAGGTCTACATTAGAGGTGTAATGGTATCTAAATATGCAGGGGTCCTCAAATTGCTCCTTGAGAGGTTGTAACATCTTGAAAGGAAGATTATCGACTTGGAGTGGAGACACCAGCTTATGGCTGGGTGATTTCAAAGCAAAAATTGAGGAGTTCCTTGAGATGGCCCAAAGTGAGGTTAACCACTTAGGGAAATACGCCATAGCGTGCGCTTATGGGGAGGGGGAACATCCTAGTGCTACACTGGCTTCATTACTGTGCCCCACCACAACTCCGAATCGATACTTGAAGAGCAAAATGAACAGGGACAATTGCTGAGCGATACCGAACACATTGCGGAGCAATTTTGTAAGCATTGCACATACATGCATCGATAATGATTCCTACAAGACGGTACCACTACCACAGATTATATAGTTTATATAACCATGACCTGGCTCAACAATGAGCACAGGGAACACTTAATAGTGCTGTTGCAGCCTGAGGAGATACAAGCAGCGCTTAAGGGCATGCAGGCAGTTAAGGCACTGACAGGCTTACTGTGGCCTTTTACAAGGCATACCAGGAACTACTGATTCAGCATTTGGTCACAGTATATGAGGAAATGGTGGAAACAGACTCTATGCCCGCCTCTGTGCATGAGGCATTAATAGTAATGCTCCTGAAGTTTTCCTCCGTTCATAGAGACCACTGTCTTTACTAAATGTAGATACCAAGTTTTATGCCAAGGTATTAGCCAACTAGCTGGCTCTGTTGCTGCCTGGGGTGGTGTGGCCTGAACAGGCTGAATTTGAACCCGGGCGTAGTCTCACTTTCAACCTGAGAACACTGTTTGGTGCCATACAGCTCATTGACCCGAAGATGAAGGCAGCCACGCTATTTCTGGATGCAGAAAACCATTCAATTCAGTTGAGTGGGGCTTCATTTTAGCTGTTCTGCATCGCATCGGTGTCGGGGAGGTATTCCTGTGTATGGTGTCGGTGCTGTATACTTCACCCACTGTTAGAGTGTGAGTCAATGGTGTTGAGTCTGCTCCCATCGCCATCTCTAGGGGAACCAGGCAGGGTTGCTCCTCACCCCCCTCTCCTGTACGCATTGGTGGCCGAACCGCTAGCGTGCTCACTTCGTGAGTATCATAGCCAAATGGGGCCTGCGCTTCCCAGGCTACAACCTAATAATCTTGGCGTATGCGGATAACACGCTGCTGTATATACGGCACCAAGAGTGTAATCATACCCCAGTGCAACGTGAGGTGGTACAGTTTGGGGGGGTTCTCTTGCTTTCATGTTAATTGGGATAAATCTATCTCATTCCCAATTGCCCCAGCCATGACACAAATGCCACTGGAATACTCATGGCAGTTGTTGACGGACTCAGTGCGTTATCTGGGAATACAAGCACGCACTGCCGTAGCGGTGGTACTACTAGACAACTATGGCAGAGCAATACAGTGGCTCTCAGAGTCAGTCGACCGCTGGATTAGATTGCCACTCTTGCTGACTGAGTGCATTTCTATCATGAAAATTGTAGTATTACGTTGATTCCTATTCTTATTCCAAAATATTCCAATGTTACTTTCTCCCTCAGTGTTTCACAACCTGTGTTCTCTCTTGATAAAATGTGCCTAGGCTGGTAAGCAGTTGAGAATGACATAGGAGACACTTACCTTCCCATATGACATGGGAGGCCTGAACGTCCTGGACTTGGAGACCTATTCTAGAGCAGCGCAAAGTATATTTCCTCACTATTGGCTCCATGGCCCATCATACCTACCGGATTTGCAGCAAAAGAGGGATGCAGCTGACCCATACTCGTTACATAAAGCATAGTTCAGGACCCTGACACTGCGTCACAGTGTGTTTGATTCAATAAATGTCACAGTCCATGCCTGGTACAAACTTCTAGAGCGGCAAGTGGACTTTCTGCTATATTCACCTCTTGTCCCATTGACTTGGTGCTCCTGGTTTCCTATGAGTCAAGAGCGTGGCACGATGCAAGCCTTGCAGACACTTGGTATCAGGAATATGGGGGACTTTTTTCAAGATGGCACAATGTGCACATGGGAAGCAGTCCGGGATCGGGATGATTAGCCAAAGGCCCTGAATTGCTACCACTACTATAGAGCAAGGCACACATTACAGGAATTGTTGGGGAACGATTGTCTGGAGCCCCCCGCCATGCCTGCGCTGTCTCTACTGTTGCAGGTTGATTCCTCTACTAGACTAGTGGCAAAACTATATGCATTTGCACAGGAGGCCCTCAGGCCTTGGCTCACTAATTCTCGTCTTGAATGGCAGAGGAATCTGGGAATAGTCATGAGCGACAAATAATGACAATATTGTTGTTCAGTTTTCCAAGTCATTTCACTAAATGGCAGACACAGATTGGTGCACTTTAAATACATTAACCAGGTATATTACACGCCAGAACGATTGCATATCTATGGACTACGTGATAGTGCAGAATGTCAGCAATGTGGGGGAAAAAACAGCTGGGTTTACTCATCTTGCTTTGTTCTGCCCTGGGATACTTGAGTTTTGGAGGTCAGTGTTTTGTGAACTAGAGGTTATCACTGGGTTCGCTTTGGAATTTTCCCCAATGCTTGCGCTGTTAGGGTGTGATAAGGACATCGATGCAGAGATTTGATGTTTGGTTGCTATTGGGCTGCTGCTTGCCAGACGGTGAGTGGCTATGCAATGGGCACGAGGTTCGCTCCGGACTTTGAAGGACTGGCACACAGACATGGTCTATTATAATACACAATCTGATACATATAGTGAACTCCTCCTGCCCCCAGAGCCACCTCAAGGACCATTGGGAACTTTATCAGACTTACCTACGAGGCAAGGAGACAGATGAGATAAAGGGTGAGGATGGTTCAGAGGTGGGAAATGAAAGAGGGGTGTGAAGAGCTACTATGCTAGGTATGTTTACTATTTACACTTGAATGCTGGTTGGTCCCTGCAGGCCTCTTTCACTGTAAGCATGCCCACCCTAGACGAACCTGAACCACCTGTTGCTACACTAGCTTCTCTGACATATAATGTACTACCTTGTTGTATTCATTGACATTTTGTAATCATGATGATGCCTGCATATTTATTGCTCTGTCCAGCCATATTGTATCTTATTTAGCAAAAGGAATTCAAAAAAAGAGGAACAAAAACTTTGTGGACCTCCAAGCAGAAGTGGTTGACCTCAATGGCCATTTTGTGCATTTTATTCTCCATTGATGCTCTGGACCCCCGTATAGCAGCCAGGATTTCAGTCGTTCCTGCGTCTGTTCTCTGGGCACCTGGACTGGATTCTCCCTCTGGCCCTGACTCCTGTGGGCCATGGCCAGGCACAGTGTTTTGATCAATTTTATTTGACTGCACCGCTTTTGCACCTTTCTCCTTGCCCATCATCTATCCAGCACCAAAAGGTCAATGCCACCTGGGCCCCAAACTGTCAATGCAAGGGCATTCTGGTAGATGTCAGGAATGGGCACATGGGCACCACTGGCCCCTCCACAACCTTGGGGTTCCCACCACCAGCCACTTAAAGCTCCTTGGACATTACGGCCCAGGGAGAAGGTTATGGCACTCAAAGGAAATCCCTACCTCCTCAAAAGATGAACTGCAGATCACGCTCTGGGCTCCAGTGCCCCCTCATAAATGTGACAGCGGTACCAAGCACCGGTTATCTTGTTGTTTCGATGGCAATAATTAACCCAAGGAAGGGGTGAGAAACTCCCCTCACCAACCGCTCTCCTCAGCCTCTCTACCCTTGCAGGTACCAGAGGTAGCTCTCCTCATTGTCTCTCAGGCACAAGGGAACCATATTGTGCCACTCATCTGCAGGGAGGGTCCAGATTTACCTCCAATGCCTCAGATCACTGAGGCCAGGTGACACCATCAAACTGATGGAGCAGGATATTTGCATCAGTAACAGTCCTGATATTCACACTCCTTCAATCTCAATCTCCAGCTCTTTGGACCGCCCCTCGGCCTCAATCCAGGTTCAGTCATTCGTAGTGGCTCAGGAGCCAAGGGGCTTCAATCGTCACAGTCAGGAGCTCCAGCTCCATCGCACAAAAGCACCACCGCAGCCCTGCAGTTTCAAAGGGGTGCTCCTAATTAGTAGCGTTGATTGGTACTGCAGCTCCACTGCCACTTCCCAGCGCAGGGGCACTGTCTACCCCACTGTGTATGTGGCTTGCTGGGTCTCTGACATTCAATCTGCTACAACACTTGAAATTACTTTATAGCCGGTCTGGCTGGCACTGCGCAACGTTCTAAGAGCTCACTATCGTAAGCCCACACACTCATGCTAGACCATGTGCATGCCCTGGGCTCGAGCTCTATTATTGGCCAATTGGCTCAGCAAGCACAATCCTCATAGGGGCTCAATGGTTGAAATGACCATGTTTACTGTCACCATTTTGGACCCACCTTGGGAAGCAAGTACTGCCGGGGTGGGGTGTCTCTAACTAGCCCTCGTTGCATCCGGGCAGGCAAGAAGGGATGTCTACTATGACTCTGCTGTGTGTTGCCAGCAGCAGCATCACAGACGATAAGCGCCGCCCGGAGAAGCTGGTCGCATCGGCACCGCTCTCGACATGGACTAACTAACCAAGTCCTTCAAATCAAGAATATCCGTAACTAACAGAAGCCCTCTGGAGTGCCGGCCCGTCCTCCTCCAGTCCTCCTTCTAAATTATGCGGCCCCCGCTGCCTCCTGCATTGCGGAAATAAACGCCATTGTCTTTGGACCTTAGCCGGCATTGTGGCAGTAATCTCCATTGATTTTGGATTTTAGTCGGCCCCTGCGGCCCCTCGCAGATCCCGGCTTTACAATTCTCCAGAACAGCTTTCTTCCGACTGACGCCGCGCCCGCCGGCCTTGAATTAATTCCCGCGTTGATCTTCCTCGCAGGCATTGTCCTAATTCAGCTTGCTCACTACTCTTTTTGTCCTGAAGATGATCTCGATTTTATGAGATCGAAACGTCATCGACCCCTCACAGCAGGAACTTCCTTCTACATTGTATAAATTCTTGAGGAGTTCCCTCTATGCTGTCAATGGGATGTTTATGCTTTTAAAGTCACCCTCACCTTTCACTTCACGCTTGTTGTCACTTACTTGTGTGAGCACCTGAATACTATATTGCATGTCCTGACAAAATAAATAACTTATGTTATTTTTTGACCTACATGTCCCTACGCATACTATTTAATGCTCCCAGATATTAATTATTTATCACAAATCTAGCTTCTTGTCCCCCTTGGGTGACTCTCGTTTCCGGACCTTTCATAGGCCTACCTTGAACCATTGTTTTTCTACAACAGCAGCAGCATCGGCACCGCCTCCGCCACGTCGCTAATTTCTGCTGCCTCAGCATTCTGGTCATGCCATCCCCCAGCACTGCCACGTTGATCAAAACTGTAGCTCCACGAGTCCTGTCCGGAAGTGTATCTCACCCCCTAAGCTGCACAAGAATGCGCCAGTAGTCCCTATAACACCCGAATCAACCAGGGGTGTGGGCACTCTCACCAGTGGGGTGCTTATGTTTGAAAATGTGCAGGATGCGGCTCGATTGTGCTTTTCATGTTGAGAGCAACAGTCCAGAGCAGCTCCATTTGGAACTGGCCAGCTGGACTCTTTAGAGAAAAGGCTTCTAGCAACTTGCTGTGCCTCTCTAGTTTAACAGGACGCATGCCAACTGAAGCTTGCAGTCCACTTTTTTTGTCCTGGGTACAAGTGGGGGGAAGACTAGCTTTTCTCAGGCCTCCTCATAAGCCTCAACAGCAGATACATTTGTTCTTCTGTCTAGCACAGGCACAGTAATTTTCTGAGTATGCCTGGTAAGCCTGTGGGTGGTCCCTCCCTAAACAATAAGAAAAAGATCCCAGGGGCAACCCTAATCACTTTTAAAGGAGGTCCTTTGTGGCCTACTGCAAACAATCCCACAGTGCCCCTCTCTACCTTAATCCAACATGGCAAAACCTTTCTTACTGTGTGCATAACTCCTGTGCCAGTCCTAATGGTGTGGCCACAATACCTCCTCTGTATTTACTCAAAACCAGTTTTGGAGCTAGCTCTTCTTCCACTGGGAATGGTGCCTGCCTGGCTAGAAGAACCAAGGCGGGGACAGGCTTAAGTGTTTGCTGCAGTTACCTGTGACAAGGTAAACCTCTTTTGAAGTTAATGGAGTTCTTGGGCATAGCCCAGATGGTCATCCTGCCAGAGAAAATCTCTCCACACCCAAGACCTTTCTTTCAGCTATAGGAGCAAATTCACATGTCATCAAAGGGCCTAGCCACCTCCTGGGTAAGACTTAAAAGCATCTGCAAATGGGCTTCTAGATCCTCTAGGGAGGGGAGAGTTGACTTTCTAAACGTACCTCATGCAAAATATTTGTTGCAAATCTCAGTGACTGAGATTTACAACAAATAATGGCATAACGGGTACTTCAGTCCACTAGTGGCATTTAACCTACAGTTCTTGGTTTCACTTTGTACCATATATTGGGGATGGGGATAAATTAAACATGTCATTTAGGAGCATAGCCAATTTTGAAATGTTTCAGGGGCTAGACACATGTACTTGGGCCTGATTTGCATAGTTCCAGTGCACAGAGTGAAAAAAGCAACAGCATCAGTCCGAAAAAAATTGGAATTATTACTCAAAAAGAGGCATTTCCAACAACTGACTTGTAGATTGCTAACATTATACAGATGAAGCCATCTATATGTTTTAGAGATGTGTATGTTAGTATCACATGTGGTGTGTGATATCTACTTTTCTTATACGACAACAAGTAAGCATAACATGATCTGGTAGTGCATTTGAGGTGGTAACAGCTGAGCCATCTAGATGGCTTTGAGCTATTTTGCGCTCATGATAGTGCCACAAATCCTATCTAATATGTATTACTGTTGGTGATTGATCTGTTAGTACTGGTTGATACAGGTGTCCTCTTGAGTTGGCAACTGTTCACTTACTTATTAGCTTAGCGCTATGTTGTCTCTATGATATTAGCCAGAGTTATAAAGTGTACTGTTCAAACGATGAAGGTGTTCTTCTAATGAATATCCTAAGGAACCAAGGCTGCCCCGTATTGGGTGTGGGGGGAATTTTAATTACTCCAGTGTAATTGGCATAATTTTGGTAATTTTGTGTAACCGAATGTACAAAAAATTGTAGAAACTACGCCATTATGCCACCTCGCAGAATGTTTGGGATTTATTTTAATGCAAGATGTACCTATCAGGAATTTTTTTAACGCAAGCGACATTCCAGATACATTTTTATCCAAGCATACCATTTGGGTAGTTTTTGGATGCAAAACTGCAAATCTGAACATGAGCAGCAGTGTTTTGGATGTGAGCGGCAGTTCCTTTTAACGTGGGTGTTCAACAAATACTTCAGGTAGATTTTTTTACCAGAGTGGGACAATTTGAGGGAATAGTTTTGTATACTAATACTATGAAGTGACATACAGACACTTTATTAAAGTCTGGTAATAGGTAAATAAGTACAATACTATACTTTCCTTTTCCGAAGATTGGAGACAAAAATTCCATTCCTTCTCTACCTGCAGTGATTGACCTGCCTGTAGAGCTAGAGACTTCATTATACATGAATTTCATGCCATCACCGCACTAACTAGCAGTGACAGTTTGAAAACTCCCACTCCAACTGGTGGGCCAGTTGCTGCTGCACAGGTTCTCACCAAAGTAACAATCACCTGATTCACACTTAGCCCTGGTATTATGTGCACCAAAAAAACCTGCCCTTGACCAACAAATTTAAGACACCTACAGTTAAACGTTCCAGCACAACCATACAAAGGAACCACAGTACCAAATCCCACTTTCGGTAGATATGTCTCTAGCTTGTTACAGTCTCACTCTCAATTAGGGGAGCATAGTTTGGTCTCAACTATCCCCAGAAATAATGGTATTTGTCAATATTTAAAATGGAAAAGAAAAAAGAGAATGTATTGTTTGTATTACTTGTGCTATTCATTGGGGTCAGATTATGCTACTTTCATTCACCATGCCTTTGTTGATCTGAATGAAGAAAAGGCACTGTATTTATGGGCCTCATTATGATGGTTGTGATGGTTATGATTATGATGGCGGTTAGACCGCTGACAGCCCTTTGTTCCGATCACTGGATTACAATTCCGGCAGTCGGACCCACAGCTGTCGGAGGGAAGAGCGCCGCCTCCACAGGATCAGAGATCACGACGGGGCTGTAATGTTGGGCCTCAGGCCCACATGGTGTGGAATGACTGACACGGACACAGGGTTGTCTGGTGCAGTAACTGGCCCAGAGCACGTGCGCTCGGCCCCTTTTATTGTCAAGGTCACCTGACCGGTGACGCCTGTGGTGGGTGGGTGTTTAGTGTGTGTTACAACAGGGCAAAAGACTAGAACGTATCCAGCCGGATACTACATTCCTCCCAAACTTTAATGAAGGTCAAAACAATAAAGTCCAAACCTGTGGGAGAGAATACAATTTGTACATAAAACACAACTCAATAACAATGACTTCCACGGCGTCTCTTTCGCTGTTGGCCAACCGCTGACGATGGTGTCTTTGCCGCCAGGACCACTAGTTCTCCTTGGCCCGATGTCAGGGTGCCCTGTGGATGTGGTCTTCCTTGGACTCACAGCGTGGAAGTGTGCTCTACAGTCTCCTTCTTCCTGTTCCACTTACAGTTAAAGTGCAGATGATGGTGGATCAGTTCTGTGTTATTGTCCACTGTACAGTCCTGGGTGAAGTATATTCCCATCTGGTGATTCACTATCTCCAACGGGATATGCAGTTGCAGGACGTCCCTCTCACGGATGCCCCTCTCACGTGGGTGTCCCCTCTCACTGGACGACCCGGAGGCCCTTTGCTGCCAGGCTTCCACTGGACCGGTGGATTGCCGCCTTGTCGCTCCAATCAGGTTGGAGGAGTCGCAACGGGTCACCTCGGCATGTCCTTAGTTCCACCTGGAAGGGTGTTGTTGGCACTTGCTCCTTTGCGTGCTGCCTTTGTCCTCCCATGATTTCCAGAGCGAGCTTCAACAGTCCATCTCTCGTGTCGGGACCCGCTGCCACCGGTGTCCCAGAGGCCTCTGCCCCTTGGATGTCCACGGTCCTGTGTCCGTTCCATCCCAGAGGTGGTTGTTACCAACGGACCGGCCTGCTCGCCTCTGTCGTCCCCGGGTGATCTTGGGATTCGCAAGTGGATGTGTACTCCCAGTGATGCTGATGTTCTCCAGGTACTGTGTTCGGATGTTCATGCACCTTCGTGCTTATCCCTTCGGGTGTTTCCCTTCTGGTGTGTGAGTTGACCTGTCGCTCACACCTCTTTCCTCTTCTCATCTTCTTTCCTTCGCGACGCGGTCTGGTCTTCTCTCTTGCTGGTCTGCCCTAACCAGGCTTCTCCGTGCAGCGTGCACTCCACACGTTTCCCCTGGTCTTGTCCAAACCTAGGACACTATCTTCACCACGATCTGTGACTGGACCGGTCGTCGCGACCTTCTTTCGTACACTAGTTAATGTTGTTAGACTTCTCGTCTCTTTCTGGTCCTCTTCACGGATCTCTCCTGGGGTCCTCTTCATGGACATCTCCTCGGTCGTTCTCTTCACGGACCTCTTTTCCATTCTTCTTGTTGGACCTCTTGTCCAATCTCTTCTCTCTTACTGACCTCTTCGCAGGTCACTTTGCTCTCTGACCTCTTGTCGGTCAGCGTCATCCTTGCGACCATCTGGCCGGTTGGCTTCTTCATCCTTGCGACCAAACTGGCAAGTCGGCTTCCTCCTCCTTGCGACCGTCTGGCGGGTCGGCTTGTCGGCTTCTTCCTCCTTGCGACCGTCTGGCGGGTCGGCTTCTTCCTCCTTGCGACCGTCTGGCGGGTCGGCTTCTTCCTCCTTGCGACCATCTGGTGGGTCGGCTTCTTCCTCCTTGCGACCGTCTGGCGGGTCGGCTTCTTCCTCCTTGCGACCATCTGGTGGGTCGGCTTCTTCCTCCTTGCGACCAAACTGGCTGGTCTGCGCAACCATTACTCCGTCTCCTCTGCGGTTGCATTGCTTCGGCGCGCTTCTGACTGCGCCCTTCGGTTGCTTCATTGGGCGCACTTGCTGCGCGTTCTCCTCGGTCCTTTACTCCTGAACTGTAGCAGCTGTTCGTGTGCTACTGCGCACCTGCTTGGTGCTGTGTTCTCCTCTTCAACCTCGGTGCAGTAGAGATGTGGTCGTTCTCTGTGCTGCGTTCAGCAGTGTTGCTTTGTGGAGATGTCTCCATCTCCTGGGCGCTTTCTTATGGCACGTGGTGTGCCTGAGGTGTAGTTTGCGGTGGTGTCTGTACACCGGGAGGAGCAACTGACGCGATCTCTGCTCCACCGGTGGCGTTGGGCAGCCACGTGTGGTGCGCGTCCTGCACCAGTCTTCTCTTGAGCTGTTAGCGGGGACAGTGACCTTGAGACGTTGCTGTCTGGCTCGAACGGCCAGTCTGTGTCCTGGAGTGGCTTGGACTCCTTGAGGTCTTTGTGTGTGTGCATGGAAACGTTCGCACTGCCGCTGGCTACTTCTCCTGTGTCGCTGTGGCTCCTTTGGCTGTGCAGGGCATTCCGCTGATCCTTGGTAGGTTTCCTCTTGCTGCGAGCGTTGTGCACCCTGTGTGGAGGTGCTGTGTCGTGCACCACTCCTGGGGGCACTGTGAGTACTGTTCAGGTGCTGATTCGGCTTGCGGCCACTGCAAAACCATGCTGGGGTGATGATGCAGGTGTGGGGTCGTGCGCAGTGTTGGTGGGCCCCAGTCCTGGCAGGATGCTCTTTACTGTGTCTTTGGCCACTGTGTGGAAGCCGGGGACACTGCGTGGTTCACTCTGGGCGAGGGTGATGTGGCTGCTCCTTATACCTGTGTGGGCTTAGCCATTCTTCCCAACTTAGCCTTACCCCTGGGCGTGGAACTCATCAGTGTCAGCATTACTGTGTACACGTGGGCCGGGATCTTCCTTGCATGACGAAGCTTTCATTCTGCCACTGCAGGCGTTCCTCGGTAGTGTATTTGGGTGGTGTGGCTGCAGTACCACAGGTGGCCACTGGGTGGCAGTGTAGCGCTCCGGTTGTGCCGGTCCCGGCAT
Organism: Calotriton arnoldi; assembly: GCA_963921515.1. Lineage (NCBI taxonomy): Eukaryota > Metazoa > Chordata > Amphibia > Caudata > Salamandridae > Calotriton > Calotriton arnoldi. The sequence continues at coordinate 406,487 of CAWUFW010004273.1, read as the reverse complement.
TCGTACTTTAAACGGAGGGCCCAGCAGCTCCTGCCTGCGACCTGGGGACGCTAACCTGTGTGTTGTAACTCTTCTGTGGAGGTGGGTGGAGCGTTCACCTGGCCGGAGTGCAGGACTCCCTTGTCCATTGGTGTCACTTCCGTGAGGAGACCGCCGGCGCGTGAGGTCTCTCTTTGGACCCCCTGGGCTGAGTGGGTGCACTCCCATGTGACTGTTCGGGGCCGCTGCCGACCTTGTTCTCCATTTGCTGCAGGTACTGGCAGGGGTTGCTGACCACGGTGCGATGTATCAAGCTGGGTGGCGCTGCATGTGGCCACTAGATGGCGCAGATTATTTCCACCGGGGCGCTGGCAGCCTTTCTCCTGTTGCGTGCTGGAGGTGCCCCCAGACGTTCATGGAGGCGGGCGTCACGGCACTTGGTGTGGTGACCCGCCGGTGGCGAGGTAGGGGCTCTCCTTCTATTCTCCGGGTTGCAGGTAGGCGCCGGCAGCCTGCTGGAGGGCTGCAGTCTCCCGGTTGCAGGTAGGCGTGGGCAGCCTAATGGGGGTGCGGAGATGCCGGCATGGGTTTTTTTGGTGTGGCCAGGCGCAATTCCCTTACTGACGCCGGGCCGCAAAGCGCACCGTCTCTGCTGGGGGTGCCGCATCCATTTTGCGTGTGTGGCAGCAGGGAGGCCGTGAAGCGGAGTGCTCCCGCCTTTCTGGGCTGCGGTGTCGTGTTTTCTCCTACTCCCGCGCTGGGGGTGTGTAGAGGTGAGTGCCGGTTTGTCTGCTCTCGGCGGCCAGGATGCAGGGGGCGATCCTCGCTATGATACTGCTGTGGCCATTCTGAACGGGGTGAGAACTGGCGAGACAGCCTGTTGATGTCTCAGGGCATGGGCACTCTGAGGGTCAGAGGCCCGGGCGCGTGTGTTTGCTTGTCACTGACCTTCCGCTGTTGGGCCGGTCGGCATCAGGCTGCAGCGGCGGCAGTAAGTGGGCATCTCTGAGCGTCTGCCGAGGCAACCTCCGTAACGCCGATTCAGGCACTGGGCGGCCGCGGCCTTTCCTCCCCCTCAGCACGGCCACGGTTTTCGTGCTGGCAGTGGGTATGTGTGAGCCACTGTGCAGGCACCGCTAATCCTCTCGGGTCTAGGAGGCAGTGACCGGGTGACACGAGAGGCTCAGTCCCCTCCACAGTCATGGGTGGTTGTTGGACAGCTCGCCGGGGTGCTGCTTGCCGGGCTCATTTCCTCCCCCACGAGGAAGGATGAAAACAGAGCAGCAGGCATGCGGGGTTAGCTACCCGCCTCGTCGCCAATGTAATGTTGGGCCTCAGGCCCACATGGTGTGGAATGACTGACACGGACACAGGGTTGTCTGGTGCAGTAACTGGCCCAGAGCACGTGCGCTCGGCCCCTTTTATTGTCAAGGTCACCTGACCGGTGACGCCTGTGGTGGGTGGGTGTTTAGTGTGTGTTACAACAGGGCAAAAGACTAGAACGTATCCAGCCGGATACTACAGGGGCAGCGGTCAGAGACGTATCCCTGAATGGCAGTGGTGTTGGAATTACCATACCCCTTTTTGACAGCCTTTTCACGGCGGGAAAACTGCTAAGACAAGGCTGTTGGAAGGTAATATGGGGGGCCCCAAACTGGGCCACCGTCCGTCGTGGGCCACATGTAGTGCCCCCACTCACCTCCATGCACTGTGTGCCATGAACAACATGGTGCATGGCACACGGTTTATGGACGTGCAGGAGGTACTCCTTAACATGGCAGCTTATGCTGCAGCCCTTTTCCTTGGTCGCAGCACAAGCCACCATGATAGGGAGCACTTTCCGACCATCAGCACTATGGTCATATCAAAATGTAGCGGTCGGACCGACGCCTGCTTTTCGGGCGGTCTCCCAACCGCCGCAATAGCGGCAGGCGGTCTGACTGATCAGCCTCTATGTCTATATTTGTGAGGGTTTATGGTATATGCCGCCTTCATCTTATCAGACATTTCCGATTCTCTGTTCTCCTGTATGGAATTGGTAAAGATAAAAAAAATCAAAGCAAGATATATACACCACCCTTCACAAGGAAGAATGAACATAGTGTACATATTTTCAGTTTCAAGGGGGGGGCATATATCATGATATGTATATGGCACCTTTTAACATGGAAAGGAAAGAACGAAGTCATCCATCAAGCAGAGTTCCCCACCATCTCTACATTATAGTCAGCCTGCGCTAACGTGTATCTGAGCACTGAATGTATTTTCCTTTAACTAGGGCTAACTAGGAGGTGGTGTATTCACTACCTTCTTAATCACATGTATGCTGCGGTCCGTGCTCTACTTGTGCTGCTGCTGAATAACTGTAGACTTACCACCAAAGCAATGCAATCCATTGACTTTAAAGTAAGAATGAAAAATTACTCAGCAGAATTATCCGACTCTTTTTGTTGTTAGCCTGGCAGTTATTTAGGGCGCAGAGAAATGATTTGAGATGAACCATCATGTTTCTTTGCTTCCTCTTGTAGATGTTTTAAAGACATATGCTAACTTTGAAGAAGGAAGCAGGAAATATTTTTGCTTGGTTTGGTAGGCAGGTGAGAATGGAAGGGCATCTACATCTGTCTTGAAGAGTTATGAGTACAGGACCGAAATATATTGATGAGAAGGAGCCATATACTCCAGAACAGTAAAGAACATTCTATATATGTTGTGTGGTGACTGACGAAGACTTGGGTTATGAGGGAACTGCTTATCACTAGAAAAGCATGTTTCCATTTTTGGGCTTTTTCACAAACAATGTGTGCATTTGTGTGATCCCTATTTGGTTTTAATTGAACGAGCTACAATTATGTGCCTGATATCGATGGATGTAAATCAAACAGTCTGCACCAACAAAATGCTGACTTTTGATTGGCTCCCCGCCAATGCATATCTATTCAGGAGATTCAAAATTAATGCCTGAGACAAACCTAATTATAGTATGATCCCATATAACAATACCACCTTTTCCCCTGCTTGTGAAGATCACAGAGTTTGAATAAGGAACTAGACTGCCCACAAAGCTTAGACAATGTGCCTACACTTGAAGACATGTTTACTGAAGAAGAAAACTTTACAACCATTCACTTTCCTGTGCAGAAGATTGGTTGTGCGTTTGAAAATGGTTTCCATCATTGTCCTTCTACAGAGTGTTTAAATAAATGAAACGTTTGTGCTATATTTTAAAATGATTTCCAGTTTATAAAAATTATGTAGTTCATGACAGTTTTAAAATAGCTGCCTGATCGTTGTGTCTGATTTTCAATATTACTTATTTGAAAATGATTTCATTCGCTTGGAATTTCATCATTTACAAGCTGTACAGAGAGGCGTTTTATGGGCAATAAATAATTATTTTTAATCTTGCTGTATTCATTTCTCATATTTAACTCACAATAAAAAATATTTTGAAGGCAGGGCATGTTGATTTGTGGAAATGTAACAACTATCAAATTAAAGTGGGAAAAGTAAAATGAAATGCCAAACGTGGAACTTATTCCATGAGTGTCCCTAGCCCTACAAACATAAATGCATTCATTTGAAATAAGAGATATATGTACCAATAGCTTTCTGCACCTCTAAAAAGTCTACTCACATACATTTAAATGGAAGCTAAAAAAATATCAAAATGGCATTTTTTTTCAATTAAGATGCTATTATGTGACAGAGAGGGTGGATAGTTTGTGGAAACAGGTGTGGAAAGGGATGGTGGATATAGGTAGTGATCTGTCAATAATGATGTTTTGCCCTTTGTAATATATTATGCCCTAAATGACAACAAACTAAAGCTTACCTCTTGTTTTTGAGACATATGGGGTACCGGCCTACCGGGACAGGGCCCGGCCTACCTTAGAGCTCGACTTAAGCATGCTCAGTCTAACCGCTCACTCAGATCAAACCATCTTCGCCTCTTGGTGACTCCCCATTTTCGCCGCTCCAGAATGGGTGGCAGAGCTTTCGCAGTGATCACGGCCAAAGCCTGGAACAGCCTGCCATTGTCCTTGCGGTTGGCTGAATCTGAATCTATTTTCCGACGTGACTTGAAGACCTGGCTGTTTTTCAACTCTTAGCCCTCTATGAGTACCCGCATCTACCACCTGTCCTAGCGCCGGGACACCCCCGTTGGGGGTAGCTGTGCGCTTTACAAGCTTCAAAAATAAATAAATAAATAATAAATAAATTTACAAGCCCCTATCGCCACAACAACGTCACTTTTAGTGACCTTGTGGTGGCTTCACCTTATTTACAAGGCAGCATTAAGCCACATAAAGTGGCTTAAAGCTACCTTGTAAATAAGGCACCCTTTCACACTGTACTTAGCGTGAAAGGGGAGGGCAATGGGTGGTGCAGTGGGTGTTCCACAGCAACATCCAATGATTTTGATGCTGCCTCCTATTCACAAGGGTGGTGTAAATAGGAGGCAACGCCAACATTAAGAAGAGGGAAAACCTGGTCTTAAACAGGCGAAACGAGGAGAAATGCTTTATTTCTCCTTGCTTTTGCTGTGTATATGTGTGCTGCATTGTGCAGCACACATAGAAACAGCAAAACGCCATTGATTGTTTATGTGCAGGAAGGGCACATAAACAATCTTCCCCTCAATGCAGACACCCTTTCACTATGGTGCAAGGGTGCCGGAGTTGGCGCTAGGCTGCTAAATTTAGCGGCAGCGCATGGGGACACGCATTGTTGTTGTAAATATGGTGCAGCCCTTCATTTCTGAAGTGGCGGAGCACAGCGTTAAGCCAAGGAGGCCAACGCCGCACTCTGCCACTTCGTTGTAAATATGTCCCTTGGTTTCATATTTCATATTTGTTTTAAACCCTCAATGTGCTTTTATGTCTGCCTGCTCCATAGTACAGGATTTCAATCTAGCAGCTTGCATCTCAGCAATATGATGGTCAGGAGGTCAGGAGTGCCTCACGTTTATCAGGAATATAGAATGTTAGCACGCTAGTTGATCATGAGAACTCTCATGAACGAATCATTAACTCAGGGCTATGTTCCCAGAGCCTTTAAAAAAGCTATCATAGTTCCCCTTTTGAAAATACCGGGGGCAGATCCTCTGACCCCAAATGAACTACCACCCCATTTCCCTCCTCCCTTTCGTGGCCACGTTTTTGGAATCCTATGTGGCAAACTGCCTTTGCTCATTCATTGAACAGTCTCATTATCTGGACCCTAGGCAGGCAGGTTTCCGACCAGCACATTCAACTGAGACAGTGATATTGACTGTATTGGATGAGCTACGGAGGGAAGCAGATAGGGGCTCCCCGCAGGCCTTGCTGTTATTGGACCTATCGGCTGCTTTTGACACGGTCGACCAGGGTATTGTGGTGGACCGTGTCAGGGAAGCAGGTATCCAGGGGCCAGCCCTCAGCTGGATCACGTCCTTTTTGGAAGACCGTTTTCAGTCTGTTCGCCTCTCTCAGTTCACTGCACCTAATATGAAGATCATGTGCGGTGTACCCCAGGGCTCCTCATTATCCCCGCACCTGTTTAACTTGTACCTACTCCCTTTAAAACTTTCTTTAAGAGAAAGGAATGTGTGACCAGTTGGCAAGATGAAATGATATGATGGGGTGGAGCAGAGAGCATGGCGATACGCGGGGAAGAGGAGAGGGTGTTACGGAAATTACCCATCTCGATGGCGTGGGATATTATGCTCGAAGACTTCAAACACCTTGACCTAAGTCCTGCACAGCTACCCCCACACAATAGACCATGTAACGTCCCATCAGGACTGAGGCCAGACCCACACGGACCCTAGCCCGCATAACCCCACTTGCAGACGGAGCAGAACACAAGATACCATGGCCCTAACTAGGCACCCACACGACATGGAAGTAACAGACCAGGGGAGGGGGGAGGGATGGGAGGCGTAGGGACTAGTTGGGATATTAAAGTTAGCCTTATTATAGATTTGTTTGGTATTACCGAAGCTAGCTGAACACAGCGGATAGTTAATGTGATAATTTCCCCTATATTGTTATAACAAAGGTTTATTGACAGATCTATGTATGTTGCAGTAACTCCATGGTTTCAAATATGATGTGGTCCAATCGGAACCGGCAAAAGTGAAATGCTTATACGTCATTGTGAGGGTTTTCCCAACAATGACTGCACGGTACCTTTAATTCATGACTGCCCCGGATCAGCCATTTCGGGATTCCCACGAAGCCGCGAGGACTACCGTCCGACGCCATTGAGGGTAACCACGCCCCCTTATCATGTGTCCCTACAGGAGCCAGTTACAAAGTGGGAGTCGCTGGACGTGGGCGGGACTGACTCCGGAACTGGAAACCCGAGGCCGGTAAAAGGAGCCCGAGGACAGACGGAAGGGCGTGGATCCACGGAGAGTGAGGAAGACGAGCAGGAGAACCAGACCAGAGAAGAGACGGAGATCTGCGCGAGTCGACGAGCGGAAGCGGACGACCCAGAAGGAGAGGAGGAGTGGAGCGAGGACTGGTGGAGCCCACCGGAGGACGCTGGAGAGCGGCCGCAACTCAGGAGAGTTGCGGCGGAGCCGGTGAGTCCTCCAGAAGGAGAGAACGGGGAAGTGGGAACAGGGGAGGCGGGAGAGGAAAGCATACTTGGGGTGGGATAGGGAGCGCCGGGGTGTATAGCACTAGAAGGCACGAGTACTGAGTCACCTATCTGTACCTCCCGTTTAGAGCACCTGAAACCAACACACATCTTTAAACCCCCCCCTATTCTTTTGTTTACTGCACATCCCTTCCTTGCACGCCGTTTCAGAAGACGTATCACCGACCGGGTGTGGTGACGGTTAGCACCAGACACTACCCCTTTTAGGGACTACCACTGACGACTCCTTTTTGTCTCTTCCCCCCTCTTATGAGCCTCCGAACGCCCACCACCGCATCAAGACCATCTCGGGAGGAGAGGAACGACTGAGACGACCAGAAGGGGCCCACAGAAGGAGAGGAAAGAAGGAGAGGACACGGACTGTGTTACCTGTACCTACAGTTACAAACAGTCCAAACTTGTTAATAAAAACACTAAAGATTGCACACCATATCCAGCCTCCGCGTCTGTGTATCCGGCCCGCACTCCCCCCACGCTCACAGTCATAATTACTGTGGTGATAATCTAGAAGAAAAGGCTTAATAAAGTTTGTTTAAAAAAAAAAAAAAAGAGAAAGGAATGTGAGTACATTTAATTATGCAGATGACCTGCAAATAATATTCTCCATTGATAATACTCCCGATGCCGTATCCGAATTTCAAGCCAGCATGCTGTACATCCGGAACTGGATGAACAACAATCATTTGAAATTGAACCCAGACAAAATTGAGCTGTTATTGATAGGTAGCATTTGCAACCCCTAGAGTCTGCATTTCTGGCCAGCGGAGCTGGGCCCCCCTCCTTCTCCATCCTCCTCTGCTAAAAGCCTTGGAGTTACAATCAACTGCGACTTATCCATGAAATCTCAGATTGGAACAGTAGTCTCCACCTGTTTTTTTCTGCTTCGAAAAATAAGGAAAATAAGCAGATTTCTCACGAGGGAAGCCCTGGTGCAGGTAGTCTTAGCCTTGGTCATGTTGCATATCGATTATGCTGATTCTCTATATTTCGGTCTGCCCGCATACCTAATAGATTGCAACTTGTGCAGAATCAGGCCGCATGACTCATCTATCGGCAGCCTAGATGGCAACATGCTTTCCCTCTCATGAGCAAACTACATTGGCTCCCTGTACTCCAACGATGTACCTTCAAAATCGGTTGTCTAATTTTCAAATCATTACACGGTGCATGTCCAGAATTCATTTCCGTTCAGAGATATACACCTACCCGTAATCTGTGTTCAGCCCACACGAATCTGCTGGTCATCCCGTATTACAAATCAAAACGGCTATGTGGCAGCAGATTTGCGGTACTGGCCCCCCGCTTTTGGAATACCTTGCCCCCCGACATCAGATCCTGCACAGACCTCCTGAGATGCAGGAAGCTCCTCAAAACATGGCTTTTTATTCAGGCATATGATTAATTCAAACATGGCACCCCATTCAGATATCTGACTATCCGTCCAGGACTCCGGTCACTTCTATAGTTAGCGCCGTGAAACAATTCGTGTATGTGCACTCTATAAATAATTTTAATATAACATGTGGTAGATCTATAGCTTTACACTGGGAACAAACTTTTGGAAGTGCATATTGCACTGTGCATGTCAAGCTTTTTTGTCACATGGAAAAGATAGGTATTTGAAAATTTATAGATAATTCATCCTCATTTTACCTTCCTGGAGCACTCACAATAATTTCCAGGGCAAAATAACACGCCCCCATTTTGTTCATTTAGTGCAGTCCCCGTCAAAGGAAATGTATTTAATTCTACAGCCCCCATTTCAGTAACAAGGTGTCCAGGGGACATTAACATCTGCCATTGCAGCAGAAATTAGTGGCCTAGTTCTTCATTAGAACTCAGTATTGAAGCTACAGTAGAGCACTAGGGAATCATCTGACAGACTGCTGCTCATGTTTTACTCAGCATGTTAAAGGTATCCCTCACATGGATGAGGAAGATATTTGTCAGTTTATAGAAAGTGTGCCCCCGTTTAATCTCTGGAGCACTAATCCTAATTTCAATGAGAACATAGTGAGAGAAATCCGTTTTCTTTCAGCGGTGGTTCTTCAAATCGCAGTACAGCAGCAGCTTTTTTCACAGGGTGAAATCACCTTAGAACAATAATACAATCATACAATTCTATAAAATGAATATCGCACTACTAATAAGATATATATTGTGAGTAAAATCTATTATCACCCTTTCTACATGCTCCTTTTTTGTGACCCTCAAACTAAGGAGTTCCCCAATACAACATTGACTTTATACCTAAATAGTATACATTTATTTTATTTAAACCTAAATGTTAATGGTCTGATTTACGAATGCTATATTGATGATGAATAATCCTAGGTGGTTATTTACCAGACCCTGGCAAGGTTGTGCCCCAGTAATGAATATGTAAAACATATAAAATAGACACACAAGAAAAGAAATAGGCAGACAGAGGGAAGCATCCCGGGACCAGCATTGTTATGAAGAGGCATCCACGTGGGGGAATTGCAAAACTCACACCTTGGGCATGGATAAGAGAAGATCCCATGCCGAAGAGCAGACCGATGTGTATGCCTGTATCAAAAAGCTTAAGTGCCATTTATCAGCAATTGCATTTATTTGTATTCACTAGACTTTGTAGAGCTTTGTAGAGCTAGACATTGTTTGCAAAAGATGAGCAGAAGACTAGAATAATAAAAGGACTACAGTGCGTGTTTTAATTATAAACGTAATATCGCACCTTGAAAAAACGTGAGAAAATCTTTTTTTTATAATTGTACTCGTTTGTGTCCAGCTGAGTGCTGCTGTACGTACAAACTGTTTCAAATTGTGAAATTATCTTGCAGATGTGTGAAAAATACAAGCTCTTAAAATTAGACAAACAGTTCCACAAATTGAAGAGAATATGTAAATTAAGAAATACATATCACACAGGAATTTATTTTTAAAGCAGCGCATCATGTAACAGCCCATGGTCTAATTTAGGATACGAATTCGTTTTCTGAGCTTTACATCAATACTCTATAATTGTAATGTACAATTATGGCTTGGCAATTTCATGCTGCAGTGGCTTCCTGTGAAGCCCTTTTCCCCCAACCAGTCACCCCTGAGCAGCTGGTGAGTGGGTTGCTTTAAAGCTAAAGTGCATCACGCCTGGTGCAGTAGTTGCTGTGACTGACTCACTTGTTCACTTCCTCAGACCGAGGTATAGGGCCTGGGTTAGTCAGCTCTGCGTATGTGCAATGCATGAGTGAGTGGGGCGCCCCCTTGTGCATCATCTGATCTCCAGTTGCTAACTTCTTTAGGGGCACAAGACCACACATGTTCCTACGTTCGTTGCTCATTTTTGTAGCCTAAAAATGCACTAGTTTCCGTCCTGGTAAAAAAAACTCCTCACTTCCGTAAACAACGTGCTGCAAGTTGTCAAGTATTTGGGTGAGCCAAACTTGACTGTTTCTTAATCTGCCTACTATGAGCTACACCCCCTACCATGACCAAAAAGTTTTTAAAAAAATGCTAAAATACATAAATTGCTGCACTCTAATCCGTGCATTTGTTCAACACTCACAGGTGTGCAACAGTTGTGGTGCCTGCTCTAGGTGGAGGGAAGCTTGCATTGGTGTCCTGCGGAGGCTGTTCTGTCTATGAAGAAGCTTTAACTGACTCGACTGTGTGTGAGCTGATCTTTTACTGCTTGTGTCCCTGCAGTATCTTGCTCGTGAGGAATGTATAGTGGAGAAAATTATGAATAGGCAGTTATCACAGTTTATACAAGAAAATGACTTGCTTGATCCCTCCCAGTTTGGTTTTTGCCCACAACACAGTACAGAAACAGCATTAATCAAGGCCACCGAGGAGATCAGGAAGGTGATGGATAAGGGGGGCGCTGCTGCCCTCATCCTCCTTGATCTTTCGGCGGCCTTCAATACGGTGGATCATAACCTACTGTTAGTGCGGCTGGAAACGCTAGGGGTTAAGTGCCTGGCACTAGCCCTGCTGTCATCCTTTCTAAAGGATAGGAGACAAACGGTGGCACTAGGCCAGTCCAAATCAACACCCTATGTCCTCCCTTGCGGTGTCCCGCAGGGCTCGTCGCTCACTCCGACACTTTTTAACATTTATGTTTCAGAACTGGCCCCGTTGATCCAAGACTTCGGTTTTAATCTTACGTCATACGCCGATGACACCCAGTTGGTGGTGGCAGCATATAAAGGGCAAGCCTCCCCATCAATGCAGTTTCAAAACTGTATGGTGGAAATAAATAGATAGATGGGTAACCACTGCCTCAGGCTCAATTCCGGGAAAACCGAAGTGGTAATCTTTGGGAATCTGCAACCCAGATGGGATGACCTTTGGTGGCCGGCAAAGATGGGGGAACTACCAAAACCAGTCCAGAGGCAAAAAACCTGGAGTTGCTGATCGATAATAAACTCACTTTATCTCAGCAGACCAATGCCATCGTATCTACCTCCCATTTTCTGATAAAAAAACTGAAGAAGGTCTTACCATACATTCCTGATGACTCCAAAAGGACGGTAGTGACTACCCTTGTGCAGTCTAAGCTAGACTACTGCAATGGACTCTACCTAAATATGCAGAAGCAATATGTAAAAAAGCTCCAGATGATTCAAAACACATCTGCAAGACTTCTACGAAATATCCCTAAATATGAGTCAGTAACCGAGGAAATTCGAAGACTTCACTTGCTCCCGGTGGCACAGCGCATCAAGTTAAAGGCGCTATGATTAGCATATAAGGCCTTGAACAACACAGGACCAATGTACCTTAAGAAGCTTTTCTCCTGGTATCACCCAGCCAGACAACTGCGTTTTTCGGATGCCAGACTTATGGAGGTTCCAAGGATCCGGACCTTATGCTGGGGAGGCCGCAGTATCTCATACGGAACGGCAAAATTATGGAATAAGTTAACATTTGCTATTAGAAATGCTGGTTCACTTATCACCTTTAGAAAGGACCTCAAAACATGGCTTTTTCAAAACTAACTGCTTCAGCTAGGGCTACCTCTGTCTCAGCGCCAAAACACCTCTGGGTATTCGTGCGCTCAATAAGTTTTATTAACATAACATAACATAACATAACATATAGTTGCCACTGAAATGTCAGTCAGTGAGCGATGATGACGTGCACCGTCTAGTGGGAGTCATTTGTGTATCTGTGCCATTTTGGTTCAAGGGTGCACTGATGCTACCTGGGTAGTGTGCTTTTTCAGTGAATGAAGGGGATTGGTTTAAAGGTTCCAGCGCAGTGTCCGTTCTGTGTCACATCTGCACTTCTGTGCTCTTCTGTGAGTGGTAAACTCTGTGCTGTTCAGTCTTTGACAGATGTTTCCTTGCTGCTTCACAGGAAGGGCCAGTTCGGTGAGGTTGGATGCTTGCTGCCTGTCTCACATCCATAGTGGTGTTTGGTCTTTGATTGATGCTTTAGTGCTGATCTCTTTCACTGCTGTTGTTTTCTCTGAGAGATAACTTCACTGTTGATGGCAACGCTATTCCAGGAGGAAGACTTTGAAAGCAGTTCTGTTTGAGCTCTCCTGTTCTTCTACAGAGGTTTCTATGTTTAAACAGTGATTGGCCTCCTGCTCCCCGCCTGTTATCTGTGTTGTGTTTAATATAATCGTGTTGCTGCAGCTCACATGCACTCTCTGTCCTGTGTCTGAGGGAAACGTGTTTTACTGCTGCTGACAGTGCAGTTCAGATTTTGTGAAGGAAACCTGCACTGAGGTATTCGTGCTGTGTTCTTGCACTAAGGAAGGCTAAGGCATCTACGTGAAACAGACACAGCAGGTTCTGTTTCTGTGCGGTGCCTCCATTGCTGTTAAGGGAGCTTGCACCACTCCCTCCCTTACATTGTCTTCAAAATTCATAAAGAGAAAATATGAACACGACCATGATTGGAGAGTTGGTACCAGTAGGTTTACTAAAATAGATCCAAACTGGAACTATACATTTTACCACAACATGCAGGGAAAAATCCACTAGAAAGGTGGTCAAAGGTGGAAGCTGTGTGGAAAAATGGGTTCTTTAAGCTGTGGTTAGCATAGTAAGTTTGTGAGCGGCCACAGATGTGGGTGTTTATCATCATTCACAAACTCCTGTCTGTAGGAAGTTGGCTTCTTTATGTAGTGTACTAATGTAGGGGTACCATGCAAAAAGTCCAGACGACCCTTATTGGTTTAAAGGGGCTTACTTTACTAATCCCAAGTGCTGTATTTGTGGTAGTATGGTCGAGCAGCTTAGGCTTATCAGAGGGGGTTGTTAAGCATTTGTTGCTCACACAGAGTCAATAAATGAGAAACACACTCAAAAAGAAATCTGAGACTGATTTAGAAAAATAATGCAGATTTTGATATATTTTTAGCCACCAAGTAAGTACTTTCGGAATTAGGGTTTTTACAGTAAACAGTAAAATGCTCAAATAACGGTTTTTGAGGTATGAGCCTCGAACAGGTAATGTTATCCTATGGGAGAAGCATACACTGAATACATATACTTAAAAATGTTTCTGGAGGGTACCTTTTGGTACTTCAGGTGCTTAGGGGTAAAGGTCCAAGTAACCATGAGCAGTTCAGTTTTACCTGCCCTGGTGAGTCCTGGTGCAGAGGGGCTGGTCATGTTGGTAGCCTCAAGATCTACGCATTAAAGTCAATAGAATGTTACCGGTAAAAAAAGGCTGCAAGTGGGGGATGGGGATGAGTCCAGCAGAACCCAAAGGGGAACTCTGCTCTTGAGGGTCCCTGGAGCAAGGGGAAACTGTTGGTTGATGCAAACTCAGGCTTCAGAGCTCAGGTTCAGAGGTGATTTGTCTGACGGGTCGCTCGTGTCAGAGGATCTCACTTTCTTGGGTTGACATGAAAAGGGTAACAATACAAGACTGCAGGGCCACTCTCAGTGAAGCTGTCACTGGTCCTGAAGCTCCTCATCTGCCGGTCGTCTTTTGCGGTGGTGGTGTCCCGGCTGGACACTTAACAAGCCTTGGTTGCAGCACATGGTCCAATACCCAGGGTATTGGTGCTGTGAGGATCCTAGAGGGTCTAGTGTCTCGTTACTCACTGGGGAGATAGGACTGACCTCTTAGAGCCTCATTGACCTCCTCCTCCTGGTGAAATGCTCCCTCGGTGGGTTCGATGGCCAGCTAAACAGAATACCGGACAAGTACGGACCGTGTCCACAGATGCAGGGGAGTGGCTCCTCCAACCCAATGGAGCTGCTGTGAGGTTGTTGACGCACTGGACAATCCTCCCAGACTATAGGAGGGTGTATAGCTTTTGGAAGAGTCAGGTCTTTGCAATTGTTGGGACAGCAGCAGCCAGGCACAGTTTGGCACTAATTTCAGGAATGGTCCACAGTTCTTGTGAGGCAGGCTCTTCTTAGTCCTCCTTCAGTTCTCAGCTAGAAAAATCGGAATTTCTGGTGTCAAGAGGACCCCTAATTACTAATTGTAGGGGCGTTTAGGGTAGTGTAGGGTAGTGGCCAATAGGCTACTTATCCCTGGGGTGACTACAACCCCTATATGACCACTTCCTGGGGAGAGTGGGCAGAATCCTGACCCTGAGTTCCTAGTTTCAACAAATCTTAAATGGTGCAATCCTTTCCTGGCTGTCCACTTCAGGTGGCCCACCTTAGGGGTGTGCCTAGCCTGAAAGTGAAACACGTCTACTGACTATCTAATATCCCACCTGCTCTGGTGCCAAATGGGCCCCAGGGCAGGGGGCGTCGTTACCCAGCTCTGGGGGGAAGCTGTTGTTGTATATCAAAAGCGGTAGAGGATTTGAAACCTCTATCCTTGATATCCTAAATCACTAGTCATCCTGCTTGAGGAGGTGTCACCACCTTCCTCCAGAGCAAGCATCATTTCTGACCTCTGAGAGCATAGGCTGTCACCTATAGGGGGTCAGAAACTTGTCTGTGGTGGCAGGCTGAACGATACCAGTCAGCCAACACACTAGAGAACTAGTAGGTTATCAGGGGGCATCTCTAAGGTGCCCCCTGGGGGCATGTCACAATAATTCTGATACTGGCATCAGTATAGATTTATTGAGACGAGGTATTTGATACCAATCACAATCATTTTCAACAAAGTCATTATGTAGCTGGGTAACTCGTAATGGCCAGGGTCCAGTACATATACTTAAGATGGCTTCCTGATCACTTGCAATGTCTTAGTAATGGAACTAGAAATGGTGCAGATGTGCCCTCACATGTAATATACAACCTGCTTTAGGATTCTAAGGCCTGATGGGTGATGTACATATAAGACATGCAGCGTACTTGGGCATTGCACATAGGGTGCGTGCAATGTTGTGATTTCAGAAGGTCTTGCTCCCTTTTACATATCCTGCAATGGCAGTCTGCATGCAGTTTTTGTGGGGGTCCTTTTGGGTGACATAATACATACTGCAGCCCATGGGGACCCTCTTCAGTACTCATGCCCTGGGTACCATAGGTACTGTTGGATCTGGCCCTTTTTGGCTGAAGTTCCCTAAACCTTTTGCTTTCCCCCTAGACCTTTTTTCTGACATGGTGTTGCCAACTTAGATGCTTTGGGCACTTTGCCACTGCTGATCAGTGTCAAAGTGCAAGTGCTCCCTGTATAAAGTGTAATGGTAATTGGTTGCCCATGATTGGTATGTTTGCCTTACTAGTAAAGTGCACTATGTGTGCCAGGGCTAGTAATGCAAATGCTGCTAGTGGGCCTGCAGCACTAATTGTGCCACCCACACAAGTAGCCCTAAAGAGAGAACTCAGGCTTGCCACTGCAGTGCCTGCACGCAGTTTGTTAAGCTGCCTTGTTGTCCTGACAAGTGCACCCACTTGCCAGGCCTTACCCTTCCCTTTCTATGCACATCAGACACCTCTATGGTAGGCCCAAGGTACCCCCCTGGGCAGGGTGCAGTGTATGTGAAAGGTAGGACATGTACTGAGGTGTGTACCATGTCCTAACAGTGAAATACTCTCCATTTCGTTTTTCACTGTTGAAAGGCCATCTTGCCCATAGGACAGAATGGGGAAGGCTGTGTAATATGTTTCCAGCCTATCTTCCCAAAGGCTTAAGATGGAGAGGTGAAGTTTAGTGTGCCTGAACTCACAATTTAATAACACATCTTTTTGTGGAGGTGGTTTTTGAATTGCATGTTTAGAAACCACTCTTTTAGAAGTGGCTGGGTTTTTGTGCTCTAACATTTCTGTGTGTCTCTGCCTGGTTGTGGATTGACTGTCTGGATTTGAATGCGATAGGCTCTGGGGAATGTCTTGACCCAGGGAGGAGGTGAGACAGCAACAGGCTGACCTGCATCTGGAGTGTAGGGGGGAGGAGTAGCCCCTGGAGGTGAAGAGGCCTGGGTTGCTGCCATAAAACAATGGCTCCATCTCCTGCTGAGTGATTAAGGATCCAGACCCCCACTATCAAAGGCAGAAGGTGTCACTGGCAGGGAGACACCCAGAACTGGTTTGGACAGGGGTCAGTGCCCCCCTGAACACAAAGACTTCAAAGACATTTAGGGGTATAACTATGAGAGCTGAAACCCCTGGACTTTGGAATGGAACTGTTCAAGACTGTAAAGGATTGAAACTACTTCGTGGTCAAGAGGAACCTCTGCCAAGGAAGAAACAGCTGAAGAGACTGAAGGAAAGGACTGACCTTTGCTGTGTGTTCTGGGGCTGGCCTGCAGTTTGCTGATTTAACCAAGGAGAGGCTAAAGGGACTTTGCTGTGTGGTTTGTCCCCCTGCTTGAAAGGACTTTGCTGTGTGCTGTGTGCTGAAGTAACTTATCCCCAAGGGCCCGAGGAGAGCTGGCTCTCTGTTGTGGAAACTCAGGAACACAAAAGTTTCCAGGTATGTCTCAGCGACGCTGTGTGCGTGTGCTTTTTGCAGCCTGAGACCCTCGTAAGAATTGCCCTGTGATCGTGGGCACCTGGAGTCCAAGTGAGTCTCAGCGACGCTGTGTGCGTGTGCTTCGTGCAGCCTGAGCCCTTCGTGAGGATTGCCCTGTGATCGTGCACACCCGAAGTTCAAGTGTGTCTCAGCGACGCTGTGTGCGTGTGCTTTTTGCAGCCTGAGACCCTCGTAAGAATTGCCCTGTCATCGTGGGCACCAGGAGTCCAAGTGAGTCTCAGCGACGCTGTTTGCGTGTGCTACGTTATGTTATGTTAAAAAGAATTTATATAGCGCGCGTACACCGGCTGGTTTCATGGCGCTACCCTGAAAGATACCTGTGCCCTAAGGAGTTACTCATAAGCCTGTCGAAACAGCCAGGTTTTAAGAAGTTTTCTAAAACCTAGGAGGTCTGTGCAAAAGTGAATTTCAGAAGGAAGAGAATTCCAGAGTTTAGGGGCCAGGATAGCAAACCTTGCACCGCCAACACGCTTCAATTTAAATGAGGGAGTAGACAGAAATTGCTTGTGGGCCGAGCGCAGGTTGCGTGTGGACTCATGCCTTATAATCAGGCTGTTCAAAAATGTAGGACTTCTTACATTTAAAGATTTGAAAATGAGGCAGCAGACTTTGACGGCGCAGCATTGAGTAATCGGAAGCCAGTGTAACTTCCTCAAAAGCGGAGTAACATGATGGTTCCTCGGTTGATTGAAAATCAGGCGCGCAGCTTGGTTCTGTACCAGCTGCAAGCGTTTTGATAAATATAAGGGGATGCCAAAATACAACGAGTTGGCGTAGTCAGTATGGGACATAACCATGGCAAGAGTCACCTGAATCAAAGCTTCCTGGGTGAGTAATCTTCGGATCTTTTTTATTTTCCTCAAATGGAAGAAACAAGTGGACATTACTGACCCGATCTGGGACTTCATAGTAAGGTCCTAGTTGATAGTTACCCCAAGGCTCTTGGCCGAACTAGAAGGGGAGGAAGGTTGACCCAATTCCTTGGGCCAAAAATGAGGGCCCCAGGGATTTTTATGGATACCTCCTGTTAGAACCAGCTCTGTCTTGTCCGGGTTAAGTTTTAAATGGTTGCTGTTCATCCATTCACTAAAGAACAGCATGGTGGACTGAAAAGCATGGACCGAATCGGGAGAGTTGCTGATGGAAAATATGAGTTGGAAATCATCAACATAGTTGAACATACAGACTTGTCGTTCCTTCAGAGCCCGGATGAGGGGGAGAAGGTAAAGATTAAACAGCAGAGGAGAAAGTGAAGAGCCTTGTGGGACTCCACATGAGATCCTAATTCTGGGAGCAGTAAACTGGGCGGTACAAACTGCTTGGGAACGATTTTCCAGAAAGGAACTAATCCAACCCAGTACAGGTCCCTGAATCCCAGCATCTCTCACACGGTCGACCAGTAAGCCATGGTCGACCGTGTCAAAGGCTGCGGAGAGATCGAGCAGGACAAGAGCCTGCGGGGAGCCCTTATCGGCATCACTACGAAGAGTGTCCAAAACTGTCAATATCACTGCCTCAGTAGAATGTGCTGGACAGAAGCCAGCTTGGTGAGGATCAAGATATTCAGACTCCTCTAGAAACTCAGAAAGGCGTCTGGTTACATAGGCCTCCAAGACCTTAGCTAGGTATGGGAGGAGGGAAATAGGGAGGTAATTCGTCAAAATCTGGGGTCTGAACCTAGTTTCTTCAGGAGGGGGATAACAGTTGCCTCCTTGAAGGTATCGGGGACAATGCCCTGAGTCAATGACTCATTCAAAAGATTAAGAGCCGGGCTAGGAAAGGAAGTAAATATTTCTTTTAAAATGCTAAGGGGGCAACAGTCCCTAGGGGAGCCAGATTTGACTTTGGATAGGAGATCAACAAAGATCTGATTACTAGGAAATTGAGTGAAGATACAGGGGTTTTTAGTTGTACTGGAGCTTGTTTCCAAGGTTAAACAGGCCGGGATGCTGGCCTTAATTTTAGTAATCTTGTCTATAAAGAAAGAGTTCAAAGAGTTGCAGAATGTTTGAGAAGGAATGGGTTTAATTGCAACTCTTTCAGGATTAGACAATTCATTCACAATTGAAAAAATCTCCTTTGATTTGTTGGTTGCGGTCAGAATTTTGGAAGAGAAATAAGCTGCTTTGGCAGTCAAAATACACTTTTAATATGCTTTCATAGTGTGTAGGTAGATCCTTTTATCTTCAGCTAGATAGTTGCATCTCCACTTTCTTTCAAGTTGCCGCAGAGCCAATTTTTGATTTTTTAAGTCGGTAGAAAACCATTTCTGAGCATCATGGCGACGGGCAGAATGTATCTTCCTGAGGGGTGTGAACTTGTCACTGGCTGTTTTTAGCCAAGTAGTTAAATGACCATCAGTCATATTTATGGAGGGGTTAGGCGGTGGAACAGAATTGGAAAGTGTGTTAAAAAATAAAGGTTTATCGATTTTGTTCCAATTTCTTCTTAATCCCCCTTCAGGAATGGAGATTTTGGTCGTGGGGCTATCATTGATAGTGAATTTAATCAAACGATGATCTGACCAGGTACAAGGTAGGATCGACATAGTAGAAATGGTAAGATTGGTTGTCCAGACATGGTCTAGAATGTGCCCTTTGATATGTGTGGCAGAGTGTACTTGTTGTGTAAAATTAAACCCCGAGAGTAACTCAGAGAGTTCCACCGATTGGGGACCACCCGATATCTCATTGGGCCAGTAATTAAAATCACCAATCAGCAGAATTTTTCCATAGTTGGTTACTAAGTGAGCGACCTGCTCGCCCAAGGAGTGAGGGGATAAGGGCATGCTGTGGGGAGGCCTGTAGAGTAGAGCGCAAATAAGGGGGGCAACGTCGGATTCAAATTTCACTACCAGGTTATCTACTAATGGTAGGTCTAGTGGCATTAGGGCAGTGAATTTCCAGTCATGGCGTATGATAGCAGCTACACCTCCCCCAACTTTCCCCAACGGACGATTGTCTTGGAGGATGTAATAGTCTGAGGGTAAAGCTGCAAGGATATCTGGTGAAGAATCCTGGGTCAGCCAGGTTTCTGTGAACAGAAGGATATCTGGCTGCTCAGTTTTAAGTAACAAAAAGATATCTAACTGATGTTTCACCATTGAGCGGGTATTCAAATAAATAACAGAAAGTCTCTGCGCTCCAATTCCTGCGTGTAATTGGAGGGAGCCAGCATAATGAGTGGGGCTGACCATTTCAGGTTAGGATGTTCTTGTGGCCATGATCCCATGTTCAACCAAACTAGGATAAACGAAAGTATTTAGTATAAGTTTATCTGCATGTAGTTGTTTAAGTTCAGCCGCAGAGTAAATAACATTTTGAGCATAATGACTGGCCCCTGGGCCCGGACGGGCGCGGACGGGCGCGGACGGGCGCAGATGGGCTGTCTTTGGCGCGCCTTTGGCGCGCCGCCGGCTCGTCCGCTGCGCTCCCGCGCTGCGACCGGCATAAAATAGCCGGTGGCAGCCTTGACTTCACCCCCTTCTCAGAGATTGGCGCCCGAGCGGGCGTAACAGCCGGAAGTAGCTGGGCCCGATCTCGAGTGTGCAAAAAGCAAAATAAAGAGGTAAACAGTTTTCAGGTTTCAACACGAACTTGATTTAAAAAGCGGTGATTTTAAAAATGTAATTTTGCAAGTTTCAGCACAGTGCAAAGTATAAACAGGTTATTGGAAGGTTGACAAATTCAAATTCAACACAGTCTCAATATTACAAAGCAGCAGTTTTATCAAAGTGCAATTTGCGCGATCTCAATGTAGTGCAAGTAAGAGCAAGTTTTAAGTTTAAACAATATTAAAAATGAGCAGGTTAAAAATGGACCATAGGGCAGCGGTACCAGAATTAAAGTTCCCGCTCCCGCGCTGCGACCAGCATGAAATAGCCGGTGGCAGCCTTGACTCCACCCCCTTCTCAGAGATTGGCGCCCGAGCGGGCGTAACAGCCGGAAGTAGCTGGGCCCAATCTCGAGTGTGCAAAAAGCAAAATAGAGAGGTAGACAGTTTTCAGGTTTCAACACGAACTTCATTTAAAAAGCGGCGATTTTAAAAATGTAATTTTGCAAGTTTTAGCACAGTGCAAAGTATAAACAGGTTATTGGAAGGTTGACAAATTCAAATTCAACACAGTCTCAATATTAGCAGCAGTTTTATCAAAGTGCAATTTGCACTATCTCAATGTAGTGCAAGTAAGAGCAAGTTTTAAGTTTAAACAATATTAAAAACAGGGTAAAACCAGCCCATAGGGTAGCGTGTGCCCTGTGATCGTGCACACCCGGAGTCCAAGTGAGTCTCAGCGACACAGTGTGCGCGTGCTTTGTGCAGCTTGAGACCTTCGTGAGGATTGCCCTGTGATCGTGTGCACCCGGAACTCAAGTGAGTCTCAGCGACGCTGTGTGCGTGTGCTTCGTGCAGCCTGAGACCTTTGTGAGGAGTGCCCTGTGACCGGGCACACCCGGAGCTCAAGTGAGTCTCAGCGACGCTGTGTGCGTGTGCCCTGTTGCAGCCTGAGATATTCGTTATCGCCATCGGCCCGGACCGGCATCCCCAGAGGAGCTGTGCCGCCAGCCCGAGCCCGACGTTGCCAGAGGCAGGACTTCGAACCAACGCCGTCGGGGGAGGGCCCGAGTTCCACTGCCCGGAATCAACCAAGCTGCATCGGAGGCCCAAGTCGCCAGAGGAGGAGGAGAGCGAGGTCGCACCCCCCAGGTAACGTGTGTCGCCGCCTGGGGCAGGGTGCGGGCTCGGAGAGAGATGCTCTCGGCCTCTCCCATTCTTGCAGCGCGAGCCTCTGCTCAAGCTCGTATCGTGGCCTGTACTTGCCAAAGGAGTAGCAGTACCGGGGCCGGAGTGTGGAGCTGTACTTTGCTTTACACCATACCCGTGTTGGGGGCATATGTTGGCGGAAGCTGACCGAGAGTCAGTACGAGTGATGGAGAGACCGTCTAAAGCACCGTGATCGGTGCCGGAGTGCCTTGCGCATTGCATTGTTTCTGCATTACGAACTGCCTGATTGTTGCCTTGCGCATTGCATTGTGTTTGCATAACGATCCACCTGATTGTTGCATTACGCATTGCATTACGTTTGCATTACGAACTACCTGATTGTTGTATTACGCATTGCATTATTTTTGCATAACGAACTACCTGATTGTTGCATTACGCATTGCATTATTTTGGCATTACGAACTGCTTGATTGTTGCATAACGAACTGCATTACTTTTACATTGTAAAGTGCTTGATTCTTGCATTACGAACTGCATAGCATTGCATTAGGACTGCATTGGTTCATCTAGAATTGCTCATTAATACCGTCAGAACCTACAAGGGCTTGCTGGCCTAATAACCACCAAGGTGAATTATTACAAGTACGCATATGTTGGATTATTATCGTGTGGTCTCATCGTATATCTTTTTATATAAACATATACTTATGAAACTCGTGTGGAGTCCATTTGTGGTGTCATCATTGGGTCACTGAGAGCGTGGTTGCAAATACTTTACACATTTGCCCTGAAGATAAGCCTGGCTGCTCGTGCCAAGCTACCGAGGGGGTGAGCAGGGGCTATCTGAGAGGTGTCCTTCCTTTCCCTGACTTAGAAGCAAGGGTCCCTATTTGGCCTAAGGTACCTACCTCAGCCAACTAGGGAATCCCGGCTCTAACAGGTACCATTTACCAGGGACTTACTGGGTTGCAAAAGTCCTTGCCAATTGGGGTAGAAGTGACCCAGTGCACATCCAGTCAAGAACATCAGTAACAGTGAGCAAAAAGTGGGAGTAACGATGTCAAAAAGGGGCACCTTCCTATACTCTCCTTTTGCCTTCCACCCTTAAAAGAGTTGTATTTTTCAGAAGCCAAAGGCTAGAGTGAATCCCTTGCCAGGGTGGGAAGGGGAATGGATCACCCCCAGATTTTGTGGGCATGTATGAAAAGGGCTTTCTTCATGGACCACAATATTACTCTCCAAAGAAAAAAGAACTCCGCACAAGGGCATTATGATCCTTTGTTAAATGTCAAATTACATTCTCAGATGTATGCCTAGAAACCTGTACCTGGCACAGCTTTTCAGGCATTCTCCTGGGAATGTTTGTGAATTTTACAAAGTGTGAAATATACCTGCAGAGGAAGGTGGAAATCTCTGGCTGAAACTTTCCTTCTTTTTTGTGAAGTGGGCCTTATATTTAAAACTGGCATTTCAGTCATAACTTCTGCTTGGGTTGGAGGAGGAGGGGTAGACAAGTTGCTTTTGTCATTTCATGGGTACAAAGTACACTTTCTGCTATAGATTTTATTTCAAGAATCATGTGGAAACTCTTCATTGTTCATATTAACAGCGTGTTATGGCACTATCAATATCAATGTTCTCGGAGTTTGTTTCATTCTCAAACTCAAAATGTCTGACTCTGGTCTGGTAAGGGGCAGAATGGAAAAATAAAAGTTGGTGCATGGGAGAAGTGAATGAATATGTGTTAGAAGGATAGAAATAATCCACAAGATTATATGAAGTATTTTATGGAAATTGTATTGTAAAATTGACTTTATGCTCTAATTTTGTAAGATTTTTCTTTTATGTGAACCCATAAAGCAAGCTTATGAAATGGTATATTCAGTGGTGCACTATGACAGTATCTACATATTCAATGATTACCCCATTTGAAATAATTTAATAAATATGTGGATGGGCAATCAATTTAGTTGATAAATGTACCTTAATGTTCACCGTTTTGGCAAATTTTTTGAAAATTCTCTCAGAGAATTTCATTTCACAATACACTCTTTGTAGATGGAAGGGCATCCTCGCTTCTTTTGTTTGCTCAGTGTATTTTGTTGCACCCTTTTATGCCTTTCTACATTCAATGTTCACGAGCTGCACCTGATGGCTACATCAAACAGGGACAAATAAACCTCACTTCCCACAAATTTCTACTTCAGGTTTTAATAAACAAATGTAATATTTCAACAGTTTTGCTTGTCATTTTGTATTTAAAATAATGTCTAGATAGATTTAGTTTAACATTCATCATGTAATTAAAATTCTACACATTTTGTGATACAATACTAAGAAAATAAATATTTGTACGGGTAATCTCTTTGAAAGATATTGAATTATCAGTCGGATGGTGGGGTAAACACCTAAACCTACGCTTGATACTTGTGGGAAGGGTAATGCATGTGAAAATAAAGAATAACAATTGCGTTCCATGAGACCTGACATCCTTGCCGTGGTTTCCCCCCCAAACCTTTTGCCTTCCCTCCTCCTGTTTTGCTGAATTTGTTTTTGCTGGCCTTAGCACTCTATGCAAGTTACCACTGCTAACCAGTGCTAAAGAGCTTGTACTCTCTCTCTTATAAACATGGAAAAATTGGCTTACACCCAGTTGGCACATTTAATTTACTTATACGTCTCTGTAGAAAATTCATCCTCTTTGCCCTGATCACCCCCATTTTTTGACTGATGCTGGTGGGGTACTGACCCTAATTGTCCTCTGGGCTCTGCTAACTCGACCCAGGGCTAGTGCTCTGGCCTCTAAAATGTATATGCTAATTGGTATCATTTTAATTGACCAAGACAACATACCTGTTCGTCCCTAGTATATGAGAAGGCATAAAGGTTTACAGAACCCAGATGACTTAATGCACTCCAGTCTGCACTACTGTGGTGTCTGGTGTCCTTTTAAAGCCAGGCCTGCCTTGCATGCTGGTTTAAAATAAAACTATGGCCAAATTCGACTTTGGACTGAAAGTACTCTCAAAGCCCAACACTACCTTTTTATACCTTATAGGTCGCCCTAAGGTCTGCCCTAGGTGCCACACCTGTAGAGTGCATTGTTATAAAAAACAGGGACTATATAAAAGATGTTTTACATGCTGTGGGAAAAGCAGTGGAAGCTGATTTTCCATATTGTAGTGCTGCTAGCCCCATTGGCTAACATAGGAAGGCTTTATTAAACTTAATAAAGTCTATCTTTGCTTGAGAAATAGCCAGCAATTTCATTCAAAGTATCAAAATTATGGTTACGATGAATCCAACAACTTGCCAAGGTCAGTTTTGTTAAAACGATTACAGGAAAGTAGTTTTTGAACTTACTATCCTGAGGTTACCTAAAGCAGCACTGTATCAGCCTCTTCCGATTGGTCAGCCTTTGACAGCCAGAGTCAAGCAGCTCCCTGAGTAGGAGTGGAGAGGCCTAAGGGTTGAAACACTGAAATCATTTGGTGGGAGGATATTTTGTCCTAGAGAAGCCAGGGAGAGGAAGGGGACTGAGGAGCTAAGCTGAACTTCAAAGGCAGAAGAACAGATGTCACAGGACCCAGGCCAGCCCCTGCTTCCTTGATCCCCAGCTAGTTAGGAGCCCCCTAATTACATTAGGAGAGGGGCTGGAAGGGGGTTGTAGCGAGTTTTTAGCGACACATTTGGGCTAGGTTACACAGACACACACACCAAGGAGGGATTTTCTCCATTAAATTTTTTGAGAACCGTGCATTCTGGGCTAAAAAATATGCCACACTTCACAGAAAGTGGTCATAGCTGAGGGAGGTAACTTTACCCCTGTTGGTTGGGATGCCCCCCTCTTGCCGGTCCAGAATGGAGGATAAATATGGCAGAGCTGCAGGAGTTTCTCAGAACACTGCCTGGAACAAAAGAAGTAGAAGAAGGAGTGCCCTGATGGACCCTTGGACTGCACCACAGAAGGTTTGTTCTTGCTGCACTCTCAAGGATCCACAAAGAAAGGACTGTGACTGACTCATAGGAAATGGAGTGGACTCCCAAATCAGCACCAGGTACAACAGAGCTTGAAAAAGTCACCTGCAAATCCAAAGAGAGGATCACCCCCGCTGACCAGTAGCAACTGGATTTTTCCTGGACTCTGTCGGTGCATTGTAGGAGATTAAGTCTTACCACCCAAGAGGCAATCCAGAGTCTCTGCGCCCTTGCTGGTGCTGCTGGACACTTCTCTGCTTAAAGCTTAGAAACTTTCTACAATGTTTTGCTGAAAAGCTCCAGGAGGAGACCGAGTGTCAAACTGCCATTGTCAACTAGCATATTGGCCTGACCATGCTGGTTTGTCCCACTGAAAGCTCTGGAGCTCCTCGCTGTCGAGGACAAAAACTTCCTGAGACTCACCAAGGCATCGCACTGCAGCAGGCTAGTGTTGTTGACTGAACAAGAGAAAAGCTCCAAGAAAATGACTGAAGGCCTGATTTAGATCTTTGCTGGACTCCTAATGTCCCTCCGTGGCAGTGTTTAGAAGTACTCCATCAAGCTGACTGATTCCCACACGCCCTATTTAGATGTGGGCTGACTTATCGTCCGTCCGCATTGAAGAGTTTTCCATCGCGTAAGTGTCTCACCCCTGTCGATGCGGTGGACTCCTCTGCTTGCTAACATCACTCCGTTGCTGTCAGGGTGGTGGGATTGGACAGAGCCTATTTAGATTTCTCAGTTGTGCTGGCCTTATCCAAGTGGGATTCCGTCACGGCCTTGTTCAACATTGCACTATTCTTGTGGCTTTTGAATGGATGCTAGCATCACACACCTGATGTGTTTTTGGTAATGGTTTCCACCTGCATACCACACTATGAAATACACTCCATTTCAGACTATGAGCCTTTGCCATTCCACTGCAGCAGAACATTGTTCTTGAGAACTTTTTCAGTGCAAAGCAAACACAAGGAGATGATGGACGGAGCGCTGAAACTTTTCAGACACTCACCCCAGTCACTGATCTGGGTTGAATCCATCATCATTCAGTGCAGTCAGGTTTTTTTTTGTATTTCTCTTTCTTTCTATTTTTCTATTTTTTTATTTATGATCTTGTGCCTTATTAAATGTATTTAAGTTAATTATTTGATAATGGCAGGGAAGAGAAATCACCATTTTACTGAGGGAGAATTGTCAGTCATGGTGGATGAAAATATTTGAGTAGAAACACAATTGTTTGGAGCCAAAATACAACTATAGACCAGAAAAGGCAAATGTGGGGCAGAATAGTTGACAGAGTGAATGCTGTAGCAAGCAACCTGTGCACACAGAAGGAAATTAGGAAGAGGTGGAACGACCTGTGGGGGAGAGTGCATTCCCTGGCCTTCAAGCATCACCTGGAGGTCCAGAGGACTCGTGATGGTTCTCCAGCCCCTCTTGACAACTTTATCCCTGGGAGGCGGAGTTCTTGCAGATCCTACATCCCGAGGGCTTGACAGGGATGCCTGTTGGAGTGGAGACTGGTAAGTTGTACTTCTGAATGTGTCACTATACCTAAATGTCACTTTTGCTTTTAATTTAGCTGTTGCTAGCGTGTTTTGCAACTGTTTCAAACATATTAATCTATATATAATTTATTTTTTCTGTTTTTTAGCAAATTTGTAGCATTGTTGTTGTTTCTCGCTTTATTAATTGTTAATATGTGTTGTTATAATGTGTGTTTTTCTTTATGTTTTATTTTTAGTTTTTGCCTTGTTTGTGTGTTTGTTTGAATGCATTTTCTTGTAATTAAGATTACAGGTTTCAGTCTCCATTACATATCACAAGGTGTTATGGTGATTGTAAGTGTTGTTTCACCTAATAACAAATTTCATATATCTGTGTCATATTGTAAATATCTGCACAATTCTTACAGCATATTTTTACTAGGTAGTTTTAACTTACAATTTTTCTAGTGTTGTTAATGTATAATTGAAATGACTACAACTACCATAATGCCTTGTTTTTGTTTTGTTAAAAAAATAATTCAGTTATTTTGGACATTCTCTCTTTTTATTCATATTTTCGCATATGTTAAAGTGTTATGTATATCTCAATTTCTATCAATTTTATCTATGTTTTATGCTATGTTTTGAAATGTTTTTGTTTAATTTTGTATGCTGTCGTTTCTTGTTATTTTATTGAGTTGATATTTGTTTCATAAATCAAAGTATGTTGACTTGAAAACTTTTAATGTATGTTTTTTTGAATGCTGAATATAAGTTGTTTTTTAAATAAATGTACTTTGCAATGTTTCTATGATGACTAAAGCTATTTATCCTTCTAAGTTGTTTAATTTTCCGAATTTTATCCTGCTAGGCCATAAAATGGTTTATTTCACAATTCTCCTCTCTACTGTTTTGTGCTGAATATTTGGTATATTTTATGTATACTTTCTATCTTTTTTTCATTTCAAGACATCATTTTACCTGCTCTTTTTAAGTAGTTTTGTGTATAATTTAAAGTGTTTGTAATTTAGTATAATACTACTGAAAGTTATAATCATTATATATTTATTTTCTTTTTCCTTGTAGGTTGCTTGATTTTTTGGTTCAAACTCATTTGAGGTATAAGCCAAACTTTTATTAAAAAAATTGTAATTTATAATAGGTCTAACACACTAAGGGGCCGAATACGATATCGGTCAGAAAGCCTCCAACCGCTAGTCGGAAGCTTTCCGACCGCGGTCGGAGGCTTTCCGACCAACACGGTCGGTTTGTGGTCCGACCACCGAATTACGGTGTCGCGTTCGAAGCGTAAACCGGCCATTTATTCTGACGCGGTTCGACTGGCTCTCGGAGTCTTCCGGCCAGTCGGACCCGCACTGTAATCCCCTATGGACGACGGTTCTGCTGTCGGGATTACGATGTCGGTTTCCGACAGCCTTTCTGTGCCGGCCTTTCAAACATGGAAAGGCTGTCGGAAAGTGATTTTGGGGGCCCCTAGCAGGGCCCCCTTGCCTCCAGGCCTCCGGTTGGAGGCCGAGGGGGTACCTAGGGTGCCCCCTGTAAATCCCTGCACTGTGTGGCAGGCACCATCAGGTGCCTGCCACAGGGTGCATGGTTTTACACACACACCCATTTCTTTATGAAGCCTGTATTACAGCCGGTTTATGGCCATAGCACAAGCACCAATAGAGATATGGGAGTGTGATACCGAACAGTGTTCGGTCACATCGTAATCAGGCGGTCTGAACCGCCAATCGGAGGTCAGTCGGTCCCATTTCTGCCACGTTGTCAGTCGGAGGAAACTCCGACTGACATCGTAATAGGCCCCAAAGTATGTGGATAACCATGATCCACTGCTACTGATGACACCTCCACTCCAGACCAGGAACATGCCTTCAGTGAAGAATCAACTCCGGCAAGTCTGAATGATGAGGAGCAGGCTGGTCCATCTGGTCTGCCTGAGCAGACAGTTCCAGTGAGACTACTCAAGAAGAGATGGAGCAACAACAAAACCCCGAAAACACACACAACCTTCAAAACCGCCATCAACGCACACCACCTCCTCCTCAAAACCACAAAGAAAAATGTCCCTCCAAGACAGAATCAACACCAACGCACACAATAGCAAAGAACTCTACGCCATCATCAAGGAGTTCGCCAGTCCCAACAGCGAGACCACAGATGGCCCCTCCTCCCTAGACCTCTGCAACCAACTCAGCATCTTCTTCCACCACAAGATCAGGCAAATCTATGACAGCTTCAACACCCAAGACCCTGCCACAACACCCGTCACCACAGCACACAAACATGCAGCACCCCAACAAATCCTGTTCAATTGGACTCCCCTCACCACAGACAACACACTCAAGACCCTGAAGAGCATCCACCTTCACCGACGACTGGAAACAAGTCGAGATCAACCCCCTGCTGAATAAGCCATTAGCCAACTCGACAGACCTCAAGAACTTCAGACGCATCTCCCTCCTCCCCTTCCCAGGCAAGGTCATCAAGAAGGCCATAAATGTCCAACTCTCAATGTTCACCAATAGAACCATATACTGGACATCTCTCAATCCGGCTTCCGAAGTAACCACAGCGCTGAGACTGCACTCCTCGCTGCCACCAATGACATCCGCTCCCTCCTCAACCATGGCGAAACCACAGCCCTCATCCTACTGGACCTCTCAACCACCTTCAATACCATCTCCCACCGCACCCTAATCATGAGACTCCACGACATCAGCATCCGCGACAAGGCCCTGGTTTGGATACATCCCTTCATTACCGGCTGAACACAGCGCGTCTGACTACCTCTGTTCCTCTCAGAACCCACAGTGATCAGCTCCGGGTGCCCCAGGGGTCCTCCCTGAGCCCCACCATCTTCAAAGTCTGCAAGGCTCCCCTCGTGGCCATCGTCAGAAACCATGGACTCAACATTGTCTCCTATGCCGATGACATCCAGCTGATCCTGTCCCTCACCAACGAACCCACAGCTGCCAGAATCAACTTTCACAGCGGGATGAAGGCCGTTGCCCCCTGGATGAAAGACAGCTACCTCAAGTTCAACTTGGACAAGACCAAAGTACTCATACTGGCCCCCTTAGTCTGGGATGAGTCCTGGTGGCTTGCCGCACTGAGAACCCCTCCCACCCCCCCAGTCCACGCATGTAACCTCAGCATCATATTGGGCTTCTCGCTCACAATAAACTGCCAGACCAACGGCGTATCCTCTGCCTGCTTCCACATGCTTTGCCTGCTTCAAAAGACATTCAGATGGATCCTCACAGAATCTAGAACGACAGTCAGCCACGCACTCATCACCAACAGACTCGACTATGGCAATGCACTCTATGCTGGCGTCACCCAGAAACAGCTCAGGAAACTACAGAACGTTTAAAATGCCGCAGCTAGACTGGTCCTCGACATCCCTGCCATAGCAACATCACAGAACACCTTCAGCAACTCCACTGGCTCCCAGTCAACAAGAGAATCACCTTCAAGCCCCTCACACATGGCTACAAAGCTCTCCAGGATGTAGGACCAGCATACCAGAACCACTGCCTCTCATTCCACGTTCCCGCCAGACAACTTCGCTCCGCCCAACTTGCCCTGGCCACCATCCCACAAATTCACAAGGCCAGAACCGGAGGAAGATCATCCTCCTACCTTGCTGCCAAGACCTGGAACACCCTGCCCCTCCACCTCAGGTAGTCCCCGTCACTGACCCAATTCAGGAAGGATTTCAAGACTTGGCTCTTTGACTGAATCCCCACGCCCAGACGGATCAGAAGCCCCCCCAGTGCCTTGAGAACATCAAGGGTGAGTAGCCACACTATCCCAAAAATTCCTGATTGAGTCCCACTTGGCACATACCTACACCTCCCACCTCAACTCTTAACACAACTCAGCCTCTGGATATCTCAATTTCCTGTGTCCAAAGGAACATCACACCAGTCTTGTGCACCCCAGTCCTGGCTGCTGTTGAACCAACACCACAACCACCACCAGTTCAGCCAGGACCCAGTGAGATGGGGCACAATGGGTCAAGGGCACAGAGTAGTGGGGGTAGGGTTTGTGAGTGGGAATCTGTGGACCAGCAATGTGAAGCCACTGTGTTCATTGCCACCTAGGCCACCATCGACCAAGTCTTGGGATCCCTCAATCAGTCCCAAGACATGATGGTCCAGGTCCTTACAGAGCTCCAGGAGATGATGCAGTTGCAGAGAGAGCACAATGTTCAGATGGAAAATCTCAACTTAATTTGGACTCCCTGACTGGGGTGCTGCAGGATTGTTTGACCCATATGTTAAGGGCTTTTCCAGCAACATTTTCTACTCTCTGTGGTCCAGAAACATCTGGCCTACTGCATCTGCCTCAGCCACAGAAAGGGAGGCTCTGCCACAAGAGGAAACACCACACCCACCTCATTCCCAGCAACTGTTGATCCACCAGTCCCCCTCAGGAGGGGACGTTCATCCAGACCAGCAGAAGAGGATGGCAAGACCTCCACCACCACCAGCAAGAGACACAGAACCTAATTTCCTCCAGTGTGTGACTAGCATTCACTCTGGACTATTTTCTGGACACATTTACCTTTTTGATGCCAGTTGTATTTTACACATTGAATTTCAAACAATTTAGGCTCTTCAATAATAGTTTCATTCATCATGATAGAATTTAATTTTCTTGTTTGGGTTTTTTGGTTATCATGTTGTATTGTTTTTTTAATTTTGCTTTGTTGAATTAAATAAATAAATACCAATTCAAAGACATGTGATATTTATTTTCTCAATTTGTGCAATTTGTTTGTTTCATCATACATTTTAAAAAGTTACAATTAAAACAATTGTTTATTCATAAATAAATTGCAATTAGGTAATGCTTTTCAAATTTTTAAAAAATGATAAAAAATAACAAAAAACACAAATCAAAAAGTAATATATTATTAAATTGGAATACATTATTTTAAATATTTTTCAGATACATTAGAACCCATGCATAACCCAAATACTTGAAGCTATATTTACAATTACAGTTCCAGACCATGCCACCATGCAACAGAAAACAAGTCTAAAAAACTTAAATTCAATCACTGTACACATTGCTTTTGTACAAGATATATACACCCAAAGTGTGTGTGTGTGTTTTTCAAAGGATCAACCCATGTTCCCTTTGTACTTCGCAACCGTAGCATATAACTACAAATGACAAAACTTGGAAATGTCCAAATGAAGATGACATGGTGAAAGAACCTAAACAGATTAAAACAAAAGTTTCTTTATTATATTACAAAATAAACACATTACAAATTACTAATTTTGAAGGATGCATTTTCTAAGAACAATCAAAGATAAACAATGTAAATAAACACAGTAGTCAATGTGTCAAACATCCTTACCCTGGATTTTCCTTAACTTGCCCTTTCTAAAAAATGTCTTGCACAGATTTTTATACTGATTAGATAAAAAGTTGGTTTAAAATTTCATGTAAGAATATGTAAACACATACTTACACATGAAGAAGTTGTCAATAACATCTTAACTTAAGCCTATTCACCACTAGCATCTTCATTTGGCATTTCAACATCCTCACCCGGTGACTCATGATGGTTTCATTCCTCTACAATCTAAGGGATGTTCAGTCGCAGGGCTATGTTATGGAACACGCAGCATGCCATGGGGATTTTGCACACCTTATCAGGTGAGTAGAGGAGGGCTCCACCAGTCATCAAAATCTGGTCTTTAGGAGCCCAAAAGCCCGCTTCACTGGCCTCCATGTTCTTACACGGGCCTCTTTGAAGCGGACTTCCCCAGCTGTTGTTGGATTCCTCAGCGGTACTAACCATCATGGTAGGTTAGGATGAGCTGAGTCTCCTATATGAAAAAAAAATGAGCCAAAAAATGTAATACTATTTTTAATCATTAAACTTGATAATAACTAAAATATATATTTACAGATTTACAGATTGTACATACCAACTAGCCAGGCCCTCTCAGATCCAAGTTGTGACATTTGCAGGGGTATGGTGCTGCTCTGTAGTACACAGGAATCATGTTTTGATCCAGGAAAATGCGCACACATGCTTGTGATATACAATGTTGTAAGCACACAACTTGCACATTGATGGAATGGACATTTATTCAATTGCAGTAGACTTGTTCTCTGTCATTTGGTGGCACCGATGCAATATGTATTCCATCAATTGCTCCAACCACATGTGGCAGGCGTCCCAAAGCATAAAAATCCCCCTTCGCATTGGCAAAATCCTAATTTCTTGGAAACTATATGAAGCTGTTGATGTGTCTCAACGCTGAAGAAAGAACTTCTTGTAGAACACCACTGAAAGTGTTGTCATTCCAAAGATACTGCAAAAGTGTATTGGAATGATCCAGTGGCCACAAGATGGAGTACTGCCTTTATTTTCACTATTTGTGTTATTGAAATGGGATTCCTATTGTGAGGCAGAAGATCTGGTTCCAGTTGATGAAATAAACCAATAAAAGTTTGCCTATTTAATCTGAATTCTTTGATTATATCCCATTCTTCCAGGGTGGCAAGATCTGCAAATGGTCTCATAACATGAGCCCATCATCTTCTCACTCTCCCTGGGTTCATATGTCTGCAATAAAAATTCAAACACTTGTTACAAATGTTGCAAACACATTTTTGAAATAAAACACAAATATCATTTACTTTTAAAAAAATTAACACCATTTTACACAACATTTATTTTTGTAAAATTACATTTGTGACATGCCTATTTTTTATAAAGAAATGTGTAAATAATACATTTTACATTTTAAATGAATCATTTACACATTCTTTTTTTTAATTTAAAAAATCTGTCAACGGAAGTATAAACAAAATCACGCAACTATCACATTTAGCCACAGTAACGCACTACACCATACATTTTTGACAAAACAAATATTGTATGTAGTATATGGAAACAAACTAACCACCATTTTGAGTGGTGGTGATGCACTTAACATTGACAAACACATTATTTAACAATCTAAAATGGTGGAAGCCAGACCTCGCCATCAGGACATTTGACGGGGTAGTGGTATGAAACTCCAAGCCAGACACAGTCATAGGCTAACATGTGTGAAAGAAATGTACAAAAAGCCAATGGATGTGTCTGTTTCTGTTGATGATCTCACACGTCATGTAGCTGTACGTGGTATTAAAAAAAAGCTTACTTGCCTCTGAACAGTGCCACCAAGAACACCTCCTCAACTGTTGCTGCTGTTTCCTACCTCTGGGAGCTACAATGCCAGACGAAACAGGAGACAGGGCCGCAAACTTCCCACCAGAGGAGCTGGAGACGCTGGCTAATGAGGTCCTGTCCCTGTACAGCAAATTATATGGCTTACCAGAGGAACAGGTACATGTTTTAAATGAAAATGTAATTATGACTAACTTCTTTTTTTTAAACACAGGATAAAATGTCCCTTTTAGTTCCTGAGTGAAGTGTTGTAATTGAAGTGAAGTTGTTGTTTGTTTTCATTTCCATACCAAAAAAAACATTTTGCAGTTCTTACAATCCAACATTAGTAAAATAAGGACATAACAAGGGATAAGGTTAGTCAACAGGTTACTACAATTTTTTTTTTAAAACAAACAAAAAAAAGCTATTTTTAAAAATGCTTGGGAACGATTTCCCAAAATTGTGTTACTTTATTGCAGTTTAGGTAACATGTGTACATCAGCCCAGCCAACGCGTTTCGTCCAACAGGACTTCCTCAGGGCTGTAAAACAATTTTTAAAAATATATAGATAAGCCTATATTTCAGAACTAGATAGACATACAAGGATTAATTACATTAAGTCATAAGCAAATATAATATGTTGCCATCCCTCTTCTAAGACCCCCTGCCTATATTCATTCTATTGCAATATAAACCAGCCATTGGCTAATTTAGTTATAATCATAGTTGTATGTTTTTCCATCACTATTTAAATTTTTTTTTGTATTCTTTACAATACCCATCCGAACCATTCATTTTATATTGTGAAGGACCATTAAAAACATTCTCTTAGACAAAATTAATCTCTAGACAATACAGGCCTGATTCACAAAGGTAAACTTAGACCAAAAGTCTAAGTTTAGACCTGAAGTCTAAGTTTATACCTAAAGTCTAACTTTACGACTAGTAAAGTTAGACTTTTGGTCTAAGTTTAGACCAAAAGTCTAACTTTAGTAGTAGTAAAGTTAGACTTTTGGTCTAAGTTAGACTTTTGGTCTAAACGTAGGCCCAAAGTCTAACTTTAGTAGTAGTAAAGTTAGACTTTAGGTCTAAACTTAGACCAAAAGTATAACTTTAGTAGTAGTAAAGTTAAACTTTTGGTCTAAACTTTGACTTCAGGTCTAAACTTAGACTTTTGATCTAAGTTTACCTTTGTGAATCAGGCCCTACAAGTGTATCGTTCACATTGCCCCTCAATATCAAGGTTCATGTTCAGTGTTATGCTTTATCAAGATCTGATATTCCCAAGTTTTTACTGCTAATTTTCTAGAAGGCTCTGTGTACATCATTACTCACAACTAGCCGCTGTCATTATCCATTACTCTCAGGGGTCGATTCCGATTCGGGCCGGAAAAAGCACCGACCGACTCGGAGCCGGAAAAATTACCGACCGACACGTACCAGTGGCGCCCGACACGCCAAGTACGATGCAAGCCGCGATAAATCCGACCGACACGTCAGGAAACCAAGCCGACCGACCGAGCCGCTCGGAAAATAGCAATCCGGCCGGAAAAACACGCGAATCCAACCGACCGACACGCACCCGGAACAAATCCGACCGAATCGTACCCGCCAACTCCAACCCGCAAAGTACGATGCAAGGCGCGAAAACACGACCGAGTCGGACGGAGGACAAGCCGTACGACCGACACGCATACAAAACCGAGCCGAAGCAACACAATACACCGCGACCGACGCGTACGCAGCATACAAAACTGCACAAACACAGCGTGAACGAAACGGAAAACACCGTACGAGACCAATGCAGGGTCCGACTCGGTCACAAGAACGTTTCCAACATACACAAACAGCACAAAGGAAAAATCAACCAAAAAAAGGCCAAACAAGCAATTACCAAGCCAATAAATACTGGGGGGGTGGGGACAGAGAACAAAGACACACCCACAACTCCACCTATATAAAGGACACAAATCACTACCATGAGCCTTTGCAAATGCCATTCCACTGCCAGCACCCAAGAGAAAGCAACCACACACCCACAGCTCATCCCTCACACAAGCCACACACCAGCAGCACACCAACAAATACCTACCTCACATACACCCAGCACAACACACACCCACACACCCTCACCTGCACACCAACACACACATCACCCACCATCACCACCCATCACCATGCCCCCCAAGAAGAATCACAAGTTCCTAGATTGTGAATTGGAAGTCCTGGTAGACGAGATCCTCAGGGTAGAGCCACAGCTGTTTGGCACATTGGTCCAACAGACCTCCATGTCGCAGAAAACCAAGATGTGGGAGAGGATCATCAACAGGGTGAACGCCCAATCACCATGTCGGCGCACAAAGAGCGACATCCAGAACAGGTGGTATGACGTGCGCAGGAGGGTACGGAAGCTGCTGAAGCAAGACTACATCAACAGCCAACACACCGGCAGTGGCCCTCCTGCCAAGCCAATATACCTCAGGCCCTGGGAGGAGAAGGTGCGGGCCATCCTACCGCCAGTGAGCATATATGGACTAGAGGACATCCCAGAGCCTGGTGAGTACACAACAAATGTACACAATATACTGCCACAAAACACACACACATCACTGTCAAGGGGAGAGTCAAACCATGCACTCATAGCAATCACACAGCAACCAGAACAGAATCATCCCAAAATGTGTATGTCAGTCAGAGAAACACAACACATGCCATCAAAAAAGTCACATCCAACTGTGCCAACACATGTACAAACACAACCACAACTACAGCTAGGCAGTGGCACAAATAGAACTAACAAACACATCCACACATGTAGCCACCACAACAACACCAACACACAGTGAAGACCACTCAAAGGAAGGAATTCTGTGTATGCTGGCCAAGTCAGTGTAGCCAATAGCATCATGGGAGTCGCAGTCACACATATTGCCCCCCCCACAACTGTCCCATCAACACCACCCTGAACCATGCCCACATCACAGGGAGTGGAGAAGGACTCACAAGATGGCTGACACTGGCTACTGCTGTGGGGAGCACAAGGCCCTGCTGCCAACTGTGCACCAACAAACAGCAGGACACCACTGACTGACATCCTGAGAGACAACTTACACTCCCTGCAATGCAAGCACGTTCCATGGTGGGATATCCGGCTAGCTGGGTGGGAAGGAGGACTTGCAGCACTGACCATAGTCACAAGCACCTCCCCTCACACCCCCCCCACACACAAACTCCACAGTACCCACCTGGTAGAATGCAATGCCCTCCATCCTAACACAAGATCCCACAAAGCACCACCACCCTGGGTTATGTTGTGTGAAGCACAGGGACACTCTTGGGACTCTTAGCCAAACAACTGCCAGGACAACACTCCCAGCCATCCTGTCAGCACAGCCAGCCCACCCCACAGGGAAGCAGAGTCAAAAGGAAGGAAGCATGGGCATGCTGGGAAGAGGGGTGGAGGCAATAGCATGATGGGAGTCGCAGTCACACATATTGCTCACCCCCACAACTGTCCCATCAACACCACCCTGAACCATGCTCACATCACAGGGAGTGGAGAAGGACTCACAAGATGGCTGACACTGGCTACTGCTGTGGGGAGCACAAGGCCCTGCTGCCAACTGTGCACCAACAAACAGCAGGACACCACTGACTGACATCCTGAGAGACAACTTACACTCCCTGCAATGCAAGCACGTTCCATGGTGGGATATCCGGCTAGCTGGGTGGGAAGGAGGACTTGCAGCACTGACCATAGTCACAAGCACCTCCCCTCACACCCCCCCCCACACAAACTCCACAGTACCCACCTGGTAGAATGCAATGCCCTCCATCCTAACACAAGATCCCACAAAGCACCACCACCCTGGGTTATGTTGTGTGAAGCACAGGGACACTCTTGGGACTCTTAGCCAAACAACTGCCAGGACAACACTCCCAGCCATCCTGTCAGCACAGCCAGCCCACCCCACAGGGAAGCAGAGTCAAAAGGAAGGAAGCATGGGCATGCTGGGAAGAGGGGTGGAGGCAATAGCATGATGGGAGTCGTAGTCACTGATATTGGTCACCCCCACAACTGTCCCATCAACACCACCCTGAACCATGCTCACATCACAGGGAGTGGAGAAGGACTCACAAGATGGCTGACACTGGCTACTGCTGTGGGGAGCACAAGGCCCTGCTGCCAACTGTGCACCAACAAACAGCAGGACACCACTGACTGACATCCTGAGAGACAACTTACACTCCCTGCAATGCAAGCACAGTCCATGGTGGGATATCTGGCTGGCTGGGTGGGAAGGGGGACTTGCAGCACTGACCATAGTCACCAGCACCTCCCCTCACACCCCCCCAACACAAACTCCACAGTACCCACCTGGTAGAATGCAATGCCCTCCATCCTAACACAAGATCCCACAAAGCACCACCACCCTGGGTTATGTTGTGTGAAGCACAGGGACACTCTTGGGACTCTTAGCCAAACAACTGCCAGGACAACACTCCCAGCCATCCTGTCAGCACAGCCAGCCCACCCCACAGGGAAGCAGAGTCAAAAGGAAGGAAGCATGGGCATGCTGGGAAGAGGGGTGGAGGCAATAGCATGATGGGAGTCGTAGTCACTGATATTGGTCACCCCCACAACTGTCCCATCAACACCACCCTGAACCATGCTCACATCACAGGGAGTGGAGAAGGACTCACAAGATGGCTGACACTGGCTACTGCTGTGGGGAGCACAAGGCCCTGCTGCCAACTGTGCACCAACAAACAGCAGGACACCACTGACTGACATCCTGAGAGACAACTTACACTCCCTGCAATGCAAGCACAGTCCATGGTGGGATATCTGGCTGGCTGGGTGGGAAGGGGGACTTGCAGCACTGACCATAGTCACCAGCACCTCCCCTCACACCCCCCCAACACAAACTCCACAGTACCCACCTGGTAGAATGCAATGCCCTCCATCCTAACACAAGATCCCACAAAGCACCACCACCCTGGGTTATGTTGTGTGAAGCACAGGGACACTCTTGGGACTCTTAGCCAAACAACTGCCAGGACAACACTCCCAGCCATCCTGTCAGCACAGCCAGCCCACCCCACAGGGAAGCAGAGTCAAAAGGAAGGAAGCATGGGCATGCTGGGAAGGGGGTGGAGGCAATAGCATGATGGGAGTCGTAGTCACAGACATTGCTCAGCCTCACAACTGGCCCATCAACACCACCCTGAACCATGCTCACATCACAGGGAGTGGAGAAGGACTCACAAGATGGCTGACACTGGCTACTGCTGTGGGGAGCACAAGGCCCTGCTGCCAACTGTGCACCAACAAACAGCAGGACACCACTGACTGACATCCTGAGAGACAACTTACACTCCCTGCAATGCAAGCACGTTCCATGGTGGGATATCTGGCTGGCTGGGTGGGAAGGGGGACTTGCAGCACTGACCATAGTCACCAGCACCTCCCCTCACACCCCCCCCCAACACAAACTCCACAGTACCCACCTGGTAGAATGCAATGCCCTCCATCCTAACACAAGATCCCACAAAGCACCACCACCCTGGGTTATGTTGTGTGAAGCACAGGGACACTCTTGGGACTCTTAGCCAAACAACTGCCAGGACAACACTCCCAGCCATCCTGTCAGCACAGCCAGCCCACCCCACAGGGAAGCAGAGTCAAAAGGAAGGAAGCATGGGCATGCTGGGAAGGGGGTGGAGGCAATAGCATGATGGGAGTCGTAGTCACAGACATTGCTCAGCCTCACAACTGTCCCATCAACACCACCCTGAACCATGCTCACATCACAGGGAGTGGAGAAGGACTCACAAGATGGCTGACACTGGCTACTGCTGTGGGGAGCACAAGGCCCTGCTGCCAACTGTGCACCAACAAACAGCAGGACACCACTGACTGACATCCTGAGAGACAACTTACACTCCCTGCAATGCAAGCACGTTCCATGGTGGGATATCTGGCTGGCTGGGTGGGAAGGGGGACTTGCAGCACTGACCATAGTCACCAGCACCTCCCCTCACACCCCCCCCAACACAAACTCCACAGTACCCACCTGGTAGAATGCAATGCCCTCCATCCTAACACAAGATCCCACAAAGCACCAAGACCCTGGGTTATGTTGTGTGAAGCACAGGGACACTCTTGGGACTCTTAGCCAAACAACTGCCAGGACAACACTCCCAGCCATCCTGTCAGCACAGCCAGCCCACCCCACAGGGAAGCAGAGTCAAAAGGAAGGAAGCATGGGCATGCTGGGAAGGGGGTGGAGGCAATAGCATGATGGGAGTCGTAGTCACTGATATTGGTCACCCCCACAACTGGCCCATCAACACCACCCTGAACCATGCTCACATCACAGGGAGTGGAGAAGGACTCACAAGATGGCTGACACTGGCTACTGCTGTGGGGAGCACAAGGCCCTGCTGCCAACTGTGCACCAACAAACAGCAGGACACCACTGACTGACATCCTGAGAGACAACTTACACTCCCTGCAATGCAAGCACGTTCCATGGTGGGATAACTGACTGGGTGGGTGGGTGGGTGGGAAGGAGGTCTGGCTGTCAACCAAACACAATCAATGCAGACCATGTTCACACCCCAGAGAATACATAGAAATGCCCAAATAATGCAGGACAATGTGCCACACCAATATCAACCCCTGACTGTGACGACTTAGGACAATACAATGTACAGGCCCGCACCCCGAGGCACAGTCACAACTGTCAGGTGTGTCAACCACTGATGCCTGCAGAAACATGACATACATTGTTTGTGTCTCCCAAAAACAGGTGATGATAGGGACACAGCAGCAGACGCTGAGGAGTCCCAGTCCCAGGCTCAAGAGGATGCCGAGCTCACTGGCGTCGTACAGCCTCTGTCCTCCTCGGACGATGAAGAACAACCTGGCACATCCGGTGCAAGTCAACATGCTGCACCAGCAGGACCACCAGCTGCAGCACCAGCAGGTCCACCAGCTGCACCCCCTGCACCCACCCCTCCAACGACTGTCACCACGAATACCATCCCTGCCGACATGGACAGAATAAGGAACAACACCAGCGCAGTGACCCTGGACCAACCTGGGGCCATGGACACCACCACCACCACCAACCCCCAAGGTGGCCAGGGTTATCTGTGCGTGCAACTGCACACACTGCACATGTCAGCAGGGGTGGTGGGAGGGGTGGGAGACAGAGGTCGCTGCTTGCAGACGTTGCTGGTGTGCATGAAGACCCACAACTGGTACGCATAGCTGATGCGTACCAGTCCAGCACCGGAGAGCTCAGCCAGGTAGTGGGGCTCCTCAGAGACATCAAACAGCAGCAGGCTGCCCATCATGCCCGCTTGGACTCCCACATGTCCCACGTGGAGTCACACATGTCACGTGTGGACTCCCACATGTCCCGCGTGGAGTCCAAGTGGGATGTACTACATGAGATGACGGCGGTGCACAGGGACATTTTACAATGCCTCCGCCAGATGAACAGCAACCAGTCCACACCTCCCTGTGTGCCAACAACATCTGGTACCGAACAAACTGCAACTGCCACAGGGAGGGAGGAGGACTCTGGCGGAGAGTCCCCTGCACCGCAGCAGCCTGCACTTGAGGGCCCCCCCCCAAGAAGAGGGGTCGTCCGAGGAGGGGAAAGTGAGAGGCTGATGGCCAAGCGCAACTCCCAGGAAGCCTGAACCTGTTCTGGATTTTCGCCTTTGTGCACAGACTGTTCACCCTGTTGATGGCAACACTACTCCCACACATTGCATGGGGAGTACAAGTTGGAACAATGTGTCAGACAACTGTGGCCCCGATACTGGGGATCCTGTCTACCTGGACTTTCTATTCATCTAGGAACTTGGGATTGCAAGATTCATGTACAGCGCAATCCATCCTATGCACTATTATCACAGATGTATCACAATAAACACACTAATACACCATACTTGCCTCTGTCGTGATTCCAACGTGGGTGCTGTTATGGGGATGATGAACTGCAAAATTACACTGTGTATGCGAACTGCAACAGCAAGGACAACACAGGCATGTGAGTACAGGCAACGTGACACATATGAGGGAGACACACCACCAGGGCTACACAACACATACACACCTAGGCCATCTGACTCATTGCCTACACTGATGTTGCCAGGGAAGACGGTGCAATGCACAGACACCACACCCATTCCCAGTTGTAGTCAAGTAGCCCACAGGTGCAGTAAGCAAATGGCAGTCAAATGTGTGACCACAGACAACGCACATCACTAAGTGAAGCACAGGTTTATTACACAGTAGCAACATGCCGTAACCACTACAGATGCAAGGTAACCCCACCTGGTAGCGGGCACACAGTCAACAACTGTAGACAGAAGGAAGTCCATGGGTGTGGCGCACATCACCTGTAGGGACACAACAGCTACCATCCTGGATGTGCAATCACGTCGTCGGTGGACACAGTTGACCAAACGAATCTGAAAGTACCCTGTGAAGGACAGAAATGACACACAGTCAAAAGCAATGCAGTACAGGACAGAACAGCAAAACTCATGCACAATACATGTTACAAGATACCCACCCAGAACCAAGTTAGCATGTCAACACTGTTGGGGAGTACAGCCCACCTGTCACCACACATCGCAACACACATCCTGTCAAGTAGCCCATGGACACACTCCAACAGCACCAGAGCACCACCCACACATCATGCCAACTCACATCATTCACATGACACCTCAGGATACTCACATTCAGCTAAAGAAGTTGGTGATGAGCTGTGTGCGGACATCACCATCACCATCATCATCATCATCGTCACTGGCATCGTGGTCCAGGCCAGGATCCTCCACAGGTGGCGGATGTTGGTCATCGTCATCCTGGATGAGAGGCAACTCCTTCCGCACTGCCAGGTTGTGGAGCATGCAGCAGACGATGATAATCTTGCACACTTTCGCAGGGGCATATGGGAGGGACCCTCCGGTCTTGTCCAGGCAGCGGAAGCGGCTCTTCAGGAGACCAAAGGTCCGCTCAATCACTCTCCTGGTCCGACCATGTGCCTCATTGTAGCGCATCTGGGCAGGTGTCACAGGGTTCCTGAGGGGTGTCAGCAACCACGGCATGTTGGGGTATCCCGAGTCACCTACGGACAGACAAGTGCACATCAGCTGACTTGGAAAAGTGGGCGGAATACTACAGATCAGATCACACACAATGGCACAAAGTCAGTACACACCGACAAGCCAGGCACGCTGGTTCTGCATCTGTGCCATCAACCTGGGGATGCGACTACTCCTCATCACAAAGGCATCGTGTGCTGAACCAGGGAAACGGGCACACACGTGTGTGATGGTCATGTCTGCAAGACACACCACCAGTGCATTGACCGAGTGGTAGTGCTTGCGGTTCCTGTAGGCCTGCTCCTGGGCCTGTGGTGGTACCAAAGCCACATATGTCCCATCAATGGAGCCAATGACATGCGGCATCCTCCCCAGGGCATAAAAGTCACTCTTCACGTCAGTGAGTCGTCGCAGTCTAGGGAAATAGATGTACCGGTTCAGGAAGAGCAACATTGCCGCCAAGAAATCGCGGAGCACACGGCTGAACATGGTCTGTGACATCCCACCAGCAGACGCCACAGTATGTTGGAAGGTACCGGTGGCAAAGAAGTGTAGGGCTGCCATCACCTTCACCTTGGGGGTCAGCGCTGTAGGATACGGCCGGCCAGGCTGCAAATGTGGGGACAACTGCACTGCCAAATCCTCAATCAGCTGCCTGGTGAAGCGGTACCGTCGGATGCTGTCCCGTTCCACCATCGTTGCCAGGTCTGGGAATGGCCGATGGACAGCAGGAGCCCTGCAGTGCAGAGGAGAAGTAAGCAAGATCGTCAGTCACCCCACATATGCGGCATTGAACACACTCAAGATCCCAACATACATCATCATGAGGCACAACTACATGAAGTGTGCAGTACCGGAACGACATGTATGGTACATACATGGCCAACATCTGTCAACACGGTCCTACAGGTGGCATCAATTTGTCCCAGGTTGGACCATTGGATATCATGATGCTGTGTCACAGTCACCCCCCAGTGACATGTGAGGACAGATGTGCCCCAGGCACCACAGCTCAACGACAGGCACATTCCCAGGGACCCTGTAATGCCACATGGACACTGGCATCACCTGGAGTATCATGTGTACACCACAACAAAACAAACATGACCCCCACAGGTAGTGGCCACACTTGCCATGGCAGGAGAGCCATGTACGTCTGTGACACACACGCACAACATCAGAGTCCATGCACACACAACGTGGATGTGGAGACTGTCTCCCATTGTGCACATGAAATCAGAGACATTGTAAACACTACATGCACAAAGACTGTGGAGGGCCATCACTATTGTGCCACTGGGACACCCTGGCTCAAACATACCGTCCCACATGGGACTCACGGGGTATGTGACATGACATACACAAACACCACTGTGAAATGTGACCATGGCACATGCACAGATATGAACAGTTGCACATCACAGTGGTCACGTACACGTAACACCCAGGATCCTGTCCCCATTAACACGTGCACAGCCTGGGGGTGGCTGCCCACAGGTGACACCCACAGGACAACATGTACACCAACATACACACAATAGGAAATGCAGCCTTACATGCCTTATGATAAGGTTTGGACAGGCTGTCGTGATGTAGGTGTGCCCCTCACTCCCTGGGAGCTATCTGTGGCTGGCATATGTCCATCTGAGACAGGCATGCTGACATATGCCAGTCACATGTACAGTGATGCGTTGAACAGCAATGGACCGATCGGTGTCT
Organism: Calotriton arnoldi; assembly: GCA_963921515.1. Lineage (NCBI taxonomy): Eukaryota > Metazoa > Chordata > Amphibia > Caudata > Salamandridae > Calotriton > Calotriton arnoldi. The sequence goes on along the minus strand of CAWUFW010004273.1, from coordinate 361,720 downwards.
CCGGCCGGCCCATTGCTTTCAATGTGTGCGGGTACGCGTTGTACCCCTGTGCGCGTTGAACAGCAATGGACCGATCGGTGCCTCCGGCCGGCCCATTGCTTTCAATGTGTGCGGGTACGCGTTGTACCCCTGTGCGCGTTGAACAGCAATGGACCGATCGGTGCCTCCGGCCGGCCCATTGCTTTCAATGTGTGCGGGTACGCGTTGTACCCCTGTGCGCGTTGTACTGCAATGGACCGATTGGTGCCTCCGGCCGGCCCATTGCTTTCAATGTGTGCGGGTACACGTTGTACCCCTGTGCGCGTTGTACTGCAATGGACCGATCGGTGCCTCCGGCCGGCACATTGCTTTCAATGTGTGCGGGTACGCGTTGTACCCCTGTGCGCGTTGTACTGCAATGGACCGATCGGTGCCTCCGGCCGGCCCATTGCTTTCAATGTGTGCGGGTACGCGTTGTACCCCTGTGCGCGTTGTACTGCAATGGACCGATCGGTGCCTCCGGCCGGCCCATTGCTTTCAATGTGTGCGGGTACGCGTTGTACCCCTGTGCGCGTTGTACTGCAATGGACCGATCGGTGCCTCCGGCCGGCCCATTGCATTCAATGTGTGCGGGTACGCGTTGTACCCCTGTGCGCGTTGTACTGCAATGGACCGATCGGTGCCTCCGGCCGGCCCATTGCATTCAATGTGTGCGGGTACGCGTTGTACCCCTGTGCGCGTTGTACTGCAATGGACCGATCGGTGCCTCCGGCCGGCCCATTGCATTCAATGTGTGCGGGTACGCGTTGTACCCCTGTGCGCGTTGTACTGCAATGGACCGATCGGTGCCTCCGGCCGGCCCATTGCATTCAATGTGTGCGGGTACGCGTTGTACCCCTGTGCGCGTTGAACAGCAATGGACCGATCGGTGCCTCCGGCCGGCCCATTGCTTTCAATGTGTGCGGGTACGCGTTGTACCCCTGTGCGCGTTGAACAGCAATGGACCGATCGGTGCCTCCGGCCGGCCCATTGCTTTCAATGTGTGCGGGTACGCGTTGTACCCCTGTGCGCGTTGAACAGCAATGGACCGATCGGTGCCTCCGGCCGGCCCATTGCTTTCAATGTGTGCGGGTACGCGTTGTACCCCTGTGCGCGTTGTACCTCAATGGACCGATCGGTGCGCACCCATTGACAATGGGCTTGCCTGGCAACGGACGCGTTTTCGAATATTCGAACGAGTCGGTTGCTGGAAAATCAGTTGGTCACCCACAACAATGTTGCAAAATCATGTATGTCATGAAGTTGAAATTTTGAAGGATGCTGTGGGCGTGTTTTGGTGCTGCTATTCCATGGATTGGCCAGATTCAGAAGATGCAAACGACTTGGACCTATCACTTTGGACACAAGGGACAGTATCTGCCTCTCCAGCACATATATATTGCTGCATGTTCCCCTGAGAGCCCACTTGCCTGCACTACATGCTCCAGGACGACATCTGCCACTGCACTGCTGCTGTCTCTGCCCCTCTGGACCCTGCAATGGCACGTACTGTGGAGAGAGCCCCAGCCTTCAGCCTTGAAGAGAACCAGGCCCTGCTGGACAGCCTACTTCCACAGTACAGCAAGCTGTATGGGACACCAGGGGAGCAGGTGAGTGTTCTGTGCACTGCCTTTCTGAATGTGCATTTTGTCTGACTAGCAAGGCTGAGAGTCAGCACACCACTGGCTAGCAGGCTCACTGAGTAGTTGTCACCCCCCATAGTGTGTAGTGACTTGCACTGGACAGGTATGGTGCAGTGACAGTGCTTCTGAACAGGGTTTTACTCCCCATGCAATGATACCATGTAGTGACTTCTGGAAAACTGTCCATGGGCAGCCGTGCACTGCCTGGGTACACCATGTGCCCCTGTGATTGCGACATGTATATGCAACTGTGTCATGCACGGATATGTTGCATGTGTAGTAATGGCCTTATCACTTTGTCATCCTGACAGGCTTCTGCCCATCGGAAGCATGAGATCTGGAAGGAAATCGTCTGGGCTGTCCGGTCCGTGGGGGTCTACAAGCGCCGGATCCGCAACTGCCAAAAGAGGTGGCAGGACCTTCGGGGCTGGACCCGGAGGATTGCACGGGTCCAGCTGAAGCTGTCGCCTCCTCGCAGGAGGGGCGGAACACGGACCCTGACCCCCCACATGCTCAGGATCCTGGCGGTGGTCTTTCCAGACCTGGATGGGCAGCTGAAGGCCAGAGAGCAGCAAGGAGGGGGTGAGTCAAAGACTGCACTGTGTACTCTGTCTAACATGCTATGTGCCCTCCTCGGGCCAGGTTGAACTGCCACAGTACAGCAGTCATGTTGTCCAGGAGCCATGTCCCTCTATTGTGCACTGCCCACTCCTCATCTGATACCCAGGTGTGGCCCTTACATGCAGGGAATTCTGTCACTTAGGACTGTGTCCTTGCAGTTTGCTTGACTCAAGGTGGGAGACAGCATCTGTTTCCCGGACTCTGTGGTGGGCATCATGGGTGGGTCCATTGCTTACACAATGCCTGTATTCTGACATGTATTCAGCGTGTTACTTTGATCTGTGGTCCAATTGCTGAGCTGATCCACCACATGTGGCTGGGGTACCTGGCACACACCCATGCTGCGGGTGGGAACAATGTTTGGGCCCCAGGAGTATGTATATGACGTGTGTCACACATACTCAGCCAGCTGCCTACAGTCCAGGGCTCATCCCTCATTCATGTGGGGCTGGACAGTCATGCCTACTCCAGGCCATACAATACACTCTGTACTCCCACTCCCGTGTATCAGAGGACACATTGTGCACAGTGATTTGACCCCTCAGGTGTCTGCCTCTGTGTCAGTGTGCTGTGGATTAGTCGCCAGGACTGCTGTGGAGTTTCTTGGTAGGGGCTCAGCATGCCACTGGAGATGTGACCATAGGAGACGATACTTGTGTGACACATAGGTGTCTGATCAGCTGCCCATGCAGACTGGGGCATGTAAATGTGAAGTTCAGGCAGCTGTTCCCCATGCACAGCAGAGTGTGAGGGGCTCAGGTTCAGAGGGTAGTGTCACAGGTCTCCCATATGTCCAATAGGTATGACCTGGACAGATGAGGGTTAAGAGGATGTGTTGTGGGGGGATGTACATGTGCACTTGTGCAGCTCCAGGACTTGCATTCCCCATGACCTACTATTGTGACACAGTGCAGAGTGTTGTTGTCTGGCTGCAAAGTCATACATCACTGAGCCAGTGATGTATGACTTTGCAGTCATGCCTCCGCCATGGCATGTGTCTACTGATTGGTGAGCCTGCAGGGGAGTGACATGTGCTACATGCACACCATAGTGGCGCTGGCTATCAGGACATGGGTGCATCATGGTGTCTGTCGCTGGTATGCATCACATGCATTTCCTATTTGACTCTGGGCATCCCTTACATCCGGAAACCTGTACTGACTCAGTGGCAAGAGCTGTGATGTGTCCACACCGTGTCCTCTGCACTGTCCAACTACTGTGTACTTGGTGCATGTGTCAACACTGGGGTGTTGCAATCCAACAGACACCAGACAGATGGGTGCAAGGCCATGTGGGATGTGAGTGCCATGCTTGGCATCAGACTGACAATTGACTTCTCCTGTTCAATTAGTGCACTTTTAGCAATGTACAACTAATGATGCCAGGGCTTGCTCTGTGATGTGCTGTGCTCACAGTGGTGTGTGCGTTATGTGCAGGTGACTGATGTCTGTCTGTTTCCCCATTGTTTGCAGATACATCCACGGCCACGGAAGGGGACAGCTCCACGGACCAGGAGGAGCCGGAGAGCCAGACTGGGTCAGCAGCCGAGGAGTGGTCGGAGGGACCCAGTGGCACGGAGGGCGAGGGGAGCCACACCGAGGAGTCCTCAGCAGCATCCACCTCAGCTGAGGACCAGAGCAACTCGGAGGATGACTCCCTTGTGGAGGCGGGTGTCAGCAGCCACCACACCCCAGCTAGTGTTGCTGTCCCCGCCACCACCAGTACCACCACCGCGCTCCCATCGGCTCCCATTCCCCAGGTCCGTGGAGGCTCCCATGTCCGGGAGCGTGTCTCCTTTGGGCCAGGCACCGCACCCCCTGCCCCTGTGTCCCCTGCTGCCCTGAGTGAGGAGTCTGTGTACCTCCTTCGCCAGCTCCATGTAGGGCAGACAGCCATGCTGAGTGTCCTCCATGCGCACACCGCGCTGTTGACTCAGCTGGTGTCGTTCATGGAGGGCATCTCATCGGGCATGTCTGACCTACAGAGGGGCAATAGGTCCATGGACTCCTCCCTGACGGCAGCAGTGTCCCTCCTCAAACGGTCCCTCACCCCTCCTGCCTCTGCTCCATCCACACTCCCCAGCACCTTACCCATCCCAGGCACACACACACTGGCACAGGCACACACCAGCACACACACATCCAGCACACTGACACACACGCCAATGACAAAACGCACACGCACGCACATTCAGGGGACTGAAGCCAGACTCACAGGGGATGAGGCCCTGGAACACACACACGCATCCACATGCACTGCGCAGTCCTCAGTTCCCTCTCCCTCCAAAGCACCCTCCCTTGCCTCACCTGCAAACCCAAAGTCACAGCAGCTCTTCCTCTGTGACCTCGGCCTCTTCCCCACCGATGAAGCTGCTCCAGCATCCCGGGGGAAGAGGAAGCCCACCCACACGGAGCAGAGTGCCCCTCGCCCCCGGACACCCTCCCCCAGGCGCAGACGGGTTGAGGCCCCCACCCGCAAGTCCCCCCGGAGTGCTAAGAGCAAGACCCCGCCACCGCCCTGCAGCTCAGGCACAAGGTCTCCGTCCTCCATCCCTCAGGCCCCCACTGCACAGGTGCCCCCACCACACCCTGCCCCAGGTTCCCCCACCCACAGATATACCATCCCCAAGATGCTCCGGCCTTCTCCCCTGCCACTTGCTCTCCCAGCACCACACCCCCGCTGCGCTTGTCTGTGCCACTGATGTGGTGAGGGTGTCCTCCCCCTCTGTCCAACCCACCTTGCCTGTTCCCCATTCTCCTCCCCTGGAGGTAGGCACTGCAGTGGAGTCCACTACCGCCCTGTCTGACTTGGGCACTGCAGTGGCGGACCTGTCCACCCCATCTGGAGGGTCCACTGCAGTTGTGCCGGCACCCACGACATCTGTGTCATGCCCCCCAGTTGTGCCGGCACACACCATGTCAGACACCTCCACTGCAGTTGTCAGTGGCTCTCCAGCACCCACCACCCCTTCCCTGACTCCCCCTGGTGAGCCCTGATCCTGTCCCTGCGGTGCCTGGCCTGCCCCCCGGTTGCCCCTCCTAGTGGATTGTCCCTGGTATTGTGCAGGCATGCGTAGGGTGACATCTGCCAGTGTCACCCTGTTTGAACTTTGACAATGGACTGGCCATTGGCCTTTGCTCTAATTTCTTCTGGACGTCGTTATCAAACAACACATATGCTGAATAAAGCAACTTTCTTTTCTCTAGTGCTCATGCTTCAGATGTACATGTTGTTGGTGCAGCTAACCATGCCCTTGCTGCAGTGATGGTGATATCTGGTCTCATGATTATGAAGTGTTACTGTGCAGGAACCCATGTGGTCCAGGGGGAATGTGTCCTATCATGTGGTGTATCCATGTCATCAATAGCAGCATCTGAGGGTGTCATGTGTTCAGTATTTGGCAATGGGGTTCCTACTTACATTGGCAATTTCATATCTGTGGCTTCCACCCCTGCACATCTGTTGTGCCTGCCATCGTTGCATTTGTCTACTTCCCTGACCGTGTTGCCATCTCCAGTGGACATGCAGGTTTGGGCATCAATGGGGAGGGACTCATCCGTGTAGTCAGTGCAACATTGCTATACAAGTGTGTTGGATCTGTGCTGATGATTCCGTTGGCACATCCATGACCAGGCTGATGTGATGGGAGCCCTCATTTGGTGCTAATTGTTGATTGTGTGACCAAGTGCTCAGCTGACATGATGGGGCCCTACTGAGGCAACATATGGCACAGCTTTCCTCACACAGGAGTGGAGTCCCCTCATGGCAGTGTGTACACGTGTGACATTGCCTGCGCCCAAGGTGTGTGTTGTATGTGCATGTCTGTGTGTTCACTTTCATTCATCTGCGCATGCTGTGATCCCTAGTGTTGTACCTGTTTGTGATGCTTGCTGACTTGAGCTATGTTCCCCCAAAGTCTTCTCCCTGTGTTCTCTGTGATGTGGGTGCATGGCACATTACTGGTCATCAGGGTGTCACCCATAGGTGTGTTTGCTGTCAGGGCAGAGTTTGTGTGCTGACGCAGATGGGTCACAGTCAGGTTTCCCTTTGGCACTTGTTGTTTGCCCCTGTCATGTGATTTCCAGTTTGTGTTATCTTTCAGTGATTGTGACACGTTGTGTGTGTGACTGCTGGCACTCCTTAGGGTCCGGGCTGCAATGTTGGTTGTTGTCTATGTGTGTTCTTTGTGGGTGACCTTGGCTTCTTCATTGGTGTGTGACTGTGGCTGGGATCCCATTGGTCGGTGTGGTATTGCCGTCATGTCCATGTACAGCGTAGTGTGCAGTGTGTCAGACATTCAGGAGTCTTGTTGAGTGTCCATGTGTGATGTGTTTCTACACCTTGGTTCCCACCCACCACCCTGGAATAGTCATGGGTGCATGTGCAATGTCACCAGTGCATGTGTACTTCACTGCTGCACATTGTTGGAGGTCGAGGGGTGTGGTCTTGAGTGTGTGCAGATGAGAGTTGTTGCCCGGCTAGTCCCCTGCCTCCATGTTGGCCTTGGCTTACTGGCCATGCTGATTGATTTGTGCTTGTGTAGGTGTGATGGTAGTTAGTTGCTCAGGACACCTGACTGTGGTTCACAGTGTGAACGACATTTAGCTTTGTCATCACAGTGGTATTTTTATTCAGCCCAGGGTCACCACATTGTGGGGGCCCTGGGGGTGGTGCTGTGGTGTGTCTGTGACTTGCTGTGTCAGTTGTTGTTCCTACGTGCCTGTGTGACATGTGTGTTTTGTGCTCCCTCTCACCTGTCAATGCCTGCTTGCCCACATAGGGGATTTGGATCCATGAGTTAGCTTAGTGTGGCAGTGTATGCACATCTGTATGATTGGTATTCAGCTCTCCTCATGTGTTGTGTTGTTGCCTGGGGACACTGGCACCCCCACCCCTCACCTGCTGTGTATGATGACAGTGTTGGTCTGCCTGTTTGTGTTTGTGCATCTGCACCACTGCATTGGCATATCTTGGGTGTGCCATTGGCTGTATGTTGTTTGGTGTGTTTCCCCTGCTGTCCCTGGGACTCCTAGGTCATCGGTCAGCACAGTGATCATGGTTTGTGTGTCCCATTGCTGCCATGGTATGGTATCTGTTCACCTCACATCTGCTGTCTCCACAGGGTATCTGCATTTGTGTGCCCATTGGTGCAAATATGTGGTTCTGCATTCTGATGGTCACTTCTGTCATTGTGTCATTGATGACTGTTGACGGTCTCAGCCCCCATGGGTGTTGTTTGTCTGCACATGGCCAAAGGAATGTTTCATTTGCACTGCAGTATTTGGCTCCCCCAATTTATGTTGCAATGGGACACATACACTACTTTGCCACAGATGAGTTTTTGGTTCTGTGACCAGGAATGATCCATGCAGTTTGGCAGTTGCAGCTCTTTCTTTGTCAACAATTACCTTTTGGTCACTGTGATGATGAGGGTGTAGACCCCATTGCCACAATGGTCAAAATGTGCTTCAGCTATGGACCCCACACTTACCTTTTGGTCACTGTGATGATGGGGGTTTAGACCCCATTGCCACAATGGTCAAAATGTGCTTCAGCTATGGACCCCACACTTGCCTTTTGGTCACTGTGATGATGGGGGTTTAGACCCCATTGCCACAATGGTCAAAATGTGCTTCAGCTATGGACCCCACACTTGCCTTTTGGTCACTGTGATGATGGGGGTTTAGACCCCATTGCCACAATGGTCAAAATGTGCTTCAGCTATGGACCCCACACTTGCCTTTTGGTCACTGTGATGATGGGGGTTTAGGCCCCATTGCCACAATGGTCATGGGCTGCTTGCATTGTGGGTGCCACACACATATATGTGTGGCACATGTGCTAGGGGGTCACATTGTATGTTCAAAGTCATGTTCGGTGTTGTAGGCATTTGACACAGCCTGCTCACACGCTTGTCATGGTGGTGGGGGGATGTCTTAATCTTGCATTCCCTAGGTTGTGGTGTGCTTGTTGTGTCATGCATTGTCCATCCTATGAGTGGGGGTGGTAGTAGTGGTAGGCATCCAGCCCCCTGGCTAAGGGTGGTAGTAGTGGTAGGCTTCCTGCCCCCTGGCTAAGGGTGGTAGTAGTGGTGGGCATCCTGCCCCCCTGGGTGAGGGTGGTAGTAGTGGTAGGCATCCTGCCCCCTGGCTAAGGGTGGTAGTAGTGGTAGGCATCCAGCCCCCTGGCTAAGGGTGGTAGTAGTGGTGGGCATCCTGCCCCCTGGCTAAGGGTGGTAGTAGTGGTAGGCATCCAGCCCCCTGGCTAAGGGTGGTAGTAGTGGTGGGCATCCTGCCCCCTGGCTAAGGGTGGTAGTAGTGGTGGGCATCCTGCCCCCCTGGGTGAGGGTGGTAGTAGTGGTGGGCATCCTTCCCCCTGGCTAAGGGTGGTAGTAGTGGTAGGCTTCCTGCCCCCCTGGCTAAGGGTGGTAGTAGTGGTAGGCATCCTGCCCCCCATGGGTGAGGGTGGTAGTAGTGGTAGGCATCCTGCCACCCTGGCTAAGGGTGGTAGTAGTGGTAGGCATCCAGCCCCCTGGCTAAGGGTGGTAGTAGTGGTGGGCATCCTGCCCCCTGGCTAAGGGTGGTAGTAGTGGTAGGCATCCAGCCCCCTGGCTAAGGGTGGTAGTAGTGGTGGGCATCCTGCCCCCTGGCTAAGGGTGGTAGTAGTGGTGGGCATCCTGCCCCCCTGGGTGAGGGTGGTAGTAGTGGTGGGCATCCTGCCCCCTGGCTAAGGGTGGTAGTAGTGGTAGGCTTCCTGCCCCCTGGCTAAGGGTGGTAGTAGTGGTGGGCATCCTGCCCCCCTGGGTGAGGGTGGTAGTAGTGGTGGGCATCCTGCCCCCTGGCTAAGGGTGGTAGTAGTGGTAGGCATCCTGCCCCCCGTGGGTGAGGGTGGTAGTAGTGGTAGGCATCCTGCCACCCTGGCTAAGGGTGGTAGTAGTGGTAGGCATCCAGCCCCCTGGCTAAGGGTGGTAGTAGTGGTGGGCATCCTGCCCCCCTGGGTGAGGGTGGTAGTAGTGGTGGGCATCCTGCCCCCTGGCTAAGGGTGGTAGTAGTGGTAGGCTTCCTGCCCCCCTGGCTAAGGGTGGTAGTAGTGGTGGGCATCCTGCCCCCCTGGCTAAGGGTGGTAGTAGTGGTAGGCTTCCTGCCCCCTGGCTAAGGGTGGTAGTAGTGGTGGGCATCCTGCCCCCCTGGGTGAGGGTGGTAGTAGTGGTGGGCATCCTGCCCCCTGGCTAAGGGTGGTAGTAGTGGTAGGCATCCTGCCCCCCTGGGTGAGGGTGGTAGTAGTGGTAGGCATCCTGCCCCCTGGCTAAGGGTGGTAGTAGTGGTGGGCATCCTGCCCCCCTGGGTGAGGGTGGTAGTAGTGGTGGGCATCCTGCCCCCTGGCTAAGGGTGGTAGTAGTGGTAGGCTTCCTGCCCCCCTGGCTAAGGGTGGTAGTAGTGGTGGGCATCCTGCCCCCCCTGGGTGAGGGTGGTAGTAGTGGTGGGCATCCTGCCCCCCTGGCTAAGGGTGGTAGTAGTGGTAGGCATCCTGCCCCCCGTGGGTGAGGGTGGTAGTAGTGGTAGGCATCCTGCCACCCTGGCTAAGGGTGGTAGTAGTGGTAGGCATCCAGCCCCCTGGCTAAGGGTGGTAGTAGTGGTGGGCATCCTGCCCCCCTGGGTGAGGGTGGTAGTAGTGGTGGGCATCCTGCCCCCTGGCTAAGGGTGGTAGTAGTGGTAGGCTTCCTGCCCCCTGGCTAAGGGTGGTAGTAGTGGTAGGCATCCTGCCCCCGTGGGTGAGGGTGGTAGTAGTGGTAGGCATCCTGCCACCCTGGCTAAGGGTGGTAGTAGTGGTAGGCATCCAGCCCCCTGGCTAAGGGTGGTAGTAGTGGTGGGCATCCTGCCCCCCTGGCTAAGGGTGGTAGTAGTGGTAGGCATCCAGCCCCCTGGCTAAGGGTGGTAGTAGTGGTGGGCATCCTGCCCCCTGGCTAAGGGTGGTAGTAGTGGTGGGCATCCTGCCCCCCTGGGTGAGGGTGGTAGTAGTGGTAGGCATCCTGCCCCCCTGGCTAAGGGTGGTAGTAGTGGTGGGCATCCTGCCCCCCCTGGGTGAGGGTGGTAGTAGTGGTGGGCATCCTGCCCCCCCTGGCTAAGGGTGGTAGTAGTGGTAGGCTTCCTGCCCCCTGGCTAAGGGTGGTAGTAGTGGTGGGCATCCTGCCCCCCTGGGTGAGGGTGGTAGTAGTGGTGGGCATCCTGCCCCCTGGCTAAGGGTGGTAGTAGTGGTAGGCATCCTGCCCCCCGTGGGTGAGGGTGGTAGTAGTGGTAGGCATCCTGCCACCCTGGCTAAGGGTGGTAGTAGTGGTAGGCATCCAGCCCCCTGGCTAAGGGTGGTAGTAGTGGTGGGCATCCTGCCCCCCTGGGTGAGGGTGGTAGGAGTGGTGGGCATCCTGCCCCCTGGCTAAGGGTGGTAGTAGTGGTAGGCTTCCTGCCCCCTGGCTAAGGGTGGTAGTAGTGGTGGGCATCCTGCCCCCCTGGCTAAGGGTGGTAGTAGTGGTAGGCTTCCTGCCCCCTGGCTAAGGGTGGTAGTAGTGGTGGGCATCCTGCCCCCCTGGGTGAGGGTGGTAGTAGTGGTGGGCATCCTGCCCCCTGGCTAAGGGTGGTAGTAGTGGTAGGCATCCTGCCCCCCTGGGTGAGGGTGGTAGTAGTGGTAGGCATCCTGCCCCCTGGCTAAGGGTGGTAGTAGTGGTGGGCATCCTGCCCCCCTGGGTGAGGGTGGTAGTAGTGGTGGGCATCCTGCCCCCCTGGCTAAGGGTGGTAGTAGTGGTAGGCTTCCTGCCCCCTGGCTAAGGGTGGTAGTAGTGGTGGGCATCCTGCCCCCCTGGGTGAGGGTGGTAGTAGTGGTGGGCATCCTGCCCCCTGGCTAAGGGTGGTAGTAGTGGTAGGCATCCTGCCCCCGTGGGTGAGGGTGGTAGTAGTGGTAGGCATCCTGCCACCCTGGCTAAGGGTGGTAGTAGTGGTAGGCATCCAGCCCCCTGGCTAAGGGTGGTAGTAGTGGTGGGCATCCTGCCCCCCTGGGTGAGGGTGGTAGTAGTGGTGGGCATCCTGCCCCCCTGGCTAAGGGTGGTAGTAGTGGTAGGCTTCCTGCCCCCTGGCTAAGGGTGGTAGAAGTGGTAGGCATCCTGCCCCCCGTGGGTGAGGGTGGTAGTAGTGGTAGGCATCCTGCCACCCTGGCTAAGGGTGGTAGTAGTGGTAGGCATCCAGCCCCCTGGCTAAGGGTGGTAGTAGTGGTGGGCATCCTGCCCCCTGGCTAAGGGTGGTAGTAGTGGTAGGCATCCAGCCCCCTGGCTAAGGGTGGTAGTAGTGGTGGGCATCCTGCCCCCTGGCTAAGGGTGGTAGTAGTGGTGGGCATCCTGCCCCCCTGGGTGAGGGTGGTAGTAGTGGTAGGCATCCTGCCCCCTGGCTAAGGGTGGTAGTAGTGGTGGGCATCCTGCCCCCCTGGGTGAGGGTGGTAGTAGTGGTGGGCATCCTGCCCCCTGGCTAAGGGTGGTAGTAGTGGTAGGCTTCCTGCCCCCCTGGCTAAGGGTGGTAGTAGTGGTGGGCATCCTGCCCCCCTGGGTGAGGGTGGTAGTAGTGGTGGGCATCCTGCCCCCTGGCTAAGGGTGGTAGTAGTGGTAGGCATCCTGCCCCCCGTGGGTGAGGGTGGTAGTAGTGGTAGGCATCCTGCCACCTTGGCTAAGGGTGGTAGTAGTGGTAGGCATCCAGCCCCCTGGCTAAGGGTGGTAGTAGTGGTGGGCATCCTGCCCCCCTGGGTGAGGGTGGTAGTAGTGGTGGGCATCCTGCCCCCTGGCTAAGGGTGGTAGTAGTGGTAGGCTTCCTGCCCCCTGGCTAAGGGTGGTAGTAGTGGTGGGCATCCTGCCCCCCTGGCTAAGGGTGGTAGTAGTGGTAGGCTTCCTGCCCCCTGGCTAAGGGTGGTAGTAGTGGTGGGCATCCTGCCCCCCTGGGTGAGGTGGTAGTAGTGGTGGGCATCCTGCCCCCTGGCTAAGGGTGGTAGTAGTGGTAGGCATCCTGCCCCCCGTGGGTGAGGGTGGTAGTAGTGGTAGGCATCCTGCCACCCTGGCTAAGGGTGGTAGTAGTGGTAGGCATCTAGCCCCCTGGGTTGGGGTGGTGGCGCGCATTCAGGCCCCTGTGTGCATATGTGGCATTGGTGATGGGCATCCCGCCCCTATGGTGCTGCTGTTGCTGGTGTAAGTATATTCAGATTCCCAGTGTATGTGTGTGATGTGTCGTGTACGTGTTGTATGTGTTTTGTGGTTGGTGTCTGACTTACCTTCTGCGCCGTACGCGTCCGTGCCTGTTCCGGTAGTAGATGTAGAATATTGGTATGATCGGGACGAAGGGATTCATGGTTGGTTCGTATCGTTCGTCCTTCTCGTTGCTTCGCGTCGTCCTCGTCGCTTGGCTTCGTCCTCGTCGCTTCGCTTCGTCCTCGTCGCTTCGCGTCGTCCTCGTCGGTGCTGTGTTCGTCTCGTAGCCGTGGATCGTGTTGTGGCACGAATCGGAGCTTATGTGCGCCTCTCCCGGATGCTTTGACGTGCCGTGCGTAGCGACGGGTTCGGCGCGTACGGAAAGCGCATCGTACTTGTCCGGCCGGACGGGGCTGCATTTTCCCTTCCGTGCGACTCGATTCGGCGTTTCCGGATTCGCCTCGGTCGGAGAACAGGACCTGGTTTGGGTGAGTACGGCTCGGCCGGAATTTTTGCTGTTGTGCGCATCGTACTTGCTCGTTCGGTGTGCTGTACGGATCGGTCGGGAAACTGGCTTTCGCATGGCTTTTTTCCCGACCGAATAGTATTGGGTGCGCCTCCGACCGAGATCGGAATCGGCCCCTCAGTGTTCCAAAATAACCAAAACAGTATCTATATGTAACTTACTTGGTAAATTTCTCCAATGGACAGTCAAGTTTTCCTTGTATTAAAATTCTACTGGGTACAAAATATCCCCATGGTGTCCTCATTCCAGGGAGTAAAAGGTTAAATGCCTTTTGTCTTGATCTACAAGTTAATGAAATCCCAAAGTAAAAAACGCTATCCACTCAAGCAATTGTTACCCACCAAAATCCAATTTTCTAGGTTCGACACAATAATAATAAATATCATTGACTCATCTCATGACATCACTCGCCACTATTTTAATAGTAACTGTTATACGTCTAAATAAGTTGAAATATTGTAGACCCCTTAGATATTAAATAGTAATCACCTCCAACGGTTTCTCAATGCAACCATAGTATTTAAATTCCCCCCCCAAATTTTTTTACAAGATTTGGCCACAATTGCCAAATGTACTGTATCAAGAAATCCCTATTTCATATGAGAAATCATACTTCAATCCAGGCTCACCTGCCCTGTTCCTTGTCGAGTTTCAAATGCTGAGTCATCAATCTGTGTAAACATGTCATGCTTATGACCCCCAATATAAAGCAAAATTCAGCCAATGGTTAAGCATTTCACAAAATCATTCCTGTAGTCTGCTTCCGGGTACAAAAACTACCCTATCCAACTGCCTGTAACAATTCCTGTGCTAAATTGCTACAGCCGTTTCCTCTCTGGTCCTCGTCATTTTTGGTCCAATCAGAGCAGTTCTCCAAAAGCCTTGTGAGAAAGACTCTGCGAGTGCTTCCTCTCTGGTCCGTCCAGTATTTGGACCAATCAGCATAAAGCACTGGTATCCTAAGGTGCTAATGCATTATGAGTGCCTCCTCTACTTCATCCCTTAGCTGTAAGGGACAATCAGCAACGTGTACTTATCCCGTTTATGTCTCGGCCACTCTGTTTAACAATAATCGAGCCCTCATCTCTCCTCCAACCATAAATTGCTTTGACCGATCTTCTACATCCAAATGCAAGTCCTCAACACTGACTCCCTCCTTTCTTTATTATATCATTATCTAAACACACATAATGAGGGAGCCAGTGCTAGTCAGACAGATGCTCGTTTCTTTAAAGTGTTACGTCAAAATGACACGATCCAAATACCCGATCGGTATTGGTCTCTTTAAACCACATCATGTTGTTAAGTAACAAATCACGCTATCTTTTGTATGTTCTTTACAACTTGAGCTTTAGACAAGAAATGCGAGAGAACCTACTTAGAAATACTCAAGAACCGTATAACAACGGCTAGTTATGTGAATGCTGGCAGCTCAGGGAAGAAAGGAGCAGTGTCATATTCTATCCGCATCAAAGTTAAAAACAGTATTGACCAGCTCAATGGTGAAAGTAACATCACATAATGAAAATTCCATCCGTGTATGAATACACTCAACACTAGGAATCATGGAAAGGCATCACAAATTGCATCAGTTCATTCCTAAAATGACAATTTTCCATTCATGCAAACACTCATTAATTCCTATAGCATTGGGCATCTATTGCCATCATTAATATGGCAGAACAATACACTCGTATTGTCTAGAGATGAATTTTGTCTAAGAGAATGTTTTTTATGGTCCTTTACAACATAAAATGAGCGGTTCTAATGGGTATTGTAAAAATATTAAAAAAATTCTAAATAGTGATGGAAAAACATACAACTATGATTATAACTAAATTAGGCAATGTCTGGTTTATTTTGCAATAGAATGTATATAAGCAGGGGGTCTTAGAAGAGGGATGGCAAAATATTATATTTGCTTATGACTGAATGTAATTATCCTTGTGTGTCTATCTGGTTCTGAAATATAGGCTTATCTATATATTTTTAAGAATTTTTTTACAGCCCTGAGGAAGTTCTGTTGGACGAAACGCGTTGGCTGGGCTGATGTACACATGTTACCTAAATTGCAATAAAGTGGAATTGGAAAAAGATGAACAAAAGACTCCCTGATTAATATATTATTATAATATATAGATTCATGAGACGTATTGTACTTTAGAATTGATTTTGATATAGCCATATGCTCCTTTTCATTTGATGTTTATGAATTACTGTATCATGAGAACAAATATAGAAGCCAATGTTAGTCAACATACGGTAATCACTCGCAAAAGTCAAAGTAGCTGTCCAATCAGAAAGGAGTATTTTATAAATTAACCAATAGTGGCTTCTTAGGTATTATCCTGCCGAAAACATAAATCTTCAAAACGTTGTCAAGAACATTGAAAAACTCCAGTACATTAAACAGTAGTTAAAAATCGCTACGCATCGCAATATCATATCCGCTTGTATAGATCGGAATTAACCAATAGTGGCATCTTGGGTGTTTTCTTGCTGAAATCATAAATCTTTCTTATCTTGCCATGGGCTGTTGTTCAAAACAGAGCCATATAAAACTTAGATATGACCATTGACTAACAATATGTCTAGAATTATCTGACCATGGTTGTGGAATCCCTTATAATGGTTATCAATCCCATGCGATATCAGATGATATGGTATTCAAATCTAATGTATTGATCATAACAAATAGAGGAGTACCAATTGGAGAAACAAGGCAACGCCTCTTAACATACACAATTTTTATCCAGTTAAAGAAACTAATGAAACTCATTCTCCACATTTATTCTCCACTCAACAGCCCTCAAATGGCTAATCAATTTAGTCTCTTCCTGTCTTAACTTAAAAATCATGTCACCTCCCCTTTCGTCTTTGTCCACTCTTTTGATATCATGAAACTTAAAACTATAGTTACCAGGATGATTCTCTATCATTTGTTTCACTAGTGGTGATCGATCATCCTTATTGCAAACTGATCTGCGATGTTCTTGAATTCTAAGTTTCAGCTGTCTTTTAGTACTTCCTACATAGATCTTAGAACAGTTACACTTTATGACATATACAACAAAACAAGAGGTGCAATTGATAAACTGTTTGACATTGTACGTAATACCTGTGTTGTAAGGAAATCTTTTGGATTTGTTTAATCCATAGCCACAGACTATACAATTCCCGCAAGTGTAAAATCCAATAGGCTTTGCTGGTAACCAATTCCTGGTGATCTGACTGACCGGATTCAGATAGTTTCTCATAATTTTGTCCCTAATAGTAGAACCTCTCCTGTATGTGACAAATGGTCTCTCATGTATAATTTCCGTTAATCCTGGGCAACCTCTCAACAGGGGCCGATGTTTGCAAAGAATTTTGTAAATGAGTGAATGATTGTTACTGAATGTGGAAACAAAGCTAAGTCTCTCTGGTTGACTGTGTTTGAGTTTTTTTGTCAGAGTGGTTGAGCGATGTGTGTTTCCGTCTCTTTTTTCAGCTTGATTCAACATCTGTTCTTCATAGCCTCTATTTCTTAATCTGTTCTTCAAATCATCTTTGCAGTTGTTAAAGTCTCTTTCTTCACTACAATTTCTTCTAATCCTAATCATCTCCCCATAAGGGATTCCATTAGTAACATTACGTGGGTGTGCACTATCTGCTCTCAAAATATTGTTAGTAGCCATTTCCTTGCCGAATAGTTTGCTTTGAATATTATGATCTGCAATATATAGTTCGACATCCCAAAAATGTATTTGACTAGGATGGTGACACATAGTGAAAGTGAAATTGTAGCAATTGATATTTAGATATTCAGTATATTTTTCCAAATCAATTTTATTCCCGGTCCAAATAATCAAAATGTGGCCAATATAACGACCCCAGAAAAGGATGTATTCAATCCATTTACCGGCCGACATGGCCCAGGCATGCTCCCTCTCAAACCAACCCATAAACAGGTTGGTGTAAGAGGGAGCAAACCTGGATCCCATCGCCGTTCCCTGTATTTGGTGGTACAATTGTCCAGTGAACAAAAAATAATTGTTAGTGAGAATCAAATGGCTCATCTCAATGAGCATCATTGAATGCTCCATCAATCTTGCACTACGTCCAAAGAGAAAATGTGTTAAGGCTTGCTGTCCTAAATCATTCTGAATGCAGGTTTATAAACCTACCACATCTAAGATGACAAAGCTCATATTGTCACCCCATGTCACATCTTGAAATTTGTTAAGTACATCAGTGGTGTCACGAATGTAAGATGGGAGTTTGACAACTAGGGGTTTCAAAAAGGAGTCTACATATTCCGAGAGATGTTCGGTGGGACTTCCTATGCTGGATATGATGGATCTACATGGTGGTTTGTCCTTAGATTTGTGAATTTTGACAAAATGTAGATAAACGGGTGCCTGGGATTCATGGTGTTTAAGTATCTAAATTCACTGTCATTCAAAAGCCCAATTTCGGTCCAAGAGTATAACTTGCCGTAGTATGGCCGTAGTGCAAGTTTGATGGAGCATTCTATGATGCTCATTGAGATGAGCCATTTGATTCTCACTAACAACTATTTTTTGTTGCAGATCAGAATATTCAAACTAGACTATTCTGCAAGTAAACAGCAACAATTGTAACTCTTGTTTTGTTGTATGTGTCATAAAGTGTAACTTTTCTAAACTCTATGTAGGAAGTACTAAGAGACAACTGAAACTTAGAATTCAAGAACATTGCAGATCTGTTTGCAATAAGGATGGTCAATTACCACTAGTGAAACATATGATAGAGACTCATCCTGGTAACGATAGTTTTAAGTTTCATGGTATCTAAAGAGTAGACAAAGATGAATGGGGAGGTGGCATGATCCTTAAGCTAAGACAGGAAGCGACAAAATGGATTTGCCATTCGAGGGCTGTTGAGTGGGGAATAAACATCGAGAATGAATTTCATTCTTTTTTTTAACTGGATAAATTTGTGTATGTTAAGAGGTGTTGCCTTTTTTCTCCAATAGGTACTCCTTTATTTGTTATGATCAATACATTAGATTCAAATACCATATCATCTGATATCGCATGGGATTGATAACCATTATAAGGGATTTCGCAACCATGGTCAGATAATTCTAGACACATTGTTAGTCAATGGTCATATCAAAGTTTTATATAGCTCTGTTTTGAACAAAAGCCCATGGCAAGATAAGAAAGATTTATGATTTCAGCAAGAAAACACCCAAGATGCCACTATTGGTTAATTTAAAAAATAATCTGTTTGGATTGGACAGCCACTCTGACTTTTGTGAGTGATTTCCGTATGTTGACTAGCTTTGGCTTCTCCATTTGTTCACATGATACTTTCTGAAATCAAAATCTTGGGCTAATGAAATCCAGGGATGGTGCTATTGGCTTAAAAGCCCCATACTTCATTCCTATTGTATTTCCATTCTGATCTATACAAGCGGACGTGATATCGCGATGGGTAGCAATTTTTAACTACTGTTTAATGTACTGGAGCTTTTCAATGTTCTTGACAACGTTTTGAAGATTTACGATTTTGGCAAGATAATTCCTAAGATGCCACTATTGGTTAATTTATAAAATACTCCATTCTGATTGTACAGCTACTTTGACTTTTGCGAGTTGTTAGTGTATGTTGATTAACATTGGCTTCTATATTTGTTCTCATGATACTTTCTGAGACCGAACTCTTGGGCTAATGAATGCCAGGGATGCTGCCATTAGTTAAAAAGCCCCATACTTCATTCCTATTGGATATCGATTCCAATCAAAACAAGCAGATGTGTTTTCGCGATGCGTATCGATTTTTAACTACTGTTTAATGTACTGAAGTTTTTCTCACTGTGACCAATGCTAATTGTTGGCTATACTTAGATATTTTGATCATCCTAATTGGAGTGAGCACTACAGCAACGTGCACAAGTTTCCATATTGGTTCTCTTGATATTTTCTGAGTTTCACTTTTGGGCTAGACAATGTCAGGGATACTGTCATTGGCTAAGAAGCCCCAGACCTCATTCTGATTGGATATCAATTTTCGACCAATCTTAGCGGATGTGACTTCACGAGATTTAATGATATTTAACTTTAGATGAATGTACGGAAGATTTTCTTATAGTGACCTATGCCTTTGTGTCGGTTACATCTAGATATTTTGACTATCCAAATTGGCGTAAGTACGATAAAAATGCACGTATATCTTAGTGGCCGAGATTTAAATAGTTTAGACACTGCTCACCTTGCAGTAAGATTGAACTACCTGTGGGACCATATTGAAAACAAGGCAGTGCCCTTTGCCTTTATATATGATAGAACCTGATTGGACTGTATTTTTCGTCCCTTACGATTGGTTTGTCAAATAGCATAAGAAGCGTATGCAATTTTGAGTCAGTTTCATCCAATCTTTGGAAGATGGAGGTGGTCATACCTGATACTCGGTGGAAAATAACAGTAAGTGACGTGGGTTGATAGAATTTTCGATACTATTGTAGTCTTTGTTTTGGGATGAAACGAGACCATTCGACAATAAGAGCTAATATTCATAAAAATATTCTTGTACACTTATTTGTGTGATTATGAGGTATTGGCGTAATGAATATCTAATGATTGGGTTTATATATAGGTTGTTTTGTAATTTTGGGGTACTTTTGTGAATAGGATGTTATATAGGTTGTATCAATAATTTTGTGGTCCTAACTTTTATCTGTTATGGCATGGTTGGGATACTCTTTGAAAATATAAGGTATTGGTTTTATGATAATAAGCGGATAGTGGGTGATAAGGATTTTATTTTGTTTTTAGATTCATCCTGAGATTTTTTGATCAATATCGTTTTCCCTTCGGATGAAGGAGGGCATACAAATATGCACTGCAACCGCATACATAGGAGGATTCCTTTTGATGTAAGTAGTACAGCCCATCTTACTTTTCCACCTAACGATTGGCAAATCAGGAAGAATTTTTTGCTGGAACACTATCCCATATATCTGTTTACAGATGAATATCAAATGATTGGGTTCCAAAAGCGCCAGGTGTTTTTTCCGGTTGCAATAAACATTTGGAATTAGATGATATATTACAAGTGAGTAGTGATGAAATAAGGGGTGGTTCTGTCTGTTAAACTTTTTCAGGGAAAGTCACCACTCAGTTAGACATAAAATCCATAGAATTACAGAACTCCTCTAATAGGAGTAAGAACTACTTTATCTCAAAGGAATTGTAAAAAATCTAACCAATTAAAGTAGGAACATGTACTGCATGGATATTAAATCTCTTACATATGTATATAGGATTGAGTTTGAGGGGTGGAGTCACAGTGTTTTTCTTGTATTTATTCTGTGTATTTAAAACTTTCTAATTTTATGTTTATACAAAATGAATGTCTATGTGTTTGCTTATGTACATTGTTACAATCATTGTAACAGTATTCCTGTATATGCTGTTTCCTTAACCATTACAGCCCTGATGAAGTCTTTGTAGGACGAAACGCGTTGGCTGGGCTGAGCATGTTTATGTATCTATAAAAGGAATACAAATAAATCAGGAAGCTTTTTAACATAAACTACGTGACTCCGTTGCATGACTAGTGCCAACTCCTGATGTCTTGGGTTGAATGAATTATAGATATGGTTGTTGTGAAATTGTATTGCTTTGATGTCATTACTGTTATGAAACATGTAGTTACTTGTATGAATATTATATGTATATATAACAGACGTTCCTGTGTTATCTTTTTCAGCTAGCTGGCTAGTCTACTGATCTGAAGTCTCAGGGACATAACAGACTTCAACTCACCCTGCTCTTACACTTAGAACCATTGGAAGTGGTCCTGTGGTGTTTTTCTAAAACACCAACACATTTCTGCTACAAGAGCAGAATCAATGCATCACCACTGATGTGGGAGGAAGCCTGGCACAACAAACTCAGAACCAGCACGCTGCCATCTGTACCACTGCATCATCATCTGAACCACTGCATCATAACCACTGCATCACCACAACTCCAGAGAAACAATTGACGCATCCTCTCGTCTGCATGGAAAAACCTGGCACATCGGCTTCAGATCCATTGTATCTCTGAACCATTGCATCTTCTTCAAAACCATTGCATCAGCATCTTTAAGTGGAGAAAATCAACTAATCACCTCAGCTGCATGATTAACACTGATGCATTGCTCGGTTGCATCCCGCCATCTTCACTGTTGCG
This sequence comes from Calotriton arnoldi, assembly GCA_963921515.1. NCBI lineage: Eukaryota > Metazoa > Chordata > Amphibia > Caudata > Salamandridae > Calotriton > Calotriton arnoldi. The sequence goes on along the minus strand of CAWUFW010004273.1, from coordinate 340,492 downwards.
ACCAGAATCAAGTTTGTTTTGTTCAGCGGCCCTTCGCGGTTGGCCTGAATTTTTTACTTTGCCCCGATCCGGCGTGACCAGAAATTCATATCTCGAACTCTACAAGCTCCAGAGGACTATCTGCAACTGCCCAGCTGACCTGCTGCAGTGGACCTGTCTGGATCTGTAACTGGACATGCCTGATACCTGCTGGCTTCAACTAGAGTGAGTTTCTGATCTCCAAGAGGTGCCTCCCAGGTTCTGAATACTTGGTTGGTATCAGTTGTGCTCCTCCTGAAAGAAAAGGAGAAATTCTGAAGATTTGGACTCTTCGCGACCGCGGACAACTGCCAAAACGAAGCTCCAGTGACCTCGACTCTTTGCATACAGTGACTGCTGATGATAACCAGCAACGTGAGATATGCACTCTGTGCTATAACATTGACAGCCCGCGATGACCGTGAATGTGAAGCTCCAGCAACAGCCATGTGCAACGTCCTACCAGGACGACTGTGACAACTGGCTGAAACGCCAGACTTACTCTTCACTCTACAGCGATGACCATCCGCAACATTCTCTTTGTTTATCGCACTCAGAACCGGAGCAATGGCCATCAGAACCACGGCATCGCCACCATTGCAGAGAGACAATCGACGCATCCCCTCGACTGCATGGAGAAACCCAACACATTGGCTTCAGAACTTTTGCAGTTCGAAACCGGCGCATCATCTTCAGAACCGGCGCATCAGCATTGTTGCGTGGAGAAAATCAACTCTTTACCTTGACTGCGGGATCAACACTGACACATTGCTCGGCTGCACCCTGCATCTTCACTGTCGCGACCAGGATCAAGGCACTTTTTTCAGTGGGCCTTGCGGGGTCCCTGTATCCAGCCCGTGCTCCATCTGCAGTCGGCCTGAATTTTTACTTTGCACTAGTCCAGCGCAATCAGATATCCCAATTAGGTGCTTATTGCTTCTAAGTGCTATTTCACATTTAGGGGCCGCTTTCGATGTTGGACGGACCGATTTCGATGTTGGAGTCCTTCTGACATCGATCTGGAACTGGGACCGACCGACCTCCTGTCGACGGTCCCAAACCAGCAATTAGGATGCAAACGAATACTGTTCGGTCGCACTCCTATTCTTTACAATTGGAGCGTGCATTCTAACCTGAATGCATGCTCTCATTGTAAAGAGCTGAGGTACAGTTCATTCCTGCACCTCACCTGCCACCGGGTGCAGGGATTAACCATAGGTGCCCCCTAGTCCGCCATCCGGAGGTTTTGCACCCATGGGGGCCCTACTGGGGGACCCAAAAGTCAAATTCCCACAGCCTTTCTGTGTCAGAAAGGCCAGGACAGAAAGGCTGTAGGAATCTGCCATCGTAATCCCTTGGGTGGAAAGAGCCGCCCTTGGGATTACAGGCCCCTTTCCGAATGCCAGACGGGCTCTTTGAGCCCGTCGTAAGCCATTCGGAAATCCTGTTTGGATTAATTATCAACCGACTCCATCAAAATGGGTCGGTCAGAAATTAATCCAAACAGGAGATTACGATGCCGTACGAATGGCTCTTACCAAGGGTCGGAACTGTTTTCTACGGCATCGTAATCGACCCCATAATCTTTAAAAATTAATATCTCAGATTCTACTTATTAGATTTGTGTCATTTTTATATTGTTTTATTTATTCTTTATTATTGAGTTCTATTTTTATAAACTGGTGTGGTGTCTTTTTTGTTCTATTTTAACTGTTTACTGTTTGAAGTGTTGCACAAATACTTTACACATTTTGTCTTATGTTAAGCCAAGCAGCTCTGTGTCAAGCTATCAGAGGGTGTGCACAGGATAATTTAGGGTGTGTTGTGACTTACCCTGCCTAGGATTGTGGTTCCTGCTTGGACAGGGTGCATGCCTCTGAACACCTCCTCCTGACACTTCTGTGGGGGAAAAGCTCTAGACGTTTTTCCCCCTCACTGGACTGTTCGTGCCAGACTTGTGAAGGTAGATTTCTCAGTGGGACTCACCTGGTATCTGTATCCGACCCGCGCTCCATTGGAGTTGGCCTGAACTTGTGACTAGCCAATGGCTAGATGATCGTGAGTGGCACTTTGTACTTTTAGTTGCTATACTTACCTAAATCTTTGAAATTGCATATCTCAGGTTCTACTGATTGGATGTTTGAGGTTTTGGTGCTAAATAAATTATTACATTTTACTCTATTTTTCTAAATGTGTGCGGTATTTTTCTTGTGTTGTATTTTCACTTTATTACTGTCATTGTGCTCCACAAATACTTCACACATTGCTTCTAAATTAAGCCTCACTGATTTTGCACCAAGCTACCAGATGGTTAAGCACAGGATAATTTAGTTACTTTTGTGGTTTACCCGGAAAAGAATTTGTGATGGTGCATGGGAAGGGCTCATGCCCCCCTTAGTCAACAACCCAATTGCTCACACATTCTCACAACCCCACTCCCTATTTAGTCACACATGTTTTAATGGTTGCAACAAAGCATGCATTTCAAAGTCTGTGCAGTTTTACATATGAGAGGAACCAGGTAAAACTATTTTTATTCCTTCTTGTTTGCTTAAAATGCATAGAAACTTGTAACATGAATGTGATAATTAGTGGCTAACTCATTTTGAAATAACCTTTGAAAGGCCACTGACTAACAGTAACGTTTATTCAGAAATAGGAATGCAAATGTCAGATATTTCTACTAAAGTTAAAGAATATATTAATCTAACTGTGTCATATTTTTCAAACTGTAATTCATTGATCTTTGCTGTCACTGCACTGTTGACAGCTTAATCAATTATTAACTCTGCTGTGAATGAGTTGACAAAATGAGCTATGGTTGGTTCAACACATTTCTAATCACACAAGGTACCAGCTAGAACTCTGTTTGAAAAAATGCCACTATATGAATACATAGTGTACATATAGAATTAGATTTTTTGTTTTTGTTCAGCTAATTTAGTTCTAGGCAAAGAGACTTTTGTTGAATTATTTTTGATTATTTTCATTAACATTTATTATTCAGTACTGCATCAAGATGTCCAAGTAGGTAAGGGAGGTCATACTTTGTAAGATATATAAAATATAGAAAGATATGTGAGAAACTAAAGAAGGAGAGCATCCAAGATAGCGGTGTGTTTCATCACCTTTTGAGAAGCCAGGAAGTCTCATGCTGAATTATTTGAAAGGCTGATATGCCTCGATTACAAAGCATGTACTCCAAGAGCACACCTTGAGGTTGATAAGGCAGGGATACTTTTAGTGGCCGTGGTGCAGAGTAAAGGGCATGTTGTGTGAAGGTGTTCTGACCATCTAAGCCAATTAGATTTTTTCTTTTTGATCACCTAGTTTTTGACCTTTTACTGTGTGGGAGCCTTATAACCTGTGATTCACCCACAGTAAACTCATGGTAAAATGGACTGCACATGTTGAACACCAGTGTTTGCCTTTTAAGATAAGGCCACGGCGACGCAGCAAGGCTAAGGGGCACTTGGCTAGTTACATATGAACATGTGTGCACCCACATGTGCATGTGTGTGAGGACTGCGTGTGGGAGTCATCTGTCATTTGCAGCCCGGGAACTGCACACAGAAAGCCTGGTGCAGAAGGGACCCTAAAAGGTTGGGTATCAACCTGGAATATGCCTTATAAGGTTGGTGTACACAGATTGGGAAAGTCAGTGTGCTTTACTGTCGGGCCTGCAATGACCCTCCATTATACAGTATGGGGAGGGCTGCCTTAGAGTGCAGCTCTGCTTCCCCTTGGTCTAAAGACACCAGCGTCATACCAATGTGCATTGTAATGCTGTAAAGTCAAAAGTCTGTACAGCTTAAGGGTCATCCAGGAATGCCATGTTTATCGGGCTCAGCTCAGGGTCAGAGCCCAGGCCTTTTGTCACCCTGCTGGGCATCTGTAAAATGCTTTTCGCTCCAGCAGAAGAAACAAAGGCCTCCCCCCACACAGGGAGCAATTAACCTTGATTAGGTCTGCTCCTCAGAAGTAAGTGGTGGGGTTGATTGCTCTGCACCAATCAGCAGGCTGTCATCCTGTGCCAGGAAGAGGGAAGGTCCAAGCCCACTAAACAAAGGGAGGGAGCCTAGACCCTCGAGCCTAAACCAAGAGGGAGTCTCCTTTGACATTTTGTTGTGGCAGGCCCCGGCAGTGATATCAGCGAGGGATGGAGCACATGAGACAAGTGACACCATCTTGAAGTTTCCCAGAAGGCTGCGCAGATAGGTTGAAACAGGGGCGGAGAGGTTATGTGGCACTTCAGGATAGATCAGAGGTGCAGTCCTGCTGGATGCTCCAGCATCCACTGAAATGCACAGGCGGGAAAGCTCTCTCTTGGTTGTGTTTTTCTGCTGGACACTGTAACTGGAGGCTTGCACCATGGACAATTGGAAGGAGGTTTCCCCCAAGAAGATAGTCAGTGGGGAAGAGCTGTTGCACATCCCCGTGAGTGAACAAGGGGCCCAGCACCCATCCCTAAGCCCCGAGAAACATTGGGTGAGGGAGCACCGTTGCGATCCCCCACAATGGCAGGTGGGGGTTGAGGACCCCATCCCTGTTCCCTGAAGTAGTGAAGACTGTGAGGGGGGTGCATCACCCCCCCACTGATGGAGGAAGGGGCCCAGGACCCCATCCCTGGGCCCTGAGAAGAAGTAGCATGAGGGAACACCCTTGCGCTCCCCCGCCAGTGTGGGAAGGTGGTCCAGGACCTCTTCCCTGGGCCCCCTGTACCTAGAAAGGAGGTAAGAGTGCCACTACACTCACCCCACATGGCCCAACTTCTGCACTCCCCAAGCCCGTGTTTAGGAGTAGCAGGAAGGACAGCTACACAGAGCACATCTACCCGTGGGAGTGGGCAGCCCAGAATGATTCTGCCAGCTCCCGCGGCAGCAGCGAGAGTGCTGGCTGCAAGGCGAGTCAGTAAGGGCAGTCGGGGTGGGCTCCCCGAGCTGCCCTCTTCTGAAAGAGGCTGCTCACAGGGTGCCCGGGTGGGACCGGGCACCCTGAGAAGAAGCAAGGTGGTGCAAGGCCACTCTCAAAAGAACACAGTGCAAGGGCGCTTAGGGAAATACCAAACAAAGAGAAAGAAGAGGCTCTCCCCGGTGCGGTGGGAGAGTCAATGCTATAAAATTAATAGCACCATAATGCTTTGCAGGGCCTGACAGCAATCTGGAATGAAAAATCACTCGTTTCAGTGTGTGGTAGCCCCAGGAGAGAAGGGGCGCCACCAAAATATTGCAAACATGCGGGTGGAGCTGCAGGAGCAATGCAGCCTCCCCCCAAAAAATTCCAGAGACCCCACCCTAAGTTGGGTGGGACTCTACATTGATAACACCCCAGGGTTTCCTTGGATTTTTAAGCATTTCTCAGGCTGGAGCTTTTGCTCTTTAGCAGGGAGTGCTACATTCTCTTGGGCAAAGCCCATGGCTGTTACTTTGGTGGCCTGAAGTGGTTCAATGTGAGATATCATATTATGCTGACACTCTCTAGGAGGTTAAAGGTGGTAATTGTACATTTGTGTAAATTTAAATATGATGTCTTTTAGGTGTTATGTTTAAATTCTGTATTTTATACTAGAAGTAATATTGATCGCACAAATCATTCAGACATGCCTATGCATTTTAGTTGTAACTTTTTAAATGATTTAATGAGGCTGATAGCCGCTCATGATAAAAGTTTACATGCTTTCTTGCCAGTATTATGTGCAATCAACCATAGGTATTCTCAAGTATTGCAGCTGCATACAAGTGAATGTTTAGACATTTGTTGGCCTAAATCTCCATTTGGGCAGGACAATAATGATTAGGCAATGTCATCAGAAGTATTTCCATCAGCTTGTGTATATTTGTAAATTGCTGCATATTAAGTAGTGCGTGTATAAGAAATGGGCTTTCTCCTTTTTTTCAAAAGAGATAGCACAGATTGGACAATCATTTATTGAGTGTTATTGTGTATTTGCGAATGGTGATTACTAGCCCACACCACCTCCCTTGAGTAGACCTTGGACTGCTCTGCTTCACTACCCTATGAGATTCAAGTACTACAATAGGATTTCTGGATCACAGTGGAAGACACATGTAGATCCATTACTTGTGCAGGCCAAACAACTAATCACTCATTTTCTAACACCTATGTTAGACTTAGGGGCTGACTCCGATTCGGGCCGGAAATCTCTCCGACCGAGCCGGATCCGGAGAGATTTCCGACCGAATCGGACTCTAGCAGTCCGACCGAACGAGTACGATGCGCACGTATGCTATCGGACTCGATTTGGTCGGACTCCCATTGAAGTCAATGGGAGCCAGTCGTACGATGCGTACACGGGCTCCCATTGACTCAATGGGCACGACGCGAACAAGGGCGCCCCCTACAGCGTGTGCGCATCGATGCGGGTCGCGCCGTACATGCACGTGTAGGGGGGACCCATGTGTCCCCCCTGTGTGCGACTCGCGTGGCTACGCGTACAGGGGGGTCCGACACGGACCCCCAAAGTACGGCTACGACTGCTCTTTCGAGCCGGAGTGCGCGGCTCGGTCGGACTGCTCACGGCGCGCATCGTACTTACCCGGCCGGGGAACTTCTCCATTGCGCGGTGCGAGTTGAGTCCGAACGAGTCGGTCGGTGCGGTTAGACCCGGGAACGAGTCGGTCGGAGCGGTCGGGACGCCTGGACGAGTCGGTCGGCGATTTCGCATCGTACTCGCTCGCCCGGACGCGCGTACGAATCAGTCGGGAAATAGGGCTCCGAATCGGATCCGGTTAAGCCGAATCCGATTCGGAGCCCTACCGGCCGAGATCGGAATCGGCCCCTAAGATGTCAAACAGGGAAAGTAGTATACACACAACCGATAATAAATGACATTGTCAAAGATTACTACTCAATCGTGGTATCCAAATAGATTGAAGTATTATTCCTCCCAATAGCAATTTCGGAGAATCAAGAGGCAATAGGACAAATGGGCAGAAATAAACCTCCCTGATCTGATGGCTTACTTTTAAAATCCCACGAAAGGCAATCATGCCTCAGTTTGCTCGATTTATATAATACGCAGCGAGAAGAAGAATCTCCTCCACCCACAATGGGAGGGGCAGTGATAACAGTCCTGCAAAAGGCTGGAAAAGATAAGCTTAAGAGGACATCTTACAGACCTTTCCTTACTCAAACTGGAGTTTAGAGCCATGAGCAAATTCTTGGCCAACTGAATTTATTTATTCACCATGATCAAAACGGCTTTGTGCCATTACATACAACATCATATCAAAGCAATGTCTTTTGTTCCCAAGAATGGTCCATGGCCAGTGGTCACATCAATGGCAATGGAAAAGTAATTTCATTCAATGAGTTTCACCTATTTACAGGCTAAAGCTAAAATTTGGGCAACAAAAAAAAAGTGGATCAACCACCTGTACGCGCACCCCATGGCACAGGTGCATTGGATAGTTGAAAGTGGATCTGGACAAGGATGCCCATTGTCCTCAGCACTGTTCCCCCTTATTAAAGGAACCAATGGCACATAGGTTTAGAGAGTTCATGGCATTGGTATGGGGCTAAGGATATTGGGGCACAAATAGGTTATATCCAGTCGCGGTCGGTGTAGGAGTGCCGGCCGGGCGGTGACGTGGGGCGGGGGAGGGGCAGGGTGGGGGGTAGCAAAGTATGGATTACGGACCTATACAGGTAAGTAAACATTTAAATCAATGAAACGAATTTCGTTGCGCGCACTGCATCGCCAAATGCGATGCAGTGCGCGCAACGAAATTCGTTTTATTGATTTAAATGTTTACTTACCTGTATAGGTCCGTAATCCATACTTTGCTACCCCCCACCCTGCCCCTCCCCCGCCCCACGTCACCGCCCGGCCGGCACTCCTACACCGACCGCGACTGGTTATATCCCTACATGTGGACTATTACACAGACGTAACCCCAAAGTACAATTTTGGGTGAGAAACTAGATTGCAAGTTAACTGGAGAAAGTTAAGTCTATTCTTGCTGAAGGAGGTTATGGAGGAGGAAATTGATCCAGCCCCTCTTAGATGGGCCCCTCACATGTTCAAGTATTTGGGAATAGAAGTGTAACACTCAGATAAGGAACTAATAGCAGTCAATATTTAAAAAGCCTGGAAAATGAGGAATTAGGTAGGATTGTAGAGGAAACTCCCTCGGGCTTTTATGGTGAGGATTGCCCTCTCTAAGATGATCAGTCTTCTATGATTCACCTTTTCATTTGATTAGGATTTGATTAGGATTATAAAATTGAGCACATGTACAAATGGCAAATAAGAAGCCTTGCCAGTGTAGGATAGCTGCACCCGATAATGTTCTTGATAACCATATAGCACACACACTCAGGACACCGTAAACCTGTATGCAGTTTAACTACTATTAAGTGGTAAATTTACCCCATTAACATGCAATAATATGATAAACCCTATGGAATGGGGAATTACTGTAGAGGCCTCATATTTCCAGTTGTAATACTACACGCAATTCTGAAGTCCGTGGAGTTTAATCCATATATTTACTAACTGCTCTGGGTGCTATGGGGGATGGGGAGTGGGAGGGAAGAGAAAGTTTTTTTCTTCCCTTCCCCCTCCAATTAAAAAAAATAGGCAATGAGGCCTGGCTGCTGCCGGAGTCAGCGTAATGCGATTTTTCCAGCTGAAATCACTGGGCAGAAAAATCTGGTCTAGTTCTCACCACACAGAAAAAGTGGATAGTGAACAACTGACTCTCTTGGAAGTGGGTGGAGCAGAATTACAAGAAATTGGCATTATTGGTGAAACGCATGTCTGGCTTATGTGACATGTAGAAGATTGCAAGCAGCTTTACACAACCTTTCATCTCTAAGGGAGTACCGCAGGGCTCTTCCCTAAGCCCAGTCTAGTTTAACATCTCTGTGGCACTTCAGATTAAACTAGTCAATTAATTAAATCTGAAACTGATCATCATACTCGGACAACACATAACTTATCAAAAGATTGAATTGGGAGACTGTTAGACCTGGCATTCTTGGCGTGGGTTTCCCCTGTATTTTTTCCTCTGCCTCATGTATTTTTACTGTGTGTTGGACTCCGTTTTTGCTGGTCTAGATGCTGTGGGCACTTTGCCACTGCTGCTCTGTGCCAAACTGCGAGTGTTCTCTCAGTAAATTGTTGTCATAGATTAGTGGTTCCATAATTGGCTTATTTGATTTACTGCTAAGTCCCTAGTACAGTGCACTGTGTGTGCCCAAGGCCTGTAAAATCAAATGCTGCTAGTGGGTCTGTAGCACTGATTGTGCCACCCACATAAGCAGCCTTGCTAAGAGTTCTCAGACCTGCCATTGCAGTGTCTGTGTGCAGTTTAGTACTGCCATGTCGACCTGTGAGTCACCCCTAAGGTAGGCCCAAGGTACCCCTGTGGGCAGGGTGCAGTGTATGTGAATGGTAGGACATGTCCTGATGTGTGTGGCATGTCCTGATAGTGAAATCCTGCCAATTTAGTTTTTCACTATTGCAAGGCTATCTGTCCCATAGGATAGAATGGGAGTTTATTTATAACATCTTATAAATATAGCTTTCCATTGGGACCAGATAGTAAGATAAAGTTTAGTATGCCTGAACTCAGAATCTAAAGATTCGTCTTTTAGTAAGGATGATTTTTACATTCTGTGTTTGAAAATACCACTTTTAGAAAGTCGGTATTTTCTTGCTTAGCCATCCTGTGTGCCACTGCTGGTTTGTGGATTGACTGTCTGGCTTTGGAGTGACAGGGGCTGGGGATGGGCATTCACTGTAGACAGCTACTGGGGGGGGGTTGAGGTGTGTCCTGCCTTTCCTGGATGAGTCAGGGCTGGGCTAAATAGACCTGGGCTGCATTTAGAGTAGGGGGAGACATTTTCTTTCACCTAAATGGGCCTGGTCTGCCTTACACAATGCTGTCTCCACCTCCTGCCGGGAAGCTGCAACAGAGAGGAAAGAACTGGTTTGGACTGAGCATAGAGCCTCTCTGCCACAAGAGAACAAAGGAGTTTTGACTATAAAAAGTGGGGCCCAGACCCCAGACTTTCAGATCATTTCTGTAATTCAAGAGGGACCTTTGCCAAGGAGAAGAGCTGGAGAAACTGAAGGAGAAGTACTGCCCCTTTGCTGTGTACTGCCTGGGGTTGGCTTGCAGTGGCTATTTGGGCCAAAGAAAGGACAAGGACTTTGCTGTGTGCTGCTTGAGGAAGATCTCCAAGGGCCTGAAGTATAGCTTGCTTCTCGATCTGAAGTCTCAGGGACACAAAGACTTTGTTTCCTCTGTCCTTCTGCATCTGGAACTGCTGTTTCAGCTGTCACAGAGGCAAATTGCAACACCGACACCGGCATCAGCAACAAAGCCGTGGGCACCGCTCGTGAAGTGTACGACGCACCGCCCTGACTTGCACCGCATGCCTGACCTCTGCCGATGCAGCACCATATCAACTATGACGCCGTCACCAAGGCCGCTGCCTGCACCGGAGCCTAGGGCACCGCTCAACTCGCACTGCAGCCCCAACCTCACCTCATCAAAGCCAGTGGTTAATCATCGCAGAGACGATACTGGACGGGGGTGAATTCCTGAATCCATTGACACCGCATAAGGAACCGATGCCTCGCCACCACCGCGACGCCACCTCCCCGGCAACAGTAAGGAACCAACGCCTCACCTCCCCGACAACAGCAAGGTACCGAGGCCTCACCTCCCCTGGGATCATAAGGAACCGACGCATCACCTCCCCTGTGGTCGTAAGGAACCAATGCCGCCCGCGCCAACGAAGCATCACCTCCCCGACGCCGTGCACCATCTTTGTTTTCATCATTTGCCAAGGTACTGTCTTTTGGGGTCCTTGTGACTCCGTGCCCGATGCCGTGCACCTCTCGGTCGGCCCCGTACTTTGGGATTTTTCATCTGTTACAATGTGTAAAAGCTCCAGGTGGAGTTATTTGTTGCTACAAGCTTTATTTGTGAGAATAACCTATTTATGAAGATATCTTGGAACATGTATTGTGGATTTTTGTCGTTTTGGTCTTGTTTGGTTTAGATAAAGATTACTTTATTTCTAAACTGGTGTGGTGTCCATTTGTAGTGTTTTCACTGTATTATTGTATGTGTGTACAACTGCTTTACACACTGCCTATGAGATAAGCCTGTCTTCTTGTGCCAAGCTACCAAAGGGGTGTGCAGGGGTTATTTGAGAAGCGTATCCCCCTTACCCTGACTAGGAAGAAGGGTCCCTACTTAGACCAAGGTGCAAACCATTGCCAACTAGAGACCCCCATTTCTAACAGACAAGAAGAAGAAACAAAAGCATTTTAAATCATGCATAGCCTCTGTAGCTGGATGAATGCATGAGAGTTTTCTGGAATTAAACATATAAGACTGAGGTGAGGCTTGTCGATGATTCACAGCCTCATAACATCATATGCTCCACTGACTGATGGCCATTAGAGCTAGGTATCCCCCCCTTCTCAGGTGGCCAATGTGCACAATAGTGGTGTGATCATTGCTAATAAGTTGGTTTGCTCTACTCAAATAGTGTATTTAGCAAGAAGCTGCCTTTTCCATCTAAATGTGTTAAGGAATATCTTACTATTGCTACCATCGGATTGTTAATTCTTAGATATATGTGCCATAATCAGCTCATGACTTGGTTACTGTAACATTTGTGTTTGTCTTGGCCCTTTCTGCCGGGTCATCCCCCAACTTTCTGCTTTCACTCCCCTGTTTTCTGAACCCGATTCTGTTGACTTTTAGGATGCTGCACACTTTACCATTGTTAACCAGTGCTAAAGTGCTTATGCTATCTACTTTAAGCATGATAAAATTGGTTTACACCCGATTGGCACATTTAATTTTCATGCAAGACCATAGTAAAGTGAAACTACATGTACCCAGGGCCTGTAAATGAAATGCTGTGAGTAGGCATGCAGCACTGATGGTGCCACCCACTTAAGTAGCCTTTCAAACATATCTCAATTGAAGACTGTGTGTGCAGTTTTTATCTGCCATTTCAACCTGGCAAAATAAACCTTTTGCTAATCCTAACCCACCCTCTTTAATACATACCACCCCTGGGGGAGGCCCTAAACAGCCCATTGGGACCCATAGGGTGTATTTGAAAAAAACTGGAGACTTTACGTTTTACATGTCCTGGTATTGGAAAACTCTTAAATTTGTTCTTCACAACTGCAAGGCCTTCTTTCTCCCCCAGGATAACATTGGCTTACCATGTTGAATTTTACAAGTAATAACTTACAATTGGGAGCAAGTAGGAATGGCCAATTTGGTGTCTAAAGAATTGTAATTTGAAACCCTCTTTAACCCCTTCGATGCTCTTGACGGAATGGTTCCGTCATGAGCATCAGTGCTCCTGTGCTCATGACGGAACCATTCCGTCATGAGGACAGGGGCACGAAATCCCTCTGCTGCAGACAGCAGAGGGATTTCTTTTTCTCCGCCAAAGCCTCGGGAGCTGGGGAAGCCCCCCCCCGCCGTTTCTGTAAACAGACGATCAGCGCGCACGTCGCGGTTCTTTGTGTCGGTTCGAATGAGGCTTGCAGCTGTGTGGCAAGGTTTTGTGGGGCTTTGTGTTGTTTTGCATTGGATTTTGTGCAACTTTCAGTAGGCCAGTAGGCCAGTAGGAGCTCTTTCTGATGCCAGCCAAGGCCCAGGACCCACAGAGGCACCACTTGCAGATCAGGAACTCGCTCCAGCAGAGGCCAGCAGGGCTCAGGCAGGCCCAGTTGCAGGTCCAGGCAGGTCAAGTGCAGTAGGTCAGCTGGGCAATTGTAGGGAAGCCTCTGGAGCTTGTTATATCCCTGCAGCTCACACAGGAGATTAGTCGGCTGACCCATGGAGTCAATTAGTCTGGGATGAAGGGAGCAGGTCCAGTCTTCCTTCTCAGCAAGCAGGACAGGCCTCAAGCAGCAGAGTGGCAAGGTGTCCTTCCTCTGTAGTAGGAGTTTACTGAAGAGTTGAGTCTGATGGTCCACTAATTAAACCTGGTTCCGAATTTGAAGTGGGAGAAACCTCTAGATCCCTCCCCCAACAGACATGTCTGGAATTACCTGCCTCCCTGTCCTGGCCTCAGTTTCTCTGGTGCCACGAAAGTCTAGTGTGAAACTCTTTGTGAGTGTGCTGGGGCAGAGTCTTTGTGATGTGCAACACATATTCCCCCTTAGTCTCACTGTTTGGGAGTAATACATAAAGACCAACTGCCAGGTACAACTAGTCATGTGACCCAGGATACAGCATCCAAATGGTTTGAACAAGAAAATGCCAAATTTCTAAACGTGGCATTTTCAGAATTGTGACTTAAAATCCAACTTCACCATTAACCCCTTCGCTGCTAGGCCTTTTCCCCCCCTGTGCTAAGCCTTTTTTTGGCTATTTGGGGTAGTTCGCGCTTAGGCCCCTGTAACTTTTTGACCACATTAGGTATCCACGCCAAATTTGCGTCCTTTTCGTCCAACATCCTGGGGATTCTAAAGGTACCCAGGGTTTGTGGATTCCCCTGGAGGGGACCCAGAAATTAGCCAAAATACAGCAAAAGGTTTTTTTTTTGGGGAAAAATGGGAAAAAAGTGCTGCAAATGAAAGCGTCTGGGTTTTTCCCTACAAATGGTATCAAAAAAGGGTTTGTGGGGCTGAAATCACCATTTTCCCAGCTTTTAGGGAATGACAGACCTTTGTCAGAAAACCAAAATTTGTTACACAGTTTTGGCATTTTTCTGGGACATAGCCTATTTTTGCTATTTTTTGTGCTTTCAACCTCCTTCCAGTTACTGGTAGACATGGGTATGAAAACAATAATGGATCCTGGAAAGCGATACATTTTTGAAAAGTAGACAAAATTCTGAATTCAGCAAGGGGTCATTTGTGTAGATCCTTCAAGGTTTCTTTATAGAAACTAACAGTTAAATATAGGAAAAATTGAAAATTAGTTTGAAAAAAACAGCCTTTTGTGTCAACGTTTTCACCTGTAACTTCTTCTAATTATGACAGCTGTTTGAAAGCAATATACCGTTACATCCGCTCAACCTTACTGGTTGTGGGGATATATAGGACTTGTAGGTTCACCAAGAACCCGACGAACCCAGAGCCAAAAACTGAGCAGCGACTTGCAATAGTTTTTTAATATGTACCGGATATATAACAATTATTCTGGGAAAATGTATACATGGCAAAATCGGTATGAAAGACACCTATGCATTTCTGAAATGGGAAAAAAATATAGAGTTTGGAAACAGTAGATATTTGCACATTTCCCAAATTGGGAATACTCATACTAGCATGAGAATTATCGGTCATTTTTCAAAATGACTTATTTTTTACACATTGTCTTTCATTTGGAAGGCAGAAATGCATCAAAATTCAATAGGTAATAACAGTTGCTTTACAAATCTGAATTACCCTAAGTCTCCCGATAAAAATGGTACCTCACTTGTGTGGGTAGGCCTAGTGCCCACGACAGGAAACGGCGCAAAACGCAATTTGGACACACCACAATTTCACAGTGAAAAATGACCCTTTTTTGGCAAAGTGCCTAGCAGTAGTTTTTGAACCCTAGCTCTGCTGGCACCTAGGGAAACCTAGCAAACCTATACATTTTTAAAAACTAGACACCCAGGGGAATCCAGGATGGGGTGACTTGAATGCCTCTCACCAGGTTCTGTTACCCAGAATCCCTTGCAAACCTAAATAATTGTCACAAAAACCACAGTTTTCCTCACATTTCTGTGGTGGGAAGTTCTGGAATCTGAGTGGATCCACAAATTTCCACCCACCCTGCGTTCCCCAAAGCCTTACGAGAAAAATGGTACCTCACTTGTGTGGGTAGGCCTAGTGCCTGCAACAGGAAACGGCACAAAACGCAACGTGGACACACCACAATTTCACAATGAAAAATGACCCTTTTTTGGCAAAGTGCCTAGCTGTAGTTTTTGAATCCTAGCTCTGCCGGCACCTAGGGAAACCTAGCAAACCTATACATTTTTGAAAACTAGACACCCAGGGGAATCCACGATGGTGTGACTTGACTGGCTCTCACCAGGTTCTGTTACCCAGAATCCCTTGCAAACCTAAAAAATTGTCCAAAAAAAACACATTTTCCTCACATTTCTGTGGTGGAAAGTTCTGGAATCTGCGTGGATCCACACATTTCCACCCACCCCGCATTCCCCAAAGTCTTCCGAGAAAAATGGTACCTCACTTGTGTGGGTAGGCCTAGTGCCCGCGATAGGAAATGGCGCAAAATGCAACGTGGACACACCACAATTTCACAGTGAAAAATGACCCTTTTTTGGCAAAGTGCCTAGCTGTAGTTTTTGAACCCTAGCTCTACCAGCACCTAGGGAAACATAGCAAACCTATACATTTTTAAAAACTAGACACCCAGGGGAATCCAGGATGGGGTGACTTGACTGCCTCTCACCAGGTTCTGTTACCCAGAATCCCTTGCAAACCTAAACAATTGTCATAAAAACTACATTTTCCTCACATTTCTGTGGTGGGAAGTTCTGGAATCTGCGTGGATCCACAAATTTCCACCCACCCCGCGTTCCCCAAAGTTTTACGAGAAAAATGGTACCTCACTTGTGTGGATAGGCCTAGTGCCCGTGACAGGAAACGGCACAAAACGCAACGTGGACACACCACGATTGCACAGTGAAAAATGACCCTTTTTTGGCAAAATGCCTAGCTGTAGTTTTTGAACCCTAGCTCTGCCGGCACCTAGGGAAACCTAGCAAACCTATACATTTTTGAAAACTAGACACCCAGGGGAATCCACGATGGGGTGACTTGACTGTCTCTCACCAGGTTCTGTTACCCAGAATCCCTTCAAACCTAAAAAATTGTCCAAAAAAACAAATTTTCCTCACATTTCTGTGGTGGAAAGTTCTGGAATCTGGGTGGATCCACAAATTTCCACCAACCCCGCGTTCCCCAAAGTCTTCCGAGAAAAATGGTACCTCACTTGCATGGGTGGGTCAAGGACCCGCGACAGGCAAGGGCCCAAAACCTATTGAGGCGACATCAAAATTACCTATCACAAACCAACCTGGTTTTGCAAGGGGGTCCCATGAGTTTTTGGCCCTGGGCTCGGCGGCCATCTAGGGAAACCTATCAAACCCACACATTTCTGGAAACTAGACTCCCGGGGGAGTCCAGCGAGGTATGGCTTGCGTGGGTCCCCCAACATTCTCCTACCCAGAATCCCCTGCAAACCGCAAATTTCGCAGAAAAAAATCACTTTTTTCTCAAATTTCTGTGTGGGAAAGTTCTGGTATCTGCGTGGATCCACAAATTTCCCACCACCCAGTGTTCCCCCAGGTCTCCCGATAAAAATGGTACCTCACTCCCGTGGGTGGGCTAAGGACCCGCGACAGGCAAGGGCCCAAAACCTATTGAGGCAACATCAAAATTACCTATCACAAACCAACCTGGTTTTGCAAGGGGGGTCCCATGAGTTTTTGGCCCGGGGCTCGGCGGCCATCTAGGGAAACCTACCAAACCCACACATTTCTGGAAACTAGACACCCGGGGGAGTCCAGCGAGGTATGGCTTGTGTGGGTCCCCTAACATTCTCCTACCCAGAATCCCCTGCAAACCTCAAATTTTGCTGAAATAATCACTTTTTTCTCAAATTTCTGGGTGGGAAAGTTCTGGAATCTGCGTGGATCCACAAATTTCCTTCCACCCAGCATTCCCCCAGGTCTCCCAATTAAAATGGTACCTCACTCCCGTGGGTGGGTCAAGGACCCGCGACAGGCAAGGGCCCAAAACCTATTGAGGCGACATCAAAATTACCTATCACAAACCAACCTGGTTTTGCAAGGGGGGTCCCATGAGTTTTTGGCCCGGGGCTAGGCGGCCATCTAGGGAAACCTACCAAACCCACACATTTCTGGAAACTAGACACCCGGGGCAGTCCAGCGAGGTATGGCTTGCGTGGGTCCCCCAACATTCTCCTACCCAGAATCCCTTGCAAACCTCAGATTTCGCTGAAAAATCACTTTTTTCTCAAATTTCTGTGTGGGAAAGTTCTGGAATCTGCGTCGATCCACAAATTTCCTCCCACCAAGTGTTCCCCCAGGTCTCCGAATAAAAATGGTACCTCACTTGTGTGGGTAGGCATAGTGGCTGCAACAGGAAATTGCCCAAATCGTACTGTGTACACTTCAAAATTACCTATAGCAAAACTACCTGGTTTTGGGGGGGGGCACCTGAGATTTTGGCCCTGGGCTCGGTGGCCATCTTGGGAAAGTACCCAACCCTAAACATTTCTGAAAACTAGACACCCAGGGGAGTCCAATGAGGTATGGCTTGCGTGGATCCCCCAACGTTTTCCTACCCAGAATGCCATGCAAACCTCAAATTTAGCTGAAAAAACCAACCACATTTTCCACATATTTTTGTGTGGAATCACCGTGCCGGCACAAATGTCCTACCCCACAGCGTTCCCCTGAGTCTCCCGAGTAAAATGATACCTCACATGTGTGGGTGGGGCAAGGGCCTGTGACTGGGAAGAGCCCAAAACATCGGGAATAAGGGTATAGCACCAAGAATTCTAAGTGCTACATTTTTAAAAAAATACGTTTTTAGCCAAATCTGCATTGGACAGCCACACAAGTGAGGTATCATTTTACTCGGGACACTAAGGAGAACGCTGTGGGGTAGGACATTTGTGCCGGCACGGTGATTCCACACAAAAATATGTGGAAAATGTGGTTTTTTCAGCTAAATTTGAGGTTTGCATGGCATTCTGGGTAGGAAAATGTTGGGGGATCAACGCAAGCCATAACTCATTGGACTCCCCCGGGTGTCTAGTTTTCAGGAATGTTTGGGTTTGGTACTTTCCCAAGATGGCCACCGAGCCCTGGGCCAAAATCTCAGGTGCCCCCTCCCCAAAACCAGGTAGTTTTCTTATAGGCAATTTTGAAGTCTCCACAGTACGATTTGGTCCATTTCCTGTTGCAGCCACTATGCCTACCCACATAAGTGAGGTACCATTTTTATCGGAGACCTGGGGGAACGCTGGGTGAGAGGAAATTTGTGGATCCACGCAGATTCCAGAACTTTCCCACACAGAAATTTGAGAAAAAAGTGATTTTTTCAGCAAAATTTGAGGTTTGCAGGGGATTCTGGGTAGGAGAATGTTGGGGGACCCATGCAAGCCATACCTCGCTGGACTCCCCCGGGTGTCTAGTTTCCAGAAATGTGTGGGTTTGGTAGGTTTCCCTAGATGGCCGCCGAGCCCAGGGCCAAAAACTCATGGGACCCCCTTGCAAAACCAGGTTGGTTTGTGATAGGTAATTTTGATGTCACCTCAATAGGTTTTGGGCCCTTGCCTGTCGCGGGTCCTGACCCACCCACGCAAGTGAGGTACCATTTTTATCGGGAGACCTGGGGGAACGCTGGGTGGGAGGAAATTTGTGGATCCACGCAGATTCCAGAACTTTCCCACACAGAAATTTGAGAAAAAGTGATTTTTTCAGAGAAATTTGAGGTTTGCAGGGGATTCTGGGTAGGAAAATGTTGGGGGACCCACGCAAGCCATACCTCCCTGGAATCCCCCGGGTGTATAGTTTTCAGAAATGTGTAGGTTTGGTAGGTTTCCTTTGCTGGCCGCCGAGCACGGGGCCAAAAACCCAGGTAACCCCCTTGCAAAACCAGGTCGTTTTGTGATAGGCAATTTTGATGTCGCCTCAATACGTTTTGGGCCCTTGCCTGTCGCGGGTACTTGGGCCTCCCACACGAGTGAGGCACCATTTTTATAGGGAGACCTGGGGGAACGCTGGGTGGTAGGAAATTTGTGTCAGCCCAGTGACGCCACAACTTTCCCACATAAAAATGTGTGAAAAAAGTGATTTTTTCAGCTAAATTTGAGGTGTGCAGGGTATTCTGGGTAAGAAAACATTGGGGGATCCATGCAAGCCATACTTCTCTGGAATCCCCCGGGTGTCTAGTTTTCATAAATGTGTGGGTTTGGTAGGTTTCCCTAGCTGGCCGCCAAGCACAGGGCCAAAAACCCAGGTGACCCCCCTTGCAAAACCAGGTCGTTTTGTGATAGGCAAATTTGATGTCGCCTCAATACGTTTTGGGCCCTTGCCTGTCGCAGGTACTTAGGCCTCCCACACGAGTGAGGCACCATTTTTATCGGGAGACCTGGGGGAACGCTGGGTGGTAGAAAATTTGTGTCAGCCCGGTGATGCCACAACTTTCCCACACAAAAATGTGTGGAAAAAGTGATTTTTTCAGCTAAATTTGAGGTGTGCAGGGGATTCTGGGTAAGAAAACATTGGGGGATCCACGCAAGCCATACCTCCCTGGAATCCCCCGAGTGTCTAGTTTTCAGAAATGTGTGGGTTTGGTAGGTTTCCCTAGATGGCCGCCGAGCCCGGGGGCAAAAACTCATGGGACCCCCCTTGAAAACCAGGTTGGTTTGTGATAGGTACTTTTGATGTCGCCTCACTAGGTTTTGGGCCCTTGCCTGTCGCGGGTACTTGACCCACCCACGCGAATGAGGTACCATTATTATCGGGAGACCTGGGGGAATGCTGTGTAGAAGGAAATTTGTGGATCCACGCAGATTCCAGAACTTTCCCACAACAGAATTTTGAGGAAAATGTGGGGTTTTTTTTAGAAAGTTTGAGGTTTGCAAGGGATTCTGGGTAGCAGAACCTGGTGAGAGCCAGACAAGTCACCCCATCCTGGATTCCCCTTGGTGTCTAGTTTTTAAAAATGTACAGGTTTGCTAGGTTTTCCTACGTGCCAGCTGCGCTAAGGCCCAAAATCCACAGGTAGGCACATTGCTAAAAAAATGTCAGAGCCTAGTGGGCTTTCTGCCACCCTGGGGGGGAATCGGGGGAGGGGGGTTCGCCCCGATATGCCCCCAATGGTATGACCATTTTGGGAAGCCCCTACGCATAAAAAAAGCCAGCGTAATCGCTGGCGCCTAGTGGGCTTTCTGCCCCCCCCAGGGGGCAGATCAGGGGCCACTGCCCCCATTTGCCCTCCCAGGGGGCTGAAAGACGGAATTTCTCTGGGGGTGGGGATATTGTCATGCCCATTTTGGGCAGCCCCTACCCCTACACGAATAAAACAAAAACAATCCCTGGTTTCTAGTGGGCTTTCTGCCCACCGGGGGGCCAGATTGGGGGCTACTGCCCCCATCTGCCCCCCAGGGGGGGCAGAAAGGCTGTAATGGTGGTGGGGGTGGGGGCATTAGCGTGCCCGTTTCGGGCAGCCCCCACCCTAAAACAAATAGTGCAAAAAGAATCCCTGGCGTTTAGTGGGCTTTCTGCCCCCCCAGGGGGGCAGATTGGGGGCTACTGCCCCCATCTGCTCCCCAGGGGAGGCAGAAAGGATGTAATGGTGGCAGGGGGGTGTGAGTATTGGCATGCCCATTTTGGGCAGCCCCCACCCTAATTATATATGGCAACAAAAAATCCCTGGCGTCAAGTGGGCTTTCTGCCCCCCCGAAGGGGCAGATTGGGGGCTAATGCCCCATCTGCCCCCCAGGGGGGGCAGAAAGGCTGTAATGGTGGTGGGGTGGGGGCATTGGCGTGCCCATTTCGGGCAGCCCCACCCTAAAAAAAATTGCAAAAAAAAAATCCCTGGCGTTTAGTGGGCTTTCTGCCCCCCCGGCGGGGCAGATTGGGGGCTACTGCCCCAACTGCCCCCCAGGGGGGCAGAAAGGCTGTAATGGTGGCAGGGGGTGGGGGCATTGGTGTGCCCATTTCGGGCAGCCCCCACCCTAAAAAATAATTGTGCAAAAAAAAATCCCTGGCATTTAGTGGGCTTTCTGCCCCCCAGGGGGGGCAGAAAGGCTGTAATGGTGGCAGGGGGTGGGGGCATTGGCGTGCCCGTTTTGGGCAGCCACCACCCTAAAACAAATGCGCCCCAAAAAATCCCTGGCGTTTAGTGGGCTTTCTGCCCCCCCGGGGGGGCAGATTGGGGGCTACTGCCCCATCTGCCCCCCAGGGGGGGGCAGAAAGACTGAATTATGCCCATTAGTTTATGGGGGGAGTGAAGGCCCTTGCCCAAGGGGCTGCTACCCCCTCCCTGGTGTCTAGTGGGTGGATCCCTGCTTGATCCCCAAGCAGAGATCCACTGGGGAGGGGTACCATTGGAAAGGGGATATTCTCCCCTTTCCAATGATACCTCTCCCGTCTTTCTACGTGCTCAGGGGGCTGAGATAGCCCCCTGAGCACGTAGAAAGTGAAACTGAAATGAGCCTCAAGGCTCATTTCAGTTTCGGTTTCTGAGCCTTGCAGCTTCACTGGAACTAATGACATAAAGCCTCTCAAACCAGTGCTGCGCTGTTGTTTATTTTTCTTGTAATGCGATTTTACTTTGTTACTGTTTGTATGCTGCATAAATACTTTACACATTGCCTCTAAGTTTAGTCAGTGATGCCCAGGCAGTAAGGGTGATGTGTCGGATTTTTCCACGCAACAGCGGTGATGCTTCGGTTTAGTGAACAATGCACTGGTTCAGAGGTGCGGTGGTTCTGAATGCAATGTGCCGGGTTTCCCCACATTGTAGAGGCGATGCATCGATCTTCTCCATGCAGTGGCGGCGATGCGGCGATTCTGATGCTGCAGTTCAGGAGGCGATGCAGCAGTTCTAAGTGTGATACGTCAATCTGGTTCCCACAATGGCATTGATACATCGGTTTCGGTCAGCGCAATGATCGATGCATGGGTTCTGGCAGATGCAGCACTTTCTACTCACTTGTAAGGGCATAGGACTGGACTGGCACCACTTGGCAGAGCAGGACTCAAAGCAGACAGAGTCTAGGTGCTTTTTGCAGGTTGAAGAGAGAAGTCTTTCATATCCCTGAGACTTCGGAAAACAGGAGACAAGCCAACAAGCCCTTGGTGATGCTTAGGTTCTGGGAAGTAGAGGTGCAGGTCCAGTTCTTCTCACTCCCAGGCAAGAGGGCAGCAGGTAGCAGTCCAACACAACAGAGCAGTTCAGCAAAATGGCAGTCCCTCCAGCAGTACAACAGCCCTTCTTCCTGGTAGAATGTCCTCAGTTCCAGAAATGTTCTGAGTTGGTGGTGTCAGAGGTCAAGTACTTACAACCAGTTGGGGCTTCGAAGTGGAGGAAACTTCAAAGAGATGCTTTTAAGTGCACAGAGTCCCATTCAGGAGGGTATGCAACCCTTGTGTGGGAACAGGACACAGCCTTTCAGGTGTAAATGTCAACTCCACCCTCCCATCCTGTTCAGGATGAACCATCAGCATGCAGATGGCCACTCAGTCACACCCATCCTTCTTTTGTGTGTGGATGTCTAGAGGTAATGCAGGTAGCCAGCTGTCACCCACCCCAGACATGTATTCCTGAGAAAGGCAGAGGGCACAAAATGGTTACAGTAAGAAAATGCCAACTAAAGTGGCATTTTAAGAATTGCAATTTAGAAACCAGCCTCACCATAAGTTGTGATTTTAAATTGTGATTCCAGACACACCAGATTTGGTGGTCCCATCTTTTCCAAATTGAAATTTATACTTATAAAATGTAATAAGGCAATCTCAATGTTATCCTACAAGAGATATAGGCATTGCAGTAGTAAAAAACAATTGTAAGAGTTTTTACTACTAGGACATGTAAAACTTAAAAGTACATATCCTGCTTTTTAAATGCTGTCCAGGCCATCCCTTATGGGTGACCTATATGTAATAAAAAAGGAAGGTTTGGGCCTGACAAGTAGGTTAACTTGCCAGGTCGACATGGCAGTTTAAAACTGCACATACAGGCTCTGCAGTGGCAGTCCTGAAACAGGTTTAAAGGGCTACTTAAGTGGGTGGCACAATCAGTGCTGCAAACCAACTAGTAGCATTTAATTTACAGGCCCTGGGCACATGTAGCGCACTTTACTAGGGACTTAGATGTAAATCAAATATGCCAATTGCGGATAAACCAATGTTACCATGTTTTAAGTAATGAGCACATGCATTTTAGCACTAGTTAACAGCTGTAAAGTGCCCAGAATCCTAAAGCCAGCAAGAACAAACTCAGCAAAACAGTCAAAAATAGGAGGCCAGAATGCAAAAAGTCAGGGGAAACCACCCCAAGGATGCCAGGTTTAACAGACTGTATTTAACGCATCCGATAATTATTGGCTGCATTAAATACTTCAGCTGTCAATAAATTTCGGCAGGTCTAACCTGCAGAAATGTAACAGGAGAAATTGTACAGTATTTACTGTACCATGTGGATTTTGGTGCGTTAAACACCTAAATCTGCATGTTATTCGCACAAACCCATGATAGGTGTTATTTATCGCAAACGATAAATAACGTGGTACTAATATTTATCATGTGCCATAAATAACACCAAAACTCATAATCAGGCCCACAGTGGGGTATTTACCACTTGTGGTAAATAGCTTACATTCTGGGTTTTTAAGAGGAAAATTGAGCATAACTGTGAAATCTGATTTCAACACTCCAAATGATGCATGTTTTGCCTTTTTTCTGGGGTTTTTTCCGCAATTAATGCCTGTAAGCTCGTCCTGCCTGAATTTATCTGAGGAAAACTAGGAGGGTGTGATAATTATGACACAACTCATAATACTGATGTGAGTGCTTTTGTAGGAGGTGTAACATATCACAATGGAAGACCTAGTCTAACCTGCAAAATCTGCATATGTGTTTGTCTCTTTAACAGACCCACTACAAGCGTGCTCATCTCTGGAAGACATATGCAAGGGATCTGGAAAGCCGACTTAAACGAGGAGGACCCAGTGACTACCAGCACAACCTACCTCCACCAGGTTCCAGGCATTGTGAACTTACTCTTTTTAGGCTATGCTAAAGACTGTTTGGTAGTGCACATACGCCTAGATTCCTTGCTGGGAAGAGGAAATGACAATGCTTATACCGCTATGCTTACATGGAAAATAATCAGGTATTTTAGTTTTTTCCTCAATTTCTGATGGAGTGAGAAAAGAGCCAGGAGTAGCTTATTCCACTTTACTGCTGCTTTGAAAAGACTTGTCTCCCAATTTAACTTGGTGACTTTATAAATAGTCAGGAGATTAAGGCGGAGTTTCTGCAAAGTCTTGTTAGAGCAATTGAAGCACAGTTTGGCAAGTGCTTAATTTGAGCAGTGGTTTCTGGTGCTCGGTACCAGCACTTAATTGTCATCAATTGCACTAATGACTGTCTGCACATGGTGGCACTATCAGTCGAATTTAGACATCAGAACAACAGCTGTTTATTAATTCAATATACAATAAAAAAATAACTAACACCTACCACCGAGGCCGTTTTTATAACTTTGGGGGCCTGGAACTGTCACACTTTTAAGAGTGTGCTGATAAGTACTGTGTTAGTGCTGTCATTGGCAGCTCTGGTAGAGGCAACGGGTGGTGCAAGCTCCAGTGGTCTCCTGACCAGGGCCCTGACACTTAGGGAGATATTCACAAGAACGTGCGATAATCATCACCAAAATAGGTTAACGCAAGTTTTCATATCGTTGTCTATCACGGGAAAATAACCCCGTGTTAACGTGGAATTCACAACACGGCGGTAACATGCGATAGTACCCCGATAACGCAGAAAATGTCCGTGATAACACTACCGGGACGGCGATAAAAATCTCAACCTGAACGTGAAAAAAGTTGCGATGTGCCCAACCGCGATAAAAAATCCAGCGAGAAGCAGCGCCAGGCCTGCAAGTCCCACAAGTCAGGCTGAAAAAAGCACAATAAAAGCGGCAACACAAAACACAAACAAAACACAAACAATTGCGAAGCACCATGGAGATAGCCGGAGCAAGCACAGAGGACAACCAGAACCCCACAAGCCCCACGGAGGACCAGCCTGGGACCTCGGGGTCAGGGAAGGGCAAGGAGAAGAAGAAGAGGAAGACGCGGTTCAGTCCACAGGAAAACAGGATCCTGATCACGGAGGTGATAGAACACCATCAACAACTGTACGTCACCTCCACTGTGTCATTGGCAACAAAAAATACAATATGGCAGTCCATCCTGGACAAGGCGAATGCAGTCGGAGTGCTGAGGAGGACAATGCACGAGGTCAAGAGGTGCTGGAATGATGTGAAGCGCAAGACCAAGCAGAAACTCGCAGACAACCAGAAGACAGCAATGCAGACTGGAGGTGGGAGTCCAGCGCCACAGGAGGAGCTGGATGAGATGGAGGAAATGGTGTCCACAGTCATCAGTGGGGAGACGGTGGCAGGAGTTGGGGGACCGGACACTGCTCAACATGACCCGACACAACAGCAACAGGGTGAGTAACCACCAGGGACTGGGGGGACGGGGGGAGATGGGCACAATGGCACACATGCACAATTAAGTAGAGCACATCTGCGGACAAACCATGGCCAAGAGTCACAACTCCAACCAAGAGCCCAATTTACCCAAGTCTGCAACATCACAGCACTGCATAAGCACAGAAGTGAAAGCCACACCGCCTGAAAGGGATAAGGGCCAGCCAAATCAGAGCTGAAGGGGCAACTCACCTACAATGCAGCACCCACACATAAGATTCAGAGCACCGCAACATTTACAACAATGTTGAACAAACAGCAACACCAGCACAACAGGACAGAGGACACAACTGCTGCCGCTTGTGTGTGGAAAATGGCCATTCGCATGTGGCACAGCAGGAAACTGTGAGATGATAATGTACTAGTACAACCCCACATCCCTGATGGTGCAGTAATGCATGTATGGCCATGACCCAGATAGGCAGTGAGACACACATTGTCATGCAAATCAACACTCATCACAGTTGAATACAAGTGAAGGTGCGTAGACTTTATTAGCATATGCGTGTTAGTACGGCCAAGATAAGTGCCACAACATGCAGACCAATGCAGCAGTATGTCAGAACGTGGAACGTTGCCAAGCGCCGATGTTCACTCCGGGGGAGTGCCGCACCATTCACAGGTGTGTGTTTACCCGCGTTGTTGTCCGCTCATGTATTCGGAGTCCAGGCAAATGCAGCCATGTCCACTGTCATCGTGGGAGATGTGACCAGAACCCCAAGTTCCAACATGGTGTCGGAACATGTGCAATGTGTTCCAAACTGTTGTGTCTGCAGGTACGTAGTTACACGTCCATGAAAGCTAGTGCAGCTTCGTAGGCAATCATTTCCAACATGAGGTCGTCGCCAACTTCATCAAACAGGACGGCGAAGCTAACCATTAGCAGGTCCGGACAGATGTGCTGCGTCCACCCCCTTTCACCAATAGGGGAGCAGCTCAATTTGCTCACTGCACACGAGGAGTTCTGCAATCTCCCAGGTCCAGCTGCCAGCATGTATGCCAAATATCCAGGCATTCCATAGACGGGTGTCACGGTGACACTCATGGTCGTGGGCCAACAGGGGGCGCACACAGGGGCGCACACACATGTCGAAATCCAGTTCGGCTACCGTCCTGTTGGATAGGCAGACATCCATGGACCACTCGGATATGCACGAGCGATAATGCAACACAGGCTGCACGCAGGTGACGTTGGCAAGGCAGAAGCTCAGCCGGTAACTGATCCGCAGCACTACCAATGGCAGTGCCCCCAGTAAATGCAGCATACATGCACGGTAGAGTTCCACGTGACAGGGGTTGTGAAAGTGACCGTGATGGTCTGCCATTGCGTTAGTGGCTCTGGTTGAAGCGGCACTGTTCTGACCTGCGCCAGTTCTGTGGATGAAATGCCACAGCTCGGAGGAATGAGTTGTTTTAGTGTGCAACGGTTGTACGCCTGGGTTAATGTGGGAGTAAGTGTGAAGGCCATTCCATGCAAGATAACTTCGAGCAAGGAATTCTGTGTGTGGGGTGTGTATACGTTGGTCTTTCATCGGGCTGTGCGTAGTGTGGGAGTCGTCATCAGCTGCCATAGTATCTGTCAGGGGGTGCCGGGCCCATGCAATTCCGAGGTCGGAGGTGCAGATGTGCTTCCGCCTGTTGGCTCAGACAAAGGAGCATTCATCCCTAATGTTAGTTTCTCATCTGCTTGCATTCAGGTACTGTGAAGTGGCTTGTTGGGGTGGGATGGGATGTGTGCGACTTTGGGATTCATGTTCGACATGTCTTGCATGTGCAAATGAGCGGCATCACTGTGTGTAACGTTGCCTCACAGCTGCTCCTCCCTCCCCCTGAACCTATTTACTTGTGTGCGCTGCGCGGTTGCATCACTGGCACTCCTATTGCTCACCATTGTCATGCCTGTCTGCGCATGTCCACAAGCCTGACAACGAAACTGTGATGTTGGCTGTTGGAGGTGGGCAGCCACGTGAGTGTAGGCCTGTGGGAAGGATAGGGCGGACACAGACGTAGAGTTCATGCCTGGCTGAACTCGCGCTGCGATTAAGGCTAGGCATTTGGCTCATGCTGCAGCAATACAGATACACACAAAACTTGGCATGTATGAGCCAAGCCCTCGAGCGGTCTTGCGCGGTATGCACCCATTAGTACGCGGACATTGGTCCGTGTACCATTACTACGCATGCGTTACAACGCATGCGATGTAGCAACGCGTAGGTTTTAGTACGCAAGTTGTTACAACGCATGCGTTGTTACAACGCATGCGTAGTCGGTGAGGGTGTGTCCAGGAAGAGGGTCTGCTGCAGTCGGTGAGGGGGCGTCCAGGAAGAGGGTCTGCTGCGTGCGCAAGTCATCAACTTTGAGGGGGGGTCCAGGAAGAGGGTCTGCTGCGTGCGCAAGTCATCAACTTTTTTTGAAGAGTGTCTGCTGCTGCTCTGCCTGCCCACGATGGAGGAAGCCAGAGGAAGCAGCAAGGGGGAGAAGATTGGAAGCAAGCGTGGAGGTGAAGAGAGGAACCACGAGGAGCGAGAGGTAAGAGGGGCTGTGTAGGGTCGTGTAGGGGCTGTGTAGGGTCATGCAGGGTTGTGTACTTGTGTTTGTGTAGTGTAGAGTAGTGTCGGGGTCGTGCAGGGTAGTGTACTTGTGTTTGTGTAGTGTAGAGTAGTGTCGGGGTCGTGCAGGGTAGTGTTTGGGAGTAGGGACAGGACTGGGGTAGGGGCAGGGTCGTGCTGGGGGTATTGTTTTAGGGTTTAGGGTAGTGTTGTGAAGTTGTGTAGTGTAGGGTAGTGTTTTAGGGTTTAGGGTAGTGTCAGGGGGTCATGCAGCGTAGTGTTTGGGAGTAGGGACAGGACTGGGGCTAGGGGCAGTGTCGTGCTGGGGGTAGTGTTTTAGGGTTTAGGGTAGTGTTGTGGAGTTTGTGTAGTGTAGGGTAGTGTTTTAGGGTTTAGGGTAGTGTCATGGAGTCGTGTTGGGTAGTGCTTGGGAGTAGGGACAGTACTGGGGCTAGGGGCAGTGTCGTGCAGGGGGTAGTGATTTAGGCTTTAGGGTATTGTAGTGGTGTAATAGTAGTGTAGGGTAGTGTACTTTTTGTGGGTTTTGGTAGTGTTTTTAAGTTTTGGATGTGTAAGGTAGTGTATTTCTATGTAGTGTTGGGTTTTAGTATTACTAGGCAAGTTTTTAGTTCGCATACATTTACACTTTCAATGTAATGGTATGCGAACTAAAAACTTGCGTAGTAACGGTTAATGCTAAGAAAAAACCGCGTAGTAATGGCATGCAAACTAATTGCATGCGAAATAACGAGTCATATTCGTCTTGCGCTCCTTCATTTCCCCCTTTTGTGCGAGCCCGCCCTCCGGGTGCATGCTACATTGCAACATTGTCGATTGAGGACTGGGTGGCGCCGACACTACAACAGAGACACACGCATTAGTTACTTCCTTGTCCAGGCCAGAACTGAACCACGCCCAGAGCCCTGGAGAAATCCTTCACACCCCTATGCTGGCTTGGCGTACGCCGGCCCAGCCCACTCCACTTACGCTTACAGGGGGGGGGACAAAGCTGCGTTTCCAAGG
Organism: Calotriton arnoldi; assembly: GCA_963921515.1. Taxonomy (NCBI): domain Eukaryota; kingdom Metazoa; phylum Chordata; class Amphibia; order Caudata; family Salamandridae; genus Calotriton; species Calotriton arnoldi. The sequence continues at coordinate 311,602 of CAWUFW010004273.1, read as the reverse complement.
TCATACCCACTGCCTGAGGTGACATGGTTGTGTCCGCTGTCCACAGCACAATGTAATGTGGTAGGGCCCTGGCCCATCATGCATACATAATGACCACACAGACACACTTAGATAGATAGTTGAACTGGCTACGGGCACGTGCGCCCGGCCACTTTTTATTACCAGGGTCACATGTCCAGTGACTCCTGTGCTGGATGGGTATGGGGTGAGTGTAAGCCAGCCCTCAGGAAGTGGTTGGTGCTGGCAACAACTAGAACAGTGATCATCGGATCACACACACAGATTCAATCATAAAGGGTCCGTGACTTGCAGTGCACTGAGGTAGGGGTACCAGAGCTGAGCGTGCTCATGTGAAGGAATTGTTAATGATTTGGTCCCTTCGGGATATTCCTGCTGTAGCTGCAGTGGGGTGTGGTACACCTGCCTCATCTTCATCATCATTGTCCCAGGTCTTCCCCAATGCCTTAGGTGACATTGTTGTGTCGGCTGTCCACAGCACAAAACTCAATCATGAAGGGTCCATGTGTTGTGGTGCACTGAGTTAGTGGCACCTTTTGAGCTGAGCAGGGTATAAAGCTGATGATGGCATCCAAGACAGGTGTGAGCAACTTAGATAGGCTGGCTGTGAGACTCCTCCGACTCTGGCAGTTGTTGGTTGGAGGTGGTCATGGCGGTGGTGGCGGGTGTGCAGCCAGCAATGATGGCATGTCCTTGCAGGTCAGGATTGGATTTGGTTTTCGAGCCCTGCTGACCACAGTATAGGCCGGAGGCAGCGGTCAGAAAGGGCACACAGCCACGTCACGATGACTTGTGCTGCACTGAGTTAGTGGCACCTGGAGCACTCGGCGGGTGCGCGGCCTGCGCTGATGCATCATCCGGGCGGCCCGCCCTGGAAGCAATGTCTGTTGCCTACTGGACTCTGCCATAAATGAATCAAGACTCAATTTGATTTGCGAGCCCTGCTGACCGCATTGTAGGCCGGAGGCAGCGGTCAGCAAGGGCACACAGCCACGTGCCGTTGACTTGTGTTGCACAGGGTCAGAGGCACCTGGAGCGCTCAGCAGGTGCACAGCCAACTACGATGCGCCGTCCGTGCGGGCTGCACTGGGTGCAATGTTTTTCGCCTAATGAATTCTGCCTCAATATTGCCATGTGGCGTCGGCTTGTGTTGCACAGGGTCAGTGGCACCTGGAGCGCTCAGCAGGCGCACAGCCAACGACGATGCGCCATCCGTGCGGGCCGCATTGAGTGCAATGTTTTTCGCCTAATGAATTCTGCCTCAATATTGCCACGTGGCGTCGGCTTGTGTTGCACAGGGTCAGTGACACCTGGAGCGCTCAGCAGGTGCACAGCCAACGATGATGCGCCGTCCGTGTGGGCCGCACTGGGTGCAATGTTTTTTGCCTAATGTTTTCTGCCTCAATATTGCCACGTGGCGTCGGCTTGTGTTGCACAGGATCAGTGGCACCTGGAACGCTCAGCAGGTGCACAGCCAACGATGATGCGTCGTTTGACTTGGGGGACCTGCTGACCGCAGTGTAGGCCGGAGGCAGCAGTCAGCGAGGGCCCACAGCCACGTCGCGATGACTTGTGGTGCACTGAGTTAGTTGCACCTGGAGCGCTCAGCGGGTGTGCAGCCAACGATGATGCGTCATCCGGGCGGGCCGCACTGGGGGCAATGTCTGTTGACTAGTGGTTTCCTCCATTAACAGAAATGTGGCACGATTTGAATTGTGGGACATGCTGACCGCAGTGTAGGACTAAGGCAGTATCCGGCACACACATGACTCCGTGTTGCTGTGCCGCTGGATGCGCTGGGGGCTGTGTTGCGGAGTCTGGTGGTCATGGCGGCAGACTAGTGGCAGGGTGAGGTGCGCCGCCCTGGCAGACGCGTTGCCCATCACAGAAGAGAACCACGCCCAGGGCCCCGGCCTTTTTATCAGCACTCCTACGCTGGAGTGGCGTACGCCGGCCCAGCCCACTGCGCTTACGCTTACAGGGGGGAACGGCACAGCTACATGTCCAAGGTCTTCCCCACTGCCTGAGGTGACATGGTTGCGTCCACTGTCCACTACACTACACACACCAGCAGTATATGTCCACATGGACATGTCTGTGCTCTGCATTCTGTGGTCTGTCCAGCACATCACCGCCACACTTGGCATTGTGTACATTCTTCTTCAAGGGGGAGTTGCCTCCTTCACACATACTTGGTTCCCACCTCTCCCCACATTCTGCACTTGTGTGGCTGAGGGGCCATGCCGTTTTTGGAAGGCCCGCTGTCTTGTCCTACGCTGCCTCAGTGGTAGTCCGGGGGGGTCCGGAGGGGGGTGGTGGTCATGGGGGTGGTGGCGGTGGGTGTTGTGGCCCTCTTGGGTCTCCGGGCTGCATGTTCATTGGCTCCATGGCAATTGTGGGTCTTCAGATGTGGTTCTGGGCTGGGCTCCCTTTCATACTGCAGGTAGTCGTCCTGCTTAGCACCAGCAGAAGGCAGGTGTTAAATCCCTGCTGCTAACGCGCCTTATCGCCTGTTTTTGGGTCGCATCGCAGATCTGGCTGGTCGTTGAGAATATCGCGAAGTGATGTTTTCGTGTGTTTTTGCACGGGAACGCCTACTCTGCATATCATTAGCGTTAGCTGTCTCTCTCATCCGTGGCAATGTTTTTTGCGGCAGCTACTGCTGGTATTCTGGCGATGTGGGGAGTTTGCACCAGCTTGTGAATGGGGCGATAATTCTTTCGCCACTTTTGCTGCGCTAAAGTGCCATTAACTATTAACTCGGCGAGGAGTCCTTGAGAATATGCCCCTTATTTTTTTGACAAATTAAGCACTTGGGGGCATATTCTCAAGAACGTGTGATAACCATCGCAAAAGTAACTTAACGCAACCTTCAACATCGCAGTCTATCGCGGGAAATGTACGCCTTGTTAACCAAGTATTCACTACAGGGCAGTACCATGCAATAGTCCACAGATAACGCGTCAACTGACCGCGTTAAAATCAACACCACGCCGCAAAAATGCGAAACACTAATGCAAAAAAAACTGCGATGAGGCCAATCGCGATACGAAAATCAGCGAAACCCAGCTACAGGCCTGCAATCCACATGCATCGGGCGGGAACAATCACCATAAAAGTAGAAAAAAACAGACAAACAAATGCCAAACAACAGCGAAGCACAATGGACGTTGCCGGAGCAAGTACGGAGGAGAACCAGAACCCCACAAGCCCCCCGGAGGACCATCCTGGGACTTCGGGGTCAGGGAAGGGCAAGGACAAGAAGAAGAGGAAGACGAAGTTCAGTCCGCAGGAAAACAGGATCCTGATAACGGAGGTGACAGAACACCATCAACAACTGTTTGTCAACTCCACTGTGTCATTGGCAACAAAAAATGGACTATGGCAGTCCATCGTGGACAGGGTGAATGCAGTCGGAGTGCTGAAGAGGACAATGGACGAGGTCAAGAGGCGCTGTAATGATGTCAAGTGCAAAACCAAGCTGAAACTCGCCAACAACCTGAAGGCAGCAATGCAGGCTGGAGGTGGGAGCCCAGCGCCACAGGAGGAGCTGGACGACATGGAGGAAATGGTGTCCACAGTCATCAGTGGGGAGACGGTGGCAGGAGTTGGGGACCGGACACTGCTCAACATGACTGGACACAACAGCAACAGGGTGAGTAACGACCAGGGACTGGGGGGACGGGGGGAGATGGGCACAATGGCACACAGGCACAATTAAGTTGAGCACATCTGCGGACAAACCATGCCCCAGACCACCAACTCCCACCAAGAGACCAATGTACCCAAGTATGCAACATGTCAACACTGTACAAGCACAGAAGTCAAAGGCACACCTCATGAAAGTGATAAGGGGCAGCAAAATCTGAGCTGCAGGGGCGACTCTCCCAAAATGCAGCACACACATCACATGCAGAGCACATCTAGATTGACAACGATGTGACACAATCCGCAAAACACCTACAGCAGAACACAGGACACAACTGGTGCCGCTTGGGTGCAGACACTGGCCAATCACATTTGGCATTGCAGGGAAATGTGTGTTGATAATGTAGAAGTACAAACACACACGTCTGTGGTCGAAATGTCCACTGTCCCCCATCAAATAGGCAGCTCCTCCCAAACAGCCACAATGTAACCAGTCATGCTGTCTGTATGTAAACATGTACAATGCGACAACATCCATGTGGACACATTGTTAAACTGCATCTCCCCTTCACATTGCAGAGAGAGAATCAACACCTCCTGCAGAGCAGCCCGACCCTCTCTTCTCTGGAGACGAACAGGACCACCACAGCTTCGACTCTGACGCCCTCCAACTGCTCGTGGACAGCCTACGCAGCCCACTTCCAGGAGCTGGGCAGCCCAGCTGCTACGAGGAGACCCCACCCCCTGCACAGACCACAGAGCAGGCAGCACCCACCACCACTGCTGCCTCCCAGGACCCCCACGGAGAACACATGGCCTTCCAACACTGTGTTTTGGGGTGCCAGGAGAATCTGGCTGAACAGGTGCAGGTGGGCTTCGACCGCATGGCAGACAAACTAGATGCCATACGTGGGTGTCTAAGTCCCATCAGGGACCACTCATGGTCCCTAACGAACACCCACAGTCCGCTACATGCTCTCCAACAGACCGTGGCTGACATTGCTGGAGCCCTGACTCAGAGAATAGTACAACTGTCCAGTCCGAGTGGCTCTAGCGATGTCACACGGGAGTTGAAAAAGATGTGGAGGTTAATAGAGACCATGGAGCGGGCGAATGCGGAATGAGCGGCTGCCACGGCTGCACACCAGCGAGAGGTAGCTGGGTTCCTCAATGACCTCAGGACCCTCCTCATGGCATTGCTGCCACAAGGCCTGGTGCGGATGCATGCTGCTGCCACCACTCCATCCACATCTCTGCCCCCTGAAGTGTCAAGGCCACCCAGTGCGGCAGACCTTCCACCACCAGCCACTGATGTGTCACTGCCACACAGTGCTGGAGACAGAACACCACCACCCACACGTGAGGCACATGAAACAGCAGAGAACGAAGATGCGGATGATTCTGCCCTCATGGTAAGAAGGACGCAGCAGCATGCATCTCATCCATAGGTCCAGCTTCAGCTTGGTACTGCCCTCTGCATCATCACCTTCCACTGTCCCCCGATGCACTCTGCGACACTCACCTTGGACCCCCGACATGGACTGCCATATGCTGTTTGATCGCCATTGACACAGCAATCTGACTGCGGACTGAACTCTTCCTCATCCTTTGGACTTGTCATTCCCTGCAGGACCCTGGCTGGCCCTCCATGGGACAACATCGTCATGTGGGGTTTGCATGGCCCTGTACTGCTCCAGATGCAACACGCCACTGAATGTGCATTAAACATCCATATTCACACAGATGTGTCATGTCTATGGTCTTTCAAGTGTGGAAGTATGGATGAATGTAGGCTCACTGGACTCCTCTTACGTCCATGTGGCTCATGTCGTAGAACAGGGGTCACAGGGTGACACATTGCCCAATGCGGTCTGGGTGGCGCTGACACAGCAACAGGGACACACGCATGAGTTACTTCCTTGTCCAGCCCAGTACGGAACCACGCTCAGGGCCCCGGGGTCATTTACAAACCCTTACGCTGGACTGGCATAATCCAGGCCAGCCCACTCCACTTACGCTCACAGGGGGGGACGGCAACGCTACATGTCCCATGTCTATCCTGTAGTGATCTGCTGCTCAAAGGTCTAGTTGTCAGCATGCCACAGCCACTCCCTCATGGCTGGTTTACACCCACACCACACCCATCCAGCAAACGCATCACAGGACATGTGACCCTGCCAATAAAAAGGGCCCGGCGCACGTGCTTGACGCCATTTCCACTCTCTATCTGGGTGCATCCGTGTGGTGTTAATGTAGGCATGAGGGCCTCGGGCCCTGCAACATCACATTCCCCAGGACCAGAAGTGACATGATGGCGTCCGCAACATGATACCCAATCATACAGGGTCCATGACTTTGGGACACAGACTTGGTGGCACCGGATACATTGTGGCCGGCACAGGCACACCGCCACGGGACGGTGACTTTGGGTGCACCTTAGATAGGGGCACCTTAAGTGCTGACCGGGTGTGCAGCCTGCGATGATGCCCCGTCCTGGCCGTCCGGACTGCTCAGGATTTGTGTGCCCTGCTGGACCGCAGTGTAGGCCAGAGCCAGCGGGCAGCGCGGGCCTACCGCCATGTGGCGTCGCATCCCGGATCACAGAGTTAGTGGCACCTCAAGGGCTGAGCGGGTGTGCAGCCTGCGATGATGCCAGGTGCACTGGTATGTCCTCTGCCATGGCGAAATCAAGACCCAGAATCATATGTGAGACCTGGTGGCCTGCGGAGCGGGGCTGCATGATGTGGAGGGTGCCATGTCCGCGGGCCCCGGGCATGTGGCTTGCAGCGGCATGTGGTGGGCCATCATTACTACACGCCAAGGGCGGAAGGTGAGCAGTGAGGCCTGGGTGCGCAGGGGCGGGCATGCCCCGCTGGGCGGAGGGAGGGGCTGGGGTACATCTGCCTGGGTGCGCAGGGGCGGACAGGCGATGATGTTGTGCAATTGTATGTACTTTGCCATTCATGTGTCTGGACTCTGTTTCAGATGACGGATCTGTTTCAGATGTGTGACCTGGTGAACTGCACTACATACAGGCACGTGGTTGGAGACACACCTGTGGCAGCAGGTGGGCAGTGTGGCCTGGGTGCGCATTGTCGGCACTCTCTCTCCCTCTCTTCTGTTATCTGTGTCTCGCTCCCCCGCTCTGTCCGTCTTTCTCTCGCTCCCCCTCTCTGTCAGTCTTTCTCTCGCTCCCCCTCTCTGTCAGTCTTTCTCTCGCTCCCCCTCTCTGTCAGTCTTTCTCTCGCTCCCCCTCTCTGTCAGTCTTTCTCTCGCTCCCCCTCTCTGTCAATCTTTCTCTCACTCCCCCTCTCTGTCCGTCTTTCTCTCGCTCCCCCTCTCTGTCCGTCTTTCCCTCTCTCTCTCTTCTTCGCTCTCTCTCTGTCCTTTGATGTGTGCAAGACACACCTTCTCATCATGATTTTTGTCTTGCAGGCTGTGACCTACGGATTGTCCCGAGGGGAGCCACCATGTGTCTTCATTTCTGTTCTGTGTTTCTTTGAATACATTTTCATTTGCTACATCGAAGGTGGATGTGTGATGCTCATTTTTGTGACGACACATGCATGCCACCAAATGTGATTGTGCGACATCAGGCGGATTATTTGGTACATGATTCTGTGTAGTTGATGTGGCATGTCTTTGGCCAGGGGGGGGGAACCTGGGGAGGGGGGGTCCTGGGGGTGGTGGCGGTGGGTGTTGTGGCCCTGTTGGGGCTCCGAGCTGCATGATCAGTGGCTCCATGGCATCTGTTGCCCTTCAGGTGTGGCTCTGGGCTGGGCTCCATTTTGTGGTGCAGGCTGTGGTCCGACTTTGCACCAGGTCAGAGCAGGTGTTAGTTTCCTGCTGCTAACGGGCCTTATCGCCTGTTTTGTGGTCTTATCGCCGATGTGGCTGGTCGTTGAGAAAGTTGCGGAGTGGTGTTTTTGCGGCTTTTTGCACGGGTACGCCTACTCTGCATCTCATTAGCGATAGTTGCGTGTGTCATCTGTGGCGATGTTTTTTGCGGCTGCTATCGCGGGTAGACTGGTGTTATGGGCTGTTAACACCAGCTTGTGAATGGTGCGATAAATTTATCGCAACTTTGGCTGCGATAAAGTGCCGTTAACTCGGCGATGGCTCCTTGAGAATATGCCCCTGAGTTTGGCTCATGCGCAGATGTCTAAAATTGCTAGCAATCAACAACCCAAGTAGAGACTGACACGGTCATAAGCTCTGGGTCATGAAATATATGTGGAAAAATCACACTAGGTGATAGTATTCGTATGGATAGGCCCATCTCAAAAAGTGTCCCCTGGTTTTGATAAACTATCGTCCATGCTTACCAGAGTTTCCCCAAGTCTGCACAGGTGCATGCGCGTCGCAACATAATTGAGCAGTGCACATGTGGGTCTTTACAACTGTAAGTAAATTGACCCTGAGAATAATGTAGTACTTGTGGGCTATAGTTTGCTTTCTAGAGTTTTTTTCAAGCCAATTGCCATGTGCAGGATCTCCGATTTCTCCATTAAAAATGCAAATACCGGTACAGATCACACACAACATGAGTCTAACGCATTGTAGGTCACTTGTTTATTGGATAACACATAAGTTGTCATTTAGTACATTTATTTGCCTATTCGTGTTACTAAATGAAGCGAACGATTTGCTAACTCAGCTGCTGATACTCTTGTTCCAGGCGCATTTGGCCTTTTCCTTTCTGGCAACTCCCATATCAAATACCTTTCAGGCGTTTTATTTTCCTTTTCATTAATTCGTGCATGTTTCAACAAGCGTAACCAACCGGATTAGATTAGTATTTAAAAAAGTTGGCACGGGATGTCCAGAAATGTCGTTCCAAAGGCCGTGACTTTACATTGCAGACTGGGAAAATAACTCTTCTTTATGTTTTTGCATGAAGACGAGAAATCCTAGAAGAAAATGTGTCGATTACGCTAAAATTGGAGAATAAAATGCCCCCTTTTATGAATATGTGCTTGTGTGGAGCTTAGTTTTATTCATAAATGAGGAAGAAGTTGAATGGCTGCGGCCAGTTCAAGAGGTTTGTGTAGTGCCCCTAGTAGGACAGTAGCACACCTCCCATTACTCATGTTTCTACTATGGCAATAGGTCTCTTGCTGCCAGTGTGATTGCACTCCCATCTGTTTATTCCACTCGTTCAAGAGTGTTTGTGCGTACCCACCAGTGTGTGAGTGGTCTCACTAAGGGGCATATTTACGTTCCCTGGCGCATCCCTGCATATCAGCAGGGATGCGCCAGGGAAAATGCGTCACGCAAGTTTACCCTTGCGCCACGTCCGATGCGCCGCATTTACAATGCGGCGCATCGTGGCGCAAGGATAAGCAGATGCGTGACGCATCTGCCGGCGGAAGGTTGGCGCAGTGCTGATGTTGTGTCGCAAGCGCGACGCAACTCCAGCACTGTTCCAACCTTCCCTATCCCTAACATGGTGCGTCAATCCTTACGCCTGCTTGAAGCAGGCGTAAGGATTTGACGCACCAGCGCTCGGAAAAGTGACTGCGTGAAATCTTGTAGATTTCACTACGTCACTTTCCGAGGCGTTCCTGCGCCGGAACGCCCCCTCTGCGCCGGTACGCCCACATGAAACCTGACGCAGGTTTCATGTGGCGCAGGGGTTTACTACGTGACGCATCTCCCTAGATGCATCACGTTGTAAATATAGCACAACGCGGCGCATGGTTTGCGTCGCCGCTGCGTCACATGCGTGACGCAACGGCGGCACAAAAGTGGCGCAAGGGGCTTGTAAATATGCCCCTTAGTTTCTTTTCTTTGTAACACTTCCTGGGTGTGGGAGGTGACTGGCTCCCGTGTATTTTTTAACTGTTGCCCCTTTTCTCTTCCTTGTAGCACTTACTGTGCTGGGAAGTGCCTTGCTCCCCTCCTTTTAACCTTTTTATTTGTGTGACTCCATTTTCGGTGAGCCCCTATTTCTTGGTGACTTGCAGGGGACTAGCTGTCCTGATGTTGTGAGGGGCTGGGAGGTGTCTGCCCTCTGCGGTCTGCCCTTCCCCTTTCCTCACGATTGGCCAGAGACTCTGACGTCTCTCCTGACGAGGCCTATTTTAATATGGCCAAAGGCACGCCAAAGGCAAACCCGTCTGTGCACGTCCGCAGCCGGCCGAGGCCAGGGGCCAGTCCACCTGCCCATTTTAACTGCCAGCACAGACAATTCTCTTCCAGCCGCCTTAAGGACCTCGCCCCTGATGCATAAGGAATGTATCCACGCCCTACAGGTAGGGGAGGACAAGGTGCAGTGTAAACACTGCAACTTTTCTATCGCACCAAGTAGGATTAATGAAACGAAGCAGTTTAAGAGCATTAATAACATCAGACATTCCCCCACTCTGCACACCTTCAGGAAAAGCCTCAAGACCTGGCTCTTTGGCTGATTCAGAGCTGAACGACCTCCACCCCCCCAGCGCCTTGAGACCCTCACGGGTGAGTAGCGCGCTTCACAAATCGCTGATTGACTGATGGATTGAATAAAATTAAGTATTTTAAAGCATATTGTTGAACTGTCGCTCTTTACCTAAACACAAACAATAGATTTTTAATATGCTGAGTGAAGGGGCCCCTGATGTACTCTTTCTTAGTGAAACTTGGCTTTATGAGAATTCCATGCCTGACATTCTCAACACCTAACCTCCCTCCTATGGGATCGCGAAATGCAACCGCCCTTGTCAGAGGGGGGGGAGACATTGCGGGGATTTTTAAACTCTAATGGAACTGCACTCTAAAAGGGATCAATCTCCGATTGTGAAGCAGCACAATTCTCCATAAATTTATCTAGCAAATCCTTCTTAGTTGTACTCCTGATTTATCGCCCCCCCTGGACCGGACCCTAATTTTATATCAAATTTAAATGAATTCTCCTCCAATCTAGCCCTGCGGCACAACAAACTGATAATACTTGGAGACCTAAAACTGCACTTAGGATCAGTAGACTGTCATGTAGCCGCTTCTTTAATTAGAGATCTTGAAACTCTACCGCTATCCTAACTACTAGCCGATCCCACCCATGAAAAAGGACATACGCTTGATCCTATTTTTTCTAACGACCCCTCCATTCAGACCACTGATCCTATCAGATAACCCTGGACCGACCATTTCCTGGTCCCTTTTTTTACTCCCTCTCAGTATCTCCCCCTCGATCCCTGCGGCTTCCCCTATACTATTAAGGAAATGGGCCAGAGTCACTACTGAGAATTTTACTACCGCTCTGCTGGCCAGGGATCCAGAAATTGAAATGGAAGATGATCTGAATCTCGCTACTTTCAACTTTGAATCATGTCCAACCAGGGCAATTGATAATATCAAGCCCCTATCTTTTAGATGCAACTTTAGATACTCTCCTTCCGCACCCTGGTATAATGAACAACTATCAACTACAAAAAAACTCTGTAAACGTCTTCAATGTGAATGGAGGAAAGAACATAACACAACTAGTCATGCCCGTCTTAACGGAGCCCTGAAACAATATCATAAGCTCCTCAGAGCAACACATAAAGAATATTATGCTCAGAAAATTGACTCAGCCAGTAATCCCACTAAAGAACTGTTTCCTTTGTTAAAAACGCTTACATCCCCTGAACGAGTCTCTTCAAATGCCACGTCTCAGAATTTAGTAATAGCATAAGTACTTTCTTCTCAGACAAAGTTACTAAAATCTATGAACACTTCTGAGAAAGTACAAAATGCTAATAACCCATCTATTAGAGAACAACCAGGTGACCTGCTCAAACTCGGCATCCCATCCTTGGATGAATTGAATTCTCTCTTCTCATCCATCAAATTTGATGACCCGTCCCCACCTAAAATCCTACGTCTAGGGATGACTGCTATTCTTCCTCATTTACGTGAACATATTACGAAATCGATTAACCTATGTTCAGTGCCTAAGTCATGGAAACATGCTATGGTAATTTCTATTAAGAAATCTCTCTCTCTGGATCCCTCTATTTTAGAAAATCTCAGACCAATCTCCCTTCTCCCTTTCTGGGTGAAAATAATCAACAAACATGTTAACGATTGCTTACCTGACTTCATGGAATCGTAGTAGATATTACATCCCTCTCAATCTGGCTTCAGGGCGCTGTACTCTACTGAGTCAGCCCTCCTCCTATCGGAGGAAGTCCTCAGGCAGAAGGCTGATAAAGGCCAAACCTCCGCCCTCATAATACTTGACCTAAGCGCTGCCTTTGACACAGTATCCCACAAGATCCTCATTCACAGGTTCCAGGAGTGTGGGATAGGCGGTAAAGCGCTTAAATGGCTCATATCCTTTCTCCAGGACTGTTCTTTTCAAGTCACCTTAAAATCAAACGTTTCTGAAAACTTTAGCTTAACTAGAGGAGTCCCCCAGGGCTCAATCCTGAGCCCTACATTGTTTAATGTTTATATGAGACCACTTGCAGGTATCTTTAAAAACTACAGTGTTCAAGGGGTGTCATATGCCGACGACACCCAAATTATAGTGAACTTATCTGAACCCAATTCTGTCTCAAAACAAACAATTGATGGACGGAATGCTGAACAATGCAAACATTCACCCCCAGTCACAAGGATCTGGGTTTAATCCATCATTCTTTTGCTCACCACACCACCCCAGTTTGGACCCAGCCATATTCAAATCAGTCTTGACCCTGTTCCTTATGGGAACAGTCCAGCCCGAACTGCCAAGCCAGGTCCTCCCTGGACCAAAAACAGGCATCCTGGGACCGGTTTTAGGGCATCACCCTTCATCAGCGAGGCTAGCTTGAATCCAGTGGTGTAGTGAGCACGGGACCCATGTCTGGGCATACCCTTCCCACTTAGGGCAACATATGCAAAACAAACAATTGATGGACGGAATGCTGAACAATGCAAACATTCACCCCCAGTCACAAGGATCTGGGTTTAATCCATCATTCTTTTGCTCACCACACCACCCCAGTTTGGACCCAGCCATATGCAAATCAGTCTTGACCCTGTTCCTTGTGGAAACAGTGCAGCCCGAACTGCCAAGCCAGGTCCTCCCTGGACCGAAAACAAGCATCCTGGGACCGGTTTCAGGGCATCACCCTTCATCAGCCAGGCTAGCTTGAATCCAGTGGTGTAGCGAGCACGGGACCCACGTCTGGGCATACCCTTCCCACTTAGGGCAACATATGCAAAACTGGACTGGACTGTTCCCATTGGGCACAGGGTCAGGATTGATTTGCATATGGCTGGGTTCAAACTGGAATGGCATGGTGAGCAAAAAAACTATGGATTTAGGCCCAGATCTCTGTACTGGGGTGAATGTATGACATTGGTCTGCATTCTGTCCATCAATTGTTGTTTTTGCATTTGTCACCCCGAGTGGGACGGGTATACCCAGAAGGGGGTCCCGTGCTCTCCATGCCACTGGAGTCAAGCTATCCTGGCTGATGAGGGGTGAAACCCCGAAACCGGTCCTAGGATGCTTGTTTCCAGTCCAGGGAGGACCTGGCCTGGCAGTTCGGGCTGGACTGTTCCCAAGTGATGTCACTGACCATGTCATGAGTGATGCAATATGTGACATCATCAGCAGTGCAGTGCATTGTGGGGGCGCGAGTTATAGTTAGCTCAACTAACTATAACGGCTGAATTTCTCTGGTTTTGTATGAGTGAAATGTCCAACTAACTATAACGTCCCTGAAAACTGTGGTTTTTTCAGTGAATTTCGAAGGTTTTTTAAATGCTCATTTCTAACTATAACGTCCCTGAAACCTATGGTTTTTTCAGTGAATTTCAAAAGTGTTTTAAATGCTAATTACTAACTATAACATCCCTGAGAACTATGTTTTTTCCAATGAATTTCTAAGGTTTATTAAATGCTAATTACTAACTATAACATAGTAGTCGCGTTTGCAGAGTGGTGCAGAAAGAGGGCTGGCCCTCCGACCAGCGCTCAGGAATTCCGCTGTGTAGGACTTACAGGAGGTACGAGGAGGGCTTATTGGCCCCCAAAGTCCCTCAGGAGTAAAGTGGACTTCATCCCCCAACCCATAGTGTGCCAGGAGGCGCGTTTGCAGAGTGGTGGAGAAAGGGGGGCGTGGCCTCCGAAGACCTCTTAGCATTACCACTGTGTGGGACTTACTGGACATAACAGGAGGGGTAGTTTGCCCCCAAGGACGTCCTTGGGGGCCAACTACCCCTCCTATTACCTCCAGTAAGTCCCACACAGCAGCATTGGTAAGTTCTCATAGCAGGCGACGCCCCCTTTGTCCACCATTCTGCAAACGCTCTCCCTGGTGTGCTCTTGGATGGGGATTAAAGTCCCCTTCGATGCTGGGGGTCCTTTTCGGCCAACTAGCCTACCTGACACCTCCAGTAAGCCCTAGATAGTGGGATTGATGAGAGCTGCACCCAGGCCACGCCCCCTTTCTGCACCGCACTGCAAACGTGTCTCCTGGTGCGCTCTTGGTTGGGGATGAAGTCCCCTTGCCTCATGAGGGTCCCTGGGGGCCAACTAGCCCTCCTGTTATCTCTAGTAAGCCCCACACAGCTGTATTGCTGAGAGTAGTCCAAGGCCATGCCCCCTTCTGACACCACTCTGCAAACGTGCCTCCTGGCGCACTGCTGCTCGGGATAAAGTTCACTTTAGTCCTGAGGTCCTCAGGACACATGTGGACCTCATCGCCCCACCAGCAGTGCGCCAAGAAGCGTGTTTGCAGAGTGGTGTAAAAAGCGGCGTGTCCTCGGACCACCTCTCAGCAATCCCACTCTGTGGGGCTTACTGGAGATACCTGGTGGGCTAGTTGGCACCTAAGGACCCTTAAGAATCTAGGAGACTTAATCCCCCAACCCACAACGTGCCATGAGGCGCGTTTGCAGTGTGCTGCAGGGAGGGGGCATGGCCTCCAGCAAGATGCCAGCTTTTTTTTCCTTTTTTTGGTTAGAAGGGGTCTGTGTGGCCCCCTTCTCAATATTTCCTGGGCCCGGGGGACCCCATCCCCCAGGGCCTGCCACATTTTTTTTTTTTAATTTAAAACGGGAAGGGGGCCGCGCGGCCCCCCTCCTGAGGCCGATTTTAGCCCTGGGGACCCCATCGCCTGGGTCATGGCCACATATTTATTTATTTTTTGTATTTTATTATTTTTAAAGGAGGGGGGCTGCGCGACCCCCCTTCTGAGGCCTTTTACGGCTCCGGGGACCCCATCCCCCGGTGCATTGCCTCGTTTATTATTATTTTTTTTCTGTGTCAGGAGGGGGTGTCATGGCCCCCCTTCCCTGGGCTACTTTTGGCCCCGGGGACCCCATCCCCCAGGGCCTTGCCTCATGTTAGGGACCGCGAGGGGAGCCCCAATGCCCCCGCAGTCCCAGCCAGCTCCCCATCTCCTGCGGGAGCCTGCATTGCTTTTGGACAAGGGGAGCTACTGATATGCAGCCCCCCTTGTCCAAAAGCAATTCTGCTTCGCTTCCATGAAGCAAAGCAGTGTTTGCAATGACAGGGCGGGAGCAGTGCTCCCGCCCTGTCATTGCAAACTGCAATGTCCCAGGGGTGGACACCCCGGGACATTGCTGGAGCCGGCCCTGGGGGGTGGTGGTCCCCAGGGACATTGAGGGCTCCACGAGGGGGGACATGCGGCCCCACTCCATCAGATTTAAAGCCCTGGGGAGGTGGTGGTCCCCAGGGCCAGGGGTCCACTACGGAAACCCGTATTTAATTTAGTCAATGCCCCAGGGAGGTGGTGGTCCCCGGGGCAGTGTGGGGGAGGGCAGAAGCCTCCCCCACACTTATTTCTATTTAAGCCCCGGGAAGGTGGTGGTCCCCCGGGCTTGGGGGGGCCCACGAGACCCCCCCACTCAATTTATACAAGGGAAGGTGGCAGTCCCCGGGGTAGTCAGGAGGCCGCATGCCCCCCAGCATAATATTAATCATGTCCCAGGGAGTTGGCAGTCCCCGAGGCTGCGGGGGCCCCCGCAAAATTTTACTTATTGCCCCCGGGACCTGGCCCACCTGGGGGCTTATTAAAATGAAGTGCAAGAGACCACGATTAATTTTTTTTATTTTATTTTATTTTATTTAAAAAATATGCTTTTTTTGGCCCTGGGGGGGTCAGGGTGTTTCTACCCTGCCCCCTTTTCTTTTTTTTAACTGTTTTCTTCCCTTTGTTCTTGTGACTCGGTAACACTTCTTGGTTTGGAGTGTTGACAGCCAATCAAATTGAAGCTCGTGATCGGGAGGGTTCGCGGATCCACCGCGGTCACCAGATATTGATACTTTTTATTTTTGAATTTCTCAGGAACAACTGAACAGATTTACACAATTTGAAAAAAATAACGCTTTCTGATCCAAGACCTACCTTTGAGCCAAATTTGGTGTAATTCCGTTCAGCAGTTCGGGCTGTAGCTTTGTCTAAAGTTTCCTAAGGAAATTAACATTGAGAAAATGCCTTTTGGGACCCCCTTTTTTCTCGGCCCCCGCTCGACAAATCACCCCAAAACTTGCGAGACGGGAGCTGACCTGAGCGAACCATTAGTTTTGAAAATTGCGCGACGATTCGTCAAACGGCGCCAAAGATATTGGCAAAAGAAAAAATGCTTTTTGAATAGGAACGAGGTCCTAACTATAACTACCTACTGGCGACCGCCAATAGGATATATATATATATATATATATACATATATATATTTGTATCCAATATTTCTTCACAGAAATGTTCCACACGCACTCACTGGTAAGTATTTGTTGCAATCTCAGTTTTTATTTAGGCAGCAGCATGGTTCCGACAAGTCCAAATAACCCTACGCGTTTCAGTCTGTCCACAGACCTTGCTCACGGGTAGCACAGATATATATATATCACCAAGAAATTCACTGCACTCCATGAGTATCAATTTACTTCAATCTGATTTATTTAACCAGCGCAAATTTCACCACCACCAATGCGTTTCAACCCAACCGGGTCTTGCTCACGGTATCATGAGTCCATCATCACTTTCTCTATTTATACAATATAACCATTTTAGCCCAATATGAGGCATTATGGGACTTTTAGTTTCCTTTAGTAGTCACAGGTAGAATTTTTTAATTTTACTTTATTGATCGATCTTAACCTTTTGTAGTCTTGTAGCAGCTTCATGTATTGTCCAAATTACCAGTTTGTGGGGGTATAGGGCACAGTTGATTATTCAAAGCACAGCTTTCTTTGCCAATGTCGGACCCGTTGTTATATTTATTGGCTTGGTGCCCGTATTTTGCCTTCAATGATGTTTATCCTTATATGTATTATACACTCCATGGGGCACCTTTGCACACTTGTGACTTCAGGCCCCGCCCCCTCCCTTCACCACTGTGCAAAAGCACCCCGTGGTGCGTATTAAGTTGGGGGATTAAGTCCCCTTGAATCCTGAGGGTCCCTGGGGTCCAACTAGCCCACCAGGTACCTCCAGTAAGCGCCACACAGCTGCGTTGCAGAGAGGTATAAAAAGGGGCGTGGCCTCGGACCACCTCTCTGCAATGCAGCCCTGTGGCGCTTAGTGGAGGTACCTGTTGGGCTAGATAGCCCCCAGGGACTCTCAGGATTCAAGGGGAACTAATTCCCCACCTTAAAACGCGCCATGGGGCGCGTTTGCACAGTGGTGCAGGGAGGGGGCGGGGCCTCCGGCAATTTGCCGGTTCCTTTTGTTTTGGTTTTATTTTTGGGAGGGGGGCGGCGTGGCCCCCCTTCCCTGGGCCACTTTTGGTCCCGGGGACCTAATCCCCCGGGGCCTGGCAGCCTTGTTTTTTTTTTTAATTATGCAGAGGGGGAACGTGTGGCCCCCCACCAAAGGCCAATTATGATTTACCCCCACACAGGTTATTTTTTTTTTTTTAAATGACAGCCCCGGGGAGGTGGTGGTCCCCAGGGCTGCCGGGGGGCTATGTGCCCCCCCGCAAAACATAAATTAAGCCCCAGGGAGGTGGCGGTCCCCTCGGCTGTGGGGGCCCCCGTGGGCCCCCATTATTACTTTTGCGCATGCCCCTGGGACCTGGCCCACCCGGGGGCTCAATAATAACGAAGCGCGAAGCCTGCGCTTCGTTTTTTTTTATTTTATCGGCAGGATTCGCGCACCCAGCACGAATTCTGCCATATTTTTTTTTTAAAAAATGCTTTTTTGGGCCCTGGGGGTCCTTGTGGGACCCCCTGAGCAGGCCTAGGGGGTCAGGGTGTTTCTACCCTGCCCCCTTTTATTGTTTTTTAACCTCTTTTTTCTGTTTTCTTGTGACTCGGTTCTACCGAAGTCACAAGTTGGCTGCCAACACTTCCTGGTTTGGAGTGTTGGCGGCCAATGAGAATGAAGTTCGTGCTCGGGAGGGTTCGCGAACCCACCGCTGCCCTAGATATCAAACTTTTTCTTTTTTTAATTTCCAGGAATTACTGAACGGATTTACACCATTTAAAAAAAAGGTCACTTTCTGAACCAAGCGCTACCTTTTTGTCAAATTTGGTGTAATTCCGTTCAGCAGTTCGGGCTGTAGCTTTGTCTAAAGTTTCCTATGGAAATTAACATGGGGAAAACGCGTTTTGGGACCCCCCTTTTTTCTCAGCCCCCGCTTGACGAATCACCCCGAAACTTTCAAGACAGGAGCTGACCAGAGCGGGCCACTAGTTTTGAAAATTTTGCGAAGATTCGTCAAACGGCGCCAAAGTTATTGGGAAAACAAAAAACGCTTTTCCTATGGAAACTAGGTCCTAACTATAACTACCTACTGGAGACCGCCAGTAGGTAATATATATATATATATATATATATATATATATATATATATGTATATATATATATATATATGTATATATGTAATCTTAACCTACTGACGATAGCCAGTAGGTAGCTATAGTTACGACTAAAGTTTCCATAGGAAAAAGCGTTTTGTGTTTTGCCAATAACTTTGGCGCCGCTTAACGAATCTTCACGAAATGTTCAAAAACCTTCACCTTTTTGGTTCAGCTGCTGTGTTGAAAGTTTCAGGGTGATCCGTCAAGCGAGGACCGTTAAAAAAGGGGGGGTCCCAAAACGCATTTTCCCATGTTGTCAATGGGGATTTTTTATTTTTTTAACACGACTTTAGCCTTGTCCGCTGAACAGAATTAAACCAAATTTGGCAGAAAGCTAGATGTTGGTCCAGAAAGTGTGCTTTTAGTGATTTGGTGTAAATCCGTTCAGTCATTTCGGAGATATTTAAGTTGTAAAAGTACAGATGTCTGGGGACGTTAGTCCTTGCAGAGGAAATTTAATTGGTTGCCAACACTTCAACCAGGCAGTGTTGGCAACTATATTGGGACACGGCTTGAAGCCGAGTCCCACAAAACAAGTAAAACATAAAGAAAAGGGGGCAGGGTAGGAACACCCTGACCCCTCAGATATGGTGGGAGTCCCACAGGGACCCCGCCGGGGATTAAAAGCATTTTTTTAAATTGAATTTTTGGCACATTTTTACGGGGGCACCTGCGGCAAAATAAAAAATAAAAAGACACACTGGCTCCCTTGCTTCTTTTTCATGAAGCCCCTGGGTGGGCGAAATCCCGGTGGCAGTGTTTTATAATAATGCGAGGGTGCCCATGCGGCACTCCTCATGCCCTGGGAACTGCCACCTCCCCGGGGCAAACATAAGTAAACTGATGCAGGGAGGCCCACAAGGCTCCCCCGCAGCCCTGGGGACTGCCACCTCCCTGGGGCTTTATGTATAAAGAAAGCAGATGGCCGTGCAGATGCACCACATGCCCGGGGGAAGCCACTTCCCCAGAGCTTTAAATTTAAATAATGCAGGGGGCGCATAGACCCCTGCAGACCCGAGGACTACCACCTCCTCGGGCCTTTAGTCAAAATCAATGTGGGGGTACCTCATGCCCCCCCACAGCCTCAGGGACCACCGCCTCCACGGGGCTTTAATTTTAGTTACATGGTGGGCCAGCGGACCCACCCAGCCCCAGGGACAGCCAACTCCCCGGGGCTTTATATTTAAATAATGCGGGGGCGGGCGGATGCCCATGCAGCTCCAGGGACCCCGACCTCCCTGTGGCTTTAACTTTAATTAATTGGCAGGCTGTGCAGAGCCCCCAAGCCCCAGAGACCGCCACCTCCCCTTAGCAATTAACATAGAAATGCGGGGGACCTGCAAGCCCCCCCCACAGACCTGGGCACCGCCACCTCCCCAGGGCTCAAAAATATAATAGAGGGGGTTCTTTGCGGACCCTCGGCTCTGGGGACCACCACCTCCCCGGGGCTAAACTAAAGATTGGAGGGGGGCCGCCCCCCTCTTGCAGCCAAAAATGGCCCTGGGGACTGCCAACCCCCAGGTATGGCTCCTGAAAAGTCCCAGGGTGCCCACCCCGGTACATAGCTGTTTGCTATGGCTTGGTGGGAGCTTTACCGCTCCCGCCAAGCCATAGCAAACTGTGCTCCACTTTGAGCAAGCAAGAGCATTTTGCTCATGCTTGCTCAAAGCAGAGCACAATTGCTTTGACAGAGAGGGAGCTGCATGTTAGCAGCTCTCTCTCTGTCAAAGCAAAGACGGTTCCTGCAGGAGGTGGAGAGCTGGCAGGGACCGCGGGGGCCTTGAGGCTCCCCTTGCAGTCTCCAACATTGCCAAGTGGGTGCCCTGGGTGGGACCATGACACCCACACTAGAGACTGGGCATGGGGAAGGGGGACATGCTGCCCCCTCCCCCTTATTCTTTTAAAAAAATGTAAAGGCCGGGCCCCAGGGATTCGGTCCTTGGGGCCAAAACTGGCCCAGGGAAGGGGGTTACGCAAGCCCCCTCCCCCAAAAAATAAAAAATATTTTTAGAAAAAGCCTTCTGGCTCACTGCTGGTTGGGGGATGAAGTCCCCTTAGGTCCTGAGGGTCCTTGGGGGCCAGCAACCATCCTAGTATCTCCAGTAACTCCCACACAGTGAGATTGCTGAGATGCCCCCTTTCTCCACCACTCTGCAAACACGCCTCCTAGTGCACTGCTGGTTGGGGGATGAAGTCCCCTTGGATGCTAAGGGTCCCTGGGGCCAACAAGCCCTTCTGTTACCTCCAGTAAGTCCCACAGAGCGAGATTGCTGAGAAGTTGTTGGAGGCCACGCCCCCTTTCTCCACTACTCTGCAAACTTACCTCCTGGCTCATGGCTGGTGGGGGATGAAGTCCCCTTAGGTCCACAGGGTCCTTGGGGGCCAACACGCCCTCCTGTTACCTCCAGTAAGTCCAACACAGTGAGAGGACTTCGGAGGCCACACCCCCTTTCTCTACCACTCTGCAAACATGCCTTCTGGTGCACTGATGGTTGGGGGATGAAGTCCCCTAGGTTCCAGAGGGTCCTTGGGGGCCAACTACCCCTTCAGTAAGTCTCACACAGCGGGATTGCTAAGAAATTGTTAGAGGCCACGCCCTCTTTCTCCACAACTCTGTAAAGGTACCTTCTGGTGCATTGCTGGTTGGGGGATGAAATACCCTTGGCTCTAGAGGCTCCTTGGGGGCAACTACCCCACCTGTTTCTTCCAGTAAGTTCCACAGAGCGCGATTGGTGTGAGGAGTTCAGAGGCCATGGTCCCTTTCTCCACCACTCTGCAAACGCACCTCCTGGGGCAATACTGATTGGGGGATGAAGTCCTCTTGGATGCTGAGGGATCTTGGGGGCCAAGAAGCCCTACGGTTACCTCCAGTAAGTCCCGCACAACGAGATTTCTGAGAGCTGGTCAGAGGCCCCTCCCCCTTTGTCCACCACTCTGCAAACGTGACTACTAGTTGAAAAACCTTAGAAATTCACTTAAAAAACAAACGTTACAGGGATGTCACAGTTAGGAAATAGATTTTGCAAAACCTAAAAAATTCACTGAAAAAACAAAGGTTACAGTGACATTATAGTTAGGCTCAGAATTCCCTCATACAAAACCAGTGAAATTCACCAATTATTGTTACCTGAGCTAACTATAACTTATGCCCCCGCAATGCACTACTTATGACCACACATATTACATCACTCATGACATCTCAAATCCCATATTCTTGTGTGTATTGTATGGGTGTGCAAGTGGCTGTATGGGTGTATAAGTGGAGGGTGTATAAAGAAGATGGCCCTGGAGAGGTTGTGGTGACCGGGGCCTGGGGGGGTCTCTGCGGCCCTAATACAATTTCATTTTGGCCCCAGGATGTGGTGGTCCCCGGGGCGGTCTGAGAGGCCCCTCCATAAAAATATAGTAGCCCAGGGGAGGTGGTGGTCCCTGGGGCACAGGGGGGTCCAAGAGGTCACCTGATTACTTTGTGGCATGAGGCTCCAGGGAGGTGGTGGTCCCCGGGGCCTGGTGGAGTTTGAGCGGCCCCCCATTTATAAATCAATAAGCCCTGGGGAGGTGGTGGTCCCCAGGGCAATGATGAGCCCCAAGAGGGGGGCTGTGCGTCCCCCTTCTTTATTATCAGAATGTCCCTGGACCTGGCCCTCCCGGGGGCAGATAACTAAAGAAATGCAGACATTTATTTTTCATCGGGATCCATGGATCCTGCAGAATTTATTTTAAAAAAATGCTTTTTTGGCCCTGCAGTGTCTTCCCAACCCCCCTTCCAAGAAGCCTAGGGGGTAAGGGTATTTCTACCTTGCCCCCTTTTCTTTTTTTAAATGTTTTTTCTGGGACTCGGCTCAAGCCAAGTCCCAAGATGGCTTCCATCCCTTCCTGGTTTTAAGTGTTAGCAGCCAATCAGATCTCAGGATGAGATAGGGAGGGGTTGCAGATCCTCTGCATCCCCATACATACAAATTTGGATTTTCCTTAATATTTCAAAGAGTACTGAAGGAATTTACACCAAATCACAAAAAGGCACTTCCCAGGACCAACATCTACCTTTCTGCCAAATTTTATGTAATTCCTTTCAGCAGTTCGGGATGTAGCCGTGTCTAAAGGTCCAATGGAAACTAACACGGGAAACACATGTTTTTTGACCCCCCCCCCCTTTTCCAAAGCCCCTGCTTGACGCATCACCCAAAAACTTTCCATACGCCACAAGAATCACCAGGGCACTTTTAAAAAAAAATATTTTGATGATTCATCAAACGACGCCAAAGATATAGGCAAGTCAAAAAATGCTGTTAATTCCCTAGGAGTCTTGAACACAACTACAGCCCGAACCACTGAATGGAATTACACCGAGTTTGGCAGAAAGATAGATTTGGTTACACAGATCACACTTTCAGTTATTTGGTGTATATCCGTTCAGAGGTTGACGAGAAATTAAGGAAATACAAATTTGTATATCAATAATCGCGAAGTCTTCGTGAATAATGATGAGCTTGTGCAGAGTTCTGCAGAGCTCTGATTGGCTGTCAACACTTCAACCAGGAAGTATTGGCAGCCAACAAAAAAACGTGAAAAAATTAAAAGGAGGCAGGGTAGGAATACCCTGACCTCCAAGCCAGGGTAAAATAAACACTTTTTTACAAACAAAGTCCCACGAAATCATGACGAATTAGCAAATTAACAGCAACATTTTTTTAAAAACAAGAGTGGTCTCACGGGCTTGTTTATACTAAAGCCCCCGGATGGGCCAGGTTCCAGTTGCATGTACACACATTTAAAAAATACCAACTTCCCTGAGCCTATATTTTTTATTATTGAAGGGGGGACACGCGGACCTCCCCAGGCTACCACCTCCATGTGCCTATGCTAAAAAAATAGACATGGGGCATACGGAACACCCCGGGCCCCAGGGACGACCACCTCCCCGGGGCTAAATAGAAAGAATTGTGGGTTCTCATGGACCCCCCTCCCGGGCCCCAGGGTTCACCACCTCCTCGGGCCGGCCCAGGAAAATTAAAGGAGGGGGGCTGCATGACCCCCTTCCTGGAGCCATTAATGGCCCTGAATACTGCCGCCCTCAAGAGCCAGCTCCCACATGTCCCGAGGTGCCCTTCCACTGGACACCACCATTTGCTTTTGCTTGGCTGGAGCTGACAGTTCCCGCCAAGCAAAAGAAAACACTCTGGTTTTAGCGGGCCGGAGCTGTCAAAGAACTCCCGCCTGCTGGATGTGGAGTTTTCATCTCTTTCCCTGCCCACAGACAATGTGGGAAGGGAAAGAGATGAAACTATTGCTCTTGCACACGGGGACCTGCATTTCCAGCAGTTCCCTGTGTGCAATAGCAATGCCAGCTCCCACAGGAGGTGGGGTGCCGTCTGAACTATGGGGGCCTTGACATTCCCCCCACAGTCCCCATCCTGCACACTAAGGGGCCGATTCCGATCTCGGCCGGTAGGGCACCGAATCGGATTCGGCTTTACCGGATCTGATTCGGAGCCCTATTTCCCGACCGAATCGTATATGCGTCCGGGCGAGCGAGTACGATGCGTGCGCTCGCGAAATCTCCGACCAACTCGTACGCAGGACCCGACCGCTCCGATCGACTCGCACAGGGACGACTCGCACCGCGCTATGGAGACGTTCCCCGGCCGGGTAAGTACGATGCGCACCTCGACCGCTCCGACCGACTCACGCAGTCCGGCTCCAAGGAGCTGTCGGAGCCGCACTTTGGGGGTCCGTGTCGGACCCCCCTGGAAGCGTAGGCACACGAGTCGCACACAGGGGGGAGCCATGGGTCCCCCCTACACGTGCATGTACGGTGCGACCCGCATCAACGCAAACACGCTGTAGGGGGCGCCCTTGTTCGCGTCGTGCCCATTGAGTCAATGGGAGCCCGTGTACGCGTCGTACGACTGGCTCCCATTGACTTCAATGGGAGTCCGACCGAATCGAGTTCGATAGCATACGTGCGCATCGTACTCGTTCGGTCGGACTGCTAGGGTCCGAGTCGGTCGGAAATCTCTCCGAGTCCGGCTCGGTCGAAAAGATTTCCGGCCCGAATCGGAATCGGCCCCTCTGTGCCCTGGGCAGGCTCCAGGGCACCAAGAGAAACATGGCCGGTCCTTGGGGATGGGGTGCCAGGGGGCAAAATCGGCCTGGGGAGGGGGGTTGCATGGCCCCCTCCACCATTGAAATTACAGCAGCCCCCACTTTAAAGGGAGAAATACCAAACTACAGATAACTGGGGTCAAAAGCACTTACAGAGCCCACCACTAGAGCATACCCAATGTAACACTCTTCATTATGATAGCTGCATTAAACTTTCTGTCTCAGGGATGGTTCATAGATATTCTGTTTTTATGTTCTTGCACATGGGCTTTTTGCAAAATGAAATAAATATATTATCACACACAGGGCCACAAGGCCCCACCTGGCAACAGATACTAGAACAATAGCACACCCATAAATAGACCAAGATTCTGGTATAATGAAAGCTTGCTCATTTTAAATGTTAGCAGATGGGACATAGTGTGGGATAAATATGACAGCAAATGATGTACCTGCATTGTGAAAATGAAATAAAATACGCTTAAAATAAATTCTTTACATATTGCCTCCAAATTAAGCCTGGCTGCTTTGTGACGAACTACCAGGGGGTTAAGCACAGGCTTCTTTAGTGACTTTAGTGGTTCACCCTAACAAGGATTGTGATTATTTTTTGAGGTGGGATCTCACCCCATCATCCAATACTCCAGTTTCTCACACTAAGACTCACTCTTCAAAGAGGGAATCAGCTGACAGTATGCTTTGAGCAGCAGTGCTTTAGTAGCTTATTTATTACCTTGTGATACAGTGCAGCTCATCAAGACACCTTGCTGGGCTGCACTGTGTGACTCAGAAAGGGCAAGAATGCGCCGTAATTAAGTCAACAAGGCACATATCTCTCCTTTCCCTTGCTCTGGCGCCCTTTGGCACGCATTTGGCATTTTAAGTAGGAGGACGCCACCGAGAACGCAAGGGACGCCGCCACCGACCGTGTTGTGGTAATTTTAGCACACGTTACAGGACGAGCGGTTTTTCAGATCCTAGATGTTTTCCGAAATTTAATAAAGAGGATATTTGCCTTACAGAAACTGATTTTTTCTGTGTTATGTGCAGGGACCCAATTAATTATTCTCTCACAATTGTCCAGTGACAATACGGAAGTCTTCTAGATGAGTGCCCCCCCCCCTCCTTGTGTGACGTACAACTGAAGAACTTTTGGGCTCAGGAGTAATTTGTGAATGAGCTCCCCTCAATTAGGATCTAGGCATTGCCATTTCTTGTCTCCCCTGTCCTGATGAGGCCCGAATAAATGGGCCGAAACGCGTCGACCTTTCATCATGGAGTAGTCCGACAGATTGTGATTAATTCCTAAAGATTGTGATTACACTTCTCTTGTAACAAGTGGAGGGTGGATTAATTCCCTCGATTGTGTAATGGACTACCTCATAGTATCTCGGATTGCTGTTTTTGAATGACGTTCTTTGTTTATTTGTAGCATCCGCATACAAAGACAGAGGGTAGGAAGGAGTGGTGATTTGTATATCGTTTGCATTTATGTATATGTTTTGTATGTATCTGTGTGTGTGTTCAGCGATAAAAAACAGATAAATACATGCTTGAACAACCATTTTTTGGAGTGTGTATCGGTTTGATATCATTAAAATAATTGTAGAGATTGATGACTCATTGCTAGGGATTAATTAATTTTTTTCCTACAGATTTGTACATGTATTTGTTCCTCTGCATCACTGTTCTCTCCCAGACTGGCGCCCTTTGGCAGCCTAGCTCCAACGCAAGTACCCTTGCACCATTGTGCAAGGCTGCCTGTGTTGCATGCAGGATTATTTTTGAGCAGGAAGGGGCACGTTCCTGCACAAAAACAAGACTGGGAGGCATATTCCTCTTTCTATGTGTGCTGCAGAAAGAAACAAGGAGACATTTAGATATTTCTCCTTGATATGCCTCTCCTGGGAAGGTGTAAGATTTTGATGCATTCCTAGATTTACCAAGTTTTTGCAAATCTGGGTATGCGTCAAAATCCATGGGCAGAGTAACGCAACGCAGCGCTTTGCACTGCATTGTGTTACTCCAGATTTTTCAAGCCACTCGGAGCCATACAAAGTGGCTTTGCGTGGCTTCAAAAATCTGACTTCAAGGTTTGCGTCAGTCCTGTACCACGCTGCGTGGTGAAAACGAGACAAAACCCTCTCATAAATAAGCCCCTTAGTTTCTCAGTCTCCTTTCTAACATACTTACTGAGACATGTATACCTCCTCTGACCCGTCAGCGAGCTGCACTGGCCAGTTTCCCAACTGCTACATCTGTTCGATTTTAGATTTGCACCAGCCACACTCCTCCTGTGTCACAGTGATTCTCTGCTTTTTTTTAATCGCCTGACCTCTGCTCCTTTCTAGATTGCTGTTGTCATTATTTAAACACATGAATCACCACACGGAATTCTTCTTGGCATAAAGATCAAGCTAATAATTTAAACAGTCTAAATGAATGATAAAATGCCATACAATTATTCCTTTTAACAAGTGAATTGATTTGGATGGCATCAGTAAAGTTAATCAGCACTTTTGGAGGCGATACTCCAAAATACACATCTCACTTAAAATTGCTTACACTTCGGAAGTCTGTATACAGTAGCAGGGCAGCCTGCTGAAATTTCGAAGAAAATAAAAATACATTTTTCTTTTACATTGAGTACAATGAGTGCCATTTCTCCCTGCTTTGTCATTCTATACATTTTAACTTTAATCTGGCAATAACGGATAGTGTCTCCTTTTAGCACCCATTTATATTGAGGGAATTATCTTTTTTGTCAATATTGCTGAGTGATCTTATTGAGAAACACTTTAAGATGAAAGGGAGATATGAGTTCAGTAAAGCTACAGAGAGCAAGGCATTAACTTTGTGGTAAACAAACAGTGAACGGGCGAGGGAAAGATCTGGATGAGAGATGAAAAAAAACAGGAAAGTAAGATATTTTAGACTGGAGATACTACCACAAAAAAAATCAATTTTCAGGTTAAAAGATTTAGAAATATATTGTATGATATTGTAACATTAATATTTCACTTCATATCCCAGGCCGGGGTTCGAAGCCCTCTAACGCACTAATTTGCATTAGGCTTCGGAGTGCATTTTAGGAGTGGATGGTTAAAAAGGGTGCTTGTTGGAGTATTTGGGAGGTGTTGTGTGAGGTGTGTGGAGTTTATATTCTCTGAACATGATGTGGCATCATCGCTGCACATAAGTAAAACATTTTCAAGGCTAGTGGTAGAATAGATGATATATAGGAGTCATCTATAGCAAAGTAGTTATGTGTTTTGGAAAAGCAAGATTTTTTAACGCTATCTGAAATTCGAGATGGACTTCAAAATTCTCATTTTAGCAGGCATAGCATTCCATTTCTTAGCTGTCTGCGAAAGTGTAAGATTCTTTGAAGGGGAAGATGGTTACGAGTGGGGCCAATGAAAATCTTCCCCACTAGATGGTGGTTTGGATTTTATTAAAAGCACGGAGGCGAAGATTATGACAGAAATTATTTACTAAAATCTCTAGCAGCAAAGAAACATATACATATAACAAGGAAGAAAAAACATGACATATCAACTTAGGTCAGTATCCTGAATAGTCCACCAATTCACAGTAGTAGTCTTCGGCATGGCAGCATTGAAAAACAAATAAATAAATTAACATATTGCATTGTAAAGCCGAACATTAAAACCCAAAGGGAGTCAGCCTGGCCACGTATTGTGTTGATCTGCATGCAGGGGCACGCTAGGTGCAAGAGACCATAGGGGCATATTATCAAGGGCTCTATCGCCGCTTTAGCAAGACTTTTTCCCGCTAAAGCGGCGATAATTCAAACGCCCTATTAGCAAGCTGTCGCTAACTGCTGTTAGCGACAGCTTCTAGGCGATAGCGACCAGGTTGGGTGCCGCTTTGCATGCCAGCGATATTTATCGCTAATGGCATGCAAAGTAGGCGTTCTCAACCTAAAAGCGACTGGAAACAGTCGCTAAGGTCGCTATCGCCTATTAGCGAGGCAGGGGAGGTGATTAACGAACCAGCGCTAAACACGTTTAGCGCTGGTTTGTTAACGCCTGGTCCAGACCTGATTTAGCCATGTAATCCAATGGGAGGTGGATTACATGGCTAAATCCCCCTCACCCTATCGCCAAGCTAACACTGGTCACAGTGTGAATATCGCTTGTTTTCAAGCGATATTCACACTGTTCTCCGGGGTTTCTATCGCTTTGGAGATAAGCGTTGCTGATAGCACGCTATCTCCGCGATAGAAACCTGCGATAGCCGGCGATAATGATCCTAGCGCTAACTGCGCTTAGCGATAATTATCGCCGGTTATTGCTAATAGGCCCCCATAGTGCGCAAGATTGGGACATGCTTTAGCGTGCCGATTCTCAAAAGGTGTGTAATATGCTACATTTTAAGCAAAGCTGTAAAACCACAAAGAATATCGCCCTAATCGCACATAATTAGCTGAGAAGTGGAAAGAACTGATATGCGAAATAGGGCCATGCCCTATCATGCTCTTGTTTGATGGGCATGCAGAATGTCATAAAGCTACACCCCCTAGTGAGGGCTTTGTCAGTATTTAAGTGTCGCATGCTTGATCATAAAGTGCGCGAACATCATAAGTGCCAATAAAGTGCATTGTGTCCTGTGGCTAAAATTTACAAAGCAAAACCCAGGTACATCAGGTTATGAATGTCATGCGCCTTCACACCAAGTTGCTGAGGGTGTGCGAGATGTTTAGGCCCTCAGTTGACAGGCACACACAGGAGCCTTCCAGCTTCAGCAAAGAACTTGCCAATCAATGCAAGTTCCAATGGGACGGCAGTTGTATAGATGTGTGTCAGGGTCTCTTTGCAAGTTCTTGTCCCATTTAGCAGAACGATTTGTCTGAGATACACTCGCCTCTGGTGTAGCGAAGCAGGACAACAGCAGACAATATACGCAGCTGATTTAGTGTGATATTGACACAGGCTGCATGCTCATTACCTGCGGAGATATTTTTTCAATGGCCCCTATATTCCCGAATAGGGAGGGTTAAAAGTCTGGTCCGCTGTATGTTCTGTAGGGCTTGTCTTCCAAGGGCCACTTTCAGATATGGTTGGCACAAGGTGTCTTCATACGATTGGGCAAGGCCCACTGCACTCGGGGAATTTCGAATTTGTTCAATATCCTGCTCCCTTGATGCGCACTTGCCTTGCACATTTACCAACCTTTTTAAACTGTCCATGGTTAACGATGGATCTGTTATGCTTCCTAAGGGCAGGCTTAATGATTCTCTGGCACTGCTCAGATACCTTGCCCAGCTGCTCTTTGTGTCACGGAATATCACCTTCAGGGCATCTCTCATTGATTCTGGTCCCACTCTGGACACATGGTAATAGTATTTGATCAGGTCATTTTTACATTCAATGTCCATGGTCATGAGATTGAATTCTAGCCGGATCAATGTGCGTCTAGTAGTTTTTGGAACATTGAATATTTTTCTAAAAGCGGCTATATAATGACACTCAAGTGCCTCAGTGACCAGGCCAGGGAAAGCAAGGTGTCCGTAGTTTGTCGTTGGTAACAATTTCACCTTCAGAACTCGTCGGATCCCCTCTGCGGAATGACTTTGTAGCTTGTGATGCAATTTACATAGTGCATATGCGGTCTTGGCTGCCTTATCTGCCAATGCCTTAGCCTGCAGTATTGGTTTGCCTGTGTCTGAGAACTGAATGCCCAGGTAATTATATTTGTTGGCAGTGCTTATCCTTAATGGGCCAAGTTGCCATTCCAACTGATGTTTCTTAGGTTTATACCCAAATACCAGGACCATAGTTTTCGTGGCATTTGCCTGCAGAGAATTCTTTGCATTGTACAGATACCATGTGTCCAAGACCCTCTTCATGCCAATTCTAGTTTGGGCCAGTAGCACCAAGTCATCTGCATACTGCATAAGAGAGAGTCTAAAGGGGCCGTTGGCTGGAAGATGCTGCCTTTCAATAGTGCCTCGCCTAAGTCTTCAATATACAAGTTAAACAAAGTGGGCGCAATAGCGCATCCCTGTTTTAGCCCTTTGTTCGTATAGATTTTTTGCAGTTTCATGGGTATGCGTGAGCTTGGTTCGGAAACCATTTGCCAGTGTACAGTGCTGTGATGGGCGCGAGGAGCTTCTCTGTATTCCCCACTTTGCAAGTTTAGACCAGAGGATGTTGCGGTCAATGGCATCAAAAGCAGCACTGTAGTCAACAAAGCCAGAATAAATTGGGAGCAATGTAGCTTCTATGGCCTTGGTCACAAAACAGGAAAGGGCAGTAGCATTGTCCATGGTGGAAGAGTTAGTCCTGAATCCCATCTGATATTGAGGTATGATTTGGTTTTCATCGATCCAAGCCTCCAGCTCATTCAGAAGCACTTTCGCAAAAGCCTTGCTGTCAACATCCAATAGGGCGATCAGCCTAGTTTTCCGGTCTGGAGACGTCTCCCTTTGTATGTTTGGGTCGCAAGATGGAACCTTTCCATGAGTCTGGAATGACTGATGTAAAAATGCATGCGTTGAACAGACTATGCATGTAGGGAGTCCAGAATTCCAGATCTTCAGTAAAGATATTACCCTTTAGGCCATTTGGTTCCGGGGCGCCATCATTCCAAATGTCCTTCACAATGGTTAGAGTTTCCCTTTCAGTTAGGATAATTGGGGCTCCTCCAAGTCTTCAAAGTTATTGACCACTGCCTCCCTGTCGGAACCCCTGGTTTTATCTGGGTCAGCATAGGGCTTTGTTGCGTAAGCCACCTATTCATTTGCCGGTACGGCGTTCTCCTTGTTAATTCTTCTTGTGAGACTGTTGACATAGTCCCAAAATTCCCTTGACTTGCTGGGCGCTAACAGGGCGTATATGTGTTTTTATTCCTCCTTGATGTGTTTTTGTTTCAGCAGCCAAGAGGATTTTTTGTATGATTTTCTAGCCTCTTTCAAGATACTTTCCATTTGTGCGCTCCTCTCACTTCTGTGTAGGAGCTCAGCCCGGCGGTACCTCCTTTTGCTCTGTTTAAATTCTTTGTTATCAAAATGCAAAGTGGACCTTCTTCTACTTATGGGCATACTTTTGAAATTACGTTGCTTGTATGCAGACAAAGCTTCAAATAGCCTTTCCATTATTGCAGCCCACTATTTCTCAATCCCTGTAGTTTGTAAAACACAAGCTAGCTTCCACTGTGAATATCTGGCCCGGCATGCAGCTCCCCATTTGATTCTTTTTATGGTTGGGCCATCATTCGTGGGTAGTATTTGGCCAGCAGGGGTGTATTCCCCATGCGTCCAGTGCTCACATTTACCAGAATGGATATGAGGTGATGGTCACTTTCAGTACTATGTTCGACTTTGTAGTTTACGCACCTCCTTAGGAGTTTCTTACTTACGAAGATGTAGTCCAATGTGGAGATGTTTTTGAAAGTGTGCTTTGTTTTACCCTCTGCAGGCCGTGTTTGATCAGCGGATTCTAACTCAAAAACATTAATGCAGGCTTCCAAGATGGTTCATCCACGGTCCCCTTGGCATGTCTCAGGATGACACAGGTCTCGGGTATTAAAGTGTCCAGCGCCTAGGCACTCATGCCCCGGGTGCTTGTAAAGGAACTCTTATCAGGTCGGTGATCATTGTGCTGTTTGCTCCTTTCACATTCCTGTGTGGATTGACATAGAGGTTTACTACTGTGATTGTGATAGGTGTTCCATTTATTGCTATACCATTTATGGTGATGATTTGCATGTCATGAGTGCAATTACTCCATTCCTTAATGTGCACTTGCAGGTCTAGTTTCACAAACACGGAAAGGCCACTCATTGGTCTTCCAAATAAATTGTTCTTATGAGCCAGTGTGTGGATTGTCTGAAAACTAGGAACGGAGCCGGGCATTGTCAGCCATGTTTCCTGCAAGCATAAGATGTCCCCCGTTTGCAAGAATTCCATGGATTCATTGTTTGTTATTAAAGAGTTGAGCCCTGCCACATTCCAACTTTTTATGCTGATCCTGGATCTTGCCGCCTTCTCCCTTGTCCCCATGATGCTCGGAATTTGGCGTCTCCTTTGAGTGAAATACTGTAGGTATCCAGGCCCAATCGGGTTGTTCCCGGCATGTTTGAGTTATTAGTTCCTCGTGCAGTGTCTTTCTCTAAGGCCCTCTGTCAACTGGACTATGATCTTTTTTCCCCAGGTCTGGGGAGTGGCTGATATGGTGCCCCTCCGTACACTTGTCGGGGTATTTCGTAACCCTATGTGTTGTAATCTCTGTCATAGGATATGAGGATATTTTTTCCATTGCCAGGTTGTCTATACGTATAACCCAGTCCTTAAGTTGCTCTATTTCTGCAATGATGTTTTGGGCATCCGCCGTATTTGCCCATTCCATCAGTGTAGACTCTTTTGACTTAACAAGGAAAGTTCTTAAAATGCACTGATGTATAGTGCGCCAATGTTAGATAGGCAAGTGAGGGTATATTCTTTAGGAGAAATAAGATGTTTGCCCGGTTTAATATATCACATGGCCCACTTGTTTCAAACTCAGGGGTGAAAATGAATGGAGCTGATGTAGATGCTTCCGATTTTTCTTCCGTTTCTCCATTTTTGTTGTGGCGTGGGTGGTCGCCATTCATAGTTTCGAGTTCATGGGTCCATGTCTTATGTTTTCCTGAGTGGTGTACAACTTGTGTTATTGCGGTTGGCCTGGTACTGATCCATTGCATATCCCTATAATCAAGAGGTACTCTCTCATGCAGCTTATTTTTCCTTTTAGAGTTTTTCAATTATTTCCACAGCTTTCTCTTTTGTCATCTAGAGAGCTGTCCCTCAGTGCTCCCTGTCATTTCTTTTGGCTCTCTTGCTTGATTCAGTGACCCATCCTTAGTGCTTATGACTAAAATGATAGTTATTACTGACCATGTGGGCCCCTGTGTTTTAAAGCTCTGGTTTTCTGGTACTTGTTTGCTCAACAGGGCCTGTTATTTCTCCAGTTTCCATTGTTGCATTTCTGCCCCTTATATCAGGTTCATCCAAATTGGGTGCTTTTCTGCTTTGTGTATTACTCATCCAAACTTCTCTGCAATGATTTATTAGGGTCGATAATAGTTTGGGCAGTGTAGTTAACTTTTCAATGATGGCATCACTTGAGTAGCTTGCATTGCTTGTAGGTGCCTCAATGCCCTTGTATTTATTTGCCCTACTGATCTACTTTGGCATTAAACATTTCCAGCTTCTCCTCAATTGCCACAAACAAAAAACAGTGTGCGGGCAGAGGGGGCGCAGGGGGGAGCACGGGTGGGTGAACGCGGGGGGTTAATAATAAAATAAAAACAGGAACTTACATGAAGCTGCTAGCGGCCTGCCATGTCGCACCTCGGTGTTCTTCTTCCTGGACCCAGCAGACACTGGGATAGCTCCCTGTGCAATCCCCATGCTGCTCTCATGCTATGAGAGCAGCATGGGGATTGGCCTGAGAGCTGGTTTGACGCTCTGCTCAGGCACAGGGAGTCTGTGCTGTTTCTCCAACCTGGCTGTTCAATACAGCTGGGTTGGAGAAACCTACATGCGCATGCATGTTTGGCCGGTCTAAGACGGCAGGCCAAACACACATGCGCCCTTGGAAATGCATCAACCAGTCCTCCTCCTCCCTCCTATGGCCCCGGACCCACCTCTCTCTACGCACGCTGGCTCAGCCAACAGGTGAAAAATAAAACAATGATAAAATATCGTTTCATTTTTCAGCTGCTTGCTCTGAGCCAGTGGGACGATGCTCCTCCAACATTAAATATGACATTGCTTGAGAAAGGTGAGAGTGCCGAATTGTGTCACCATTAAAAGACTACTTCATATGTAGAGGTTGTACTAATATGTGAGGGGATCGGCACCCATCTATCTCCCCAGGACCAGCATGCTCAGTGGTCATTACAAAGTGATCAGATGACACCTACAAAACAATTGGACACTTATAGTAGAATCAGGGAGAACCACATTAATTTAACTATTTATATAATTCATATTAATATCTCAACATTGAATAATGAATGTGTAACAACTCGAGTATTTGAGTAAGGCAGCAACTGTTTATTTTGCACAAATGGTTTCAAAATAATGGTATATATGTTATGTATTTTTATCTTTAGATTAATCCACATGATTGTTATTTCTTTCATGTCTATCAAATTCTTTGGGCGAACAAAGCAAACTCAAGGAGATGATGGACGGAGCGCTGAAACTTGTAAGACACTCACCCCCAGTCACAGATCTGGGTTGAATCCATCATCGTTCTTTAGCTCACTTCGTCACCCCAGTTCAGACACTGCTATATGCAAATCAGTCTTGACCTTGTGCCTAATGGGAACAGTCCAGCCCGAACCGCCAAGCCATGTCTTCCCTGGACCGGAAACAAGCATCCTGGGACCGGTTTTGGGCTAACAGCCCTCATCAGCCAGGCTTGCTAGACTGGCTGATGAAGGGTGTTACCCAGAAATTGGTCCCAGGATGCATGTTTCCGGTTCAGGGAAGATCTGGCTTGGCAGTTCGGGCTGGACTGTTCCCATGAGGCACAGGGTCAACATTGATTTGCATATAGCTGGGTCTGAACTGGGGTGGCGAAGTGAGCTAAAGAATGATGATGGATTCAACCCAGATCTGTGACTGGGGGTGAGTGTCTGAAAAGTTTCAGCGCTCCGTCCATCATCTCCTTGTGTTTGCTTTGTTTGCCCTAAGTTGGCAGGGTATGCCCAGACGTGGGTCCCTTGCTCACTTTGCCACTGGTTTCAAGTTAGGCTGGCTGATTAAGGGTGCTACCCAGAAACCGGTCCCAGGATGCTTGTTTCCGGTTCAGGGAAGACCTGGCTTGGCAGTTCGGGCTGGACTGTTCCCATGAGGCATAGGGTCAAGACTGATTTGCATATAGCTGGGTCTGAACTGAGGTGGCGAAGTGAGCTAAAGAATGATGATGGATTCAATCCAGATCTGTAACTGGGGGTGAGTGTCTGAAAAGTTTCAGCGCTCCGTCCATCATCTCCTTGTGTTTGCCCTAAGTTGGCAGGGTATGCCCAGCCGTGGGTCCCTTGCTCACTTTGCCACTGGATTCAAGCTAGCCTGGCTGATGAAGGGTGTTACCCAGAAACCGGTCCCAGGATGCTTGTTTCCGGTTCAGGGAAGACCTGGCATGGCAGTACGGGCTGGACTGTTCCCATGAGGCACAGGGTCAAGACTGATTTGCATATAGCTGGGTCTGAACTGAGGTGGCGAAGTGAGCTAAAGAATGATGATGGATTCAACCCAGATCTGTGACTGGGGGTGAGTGTCTGAAAAGTTTCAGCGCTCCGTCCATCATCTCCTTGTGTTTGCTTTGTTTGCCCTAAGTTGGCAGGGTATGCCCAGCTGTGGGTCCCTTGCTCACTTTCCCACTGGATTCAAGCTAGCCTGGCTGATGAAGGGAGTTACCCAGAAACTGCTCCCAGGATGCTTGTTTCCGGTTCAGGGAAGACCTGGCTTGGCAGTTCGGGCTGGACTGTTCCCATGAGGCACAAAGGTCAAGGTTGATTTGCATATAGCTGGGTCTGAACTGAGGTGGCGAAGTGAGCTAAAGAACGATGATGGATTCAACCCAGATCTGTGGGGGTGAGTGTCTGAAAAGTTTCAGCGCTCCGTCCATTATCTCCTTGTGTTTGCTTTATCAAATTCTTTTCATGCAGTTCTGGCAACAAATAATAAAATTATGATTGTATGATTTAAAAATGTAATAAAATCAACATGATGACTACACACAAAAAAGTAAATACTTTATGGTTAGTGAGGGTCCTTCATAGTGTGAAAAGTTTATTGGAATTTAAGTACTGTTGGCCACCCTTCATTAATATGCATTTTTTTTTTAACATAAGTTGACTAGATGCATTTTTTGTATATCAACAGAGATTCACAAATTGATGTTACTAACACTTTTGATTCTCTATTTTTGCAACACAAATTGCAGCCTAGGCGGTTGCTAGATTTTGTTTACTGCTCGTGTTCTCTAATTTGTTGTGCTAACATTGCAAATGCAGTTTTTTAGTATTATGGCCCCAGTGTGCAACTACATACCTCTTCAATCATTCTAAATCAACCTCTCGTTTTGAAGTAAAATTATATTTTCTCCTTTTCACTCAGAGTAAGTTTACTATATTTTCTCGAAACATTAACATTTACACATGTCTTGACTCCAGATTAAATACAATAATGCATCATTTCCCAGTTCATAATAACCGCAGTTAATAACTTAGAACGGACTGAACACATTTTATATGTACATCATGTAACATCATGTCACATTGTTATAAATGTTATGGATCTTTTGTAATGTATACCATTGCAAACATAAAACAAGCATTGGAAATTCAATTGGTCTCGCATTAGATTGAGTTAGAGCTATTGGCATGGTCAATGACAATGTTTTTTACCCATGTGTTCTGCAGTGTAGGTATGTGGTGTGTAGAGGAATTATGTGGGTTGTATTGGAATTGTTACTTGTGGAATTGTGAGGTGTGGAGTGGATTTATGTAGTTGAATTATGTGGCATGGTGCATAGTGGAATTATGGACTGGGGCGCCCAAATAAAAAAAGCAGGGCTGAAACTTACCCAAACAACGGGGGGTATTTTAAAACTACACAGGAACTGTTCCCAAAAAATACTTAGTCCAGTGCTAGAAATTTACAAGGTTCAGGCTAGACCCGCTGCCCTTTATGGAGCAGAACTTTGGGGCCATTGTACAGTGAATCCGCTAACCAGAATAGAGAATACCCTCATTAGACAGCTTTTGAGGCTCCCCAATAGTACCCCATTAACACCTCTCCGTTTAGATCTTGGGGTTAGGCCGATATCGGAAGAGGTGGCCCTCCGGCCTCTCCTCTATTGGCGTCGCCTCTGTAGTACCCCGGAGCTAGCTGCCTACAGAGAAGAATTAACTGATGTCATGGGCATGCGAGGCTCTGGGAGGATAACCTGGTTGACCAATATTAGGAATATCTGTGGGGGCTTGGGGAGGGGCGACCTATGGAACAATGCGGAGGTCACATCTCTATCACTACCAAGAAAGACCCTGATGGAGAGCTATAGAGCGGACAAGCTCAATGAGCTTGAACAAAGAGCTACCGCCGGCCGTCTAACCGTGGAATTCTTGGCTATAAAAAATAGGTATAAACTTGAACCGGTACTGGATGTAATTCAGCCCTTACTCGCTAAAAAACTGTATGTCCAGATCAGGCATGGAGTCCTCCCGCTACGCACCTTTACTCGAAACTGGGAGGGGACCTCAAACAGGGGTTGCCCGGCCTGCAACTATCCCGATGAATCGGAGTTGCATGTGCTATTTTTTTGCAAGGGGTACAGAAAGGCCAGAGCACGCTGGTTACTCCAACTTTGCAGAAATCTGGGGACACGCCGCTGTTCTGAAGCCTATAGGATACTCAAAACAAATATGCAAATGCCCATTGTTTACTCCATCTCACGCTTCTTATTTAATATGTGGTGCACCCGAAGGGTTATCCTTAAGGTTCTGTCCCAGCAAAATGATAGTCCAGGAACACCATGAGTGAGTTATATAGTGCATTGGTCTGGCTGTACCTAGGGATAATGGTGGGGCTTTACTATTGACTGTATTGTATCATTGGCCTTTTTAAGCTTTATTTTTTTTTTTAAATTGTACATATCCGATGAAATTATGTACTTTTAGTTCTTGTTTTTTATTAACGCTTTTATGGCATTTGATTGCCGAAATAAAGTTTTTATGATGATGATGATGGAATTATGTGGATAGTAATTATGTGGTATTGAGTCTACTGAAACTATGTGGAGTGGGATTGTTGTGTGTTGTGGAGTGTAATTATGTGGAATGGTATTTTGTGTTGTGGAGTGGTATGTAGTGGAGGTTAATCATGTGGTTTGCTGTTGAAGTTTGTGGCATGATGTGGAATTCTGTGATATGGATTGGATGTTTGTGGTATATTGGGTAATTGTGTTGTTGAGTTGAATTATGTGGTTTGGTGTAGAATTATGTGATGTGGCTTTGCCTTATTGGTGACAAAAAAAGAAATAGGTAGGAGCTAAGCTCCAGATCTGTGTCTTTGGGTGTTAAAACAAAAAAAAAGAAAAGCTGATGTTAGGATACAACTGGAGCTCTTATGGGGCTTCTTGTCATCATGTTTATGGGCAGGGGGAGTAATGGAGCATCAACAGAGGCAAAAGATGCCACCTACCAGAGGAGAGAAGGTATTGCAAGAGTTACCACAGAAAGAAAGAGGCAGATGGTCCCACCTACCAGGGGAGAGAAGCTATAGCAAGAAGGCTGCCATAGGACGGCTGGTGCCTGCGGAGATTCACAAGCAAAACCACCAAAAGCAAGAATGAAAGACTGCAGTTAAATGGTATCATGGTGTTACTGATAATTATCATACTTTATCAGGACTGCCTGCATACTTCTCCCAGAGGACTTTCTTCTTTGGCATTTATTTAAGGAGGTGTCATAAGTCTTAAGTCTTCCACTGTGCTGATATCCAAGGATTGCAGAATATTCACTAGGGTTGCATTTTTAGGCCGCCTTCTATGATATCATGTAAATAATTGCTCAAGCTGCAACCTAATTTTGCTCTTGGGTGGTGCCTGCATTTGGTGGAAATAATTACTTTATGCTCTATGCTATAAAATCCTTTCAGATCAAATCAATAAATCAATCAATCAATCAGTGGCTTGTAAAGCATGGCTACTCACCCGTGAGGGTCTCAAGGCGCTGGGGGGGGGGGCTGCTGGTCCCTTTTGATAGGGGATCTAGGGGATCGTTCGT
This sequence comes from Calotriton arnoldi, assembly GCA_963921515.1. Classification (NCBI taxonomy): domain Eukaryota; kingdom Metazoa; phylum Chordata; class Amphibia; order Caudata; family Salamandridae; genus Calotriton; species Calotriton arnoldi. The sequence continues at coordinate 272,241 of CAWUFW010004273.1, read as the reverse complement.
AGAGCCAGGTCTTGAGGTCCTTCTTGAATTTGGTCAGCGACGCTTATTTCCTGAGGTGGAGAGGCAGGGTGTTCCAGGTCTTGGCGGCACGGTAGGAGAAGGAACTTCCACCTGTTCTGGTGGATCCTGGGGACAGAGGCAAGGGTGAGTTGGGCGGAACGGAGTTGTCTGGCGGGGACTAGGAATGTGAGGCAGTGGTTCAGGTATGCTGGCCCTTTGTTGTGGAGAGCTTTGTAGGCATGCATGAGAAGCTTGAAGGCAATTCTCTTGTTGACTGGGAGCCATTGGAGTAGTCAGAGGTGGTGAATGATGTGGCTGTGGCGGGGGATGTCGAGGACCAGTCTGGCTGCAGTGTTTTGAACATTCTGTAGTTTCTTGAACCATTTACGGGTGACGCCGGCATAGAGTGCATTGCCGTAGTCGAGTCGGCTGGTGATGAGTGCATAGGTGACCATCTTTCTGGATTCTGTGGGGCTCCATCTCAATGTTTTTCGGAGCAGGCGGAGTGTGTGGAAGCAGGCTGAGGAAACTGCATTGATTTGGCGGTTCATAGTGAGCGACAAGTCCAGTATGATGCCAAGGTTGCGTGTGTGGTCCAGTGGGGTAGGAGGGGATTCCAGGAGTTGTCCCAGACTGAAGGGCTGAGTCCCAGGATGAATTCTTCAGTCTTGCCCGAGTTGAGCTTGAGGCAGCTGTCTTTTATCCAGGTAGCAACGGCCTTCATTCCGCTGTGGAAGTTGGTTCTGGTAGTTGTCGGTTCGTTGGTGAGGGAGAGGATCAGCTGAGTGTCACCGGCTTAGGAGATGATGTTGAGTCCGTGGCTGCTGACAATGGCTGCGAGTGGGGCCATGTAGACGTTGAAGAGGGTGTGGCTCAGGGAGGAACCCTGGGGCACTTCGCAGCTGATCTCTGTGGGTTCTGAGAGGAACGGGGGTAGTCTAACTCGCTGTGTTTGGTGGTGAGGAAGGAGTGGATCCAGTCCAGCGCCTTGTCGTGGATGCTGGCATCATGGAGTTTTGTGATTAGGGTGCGGTGGGAGACAGTGTCGAATGCGACCAAGAGGTCCAGTAGGATGAGGGCTGCGGTCTTGCCCTGGTCGAGGAGTGTGCAAATGTCATCGGTAGTGGCGAGAAGTGAGGTCTCCGCCCTGTGGTTGCTACAGAAGCCAGATTGGGAGGTGTCCAGGACATGGTTCACTTCGAGGAACTCGGAGAGTTGGGCGTTGACGGCCTTCTCGATGACCTTGGCTGGGAAGGGGAAGAGAGAGATGGGTCTGAAGTTCTTGAGGTCTGTCCAGTCTAAAGCCGTCTTCTTTAGCAGGTGGCTGATCTCAGTGCGTTTCCAATCGACGGGGAAGGTGGCGGTTTCAATGGAGCAGTTGATGGTGCAGCGAGGTTGGGGCACGAGAGCGACGGCTGCTCTGTGGAAGAGGTGGTACGGACAGGAATCGGTTGGGGCTCCTGAGTGGATGCTCTTCATGGTCTTGAGTGTGCCCTCTGATGTGAGAGGGGTCCAGCAGAGCAGGTTTGTTGGTGTGTGGCGTAGTTGTGTACTGTGGTGGCGGGTGTAGTAGCAGGGTCTATAGTGTCGAAGCTGTCGTAGATCTGCCTGATCTTGTTGTGAAAGAAGGAGCCGAGTTTGTTGCAGAGGTCTTAGGAGGGTGGAATGTCTGTGGTCTCGCTGTTGGGCTTGGCAAACTCCTTGACGATGGTGAAGAGTTCTTTGCTGTTGTGTTCATTGGCGGTATTCTATCTTGGAAGGCTGTTTTCTTTGTGGATTTGAGGAGGAGGTGGTGTGCATTGATGGCAGATTTGAAGGTTCAATCAATCAATCAATCAGGGGAATTGTAAGCGCGCTACTCACCCGTGAGGGTCTCAAGGCGCTGGGGGGGCGGGTTGCATGGGTTTCCAGGGTGTTGTTGTTCCTCCAACTCTTCTCAAGTCATCTGCAGGTGCGTCTGAACTCCTGGAGGGTGGGAGTGAACGAGCTGGCTTTCTTGGAGTGTTGCTTTCCTGGTCTCCTCAAGGTGGGTGCCAGAGTGTTGGTGTAGTTGGAGATCCACCGGTGGAGGTTGCGTGCTGCCTGTGTTGGCGTCCGTTGTGCTGAGGGAGCAATGAGAAGTTCTTCAGTGGCCTTGATCCAGCTGTTGCCGGGGGCGACGAGGAAGGTGGTGTATGATGGGTGTGGCGGAGGCGAGATGCAGGCAGTGGTGGACGGTCCACGAGAGTTCGGTGCTGCTTGAGTCCAATGTTGGTGAGGTTCTCCAGTAGGGAGGTGGTGTTCTGGTTACTGGGGTGGTTCATGTGGAAGTTGAGGTCTCCGAGTAGGAAGTAGTCGGTGGATGCGAGAGCCTGGGGTGCGATGAGGTCTACAATGATGTCAGTGAAGGGCGGGTCAGGGTCCGGGGGACCTGTAGACAAGGGTGCAGCCGAGGGTGGTGTTGGGGCTCGTCTGGATCTGGAAGTGGAGGTGTTCCATGGTCATCACTAGGTCATTAGAGTGCGTGATCAGTCGGAGGGTTTTCTTGTGGACAATGGTGATACCTCCTGTCGGGCAGTCCTTAAGAGTGATTTTGTAGCGGTCGGGGATGACGATGTCTGGTCTGGAGCAGGGATTGGTCCAGGTTTCCGTGAGGAAAGCAATGTTGAGAGAGGTGGCGTTGAAGTGGTCCCGGATATCTGTGGCATGTATGTGGAGGGATTGCATGTTGAGGAGGATGCAGTTGAGCTGGTTGGGTGCACTGTTGGTCAGCTGGGTGGTGGGAGGAGCTGGCGTGTTGGCATGGGTGAAGACGCATTTGCAGTTCCAGCAGGTGAAGGGTCCATGGGTCTTGTTCGGTGATGCTAGGTGGCAGGCCAAGTGGCGTCCAGGTTTGAGGGCGTGGAGGGTGCTGGTGTCGTAGTGCTGGAAGGTCCGGGAACTAGGGTCCCTGGCACTAGGCACAGTCCAGGCGCAGATGGGCTTGCCTTTGGCACGCCTGCTGCACGGCCGTGCAGTGGCCGCCATTAAGTAGGGATGTGGGGGCTGGACAGCTGGGAGGCGGGAAAACGCGGGAAGAGACACTGGAGGGGGAGGGGCAGCGGGGATCGCAGGGGCAACATAGGGGAAAACAGGCAGGAAATGCAAAAGGAAAGCCAAAAGGCAGAGACAGAAAAATGTAAAAGAGAAAAGCAGAAAAATGTAAAAGAGAAAAGCTGAAAAATTAAAAAGAGAAAAGCAGAAAGAGAGGCAAACAAGGCAGAAAGAGAGACAGTGAAAGCAGAAAGAGAGACAGAAAAAGCAGAAAGAGAGACAGAAGGGCAGCCTTAGCAGCAGAGCAGTGATGCTCTGCCACTAGACCACCAGGGATAAGGCACAGGCAGGAGCCTTTCGGTGGAGGAAGGCCTCAAACTCCTGACCTCCTGAGCCTTGGCAGTTCAGTCGTAAAATATGCAGTTACCCTGCAAAAATTTATACATTCACAAATAGTATTCAGAACATCAAGAGAACATGATAGATTGTGAGAGGAAAAGTCCGGTTCATTCTATGCAATAATTCAACTTTGAAAAACAGAAGTACATCAAATTGCACACACTAATTTGTGAAAACACTCCAAGTTACCTCCAGTAAAATCTGAAGCAGTTGCAAAAATGCAGCTGCAGACTCAGTTTCATGGCATTCAAATGCAAGAAAGTGTAAGGATTGCGTTAATCCCTCAATACAACTGAAGGGGCTCATATGGCATTTTAAATCGCAGTGCGGTGTTAAGATTGCTCACAGCAGTACAAGGATTGCAGAATAATAAGACAAATCATTTAGAGGCTGTTGAACTTAGTCCTAACCCGGAGCGCCAAGGCAACAACATTACAACCATCACTTGGACGGATGAAAGTATCGCATCCCAAGTCTGGCTGCATAGAGATCAATTTGCAGCCTGGGGAATCATTATGAGGAAAGTGGCAACTGCTTATTACCCAAGCCCCATACTTCCGCTGTTGCAAGCAACAGGTATACTAAAGGGGTCGATTGGGCTGTAACATCCCATAGCAATCTGAGAAGGGCTACAAATAACAAAGTCAATAATTCTGTTATGAACGACCCAACAGCAATTTAACCATGGGAATTTTCAGCAACCAGGGACTATTAACAGGAAACTGTCACGTGGCATGCGGGGACATTGTTGTCTTCCCTAAGTTAGCATGAGCACGCTGCAGACTGTCCGCTGCTTTGTACACATTACTACAAGAGCTTATTTTGCAAATGCTTCTTACATGAGAACTTGCTGTTGTGTTCACACTTTGCGGGTTTCTGAGATTTAGTCTGAACATTGGGAACAAGGTTGAACAACCATGCCCCTTGTTATTCCGTTCTCGCCAGGCCCTAGCACCTAGACAAAACACAGAGATGCAGCTGTTGTTTGGGAGTACGTACTTTGGTCTTATTGGAATATACGGATAGGTAGCACACACTTGGAGAGGGACCTTTCCAGGGAGCAGAGCATGACAGCACCTATGATGTAGAACTATCATCTATAGACTGAGGTATGGGGTCTGCAGATAACACCCAGAGATCTTCTAAAATATAATCATCCTGAGTCTGTGCAAGGGAGGGAGGTTAGCCTACTCTGTCTCTCACTATGACAGCTCCTTTTATGATCTACGGATTACCTGCTATGCTGACCGTATTTGTGTTATGCATTTTTCTGCTTATTGTGGCACGTATACTGCATAATAGAGCACGTTAGTTAAAATAAATATTTTAAACTTGTTCGTGTCTCGATCAGATCTTATTGTGGACAAGTACAAGAGTGTGTCTTGTAACTACGATTCCTGAGAGAGTAGGGAGTGTTGTGTTCTGGGGTGTCTAATCACTTGTTCCTCTGTAAGTGATTAGGAGGGCAACTGAGACACTACAGCTAGTCGGTTCTGGGCTCATGGGTACTAAGGTAGTAGGATGACTCAGTCCCTATATACTAAGGTCCCATAATCCTATGCATAGTTCTGTGTTTGCGCAGAATCCCTGCAACATGGCGCTGCCAACGTTTGGTCTGGTACTTATTCACAGGACCCCAGAGTAGCGCTTGTGCTCGTCCACAGTACCGTTTCGGCGCTTCCCGGGGACGCCCGAGGCAGTAGGGTTTTGCCTCCACGCCTGTTTCTGTGGGTTTTTCAAGCTTGAATTCTAAAAGGTTTCTTTAACCCGTTTTGCGCAATCGTTTTCTTTACCTTTCCTTTCCATTTTCGATGGCACAACCGGTCACAATTCCTGCACATAGCCGGGTGGTGGTTACTAATTATTTGACTCAACACGAGGTCCCCAATGTGGGGGCTACCTAGATTTTCATAGTGGAAGCAGATCCAGCATTTTGCTTTGAAGTATTTTATTCTTGAGTTACATTTCCCACGGTTGATGGTAATGATACATTTTTTTTCATACTTACATGGCCGCTGCTCCCTAGGCAGCTTATCGTCCTTATGCTTTGATTGAGGTTCCGTTGACATATTGGGAGCATACCATTTGGTTTAATGGCACCCTTCCTCACCCTGTTTCATTTGTTTGAATGGGTCCCTTGTCTATTGATGGGGCCACTTGGCCTGTTTTGGCTGGTTTTACACCACATCCCAATTATCTTAGTGTTACTATTGTAGAGCTACGTTTGCTATATACACAATTAGTACATATTCATAAACAAGTCATACAGTTTATGTCTCGTGCACTTTTGGTAGCTCCGGCTGGAGCTTCTCCTCCAGCCCCAGTTCAGGCCGGGGGTCTCTCAATTAGCCCCATCATGATTAACTCAGTGACGGGCAAATGTCCTCAGAATCGTGAAGATCTTCCTTTTTGGATAGCACAGAAAATTGAACAGATTAAAGCAGTTTTCCCACACACAAGCCCTGTGGAGGAACACAGGATCCTTACTATGTGTTTTCCAAGTGGTTTGGTTACCCCTTTAGTGGATTGCAACACCTGGGGGACAGTGTTTGCATCGGTGTATACACTGTGCTTTGACACCCCTCCATGAGTGTTCTCCTGAGCGTTCTAAAACGAGTACAGAATGAACACAGGGCTGGCCCAGCCCTGGATCTGGGGATGAGATTAGTGGGAATGTTCCCTATTGTCTCCGATATGATTCTGGCTAACATTAAAGGTGAAGCGGTCTGCTTGCAGGTGCGCCAATGCCTCGCGGCGGTGGTGGATGCTGATCGGGAGCGACAATTGCAGATTATTATTGCGGATGTCTACACATCCCTAGGTCGCAATAATTTGGGATTCAGACCATTTACACAAGTAGAACTAGACCCCTTCCTGACAAGGAGGGTCGTCCAGTCTTTCCTAAGAAAGGCTGGAGCAAAAATTGGCAGCAACAGAAGCCTAGGTCCTGTGTGGGTTCGCCTCCACCAGACGCTTTTGCACGTAGATATGATTTACGTGACCGCTCTAAAATTAAAACACCAGAGAGGTATCAGTTTCCTGATCCCCGTTCTCCTTGTTCCTTTCAGGGATCATTAGATCAACAATTCGGCAGAGTGGGATGACAGGATCGCTAACAGGGCCAGTCTATGCAACAAAAGCGAGACCCGCCACACCAGTTTGACGTGAAGGTCAAACGGGAGGAACCACCTCAGTATCATGCCCCGTTTCAGAAGAAAAAAGTTGCAGCTTTGACAGCGAAGTATGCCACAGACGGTGAGAATCCTCCTCCTGGACAGGAGTTGGGCGGTAACTCTCCTCAACAGCGTGGAGGAAGTTACCATAGTTCGGCAGACACTCCACCAGCGTCTGGAGGCGAAATCAACTTTTATTACTGTTGAAACCGAGGACACCCGTGTAGCTCCCCCTGATAGAATTTACCACGTTGAACTTCAAATTGAAGAAGATATTACACACACAATAAATGCAGTCTTTTGGGACAATTTAACTTCTTCTTATGATATTTTGCTGGCGGAGGTGGATTGGCCTCCCCCTTTTGTCCTCAATTCCTCTAGGAGAGAGGATGTTATTTTACCGTCTTTCTCTCAATATGTCCCAGAAGAGACTAAACAAGCTTAAGCTTTTGAGTGGGCTCTGACCTTAGCTCCTGCTTTATCTCACAATCAGGTGGGTTGGGATAAGGATTCACCTATGCATGTAATTCCTCTGTGATCTACAACTCAGCCTCAACCACAATATGCAATTAAACGTGATGCTAAAGCATCCTTTGCTGACATTCTGACACAATTGGAATATCAGGGTGTTATTGAGCCCTGTGTTTCGTCGCAGAATAAACCTCTTTTCCGATATTGGAGGTGGACGGTTCATATCATATAGTTTTAGACTACAGACATTTGAACAGTCATATTCGTACCTTTGCTGTACAGAACACACACAGCTCTGTGTTAGCAAATCACATAGTTCGTAAAAAGTTTAAAACTACGCTAGATATTTCCAGTGGATTTTTCAGTCACACTTTGGCTCCTGAGAGGCGTTACTTGACCGCATTCAGCGGTCTTGGCAATCAGAGGCGCTATGCGAGATTGCCTATGGGGTATAAGAGCAGCCCCGGGGTTTTTACGGCACGCATAGTATTGATCTTACATGAAATTGACCCAGATGCATTTTCTTATGTCAATGATATTTACTTGATGGATGATGAATTGAATCTGCATCTCATGCGTGTAGACCGCATCATCACACATTTTTCGGCTATAGGTTACAAATTCAACTTTGCGAAATCCCATATTGCCTTTTTCTCGGTTATGAACTGAATAATGAGGGTAGGGTTTTAGCACCCCATGTTTTGCAGAAATGCGCTCAATTGCAACCTCCATCTACCCTCAACAAGTTACAGTCTTTGCTGGGTTTTTTGAATTTCAGCAGAACCTACATTCCAGATTGAGCCCAGTGTATCAAACCGATATATGCTTTGATACAACCTTCTTTTTCGTCTTCCAGTTGCTTCCGGAACATACCGCAGTTCTGCGGTCTTTGCAGTCTTATCTGCTTGCTACTCAATTCTTGTTGACACAAGATAATACTACAAATTTGGTCATAAGGATTATACCTGGAACATTAGGTTTCACCTACGTGACTTAATGAAGGGGACACAGTTCCCATAGCTTATATATTGCATTTGTATACTCCTGCTGAAATGCGTTTTTCTTCGACTGAAAATAGTTTGACAGCAGTACAGATGGCAATTCTAAAAGAATGTTTTCTGGCTCAGGCTAAGGGCATTTTAATGGTCTCGCCTGTGCCCGCTTCGGAAGCTGTCATCTAGGCGAGCGTGCCCAATTCTAAAGCTCTGCATCCTCATTGGATACAATGGGCTAGTTCATTCACATCAGCTGATGTCAATTTCATCTTTGATCCGTCTTTGCAGACACAAGAGTTTTTACAATATAAGCATGTTCATCCTCTTCTTTTATCCCTACTCCCTCTTGATCAGTATAAATCTATCATTTACACTGATGAGTCTGCACAGCCAGCTATTGGTTCTAAACATGCTTATTCTGTGGCCTGCACTATTGTGGCAGGCACAATGGTGGACCGTGATTTTAAATCCTCCCTGGTTCACACACAATCCCTTGGGGATTGCACAGCGCAGTTGGCTGAGTTACGCACTTTACTATTAGCCCTTGAGTTTGCTGATCCTGAAGAGCCTACTCTTGTAGTGTGTGATTCCTTCTACTGTGTACAATCCTTTAATGACAACCTAGTCTTTTGGAAACAGAATGATTTTCGTGATTCTAAAAGTAGCGCAATGAAGCATAAAACACTTTGGGTCCAGGTGGCCACTCTTAAGGAACGTTTGCCACTCACACATGCAATCTATACATTGGGACATCACGTGTGGGAGCACACCCTGTTGGTAATTCTATAGCTGATGAAGCAGCCAAATCTGCAATAGCCACATGCACAGCAGCAGCTGTTACAAGGTCCATGACTAAAATTGATGATGATATTTTGGCTGCTATTGCTGCGATGACCGAGGGGACACCTTTTCCCCAGGGTTTCCCCGCTCATTATACCTATCATTAAAAAACACTGATCAGCTTCCGTTTGTAACTATCCCTTCAGTTGGTGATCGCTTGATTCCCAACGAGGACCGCAGGCTTTAGCTTATTGTGGCTGCCAATGAAGGAATGGCTTCTGTGCATGCAGGAGTGACAGCCACAATTTCTCTTTTACAGCAACGTTATTGGTGGTGTGGATTTTATCAACAAGCGCGGAAATATGCACTTTCCTGTGACATTTGTCAACAGATTAAACCTTTTACTGTCTCGCGTCCACCACACACTCAACTCTTTATTTCTTTTTTTTTTTTTAAAGTTTGATTTTATTAAGGAATAAACAAGAAAGAGAACAGCAATAAAATTAATAGAACGAATCCTTATTTAACATAAAGATGAGTAAATAAAGTAAGAATATCTAAGGATAGGACTATCAAGCTGTATACAAAAGAAAAATACATCATATAAAACAATAAGGGAAAAGGGCAAGGGAAATGAAGCAAAATGTAATTGATATATAACAATTGAAAGTAAAAGACATTATGCAAATAATTTAACATTGTAAGCATAACAATAAATGAGGTTGAAAAACATGGTAATAAACATTTGGTTGTAAAGAACCATCTAATCAACTGGTAATAGAGAGGCAAGGGGAGAAATTAAGGTGGTTTCCGTACATCATCTGATACATTTTTAATTGTAACATTAGAAGAGGCAGTTAGAGATAAATAAGTTGTTAAAGGAAGCCATAGAAGATCTCTTTTAATTGCTAGAGATATGGGAGAGACATAGTTAGTATCTAGTCGATGATGAAAACAGACAGCATTCCACCAGGATCTGAAAGTGACTTTATCGGCTTGTTTCCAGTTTGAGGTTATTAAATGAAATGCAATAGCTAACAATAAGTCTAAAAGTTTAAAACTCAGTGGTGATTGAGGCCATTGGGAAGATAGAGTACCTAGGAATATATTTGTGAAAGAAAAAGGGGTCTGAACTTTAAAAATTGTCTTGATTTGGGACCAGACTAATTGCCAAAATTGGTGGATTGAGGGACACTCAAACAACATATGTTTTAAGTCTGCAGCAAGGCAAGGACAGGACCAGCAAGTAGAGGACATTTCTGATGGAAAAAGATGCTAGAGTCACTGGGGAAAATAGTACTCGATGATAAATGAAAAAAAGGGTTTGTGTGGTATTTGCCGCACGAGACGTTTTGTGAAGTTTAGGCCATAATTTATCCCATATAGTAATTGGCCATTCTTGTGATAAATCCTTTTCCCACGCCAGTTCAATCTTTGATTTGTGTCTGTCTGGGGAAAGTTGTAATGATTTGTATATATTGGATGCTGAGGGGGAATTGTCCAGTATTGAGAATAGGTTTTTGTAAATTACAGGAAGGTTAGTAGTACTTGGTATATTATGGAGATATTGAATGAGAGAAGGATAAAGAAGATTATATTGCGATCTAGAGGACGATGGTAAGGAGAATTTAGATTGGAGATCAGAGAAAGTAAGGGGTTGGTTATCAGATATAAGCAGAGATATCCAACCTCTAGAATGCCAAGTTTTCCAGTTTAAAGAACGATTACGAATCCGTAATGATTTATTATGCCAAATGGGTTGTTGATGGAGGGAGCTAGCAGAGGGATACAATGAAGATAGTAGAGGAACCAAAAGTTTACGGGAGTGGGAGATGACAGGGGAACGCAAAGAAGTAATATTGGTAGTGAAGGTTAAGCTCTCTTGGAAATCGAAAGGGGCAATAAGAAATTTCTCCATTTTAAACCAAAGAGGAGGATATAAAGGAAGTTCCGTAGATATCCACCGAGTGGCTTGTTTTAGGGAAAAAGTGGAATGGTAAGTTTTAAAATCGGGAAACCTAAGGCCTCCATTAGGTCTATCTTTCTTTAAAGAGGACAAAGCTATACGAGAAGGTTTACCTTTGCATAGGAATTTTATCAAAATAGAATCAATTTTCTTAAAGTAATATCCAGGGATGTGAGTAGGAATCATGGAAATATATAATATAAGAAGGGAGAGCATCATTTTAATTGAGTCTAGACAACCCCACCAAGCTAGAAAAAGTGGGTGCCAACGAGTAATAGTGTCATTTAGTTTTCTAATACTATAATCAAAGTTTAGCTTTAACGTTTCAGATATTAAAGGAGCGAACCACAAGCCCAGATATTTGATTTTAAGAGGTTGAGAACCCGGAATGTTCGAAAAGGTGTTTTTGACACAAAACATTTAAAGGCAAAACTTTGCATTTATCAGCGTTCAGACGATAGCCTGAGAGTTGAGAAAAAGAGGCCACCTGTTGAAGAAAAGGAGTAAGAGAGGTTTCTGGATTAGAACATTATAGAAGAATGTCATTGGCATAAACTGACATTTTAACCTGATGGGGACCAAAATGAAATCCTGTAATACGATCATCCCGCCTAATTTTAGTTAAAAAAGGTTCCAATGCTATAACAAATAACAATGGAGATAAAGGGCATCCCTGTCGCACCCCTCTACGCAATGGGAAGTAATCGGATGTTTTATCGTTAACAAAAATTGAAGCTCTTTATGCCATGTTATCCTATCCTCATCGCCAAAATGTTGAAGTAAAGGAGTCCACAAGTAGCCAAGTAGAAAGTTCCAAAGATGATGCTTTATTAAGTTCCAGTTACACAAGATGTAGGATGGTAGATTTGATGGAAAGTTGGTATAATGTAGCCCCACCAGGAGCAGCCTCCCTGCTGCTCAGCCTGCAATCTTCAACTGACACACACCAGATCTCCAAGCAACCCATGCATTCATGACGTCATCACACATTCTACACTCAACCAGGCTGAACAGTGGGAGAAGTGTCAATGAAAGAAAGAAGATGAGAAATAACATTACAACATATGGCAATAGGATGATCCAAGGAAGAAGCTTTGCTTAAAACATTAAAGAGGACTCGAGAATTGTCAGATGCTAGTCTCCCCTAACAAAACCGGATTGTTCAGGGCCAATGAGATGGGGCAGAATGGGGTCAATACGAAGTGCCAGAATCTTTGCGAAGATCTTATAATCTGTGTTAACTAAAGAAATAGGCCGATAGTTCTTACAGAGAGAGTGATCCTTATCATCCTTAGGAATTAAGCAGATCAATGCTTCCTGAAAAGTGCCTCGAGAAAAGTCATTATCAGAAAAAGATTGAAATAAAAGTAAAAGATTAGGCAAAAGAATTTTTGCAAAATGATTATAAAACTCAATGGTAAAGCCATCTGGTCCGGGCGCTTTCCCACGACGTAGCACCAAGACAGCATGGGAAATATCTGCTAAAGAAATGTCAATTCCCAAAGGCTCAAAATCAATGTGGTTAGATGGAGGAGAGGGAATGGATTGAAAATAGGAAAGAAGATCAGACTGTTCTGGTAGTGATTTAGAAGTGTATAGATCCTTATAGAATGAAACAAATTCATTTAAAATATCCTTATCTTTGAAAATAGGAGTACCGGCAGGACCCTGCAAAGATTCTATTTTCGTTCTTTCCTTTCTCACTTTTAAATAACTAGCCAGTAATTTTCCCATTTTGTTTTGGCCCCCATAATAGCGAGAACTACTTTTCAATAGGTGATTGGAGGCTGCATCAGTAGATAATCTATTAAAAAGTAAGTTTAGCGTCAATAAGATTTTTCAAAGAGGACTCATTATTAGGTTGATAGTATGTATATTCTAATTGTTTAATTTTATTAAGTAATTGAGTGGATTGGGCTTCTAAGGATTTTTTCTTTTGTGATACAAAATTTATAATAAAACCTCTGGCGGCAGCTTTAAAGGAATCCCATACCATAACAAAGGGAGAATCTGGGGTAGTGTTGATAGTAAAAAACTCTGAGGCAAAGGAGTTGAATTGTTGACAGAAATTAGGGTCTAGGAGTAGGGAATTGTTAAAACGCCATCTTCCTGGGTGGGGAGAAAAATGGATAAGATCAATGTCAACAAGTACAGGGGCGTGATCTGAGATTAAGATTGAACCAATTTCAGATTGAATGGCATGTTGAGCCAGGGATTTACTTAGGAAAAGGTAATCAATACGGGATTGTGAATGATGCAAGGCTGAATAAAAACTATATTCTCTAAGGTCAGGGTGACAAAGTCGCTAAATATCAACCAGCGCTTTGCGCCGCAGTGTGGATGTAAATTGTGAGTGCATTTTAGAGGGGACAAACCTAACTCTAGAATGTCTATCTAAAATGGGGTCAAGAATTTGATTACAATCACCACCAAATATAATGTAATCATCCTCATATGTAAGTAATTTGTCAGATACATTAGTCCAGAAAACCTTATCGACCGAAGTAGGGCCATATACTTTAAAAGTAATTAAAGTAATCTTATCTATAAGAAGCTTAACAATAACCGACCTTCAGTATCAGCTTCCTGATGAACAACGGAAACGTAATTTTTTATGACATAAAATCAAGACTCTGTTTTTCTTACCCAAAGCTGGAGAATTAAACACATGTCCCACCCTACATCTCTTCAGCTTAGAAGCTTCATCTTCAGAAATATGAGAGTAAAGCAATGTCAGTCTTTAACTTCGCTAGGTGAGATAGCACCCGTTGCCTTTTAATAGGGTTGCTTAATCCTTTAATATTCCAGGTAGTGACCTGAAATGTAACTTAATGAGAAAAGTATGAACAAACAGTATGCTTACAAGAACAGGAATTAAAGTAAGGTGAAAGAAATTAAACATTTGTTTTAGAAAAGAAGACTTAAGAAAGGAGGGGGTAAAATAGATCAAATAAAAAGAGAAAGAAAGTGAAAAGAAGGAACAATAAAAGAGAAAACCGATAGAAAAGACATAAGGTAAAGAACAAAAAGACAGTACAAGTCATAAAAATGACGACTGAAGAACATACCTACAGACACAAGACGAAATGGGGAGTGACTACACCAGAAGATGACGATGAGAGTACCGGAGCTCCACCGAACCCCTGAGGAACCACGGGTCAAAACTTCGACATATATGGGAGACCAAATGGGTACGGATTTGTAGGAACAAAACACCTGTATATGAAAGGAAGAAAAACAATATAAAAAGCAATTACACCAGAAAAAGAGATAAGAGAGAAATGTATAAAACAAATAAATGCTAGCACATTACAAAAATACAAGGGAGACAACACTCAATTAATAACATAGACAAGAAAACAGCTACACAGAGAGAAGCAAAAATAATAATCATGCTGGTTTTGAAGTATCCATAACATCAGCTCCATGATGATAAAGGAATTCCTTTAATTCCGCAGGATCCTCAAAAGTTGTAGTCTTTTCCTTATAGGTGACCTTGAAAAGGCAAGGATGGAGAGGTCCAAATCTGGCATTGATAGAACATAGTTGAGGACGTTGAACAAGGAATTTTTTCCGACGGTCTGCCGTAATTTTAGCCACATCCTGAGAGAGAAAAATAGACGATGACCTTCCCAAAAAATTTGTTTTTTGGACTTGACAGCAGACAGGACTTGTAGAAGGTCTGTGTATTGCAGGAATAGCATGATGACACCACGTGGTTTTGCAGAACTTTTAGGACTAAGCCTATGAGCCCTTTGAATGTTGAGAGGAGGAGTAGTAGGTAAGTCCAAGAGCTTAAGCAAAAAAGATGGTTGGGTTGGAACCCTCGATATTTTCTGGGAGACCATAAATTCGGAGATTGTTCCTGCGGTTTCGATTTTCTAAGTCCTCAGCCTGTTTTTTAAGTATAGATATTTCAGACTTTAGAGATGAAATACGAGAGCATTAAACTTGAAGAGAATCTGTTCTTTGTTCCACAACAAGCACTCGCGATTCCAACGAAGACCATTTGTCATCCAGATGTTGTAGAGTTTTATTAGTTTCTTCCATGAAAGGTTTCAAAGCACGAATTTCCTCAAGGATTAAGTCCATGGAGGTTGAGGAAGAATTCACTGGAGAAGGAGGGCCTTTTTTTGGTCACTTGGTGGAAATCGCAGGTAATTTGCTTGAGAGCTGTGCTTTTGGGATGGTGCCTGACGAATGATCAGGTTTCTGAGTAGAGAAATGTCCTCCATTTCGTTGAAGTTAGAGTCTGTGTCTGAGTACGCAGTAACTTTGGAGGAAGTAGTGAGTTTAAGGTTCCTCAGTCTCCCCATAAAAGGATGGTGGAGTAAAAATTAAACTAAACTCTTAGGGACTATCTCTTTAATCACTAGGAACACTGTAAGAGTATGCAGTAAAGAGAAGTGTTAACATAATAGAGGAAGCTTAAGCGCTTCAAGTGATGGTGTATAAAATGATTCAAAGCGCTGCAAAAAAGTTCCAAAACATATTGAGTATGGATGACCTCCTTTGCAGGACGCGGTGTAATTCAAGGAAAGCCGAGGAATTTACAACGCCAACAAAACAGCAGTATGATGACCACTGGTATTGATTAATTATTCACCTCATAGAGCGTGTCGAGTAGAGAACAAAATGGCGGCTGGTTTCAGAGAAGGCAAATTATAACTCTCGTATGCCGAGAGAAAAGAAAAAGCAGTAGAGTTCCAACAGATGAAAAGATTTACTTGCCCATCACAAAAAAAAGAAAGTCAAACATTAGACGCATCCCATGTGCAAACAAATGAGCATTGCAAAGCTTTCATGAAGCACGGTGAGCACATTGAGGAGAATCTGAAATGGCGGCCGTTGTATGACGGAAACGGGTCGCGCCGTCAAAATAGCCAAAAAACTAAAGAAAACGGCAAATGAAGTGACCAAATGCTCACCGCTGTGATGTAGAGATGAAATCCCACATCTTTTGCTTGAAAATGAGGTGTATCCCTCTCTAAATGAAATTACATAGGGATCGGCGGTTCAGAGCTCCGCAGCTACGCGGCCATCTTGTTTGGCGTCTAAGCCACGCCCCCCTCAACTGTTTATTTCTAATCAACCATTTGGTTGTATTTATCTTGATCACTGCGGTCCCTTGTCCTCTGAAAATGCTTTCAAATACATTCTGTTTGCAGTAGATTTGTGCACTAGATTCCTCTGGGTTTGGCCACAGTACTGTGCTGACGCTCGTACTGTTATAAAAGATTTGCATGTCTTTGTAGGGACATATGCCTGTGGCACCTTCCACTCAGACCAAGGTCCAGCTTTTGCCTCTAAGGCTTACCGTCATTCGATGAAGTCGGTGGGGGTGCAGGTGCATTTCTCGTCTCCATATCGGCCTGAAGGCAATTCAGTTGTGGAGCGGATGAACCGTGACTTAAAGCAATCTTTAACAGCAAAGGTATTAAGTACGGGACGGGGCTGGCAAACTCATCTATATGGGGTTCAACGTGCACTCAATCTCCCTCAAAGATCTCTGGTTGGGCGGACCCTGTACAAAATGCTCTTTGGCATCAATATGTTTGTGCCTGACCTTGATGGTCTACACGTTGTGGTGGTTGCTGCAACATTTGACATAGATAGCCATTGTACTATGTTACAGGACCTACAAAAGAATTGAGATGCTCTAGCAAAATCACATTTGCCATCGCCGATGGATACAGCAGTCTTGGTCCCCGTTTCTGGCTGGCTTCCTAAAGTTGGAGATCTGGTCTGGGAAAAAGTGGCAAGCAAGAAAGAATTTGGACCCCCGTACTGTGCTCCAGCCCCAGTCCTTGGTTTGAAGGGCACTCAAACTGTAATTTTACCTCCACTGCCTGGATGCAAAGATAACCATTTCATTTCCGTGGAACATGTCAAACTACACTATATGGCCGATTCTCAATAGCATGACAAGCAGGAATGTTTCACTCCAGCAGATGAATACTGTTTCTCCTGAGTCTCTCCAAAACATGGAAGGGGAGCTGGAGTCTTCAATTGATTTGTTGCCTGTTCTGTCTTCAACACCCGCAATTGCTGAACATGAGTATTCTTCGCCACCAGTTGAACTTACGGTTGATGCCCCTGACACTGCACTACATTCAACTTCTAATGACGAACAACCTCCACTGTCTCAACTCAGTTCCAGCAGTTACTATCTTGACCAGGATAACTTTTCTTTGGATACATCTTCATTGTCTTCGTCTATTGCTGTGCCTCCTAATTGGATTTGTGTCTTCATCTCGTGGTTAAAAAGCACATACCTAGTCCCTCCATGGACTTACATCTGGATGGTGTTGTCAATGGTGTTCCTTTTCATGTGGATTGGTTTTGTGACAGTCTTCTTTCTTTTGATTAATGGACACTATTTATCTGAACTCTCTGCTGTGGAACTAGTTGATGGAGTACTGGCCCCGCATTCTTCCTTGCATAAAATGAAAAGAGATCAGACATTGGTTAGTATTTCAGCAGTCCCAATCGCTGATGGCATTGTTTGGGACAAAGTGCCTTTCAATGTATATGGTCCGATGGAGACCTTGCAAATTCCATATGTCTTCCGCGTTTCTTTGGGAGATGTCGTTTTACCTGGAATGCATTCAGATGATTAGGATGTTAGTGCTGTTAATTCTTTGTTATCGGATTTACAATATTGTGCTGTTTTTGATACAGAGGATCTGTATTTAAATTCAGCAAATTGTGCAGATCTATTTTGTTACCAACATTATGGCCATCATTTCCTTCACAAATCCAGTACTCAAAGACCGACTTTCAATTACACACAATGGGAGCATTGTCCAACACCATCTCAAATAAGTTCCGTTACACAGAAACAGAAATGTACATAGTTTGCGGGTTACAATTTATCTGACCCAGCATCATAATATTTTAAATTGAATGTCTCTAGCTTAAACAAATATATGCTTAAACAAACTAAACTAATTTATTCCTCATCTTTTATAGATGATCTGTCACTGAAGGGTTATGATTTCTGGAAAGACACTGTTGGTTTAAAGTCTATTTGGGGCACTAAAGTTTGACAAGTGCAGGAGAGTGAATCCTTGAAATGTGCGTGTTTAATACTGTCTCATAAATTATTTTTGAGTCAGAAGGTGCAACAGACTACCTGCTTTGATTTGGCCACTGCAAAGAATTTGAATGCTCCTTCAATTCCATCTTTGACTCAATACGAGTCGTGGAGCATACACACAAATTATACTATTAAGGTCTTGACTCGGATGATTCAGAATGGCTCTTTTAACTCATCTATGATATATCCAGAGGGCTGGGTGTTGTGGCCTACAAATACCGATGCTTGTCATTTACATTTTTTGAATGTTGCTAAGGGTTTTACCCAAATTAGACTTGATCCTCATTACGCAAATTTACATACAGTTACCACTTATTCTGTTGGAAAATTATGTCTACAGTGGTTGGAACATTCCACATTAGCATCTGTGAAACACCATATTTCCCTTTTGTCAGGTGACATTGATCTTTCAGATTTTCTGTTATGTCCAAAATCCCATCGCACTAAACGTTTTGTGTATGCAGCCTATAATGCATTTTGGAAACTTTCACAAATTGAGGCGGCACTGCACTTATGCCAAATTGATAAGGATAATTTGGACAAGGTTCTTGCAGCGGTTGATAACAGCATAAACACACCATCTTCTCGTATGTACACTTTAGACAATATTGTGCCATCTGTTATTGATATTGTTCAGAATGAAGTGTCTACCTTATATCGTGAGCAAAATCAGTTGCGTTCTGTTATGCAATTTGGTTGGACTTTACAGACACTTAAAAATGAGAAAGAGCCATGGGATTACCTTAATGCTTGCGCAATGTTTTTACCATTTAATTTGACAGACAAACAGAAAA
This sequence comes from Calotriton arnoldi, assembly GCA_963921515.1. Taxonomy (NCBI): domain Eukaryota; kingdom Metazoa; phylum Chordata; class Amphibia; order Caudata; family Salamandridae; genus Calotriton; species Calotriton arnoldi. The sequence goes on along the minus strand of CAWUFW010004273.1, from coordinate 253,552 downwards.
TGATGTCTATGAAAGATGCAACTTACACTATGTTACACATTGAGAAACTAGAACAGTTACCATTCATTGTAGCAGAAATTAGACAGAGTGATTAATACATGGGGTGATTTCGTTGCCAATCTCACCTTTTCAATTCACAGCTTGCATGAAACATTATCCTGTTGGTAGATATGAACACCTCAGGAGTAGTTTCATACATGAATTGTGGTCATTGCAATTCGCTTTCCGTTGTCAGCATGCAGAGAAGGAAGTTTTCCTCACCGGGGAGGATTGTGACTCTACTGTCAGACACTCCCTTGTCTGTAAACAAGTAAAACTCCACAGCGCTTGCAACGTTTTGGCACCAAATTTAGCGTGTTTTTGAAAAAGGCACACCAGTCCCTGTTATTATTCCAACTCTCACTTTTCTTTCTAACGGCAGTTATCTCATTCTCAACAATCAGAACTGCTGCGGTTTACTGGCAGGCATCCCGTACATAGTAACAGTTTTACAACATGTTACTTGTTGCAGCAATGTCCTGTTCCCCCCCTCACAGGAGTGTAGATAGTTCACTGTGGCTTCCATTCCGACTTTTAAAACAGATTTCAATAAGCTAGCAGACTTTGAGCGCTGTTGTTTTAACAAAAAGTCGCTCTCACGTCAGCTCGTGAGACCTTCGAATTGCAGGTGGCGGGAACACCTAGTGAAATACAATCTTTATTAGACACGAATCTCACCCTACATTTCGGGGAATTAATTCACCAAATTTTTAATGTGTCTGATACGGCAGGCCTCGCACACTTTTTTAAAGTTGTGCGATCCGGCATTGTTACATCATTTCAGACTATATTTGGAGTAATACCTGCCTTTATTCATTCTATTTTTTCCAGTGTATTCGGAAGGTTTACCCTGCTGATCCTCCTGGTTTGTAGCGTGCTGGTACTTCTTTTGCTGTTCTTCAATGGATGCTTAATCTGTGGTACTGCCCAGTCAGGCACAGTTGCAGCCGTACTGTGATTGGATGCGGCAGCTTTCTGGCTTAATGCCATTGGGAGCTCTTGACATCTGCTATTGGCTGACATTTCATTGTACCTACTTCACCTGTGTGCAATTACTTAATTGGATGGCATCACATTTTATTATCGGCAGTTCTGACGCCTTACTGGAGCTCATGGCATCCACTTGTCATGCAAAGTTTTTGGCCTGGAGGATACGCTGTAATTGGATGTACTTTTTGGGGCCTAAATTTGCTTTATCATTTTGACTTTCCATCATGCTCCTCCTTTGGCACCTTGGATCATATTTGTCACCTGCCGGAGATGTTTTGGTTCTGCTTACCTGTGACTTCTGTATTAGTCCCAGGCTGACGTCCTGACCAAGGGGAGGGTGTCACGTGGCCCGTGGGGACATTGTCGTCTTCCCTAAGGTAGCATGAGCACGCTGCTTTGCATAGGTTACTACATGAGCTTATTTTGCAAATGCTTCTTTTGATATTTTCACATGTTCATGCTTTGCAGGTTAATGGGATTTAGTCTGAACATTGCGAACAAGGTCAAACAACAATGCCCCTTGTTATTCTGTTCTGGTCAGGCCCTAGCACCTAGACAAAACAGACAGATGCAGCTGTTGTTTGGGAATACGTACTTTACTCTTATTGGAATACACGGATAGGTAGCACACACTTGGAGAAGGACCTTTGCAGGCAGCAGAGCATGACATCACCTATGATATAGAACTACCATCTATAGACTGAGGTACGGGGTCTGCAGATAACACCCAGAGATCTTCTAAAATATAATCATCCTGAGTCTGTGCAAGGGGAGGGAGGTTAGGCTACTCTGTCTCTCACTATGACAGCTCCTTTTATGATCTACAGATTACTTGCTATGCTGACCGTATATGTGTTATGCATTTTTCTGTTTATTTTGGCACATATACTGCATATTAGAGCACGTTAGTTAAAATAAATATTTTAAACTTGTTCGTGTCTCTGTCAGATCTTATTGTGGCCAAGTACAAGGGTGTGAGCGAAAGGTCTTGTAACCGCGATTCCTGAGAGAGTCAGGAGTGTTGTGTTCTGGGGTGTCTAATCACTTGTTCCTCTGTAAGTGAGTAGGAGAGCAAGTGAGACACTATAGCTAGTCGGTCCTGGGCTCATGGGTACTAAGGTAGTAGGATGACTCAGTCCCTATATACTAAGGTCCCATAATCCTACGCATAGTTCTATGTTTGCGCAGAATCCCTGAAACAAAACCTAGTAGAATCTCATGAGGCCAGATCTCCGGAAAACAGCAGTGTAGAATCTTTGCATGGAATGTCAATGTCCTGGGCACAAAATTAGGGGTAGATGAGTTCATCTCTTTTATAGGCAGCTATGAAATCATTCTCTAGCAAGAAACCTGGCAGCAAGCGTCGATCCCTATTGTGGGATTCAAGGACCACTTCAATACAGCAACAAAGGAAGGGAAGACAGGTAGGGCCAAAGGTAATTTGGTGATCGACATTTCAACAGATATCTTGTGGGCACATGAGGTGGTGGACACTGGTCAATTATGGATTCAGTGTTTCAAGATCGTAATAAAGGCACACCTTACACTATTGATAATAAATCTGTATATCCACCCTGCCCGCAAGTACAAATTAAATAAAATACAGAGCCTCATTTGCTTACTAAAACCCTTGAATTCCAGATATCCACAAGCTTTTTAAATTATTAGCCGATGATTTTAAAATTAATCTATTGCAGGGTACTCATGGCAATAATCCAAATCACATCTCAGAAATAGAGGGCAATCAAACAATCAATCAATCAATCACAGAATTTGTAAAGCGCACTACTTACCCGCGAGGGTCTCAAGGCGCTGGGGAAAAAAAGGGGGGGGGTGCTGCTACTGGTCGAACAACCAGGTCTTGAGTAGCCTCCTGAAGGTCAGCAGGTCTTGGGTCTGTCGTAGGCTTAGTGGAAGGGTGTTCCAGGTCTTGGCGGCGAGGTGGGAGAAGGATCTGCCGCCGGTGGTGGTTCTTCGAATGCGAGGGACGGTGGCGAGGGAGAGGTCGGCGGAGCGGAGTTGGCGGTTGGGGACGTAGAAGAGGAGTCGTCTGTTGAGGTAGGCTGGGCCAGTCTTGTGGAGTGCCTTGTGTGCGTGGATGAGGAGTTTGAAGGAGATTCTCCTGTCGACGGGGAGCCAGTGCAGGTTCCTCAGGTGGGGGTGATGTGGCTGTTGCGTGGTACATCGAGGATCAGGCGTGCGGAGGCGTTTTGTATGCGTTGCAGTCGCTTGATGAGCTTGGCCGGGGCTCCCGCGTAGAGGGCGTTCCCATAGTCAAGTCTGCTGCTGACGAGGGCCTGGGTGACTGTTCTTCTTGTGTCTGTCGGGATCCACCTGTAGATCTTGCGAAGCATGCGGAGGGTGTTGAAGCAGGAGGATGAGACTGCGTTGACTTGCTTGGCCATGGAGAGCGTTGAGTCGAGGATGACTCCCAGGTTGCGTGCGTGGTCGGTGGGTGTCGGGGCTGCTCCCAGCGTCGTTGGCCACCAGGAGTCGTCCCAGGCTGAGGGGTTGGAGCCGAGGATGAGGAAAGGGATGCACTTGGCAAATCTTGCATAACAGCATTAGAAGATCTGGGATTCTATACTCTAAATGGCCGCAACCAGTTAGATACTTCAGCAGCCTTCACCAGAGTAACAGCTAATTCAGGCTCTGACATTGACTGTACCCTTGCAGATGCGGACCTATTCAAGAGGCTTACTAACTTTTCAATAAAAGTAAGAACTGACAGTGATCACTTTGCTCAAACATTTAATTTGAAACTAACTCCCCCCAAGGCCCCAGAAGCACAATGCATGTTAGCATCTGCTTAGACTTACAACTTGAAGCGCCTGGTATGGAAAGATACATGAAGTAGAGAATATTATGATTTTTATATTGAATTACTTTTCGCAGAAAGACACACGCCTCGATGCAGCAATGTCGCCCACCCAAGAATGGGAAAAATTTGTGGCAGTCCTTATTAAAAACATCCCTGCATCCGCATCAAGGTATCAAGGCATTACTCATGGGGATGTGGGGGTGGAATGGTTCTCACTACAACTATGTATCATGAAGAATAAACTCAATAAAGAACTCAAGAGGGTCGGCCTGCGGGGTGGGCAACCCATCCAGGATCAACCATCCAATATAACCAAAATGAAGTCTAGCTATAAAAAAGCAGTTTGGGCAGCGATATACAACTATAATATGGGCCTTTGGATGAAACTACTGCATGCAAGTAAACAAACACATTTTAACGCTCTCTGGGTGGAGATGGGTCAATGGGAAAAATTGGCATTACAATACCGACATCACAGAGGCAGCATGGACAAAACACATTACTACGATATATAATTCATAAGAACATGACTCCATTTCCTTGCCATTGCAAGTTGAACCGGGCTTAGATGGTCATGCCTTAACCTCCTTGCCATCACACACAGAACCCGGCTCAATTAGCCAAGGGAATTCACATATTCATCCCCAGAAAGAGATGGACTCTCTGCCGATGAGCAAAGATCAAAAAGGCAAAACGATAAAAAGGCTTTGGGCAGAAGGAGCACCACGTCTAATGGGCTCCCAATGCTTTATTTAAAAAGGATGTTAATCTCTGGTCCACTCACTTAATACAACTTTTTAACTACGTTACGGCTTCAAGCAACATACCTGAGTCATGCATGGCTGGCAGCATCTTTCAGCCTATTTGTGAAACAGGAGAGCGTTCAAATGTAGCCAACTATAGACTAATCACCCTGACAGATGTAGAAGCAAAGATCTATGCTTCTAATTTACTGTGTGAACTAGAAGAGTGGCCCTATACTTCTAACCTAATCCCGATAACCCAAACCGGTTTCAGGGCGGGAATGAGTACTTTAACAAATCTACTGGCTGTAACCCTCCTCGCTGAACAAGCAATCGCTAAATCCTGTAAATTGTACTCCTGTTTTATCGACCTTAAAGCCACTTTTGATAAAGTCCCAAGGGCCCAGCTATGGAAATAAATGGACAAATGAGGTGTACCGCAGACACAGTTGAACGGAATAATAAATGTATATTCCAATACATGGGTAAAAATCAAGGTAGGGGAAGGTTGAAGAGTTACAAACAAAATTACTAACATGGGGTTAAAACAGGGGTGCGCTCCAGCACCATGTCTATTTAATATATACATGGACAATATGGATAGCCACCTGGCCCTAGTGCAAGGGGATCCTCAAAGGTTGGGCACGGTACACATAAGACGCTTACAATACGCCAACAACCTTGTCCTACTAAGACCCCAATTGGACTTCAGCGGTTAATAAATCAGTTACTGGGGTACACCAACACCCTGCCATTAAATCTAAATTACAATAAAACAAAGGTTCTTTTTTTCAAAGGTAGAGGCAGCAGCAGGCAGACTAAATTTCGTTGGCAGGCTGTAATGTATTAGAACGGGTAAACACCTACAAGTACCTCGGTGTACATCTAGACTCCCAATAAACCTACAAAGCTTATTTACATCAAGACAAACAATTGCTAACAAACTATTGTCTACTTTTAAAACCTTAAAGCATAAGACCTTAAATACCTCTACTTCAAGTAGTGGGAGCCAAATTCCTGCTATCTATATCTAACCGTTCTGAACTGCTCAAGGGGAAATATGTTGTAACTCTAAACAATCTACAATCGAACCTTTTTAAAAAACCCTTTTCAATTCCAAGGTATGTGTCGCAAGACCAAATTAGACAGGAATTTTGATTATTCCACCAGGGTCCATACAGGCAGGTTGCACTAGTAACATTGTGCTGGAGAACTAGTGAAGCTGAAACTAATTCGCTTGCACATCAGTGTTGGGTGGAATTAGAAAGGCAGGCCTCCATAAAAAAATCTGTGCGCTCAGTATTACAGAGTCCTGCACACGGCGAAATATTTGGGGCAGGGTGGCAGCTGTCAGGGGCCCAAAATGATGTGGGAGCACTGTTTATTTTTCCAACCAAATGGAGTAAGGGTTGCTTGGGATAATTAGTCTAAGGGTTGGATGACAGATAGAGTAGGACATTGTGTGTGAGGTTGTTCTTCCAAACAGAATTTCTGCTGAACTTTCCTTCAAATAATTCCAGTAACAGTTTTCACATGAAGCTGCAATATAAAAATAGTGATGCATTGAAGTTTACCACTTAAAATATGACCGAGCCTTCGATTGACGCTAAATGTTTCAAATTGTGCTGAATTCGTGTGATGTAGAGCCTAGAGGCAAGTTAAGTAGGTGCTATAAATATTTTTTCCGAATTGTAAAAGAATTCAATTCTTAAAAAGGCAGATGATTTCTCTATAAAAGACCAGTGCCATGAGTTGAGACAACAGTTTGCAAGGTGATAATCACGATTCCAAATTTCAGATGAAAAAAAATGAAATTGTAAATGAGCTTGGCAAATGCTGAAACAGAGAAACAAGTCTGCCAATCCGAAATGTGAGTCCATTGCACCATATCGAAATACAGCTCTACTCGTTTAGTTGCATTTTGAAGTAAAATCTGCTCGTTCTATTTAGCTATTAGGGACAGTTTCTGGTTTCTCTCTAAGCACACCTATTGTTTGATCAAACGCAAGCTTATTCTTTGAGCAAGGACATTGAAGAATACTTTGAGGTGCACAATACAAAAGGAGCATACAGTTCACAAGAAGACAGAACGTCGATCAATGTATTATAAATTGCTTCCTTCAGTGCAGCACCCATGACCATAACCAGATGGGCTCCGAGAAGCCAACTTCCCTTTTTTTGTTGTAGTTTTATATAAGGCAAACTCGACCTGAAGATATTGGCACGGTTTAGATGAGCACCAGTGACATTACACAAGAGCACGTTCATTTTTGTAGGCACAGGGAAATTAAGTGATTTGCCCAGAATCACAGGATTTTGAGCCGATGCCGAGACTCGAACCCCAGTCCCCAATTCCAAAGTAGGCAGCTCTGAACTTTAAGTCATATCCTCTCCCAAACGTGTCCTAGTTGAGGACGGATGGAGGAACAGTGCTGTAAGTTAGAAGGGACATTGTCAGGCCTAAAAATATATGTGGCATCGAAGAGGCCATCTGACTGATTTGAAAGTGAGTGCTTAAAGGCTTTAGACATACTATCAAAGTTCCCTCAACACATGGACTTGGCTATTAACAACAAAAACCAAAGAATCGCACTGAGGATACCACTACGGCTTGAAAAAAAACCGGTCAGAAAAAGGTATGGTATTTCACACTCAAAGAAACTGGATTGACTAGGGAATGCATGACCGGATTCCTCTGCTAATTCCCCATTTTGCACCAGAGTCTCAACCGGACGTTGTGGCTACTTTCAGCGCCCAGAGTATCTATGTGAAAAAACAATGAAACCACAGAATTACTGGGATCTTAAAATACTGAGAGGGCCTTTAACTCTTGTCACCAGCCACACCAAGATTAACATGGGACTTTCATGTCATTCAACTTGAACAATGCAATAAGGAATGCAGAAAAAAAGCACACCGGCATAATGCACACAATACCCAGACTAATACTGATGGTGCAAACATGGATTGCTCTTTTTCACTTGTCTGTGTTTTCATCTATCTCTTTCTAGCTGTTGCAAAGGGTGCGCACTCACAAGGACCGCTTCTGGTCCTATGACTCACAAGTGAGTCTGCTGTCGGCATCACACGGAGGCTCCTCGGGTTGGGGCTTTGCAGTCGATGACTTCAAACACTGTAGACTCTACAATTGCTTGGGGGTCCTCGCCTTCCAGTAGTAACTCAATAGGGGTCCTCAGGAGTCAAAAGTTTGGGAACCACTGCTGTAGAGCACAGTTTCGTGTGCGAAGAGGGGGTGGCACTGAAGGGAAGTTGGCAAGATGCGACCGTGAGATACCCCCAGCTGCAAAGGCAGAAGGAAGGGGGCCGCACTGAGTAAGGTTTCCGTGGCGCGATGGTCAATGCGGACTTGACACCCCTGCAACAACACTCAGGGCTTCCGTAATAGTGGGAGTATACTGGCGGACCTAATCTTTGGGGAGAGGCACCTCGTGCGTGTATGCAGGTGGTCCTAATCTTTGCGGGGGAGGCACCTCATCCATGGCATGCTGAGCCCAGCTGGTTAGCCATCTGATTAAGGGAAATGCTGTGTCTGTGCTCGGAGGGTGGGGGGACGGCTCATAACGCGAAGCAGAAGCGGGAAGCAAAGCCAGTGGAAAGCAACAATTAAAACAAGCAGCAACGGACAGAAAGCAACATTTAAATAAAAAAAAGAGTTCACCCAAACAACTGATATAGAATGCAAGTGTAAGGAAACTGTACTTGGGCGGTGCGCCTCAGGCTTGAATGTAAGTGAGGTGTCTGCTAGGTGAACTTGGGGTTCCCAGCCGTATTTATCCGCACATAAATTACAAGCACAGCTGCGCTGGATTGGAAGCAGATTAGCAGATGAAGACTTTATCTTTCTCATTGAGTTGATGGATAGCAGTGATACAAGCACAGCTGACAGTACTCATTTCAAGGTTCAACTAGAGCATCCTAAGGATGCAGAGGAAAGCAGGAGGAAGCAAAGAAAAGCAGGAATAAAGTCATTTATTGATTTCAGCAGGTCTTGCAGACAACACACATGCGCTCTGCCTAGGCTCAACCTTAAAAGCTATCAATCTTAAAAAAAATACAATAGAATATAAAACAGAAATGTGACACATTTGATTCTTCCACGCAACAAAATAAACCTGCTGCCCCATCAAATACACTGCTGAACAAGTTGGTGACATCCACTGGTCAAGCTGCAACAAAGTATAAACAAGTTAGCCCATTATCAGGAAAGTGTAGAGATAAAAGTCAGAGGGGCATATCATCAACAAACCGCGATAATTATCGGCAAGCGCGATAAGCGTCCTTTTTTTTATCGCCGTCGATACCCGGATTTTATCGCCGTGGTAGCGACGTATTAACAACGCGCCGCTACCCAGCGATAGCAACCAATCCCAGCGCTAATGGACGGCGATACATCCTATGCGCCGGCGATAAAAAAAAGGACGCTAAGCACAGAAAAGTAGCGATAGGCCAAATAGCGCCGAAATCAGCAGGGAAATTGGCAGCAGGCCTGCATGTCACACCAATCAAGCACCAAAATTCCCCATAAAAGGCCAACAAGCTGGGGGGAAAAAAAACCCCACAAAATGGAGAATACACCAGAAGCCAGGAGAGACACGGAGGAAGCCGGGACAAGTGCTGAGCCCACCAACAACCCCCCAGCCAGCCAGGAGGAGCAGACAGAGACCCAGGAGAAGGCCAAGAGGAAGAGGAACCCCAGGTTCAGTCACCAGGAAAATCAGGTCCTGTGTGGCCTGGTGGCTGAACACCAACAGGAGCTATTCATTAAATGCTCAGTGCCATTGGCCAGAAAAAAAGAAATATGGGAAGACATTACGGACAAGGTGAATGCTGTTGGAGAGAGGAAGAGGAGGACAGTGGACGAGGTCAGGAAGCGCTGGAATGACAGTAAGAAGAATACAAAGGAAAAAATTGCAGCCAACCGGAAGGCAGCAAATGCCACCGGAGGAGGGAGTCCAGCGCCCAGCTGGAGCTGGATGAGATGGAGGAAATGGTGGCCCAAGTCATCACTGATGAAACGGTGGTCGGAGTGCCGGGTCAGGACACTGCTGAATGTGAGCAGACACAACCACAGGGTGAGTACCAACCATGGAGTGGGTGGATGGTGGTGGATGGGCACAATGGCACTCATGCACAGAAAATTGCATTGCAGACCCACAATCACTGTGGACCAGGTCCCAGATAGCCCTGTGCATGGTGGCATGGACACAGATCACCTGACTCAAGCCAAAACCTTGCAAGACACATATTCCCATGCACCCAGACTTTGAAATGTGCACCGTAAAGTCAGCCAAACACAGTCCAGGCACAACATCACATTACAAAATAAGGGCAACAACAATTAGCAAAGTGCCACATCACCCAGAGATGCGGAGGGCTTGCAAAATGCCCACCTTGCATCATCAGAACCCATATCCAATTCAGCAGCACAAGGCAGCATCTCCCAGACACCCAAATGAGCATGTCGTGTGATTGTGACAGATCACGTGCACCAGTGAGCATGCCAACAACAAGCACAGCACACCTGCAACATTGCGCATGTGTCTGACTTGTGTGCAAGGCCGTGCATGGCCATCAAGGGTGACTGTGGTGGCCACACACAACCCTGCAGACAAGCCAAATACATGCGCAAAGTTGCAGGTGTGCTGAGCTTGTTGTTGGCATGCTCACTGGTGCACGTGACCTGTCACATTCACACGGCATGCTCATTTGGGCGTCTGGGAGATGCTGCCTTGTGCTGCTGAATTGGAAATGGGTTCTGATGATGCAAGGGGGACAATGTGACAACCTCACGCATCGCCAAGCATTATGCCCCCTTGACCGTCCATGCAATGCAGTTCTGTGTACTGCAAGTGAGCAAGCATCCAGTGAGTCAGCATACTGGCAACACATGCTACCTCACAAAATAATGAACATGTAGTCCGATGGCTACAATAGTCATATGACTAAATGCACACACATTGTGAATACATAGTGACTGCAGCAGGGAGGTCTAAGGCAGTCACGTGTTAATACAAGCGCATGACCCCTGAGAAGCTACCCCCTTTGGACATACGTTAGCACAAATGGGAGGCTGATGTAGGGAGCGAGAATCCGGAAAGGGCTCGGGATGAGATAGTGGAGCGGGCGTGGAAGAGCACCAGCAATGCCTGCTTCCAAATGCACCATTTCAATGTCACACATCGTGCTTACCTCACAACGGCAAAAATAAAAACATATAACAACACTGACTCAGATGAATGCCAGAGGTGTAGGGGTGAATGCTGACCTCCCTCAAATGCACATGAAGTGCCCACTCCTGGCTACTCACTGGAATGACGTACTTGCACTATTGAAGGTAGTGACGGATAGGGAATTAGATATGGCATTGGGGACATGTATACTGCATTGGTTTCCCCAAACAGCTAAAACTAAAATCACCACAAAGTTCATAGATACGGGACTGGTGGTTGCCAAGAGAGAAATCACGAAGCACTGGAAGGCGAGTGGGCCCCCAAGCTCAGATCGCTGGAAGATAGATTCCATCCAATGTGCAGACTGTGATGGAATGGCTCGGCTACAATTGGCAAAGAGGATGGGGAGTGATGGAGCACCCGAGGCAGCTAGAGCGTGGGGACACCTGGTGGGACGATCAAAAGAACCAGACGCCGAAAGTGATGATGACGCTGACCTGGGAGAGCTGATGACAGGGAGGCCACCTCCAGCTCGTAGAAGTAGCCATGTGCCACCATTAGCGATATGCAAGATACGTGAAGCAAAAGTGGCAGTCTGCACAAGGTGCAATAGTCTACCTAATGAGATTACTAATCACGCATGACTAGTGGTAATCGATGAGTGCAGAGTAATGGGGGATGTGACATGCCTGGAGGGAGGGTGTATTGGAATTTAGGGCATGGATAGACTATTTAGGAATAGTCAAGTTCCTCAATCTGGGACCCATAGAGCATTGGACATAACTCCCTTTGTTACATGAATGATATTTTCCAAGGACATTGCGGAAACTTGCCGTAAGGTTGAGCTGAGATCATCTGTTTGTACAAATGTATATTAAGATCAGTGGAGGGGGACTAGGTCTGTGATTTTGGAGATGTCAATGCCCTGCTGCCTAAAACTTCATCTGGGTTAATTTTAATGTAACAAAAATCTAAAAGTACTAAATGCACACATGCTGCAGACGTTACTCATGGGGCAATGTTATGCAATGAGCAGGGGGGAAATACCTGCAACACCACGGTACATGAACAATGCATATCAGCAATGTGTTTCACAAAGCTGTACTCCTTCACTCGTTGGTGTGACAAACTCACACAACAACAATGTGCCCGTAAAGAAGTATGCCAAACAAAGTATGACCACAAGCAAGGATAGCAAATTTGCTAACAACTAATAAATATGCCAAAATGGCACACCCAATGATAAGGTCACATTACACTCACCCACCCCCAAGTGTACACATCTGTCATACTGAAAACAGCATTCCTCCTCTGTCACCATGTGAGTTGCCCATCCCACGATCATGTGCATGTAAACACATCTGTCTGGTAAGTCAACTGTGTCAGTGAACAAACATCCAGTCATGTCAAATCATCACACACACGCAAAGCCAGGACTTGAAAATCTTGAACCAGGACATCATGTATCATCCATGTCATCAGCTGCGTGGCACATACACAAATACACATCACTATGCCAATTGCATCTGTTGTGAGTGTGGCACTGACAAGGCCTGAGCAACATAAACACGGATCTGTAAATCAACTAAAGCAAAATCCTGTAACACACACCAGTAGTGTCCCATATAGGGCGTGCTGCCGGGCGGTGACGTAGGGCAGGGGAGGGGCAGGGTGGGGTGTAGTAAACACCGGAATACGGATGAATGCATGTAAGTAAACAGTTAAATCCATCAAACGGATCCATTTGCGTGCACTGCATTGCCAAATGCGATGCAGGGCACCCAACTACATCCCACTTAACTTATTAAATGTCCACTGACATGCATACATCCATTTTCCGGTGTCTACCACCCCCCACCCTGCCCCTCCACCGCCCCACGTCCCTGCCCGGCAGCATGCCCCATACGAGACACTACTGCCACACACACACCACATGTGGGATCAGAGTTGCGGGTAATGGGTGTTGACACCGTCTGAACAGACAGTAACAACTATTGCAATACATGCTGCACCACACTCAGAATGGGTAATCCAACAGAAGTGCAGTAAGCAATACATGCAAGATTGAACATGACTGACAGAATGCACACAAGACAATTCACAATAGCCCTAGCTACATAGATGCACATGTGTCCTACATAGTGCAGCCATGTCGAATAAAGAAAGTAGGCTCTCATTGCCAATGTGCCAAAAGGGTGCCCTCCTCACACATAACTAATCTCACACAAAACACATGCACATGTGCAGTACGCTGCAAAGCTGCAGGTCTGTGAGCCACACTGACAAGGCAAATGACAGGGCATGATGAATAGCATACCTGCTGGACAAACATATTTACAAGGTGCAGGACATCTCACTGATGTGGCGGAGTGTGGACCACCCCCTCATAGGAGCAGGTCACACTCTGACACATCCTTCTGAACACACAACCCCTGATGTGACCCAGACATCTCATGACCTACTATGCACAAGTGTCACAACTCTGGACAACACACATAGTCACCACAGCGTACAACATCTCTGCATTGTACATTCACAGAAGTCAAAGGGTCATTGTCTGAAAGGGACGAGGGGCAGTAAAACAAAAGCAGCAGGTGCCACCATCACACAATGCAGTGCACACACACACGAATCTGAGTACATCAACATTGACTACTAGGTGTTACGAACTGCATCACTCACACAACTAAACAGAGGACACAACAGGTAGCGCCTGTGTGTAGACACTGTCCTGAAACAAATCTCATATTGTTAAAATGTATGATGACAATGTACAAGTACAAGCACACATCCGTGATGCCCTTGAAAAAATCAACATCCTGCTAATCATAAGCATCTAATCCAAAACTGTCAGAATGTACAGTCTCCTGCAGTCTGTTTGCAAAGTTAACTAATGCATGCTCCTACATGTAATACACTTTTAAACTGTATCTCCTGTTCCAATTGTAGAGGGAGAGACAACACCTCCTGGACAGCAGAATGACCCACCACTCACGGTTGAATTGGACGATTACACCACCATCAACCAGGAGGAATTCCTCCAGAGGCTGGACACCCTTGACCCACAATCTACAGGAGCAGGGCAACCCAGCAGCATTGCGCAAACCCCACCCCCTGCACAAACCATCCAGCAGCAGGCACCTCCCACCAAAGCTGCCTCCCAGGACCTTGACGACACATATCAGGCCTTTCACCGCCATGTGCTTGAGGTCCAGCGGGAGACGCGTGACCAGGTGCGGTTGGGGTTTGAGAGCCTGGCAGCCAAAATGGACGACATACGTGGGTGTCTGAGTCCCATCAGGGACCACATGCAGAGGATGACAGACATCCACAGCCCGCTCAATGCTCTCCAACGCTCCCTGGATGACATTGCTGTAGTCCTGACACAGAGACTGGACCAACTGTCTCAGCAGGGTGGCTACAGTAGTGTCAGTGCCGATTTGTCCAGGATAGCCCGGATAATGGAGAGCAGGGAGCGGCGTGAAGAACAACAGTTGGCTGCCACGGCTGAACACCAGCGCAATGTAGCTGGGATCTACCAGGCCCTGCATCTGCTCGTCACCTCAGTGCTGCCCCAAGCTCTGGCGCCAATAGTTGCTGCTGCTGGCGGCTCCACATCCTCAGTTCCGCCCCCTGATGTGTCTGTGCCTCACAGTGCTACACCCTCCATACCACCACCCACATGTGAGCCACATGACACATCAGAGGACGAAGATGAGGATGAGTCTGCCATTATGGTAAGGAGAACACAGAGCAAATATTGACGTCAGAAGGCCAGGCTTTCCTTGGTATTCTTCTTACTATCATGCCACAGAACGACCCCTTCCATTGTATTCCAATGTCACCCAACACTCACCTTTGACCTAGACATGGACTTCCACATCAGCTCTTTTTTGTGCCAATGATACTGCAAACTCCGCCTCTTCCCTCTGATCCGTCACTCCCAAAGGACTCTGTCTGCCCCTCTAACGGGCATATATGCAATGTTGGTTTGAATGGGCAAGTACTGGTCCTGTCTTCCTCCTTTGTACTGCAAATAAATATTTACTAATCACACAGTTGCGTGTTTACATGACCAAGCAAGCATTTAACTTCGTCAATAATTCATGTCCTGTGAATCCACAACAAGGAGCACCAAGGGAAATACAAGCTAGGTACATGTGTCATCTGACATGGATAGGCAGTGAGATGAGCCTGTATGTGTAAAATTGCTGTGCCCACCTTGATCAGATTCCACAATCTAGCAATATACCAACTCATACCCACGTCCATTCATTAGACAGGCATGCGTGAACAAATGTACCAGTCTGTTTCAGGACACAAGTAGTGTCACCCTGAACAATAGCAAACCATAATCTCCTGGCATATCTACTTACACTCAACATGGTGTACAAATCTTGTTGTGATGTTGCGCATTGCACATCACAACCCCAGATGTTGCACACCAGAATCACATTGATGAGGAGACCTAAGGGCACATGTCTAACATACATATATGGAACAACAAAGTCTGCCTCACTGAAGTGTAGTCCACAATGGTGACTAGAGCCAAAGTGCTAAGCGTCAGTCAGCCCCTACCTGTGCACAAACAATGCCCAACAATCTTGGAGCCCTCTCATGCTGTGCCCACTGTGAGCATATTGGTCAATGTGTCTACGGATGTCTGTCGAACTGCACTCAGCACATAGTCTGATTCTGTGGCTACATTCCAAGGGTGTCATCACAATGAGTCAATGCCAAAAGTAACAGCTGTGATGAGTGCCCATGACACTGTCGGTACAGGGAGCTATGCAACATGTCACCACTTGTGTGCAGCAGAACAGTGTGCATGCAAACAAACGTCAACTGTGACCAAAGCATAACGCAACTAATTATGGCAGTCCGAAAAGGAAGATAGTAGAAGTAAAGTCAGTATATCTTACAGTGCAACTCCTAAATAACATTTGTGAATGACCTCAATAGTAAAGTCATAACTCATTGTCACGTAACTCATGTGATTCACAAACACTGTTGTGCCATGTGACGTTACTAATGGACACACAAATGACCAACATCTTGCATGTCATGGAGATTGAGCTGCCATGCACAGGGACAGGTAAGGCAAAGTAAGCTGATACCCTGGCACCACGCATCAAGTGTGCCAAGGGCTATGCAATGTATATGGACTCAGAGCCCAGAGCATCTGATATGCATGTGTCATACGCTATATGTGTTACTTGGTGCATACATCCATATCCATGATGGCTAACTGTAGCAACTTCTATGTACTCACAATTCAATGTCCCTACATTGTGTTGTAAGTCTCCAACAATGTGCAGTACAACCCTGTGCGTCACACTTAAGATGTAGAACGTCACATAAAAATGTCCCTAGACTAAGCCGTAAACCATACTTTACAATCTGTCAGCCATGCAAGTTCACTGTGCTCACATATATGGTATCCTGACACAATCCATCCTGCGAAGTAACAGGTCATGACCATAGTTACACATTCATTGATTTGGCCATTGACGGCATGAGTTGCATACAATGGAATAAGCCCCACTCCCCCACATCATCCATGATGTAAGTGCAAACTGACAAATTTAAATAACATAATTTATTGAACAAATATAAAATATTTAAATTCCCTACACTACCACTAAGAACTAATCCTAACACTAAATCTAAACTAACTATTAAAATGTACCTAACTGAACTCCATACCCTAACTATACCTCAACACGCAAAAACAGTTACCACCTCAATACCCCACCCAAAGGAAAATGAAACTTAGCCCCAAATACCACATAAATAGAACTTAAAATATATTAACGTAAAAACTAGCACTAACTAGGCCTACACTAAAACTACTCTACCTAAAACGAACAGAACATCACAAACACTAGCCAACACTGAAACATACACATCGTGGCAATGGAGAAGAGGGTGATGGGGGACACAATGGGGAGGAATCACTGCAGTCCAAGGTGTGTCCGGATATCATGCAGGTTCCTGTTGAGGTACAGCAATTCCCTCCGAATGTCCATGAGCATCAAATTGTTGGCAGCAAGCATCCTCCTCTCCGTGGCATTAAAAGGTTCAACCTGAGCTCCAGGTGCAGATGGTATTGGCACCTGTGCGGGTGTGGTCGGAGGGGGAATAACAGGCTGAGACCCCACACTGGGACCAGAGGGTACGGGGAGTGCCTGGCTGCTGGGTTGTGCAACATCCTGCAACGGATTCCATCTTCCGGCCTTCCTGTCATTTCGGTACCTCCTCGCCATCTGTCGGAAACCTCTGGCAACCTTCTGTACATGAAGGTACCGCTCCTTGGCCACCTGGTAGGCATGTTGCTCCGCAGATGTCATGTTGTCTGTAACATATAATAACTGTTAATTCCAGTACTTCAGAACATGTCAATGTTCACCATTAAATCGTAAATCAAAGATTAAATTAACATGTGAGCCAACACACCAGTGTAACTATGTTAAGTCAGAGACGGACGTGGTCAACCAAATATTTAAGCAGCAATGATTCACTACATGCTGTGGAGACTGACATGACAGTGCATGTCATGGAACATGTACTGTCACTACAAAATGAGACTGACACGGTCAAAACATGGCACCATTGGGCACCCTGACTGCGGCTGACATGTACAAATGCCTGGAGGAGGGAGGCATTAGCCCTCCGTGTACAGAACCACCCTCATCCTGTCCTGTGGCACACAGCTGCATCTAATGCACAATGCACATGTGCACCCATGTGTGTCCACCAGCAACCGTGTGCAGGTCATCAGGTCCGCCCCAACCCAGCCAGTCTTGCACAAGATTGCAAGGGTGTCTGTGTGCAGGTGTGCATGCCAAAGTATTGTAATGTCACACTACATGCACAGGAACAAGACTGGGACAGCCCTACTCACACTTCCAATCGTGCAGCACACATGGGAACATGGTTGGTGTATGACCGCTAACATTGACGGCATGCGCTGTCCCTCACTCCACCTTTACTACACAATTCCTGATGTTCTGCCACTGAGAGGGGGAGACTTCATTTCACCCAAATTGTCACACATGCATGTCTTGTGACCGCTGACCTCACTCCGTTGTGAATGAGAACACGCATGCCTTTGAGACGAAAACTGTTCCAATGCACTCAACATCATTACTGCACCCTGGGGTCATGTGCGTCGTGTCATTGTCATGGCTAATGTTTACACACAGATGGTGTCGTTGAGCCCTGCATTGTGAAATAAATGGGAGTTCAAATAATGCATACCTCAAGCGTATTATGGAAATGTGTGTGGAGTAATGTCACCAATTGTGACAGAGGAGTATGTACACATGATCCATAGTCAAGCATGGAATGTCCCCACAGACACAGCCTGCCCACACCAATGCAGTGCACAAAGATGCAATTGCAGTTAACATGCACATCTTTGCTATGTGTTTGTGTAATGTGCCATTGATATGTATGAATTTCAGCTACACACTGCCACTTCAGTGAAGCTGCTATGCAGCATACATAAGAGAGCACTGTACAAACATGTCTCTGAGCTTGCACCCCCTGAAAAGCACTGCCTCCTTGTGCACAACTTAACACCCACTGCACGCACCTTTTACGATAAACACAGCATGTAAGTGTGCCTTATTGACATGGCAGCGTAACACTACATCGGCAATAAGCCAATGACCCGATTGACAACACCACTTCAGTGGAAGTGACGCAGTGGCGGCGTTTGGGTATTAAAGGTATGGCCCTCAATTTGAATGGGTATCACTGACTGTAGATGGGCAAACTCACAACTGTGAAACAGATGCATTGCCCCACCTTCACCTACCAATTTGGACACTAATCTGACTTACACAATGCATCTTCACATTGTGGGTAAGGGACATGCGATACACACCCATACTGCTTATCAACAAAGTGTAGCATTTGTAACAGACATCCATGGCACTGCAACATGACACTATATTATGTACATACTCACCAGTGGCGTGTGGGTCCCTGAATCTGTCGATGTCCCCCTGTGTTATAGGCTGACGACAATCTGTGAGACAACAATTGTTAACATGTGTTGTTACCAGACGTAAACAAACATCACATATACATGATGAGATTCATTACAGTAACTGATGATGCAACATGACTGTGGTGTTGCCTTTCATGTTGGCCACATGACTGTGACTACTTAGACTGCCATTCACGCAGGGACTGTGAATGCAGAGGCGGACCACACAACACATTACTGCTGGCAGACATGCACATATGAGTCGTGTGACACAATGTCAAGGCCCCATTACTACACGGACATGGGATTAATATTGCTCTGTGTACAATTGCATCCCTGCAGATTTCAACGGGCAGTTACCCAGAGATATTTGGGGTATGACACTCTGGAGATGTCCCATTTGCGTTGTGTCTTTTTGACCTCTCCAATTCATACTTACACATAAACCATGTACAGGGGCAGCGTAGCTACGGTTCAACAAGTTATGTAGGACTGCTATTTCCACACTACATTCTGGCCAGCACACAGCTCACGCGCACAATGGCTTGGCATGTACATGTACAGTCACCCTTACTGCACACAAACACACATCAATCAGCACGCCGGTTTGGCACAAGTGTGCCAGCTTTGGCACCACACTGTTAAGTGTTGATCCAGCGCAGTGGGTCACCCTAAATAGCCCCCTATGCTTGTCGGCATGGTGCAGCGTTGTGCCTCTGATGTGACCACATCATGTGTCACATTGCACCTCACACATCACTCATCAAATGTCATGGAATTGGACCCCTCCTTCATGACGTGCGCTGCGGGGACAGACTAGCAAGCCCACTGACTAACTGTCAGTGAAATTGCTCTGCCAGCCTCGCAGATCCACCATTGATTGAGGCCTACCTCAAGCACTTGCACTCTCTGGAGCGTGCGTTTGAAGCCCTCCTCCGCATGCAGGTTCACCTGTGCATCGACCCTGGTGGTCAATTGGAGCTCTGACTCACGCATTCGTCTCCATCATTCACTCTTATCAACTTGTTACTTCACTTATTTCCACACTCATACCTAATATATTGTATGTCACTATCCGGCTTCCTGATGCGTACTCTGTATTCCCTCTCTGCCGACTTTTCATCCTTCCACGCCCCTTTCTCTGCTACCGCTGCTGCCCCCGTGGACCTCTCGCAAACTCCGTCACCAACATCATCTCCCTGCATGCCATTGTGTCCCCCAACTACATCACACTGTGAGTCCTCAACTTCCACCTCGACAGACCACATTGCTCCCCATCTTCAGACATAGACTTATGAAAATGGGTTGACCACATACACACACCTTGATGGACTTGAACATGCACACCCCCCCACGTGCCTTGCGACCCTTACAAATGAGTAGACACTCACAATAAGCATGTGCCTGATGGAATGTGTCCCACAGGTGACCTACATTACAATGTGGGCTTTACAGTGCTACATGTTTTCTACCCGGTCAGTACAACTGAAATTGATGTTACAACTTGCGCTGGATTGCGCTCTACAATAAGGGATCTTAGGATTGAGTATTCCAACACCTTCCCTTCTGTTGCAAACACTGTGTTGGGGAGACTAAATCATGCATTTCCAGAGTCCAGTGCATCATGGGCATGTCTTTTGGACGACTTTCATTGTATTAACCGAGTTGCAACAGTATCACGGTGTTAAGACAGCATTATGACATCATGCCTTCATGTCCCACACGTCAAATGTCAATGTACGTAACAGTATTCAGGGTTAAAATAATGTTTGTACTTACCACCCTGTATGCCAGTCATGACTCCGGTGAAGTCCAGGATGTCGGCCTCACGTGCCAGCATGTCCTGCCAGCGGTGCTTCCACTGGCGCACGTTCCTGTCCACTCCAAAGCAATGGAGCATCTGCACCCGCACACGCTCCCAACGCACCTTCCGCACTGCCACGCTGTACCCTTGCAGGATACGTCCACCCCTCTCCAACATCGATGGCAGGTTAAACTTTACCAGCCACAGGAAGCCACCCAATGCCCCCTCAGGCATCCTTCCCGACCTGCCCACAGACGGCATCTCCCTGCACACCAGTGACCCCTCAACCCAAAGAATGCTAACCCGCAAAAAACAATGAATAGAGATACCCCAACACAAACACACAACAAGACTCAGGACAGGAGACAGTAACACTATTTAAAACAATTAAATATAAGTTAACAGACACTTTTCACAGGACACAGGACACAGCAACACTCTCACAATCTCACACCAACAGCACAAACCACCAAACACCTCCTTTCAACTGAGCAATAACCAGCAATGTGCTCAGAACAGAAAGTGAAAGTGAAAGACACTCCTCTGGTAGACAGGAAGCATGCATACATCACTTCCTGTGTGTTTGCGGCCCGTTTTCTAGTATGCAATGATTATTTGCACGCAAATAGGTCGCTGATGTGCTCATGTTGTAAGTGAATTGTGTATGCGGCCCGTTTTTGGGAATGCGATGTTAATCTGCACGCAAACCGCTCGCAAATGTGCTAGTTGTAACTATGTAGTGTGTGCGGCCCGTTTCTGGGAATGCGATGTTGATCGGCATGCAAACAGCTCGCTAATCGGCTAGTTGTGACTATGTTGTGTATGCGGGCAGTTTCTGGGAATGCGATGTTAATCTGCACGCAAATGGCTCGCAAATGTGCTGATGTCGGACCTACATTGTGTATGCGTGCCGTTTTGGGAGATGCGATGTAAATCTGCACGCACTCAGACCGCAAATAGGCTTAGGTTGGTACTGTATTGTACAGTGGGTGTGTCTGGCGATGTATTTTACATGGCACATGTGTAGTTAGTCATTGTATTTAGGTGTAGATTTGACGGCAAGACCAATTCCAAACATAGATGGACAGGCAGAGGAAATGTCGTCTCAAAGCCATTGAATACAAGCTGGAGATTCTTTCGCACAATGAGGGCAGCCTACATTTTGGATTTCAAGACAGGTGACAGAATAAGGGGCATATCTTCAAGGCCCGGCGATCAATGTCGCAAAGCGCGCTTAGCGCTTGCATATTTATTGCCGGCTAACTCTGGGATTTATCGGCCGGTTAGCGTGTTATCAACGACGCGCATCGCAGAGGCGATACAAATTCCAGAGTTAGCTGCCAAATGT
Organism: Calotriton arnoldi; assembly: GCA_963921515.1. Taxonomy (NCBI): domain Eukaryota; kingdom Metazoa; phylum Chordata; class Amphibia; order Caudata; family Salamandridae; genus Calotriton; species Calotriton arnoldi. Next base: position 231,620 of record CAWUFW010004273.1, on the reverse strand, counting down.
GCGATTATTGCGGGAAATCCTGCGATTCTCGCACAACGATTGGCAATACGTTGTTGATAGGGCAGGGCAGACTTAGCCATTATATCCACCTTCCATTGGATATGATGGCTAAGTCAGCCTGAAAGCAGGCGTAAGGAAGGTAGCGATAACCACGGTTGGCGCTACTTTTCTTATCGCTCTGCAGGTTAGCGTTCACATTGTTGATAGGAGAAATGTCGTTTAGCGACATTTCACACGTTGTTTTGGCGAGGAACGCACACTTTGCTTCTCATTGGAGATGCAAAGCTGGGCGTTAAGGGAAGGGGCGCTACGGCAAGGAGTCACGCGATAGCGTGACCTTGTTCATAGTGCGATTGCATTATCGCCGCTTTTGGCCCGTAAACGGACGCTAGAGCGGCGAATAACTTTCTCGGGGCCTTGATGATATGCCCCTTCATGTCACGTAACATGACTCATCAGCAGATCACTAGCCATTTGCACATACATTCATTGAATTGATGATGTGTATTGTACGTGCACAACTCACCCGTGAAGCTCACAAGGCGCTGGGGGGAGTAAGTGTGCAGCTCCGTCTACAGCAAATTGCCATGTTTTGTTGTCCCTCCTGAGAGCATGCAGGGTGGTAGAGCGTTTGATGTTGACTGTCATCTTGTTGCAGGATTTGCCAGCAACGTGGGAGAATGCTCTTCCTCCCACTCTGGATTAGCGGGTCCGGGGTGAGTCTGCGTGGCCAAGGTTGGCTGAGCGTCATTTCCTCTTGGGGAGGTTGTAGGTGACTCTCTTGTTGATGTATTTGTGTCCGATGATGAGGTGGGGTGATTTGTATGTGTGGGTGGGTGGTTTTTTGTTACCTCTTATCTCGAGGTTGATCCAGTGGCGGTTTTGTATGTTCTGTCTTTTGTGTTTGTGACGTGGGGTTGTGATGATGGGTATGTCTGCGCCCTTCAGGATGTTTTTGTGCTTGTGTAGTAGTGTTTTGTTGATTCCTGAGTTGAGTGCGTTGCCGTAGTCCAGTCTGCTGGTGATGGATGCGTGCTTTTGGTCTTTTTAGAACGAAGGAACTGGACAGTGCAACCCCATAGACCTCAGCACCTGACCCACTATCCCTAATAAATATATATATAATCTGGAACTACCCAGAAATGTGTGTGCACACTGACAAGACACCCACTGTCACTGTGTGATTCCCAAACAGGAATATAACAATTTTGACATAAAAGCACAGGTGCGCCACATAACAAATTAGACAAAAAATTGTATAAAATTAATGTCCTCAAAGTATTCTTCCAAGTTGCTTCCTTTATTTTCAATGAAGTCTTTAAAACACACTCAAGGTGATTTGAGATACAGCCGACGCGTTTCGTCCTTATCAAAAGGACTTCCTCAGGGCAAGTAAATATTTAATCCTGTTATTGTTTAAAGGATTTAAGTCACCTAGTAGGCCGAGTATGGGACAAAAACAGACTTCCGTCCTTCAATGTATTATATAACAAGAAAGGTGACTGGTGCCTTAATCTAAATGGGATGAGTAGGTATATATAGACTCCCACTTTTGTTTGTTCTCTATCCCAGGTCAGGGATATAGCAATATTATAACATCTTTTACGATGACCGACCGGAATCAGTCGGGACAGTCCTCACCAAGTCTGTTTTTTGTCCCATACTCGGCCTACTAGGTGACTTAAATCCTTTAAACAATAACAGGATTAAATATTTACTTGCCCTGAGGAAGTCCTTTTGATAAGGACGAAACGCGTCGGCTGTATCTCAAATCACCATGAGTGTGTTTTAAAGACTTCATTGAAAATAAAGGAAGCAACTTGGAAGAATACTTTGGGGACATTAATTTTATACAATTTTTTGTCTAATTTGTTATGTGGTGCACCTGTGCTTTTATGTCAAAAGTGCTTTTGGTCTTTGTTGCATTTGGGGGTTATACATTTTGATGTATTGCGTAGGATCCGTAGGCAGTTCTGGCTGTTGAAGGCTATGGAGTTGATCTGGAGGGTCATGGCGACGGAAGAGTCGTGGATGATGCCGTGGTTGCGTGTGTGGTCTGTCGGTGTTGGCAGGCTGATGTGTGCGGAGAGCCACCAGGTGTTGTCCCATGCGGATGTGGATGGCCTGAGGATGAGGGTGTCAGTCTTCTCTGAGTAGAACTTTAGGCAGATGTATTTCATCCAATCTGCACTTTCCAATATTCATTCCTGGGAGCAGAGTTTGTTGTATTTTATGATATTCGTGAGGGAGTGGATGAGCTGTGTGTTGTCTGCGTAGGGGACTATGCTGAGCCCATGCTGTCTGACGATGAAGGTGAGCGTGTCCATGTTGTTGTGGTAAATTGTGGGGCTCAGGGACGATCCTTGGGGTAGTCCGCAGTTGATCTCTGTGGGTTCGTGGATGAAGGGGGGAGTCTGATCCTGTGGTTTATTACGGAGAGGAAGGAGTGGATCCAGGAGAGGGCGGTTCCTTGTATCCCAGTGTTGTGGATTCTGGCGGGTGTGGTGCGTAGTGAGACGGGGTTGAAGGCTGCAGAGAAGTGTTATAGGATGTGTTGCGCTAGTTGACCCTGGTCAAGTGGCATGCATATGTCGTTGGTGGTGGTGAGGTGTGCGATCTTGGTGCTGTGCTTGCTGCCGTACCCAGACTGAGAGGGGGCCCTGATGGATTTTTCTTCAGTGAAGGCACTCATCTGCGGGTTTATGTGTCTCTTGGTGACTTTGTCCGCAAAGGGTAGGAAGGTGATGGTCCAATAGTTCTTCAGGTCTGTCGGGTGATTCCGCCGATACGCAGATTTGTTCGACAATGAGATAGGTGTTGATGTGCTTCATGAAGTTGTTCAGGGCTGGTGCGCATGTGGGGTCTGCTGATGGCTCATACATGGGCTTGGCGGCAAGGTGAGTTTATTTTATCTTATTTGACCCCCTTTTCACGCCCAAATTTCATATTTGAGCCCCATTTCACAACATTGTAATGATATTTCCACACAGACTGGACATTCATCATCATTGTTTACCCCATACGCCCACATACATTTCAAGATTTAAGACCGAGTACACCCTGTGAATCTTGATTTACGTACTGTATGACACACTCATTGAGTAATTGTGTGCCACAATGTACACCTTGGGAAGTCAAGTTGTGCACAATTGACACACTATGTCATCTCTGTGATGAGGTGGCATACCCGCCATTGTTTGACTTTTGTGGTCGTAATAGCTATTTTTGAGCAATGTTAACGTTTCATTTGTGATATACTTATGCAGGAGAGTGATTTGCAGACAGGGTGTATGTGTTAAGTTTGTTTAGTGTCACAAACAGTTGTTGTGGTAATGTTCCCATTACATGTCTCTGTTGTAGTCAGTCACAACGTGATGTGCTCAAGTGAAGTAATTGTTTATTATCCTGTCCCTTCGGGCAATTCCTGCTGCAGTGGCTGTGGGGTGTGGTCCACCTCGGTGATCTTCCTCATCATCCTGGTCATCGTCCGGTGCTGCAGGAACTTGGATCCAGGGGGCCTTGGTGCGCACACATATGTTGTGCAATACACAACATGCTACTATGATTTTGTTTACCATTTCAGGGCTGTACAGTAGTTTGCCACCTGTGATATCCAGGCACCGGAAACGTGACTTCAGCACGCCAAATGTGCGCTCAACGATGCCACGGGTGCGTCTATGTGCAGAATTGTACTGCCTATGTGCCTGGGTGGTGGGGTTTCGTATGGGTGTCATCATCCATGGGCAGAGAGCATATCCTTGATCACCTGTCACAAGTATTTTATTTTATTTATTTTATTTATTTTAAAGGTTTTATATAGCGCTGGCTGGACCCAAGGGTATCAGAGCGCTTTACAAGGGTCACATGGGTAGATATAAAAATAGCAAAAATACAATGAGGTAGCATACAAATCAAATTAAAACAATAGGTAACAGCTCAATTATTACGATCTGGTAATAACAAATTGCGATATTCAACAGCAAGACAAGAGAAGAGAGGATTGTCGTGGAGAAGGGGGGGAAAGAGAGTAGGTGGGCAGGATGTAAGAATGGTGAGAGGCTGTGAGGGGGAAAGAGATTAGGTGGGCAGGATGTAAGAATGGTGAGAGGCTGTGAGGGGGGGGTAAGGAAACATCAAGTGTATCAGCCTAAGAAAGGGAATAGTGAGAAAGCGGGAGAAGAAAAGAAAGAAGTGAAGAAAAGGGGGTGGAGAGAGGGCGTCGGGAGCACTGAAGGGAGGCTCCTATCAAGTAGGAAACCGGGTTGGGATATGAGCCCAGAGAAGGGGTTAAGGATCCCAAAATTTGCTGAGCAGGTGTAATTTGAGGTCTTTTTGAAGCTGAAGTAGGAGGGGTTGCAACGAAGTTCTTTAGGGAGAGCATTCCAGATGGTAGGCGCATTTCCGGAGAAGGAGCGTGATTGAGTGGATTTCTTGTTTAACAGAGGAGGGACAAGAACGAGTGTGTTTGAGCTCCTCAGAGTTCGAGAGCAGCCCGCTTTGAGGAGTTTATCTGCGAGGTACGGCGGGGTGTGTTGATGCAGGGCTTTGTGCGTGATGCAGGCGGTCTTATAGGAAGATCTGCCTTCAATGGGAAGCCAATTGAGGGCTTTAAGGGTAGGGGAGATGTGATCGAACCGATTGAGGTCGGTAATGAGCCTAGCAGCGAGGTTAAGAACAGATTTGATTGGGGCTAAGTGGACTTTAGGTGTACCAGAGAGAATGGCATTGCCATAGTCGATTTTAGACAGGACCAGCGATTGGACAACTGATCTAAAGTCATCAGCAGGATTGAAGGGTTTTAGTTTCTTGAGGTGATAGAGAGTGAAGAGAGCGCTTTTGGCCGAGTTTTTTATGTGGGAGATAAGAGAAAGGTTCTGGTCAATGTTAAATCCGAGGGATTTAACTGAATTTGATAAGGTGAGAGAGCAGTTGAGAGCTGTAAGGTCTGAGATCCAGGATTGGATAGTGAGCGAGCTGTTTTTAGGGGAGAAAAGAATGATTTCAGTTTTTTTTGGGTTGAGTTTGAGGTGGTTGTAGTGGAAGCAGGCTTGGATCTTAGTCAAGGCGTCATTGAGGTGTAGCACGTCAGAGCGGGATTGAATCTTATGATAAAGTTGAGTGTCATCGGCGTAGAGGTAATACTTGATTCCTGCATGCTTAAGAATAAGGGTGAGGGGTTCCATAAAGAGGTTGAAAAGAGAGGGAGAGAGAATAGAGCCCTGGGGGACACCCAGCGAGACAGGCACTGGTTTAGAAAGGCAGTCGTGAATTTTAATTTGCTGGGTTCTGTGTTGGAGAAAGGAGGAGAACCATTTGAGAACTGAACCGTTGAGGCCAAAACGATCTTTAAGAGTGTTGAGTAAAGTAGAATGGTTCACGGTATCGAAAGCAGACGAGAGATCAAGTAGAATGAGAAGGGAGGATTCCCCCTTGTCAAGGGAGTGATGGATGTCATCAATTATATTGAGCATGGCCGTTTCCGTACTACAGCCCTTTCTGAAACCTGATTGCAACGAGTCCAGTAGATTGAATGTGTCGATGTGTGAGTCTAATTGGCGCAAGGCACATTTTTCAAGGGCTTTAGAGAGAAGGGGAAGGTTAGAGATAGGCCGAAGATTATTTAGGTCATTAGGGTCGGCAGCAGGATTTTTGAGGATGGGAGTGATTTGTCCAAGTTGGAGGGAAACAGGGACACACCCCGTGGCAAAGGAGGAGTTGATGATAGAGGTCCAAAAAGGGGCAATGATGTGTTTTAATTCTTGGACTAGGTTGGCAGGGAGAGGGTCTCTGGTGTGAGAGGATGGTTTAAGTCTGGCCATGACGTTGAGGACTTCGAGCTCGGTAAATGGATGGAAGTGATGCCAGGAAGCATTGTTTTTTTCTCAAGTTTGGTGGGGTCGGATTCAGGAAGAAAAACGACTAGAGGTAGAGATGAAGGGTCATGAGGAAGAGTTAAGAGGGCCGGAGGATTTGAGGAAAAATCTTGGGGGGGTAGTGTGCAATGTGGAAGGGGAGTTAAGACGAAGGAGTGATCGATTTTGGAGATTTTTTCAGAGAAGTAGTTAGCAAGTTCCTCACATCTCACGATAGTGGCCGTCACCTTGGGGGGGGCAGAGGTGGTTTGGTTTTTAATAATGCTGAATAGTTCCCTGGGTCTATTTTTGGCCCGGTCCAGTTGTGAGCGGAAGAAGGTAGCCTTAGTATTAAGGATATGCTTTTTGTAATTGAACCTGGCGGATCTGAGGAGGGCGAGATTTGGGGGGGAAGGGTTTTGTCTCCAAATGCGTTCAGTCGACCTAAGGGCGCGCCTCTCATTGTTGAGATCTGTATTAAACCAGGATTTGGAGGAGGTGTTTTTCTGAAGTTTAAGTTTGGCTGGAGCAATTTGGTCAAGGACAACCGTGATAGATTTATTAAAGTGCTCAGTGAGGTCATTAGCATTTTGGGACAGAGGAGGAAGTCGAAGTTGTGCTTTGACTTTAGTCTCAAGTTCGCCTGGGGGAATAAGATGGAAATTTCTAGTCAATTTCTTCTGTTTGATGATTTTGGGGGGAGGGGGTAGCATCGTGTTAGAGATCGTGAAAAGGATGAGGTGATGGTCAGACCAGTCAATGGGTACGATGGAGGAAAGGGAGGCCAAATCAGTACTTGTAATGATAGCATCCAGAGTGGCTCCTTTTGTGTGAGTAGGCGAATGGCAGAGTTGTTCCAGGTTATTAATGTCAAGTAGATCCGTAAGGAGGTTAACCATAGGATCATCTTTTTTGTTCCAATGGAGGTTAAAGTCCCCAAGGAAGAGGTTTTTAGAATTGGAAAGCGAGGATTGAGAAAGAAGATCGGATAGTTCTTCTACAAAGGGAAGTGAGTCACAAGGGGGGTGGTAGATATTGTGAAGGCGAATTGGCAGGGAGCCATGCACTCGAAGTTCCGCTCCGAGGTATTCAAAAGTAGAATGATCGGAGCTCTGCACAAGTGAGAGTTGGAGTTCGTTTTTATAGATTATGGCAAGACCACCACCAATTCTGCCAGGTCTATCTTTTCTGAGGATGGAGTAGCCAGGGGGAGAGAGCAGGTCAAGAATGGAAGAAGAGTGATCATTGAGCCAAGTTTCAGTGAGAAAGGCGATGTCAATGGTTTCATTAAGGATAGTTTCCGATATTTCAATCGCATGACAAGCAGCAGAGCGGTAGTTTACCAGCATGCAGGAAAGGGGTTTAGGTTTGGTTTTGGGCGGGGGGATAGAATGGATAGTGGTAAGTTGCGGAGGCAGCCTGGGAGAAGCTGGGGAAGTTGGCATTCTGTTAGTTCCAAGGGATGGATGCGTGGGGGACAGGAGGGACAGTAATCAGAGGGTTATGGGGAAAGAGTGACCGAGGACACCGAGATCAGGAGAGGGAAGATGGCTTGGGGCATGGAAGGTACTATCTGTATCGTTACCGAGGGGGGTAGATTTCCGTTGTTGGTGGAATGAGGTGTTGGTTTGGACAGAGCCCTGGGAAGTAGAATGGTTGGGGCGGTTAAGAGCGGAGAGGGAATTGACGTCTTTCCTGAGTGAAGTGAGTTCAAACGACAGGTTAGCGAGATGGAGTTATATGTTAAAAAGTGTCTGTGTTATAAGAGAGATAGGGACGGGGGCAGGGGGTCGGTGGGGAGAGGAGAGAGTTCTGAGATAGTCATGGCGGAAGGTCTGGGGTGAGGGCGGGGTGGGAGCCCAGGAGGGGGGTGGAGAGGGGTGATCCGGTAGATGGACGAAGGGAGGGGAGGGAGGAGAGAAAGGAGATTCACTGGAGCCCGTTGAGAGTCAAGGGGAGGTAATTGTGTGTGCGGAGAGTGAGTTGGGCAGACGTCCTGGTCATGGGGGGGAGGGTAGTTAAGGGAGGGAGGAATTGGAGTCAGAAGTTGGGCCGAGGGAGATCGACTTTAGGGAGTCGGGAGGAAGGAGAAGATGAAAGGGGGGAATTAGAGTAAGGAGGTAACAACTCAAGAGGAGGAGGGAAAGTTTGAGTGGCAGGGGGGGCTGAAGGGGACTCGAAAGGAGGGACGGTAATTGATGTGGGAGGGAAATAGTGCGTCTGGTCTTCGGAGACATCTAAGGCAGTTGAAGTGTCAGTGAGAGGAGGTATGGAAGTAGGAGAGAGAGAGGGAGGGAGGTCCACATGTGATTGGGAGGCTGGAGGGTCGGAGGGAGATTTCGATAGAAGATAAGATAAGGTGCTGTAATGGTGTTCAAAGATGGTGAGGTGTTTTTCTGAGGCTTGAATGAGGATGTTACCAGATTTGAAAATAGAGATGTCAATTTCGCCTTGAAAAGCAGGGGAAGGGGAGGTAGACAGTTTCAGACCATATGGGATTTTACAAGATTTCAAGATGGGGAGGTGGTTGAGGAAGATACTTTTCCATTTGGAGGGTCGTTTGGAGTAGAAGATGTAGTTGGTTTTTATCGTGGAGGTGAGACTGAGGTAGTTATCGACGAATAAGGTTTCTTGGTGACGTATTAATAATTTGTGCTTAAAATTCTTCTTAGCATTTTTAGAGAGGTTAGGGGGGTAAAGGATGGTCCATGAATTGGGGCCATGTCTAGTAATGGGTGAATCCGGTGTCACGAGGGGGTGATTGCGGGGAGGCATGTTAATCCTCTAGAAAGGTCATGGGGGAGGGAAGAATAATGAGGGAGGGAAAAAGGAAAGGGGCGAGGAGAGGAGGGGAAGTGAACTAAGGGGAAACAGGGGAGAAAGCCAGGGACTCGAGTGAGCCCCCGGGGAGGGCCGAGTTATGAGGGTGAGCGGTGGGGGGGGGGCGTTCCAAGGGAAAGTAAAGGGGGGAGATGGGGGTGGATCAGGAAAGGTGATTAGCAGATTAAGAAGAACCATACGGCATGTGAGAAAGAGGTGGCGAAAAACCTGATTAAAAGCCAGGACGAAAGAGTGAGATGAGAAAAGGAGACAAAAGAAAGATTAGAAAAGACTACAGGCATTAACAGTTCAGTGGAGCCCAGAGCAGTGAGTGTGTTCTGTGAAGTTGCGTGCGTTGTCAAGCTACAGGAAGTGTATTGTACTGGATTGTCGAGCCGCATGTAAAGATACATTCGGTGCCTTAAAGAATCGGAATGAGGCAGATCCGTTAGGAAGCATAAAGGCATAACATTGAATTACCATAAATCTTCAAACATATGGTTAATAATATCCCGCAGCTGTTCCGTCTGCATTACATGAAACATTCAGTGCAATAAAGAATCAAAAGAGGTAGATCAGTAAGAATGCATATAGAACTTAAGATTAAAAGGTAAAATGCAGCAGTTCACGTTAAATTACAATTACAATACACATTCAGATATAAGACTAATAATGTCCTACAGCAGCTTAGGCTAGATTACAGGGAATGTTCAATGCATAGAGAAACGACATACGGTAAATCCGTAAGGGTGCAAAAAGAGCATAGGATTAATAATATCCTGCAGCTGATTCAGGCTAAATTACAAGGGAGGCGCTCAGACCTAAAAAGACATAATAGGGGGTAAACATCACCTCGTGTCAAAAATATTAGACAAGCAAGAAGGTGTAAAAACACCTCAAATTAATGTGGTGTAGGATAGTAGGTCGGCTGCCTTAAAATAGTTTGGCTTATTCCTGTAGTAGGTCCAACTCCCAAAATGGGGAGAAAAATCGAGATGCTTTGGAGAGAGTCGCAGTCTACAAGCTCAAGGACAAGCTGCTATTGAAAGCCTAGGATCAAGCTTACCAAAATAGATTGGGTAGGAATCGGTATCAGTTGGAACTATTTCGGTTTCGGAGATAATTGACAAGGGAACCAGTCAAATTGGTATAGTCTTTAGAATAAAAGGGCTCCATTCCAAGATGGCCGCCCTAGGAGTGCAGAGGAGGAAGACCTTTTTCTATTTCCCTTACTGCCAAAGCCTCAGTTCCAAGGTAAGGGGCGTCATCTCTGGGCCTGAGGAAGGGGGACAAAATGGCGAGCCAAATAACTAAAACAAACAAAATGGGCGCCAAGAGTGAGGACCCCCACCCGGGCAGGGTCCCAAAAACAAGACAAGGTTAGCAAGACCGCCGTCACTGGACTGTTTCTAGCTGCATCTCAGAGAGTGCTAGTCGCATCAGGAGGCCAAAGTTGTCAGGGCTCAGACTGCTGGTTCAACCCAAAAAACAGGAGTCCCCCGATCAGGGCAGAGGAGGCAGCAGCGGAGGGGTAACGCCGAGGACCCAAGCGTCTCAAAGGACCCTGAGTGTGTTTCCCCCTTCAGACATCATCAGGGACTGCCAAGAGCCTCTCCTTTCCGCCGCACCAAGCCTCATGTATTTCGAGCGCGGTAAGGCCATTCAGGATCGGATTTCACCGAGTCAGACCGCACAAAATTCAAAATCACACCGGTTAGAGTCGGGCCGTCATGCCGCACTCAGCCGTGACTCAAAGGCAACCAAACCCGGCAAGGAGTCACTCAAGAGCGTGGCGCCATCAGTCCCACCCTCGAAGGCAGCATCTCAGCCCACCTTCAATCTCCGGTACACCCGGGACACCGAATGCGCCAGCTGGATACGTAAATAGCCCGGAGTAAAGTCCAGATTCGTGGCGTTCCAGACCGCCTGACTGGGGCAGACCGCCACCGGCTCAGGAGCATGGAGCGGAGGCCGGTGAGGGAGGGGGCTTCTTCCAGCGGCCGGAGCTTATCATCAGCACCAGCGACGTCCCATGAGGGCAGGGGACTCACCCCGTGGCAACAGCGCAAGGGCTCCGCAATCCCACCAGCGATGCCCCGTGATGTAGGGGGACTCACAAGAGGGAGCGGAGTCACAGCTCGGCACTCACACCAGCCCGGCTCACCTCCGATTCCCACCTGAGTCAGCCGTGAGCCCAGCAGCAGAGGGGAAATCGGCCGCACGCTCCAGACATGGATCCGCCAGCTGACCAAGCCCGAACACTCATCCACTGGACGTTCCGGTGCTCGGCATCCACTTCAGACCGGTCTCAGCTCCGGACCCCTCCCGGGTCAATCGGCTGCAGATATCAGGTAAGGATATTACCCGCTGCTCACCGTTTGTTGTTATCGTCGATCCGTTGTGGAGATATTCATCTATCGATGCGTGTCGAGTGTATGGATGGCTGGGGGGCATACACAGGAATTTTCACAACTTTGTGATTCCTTGCCCCGGAGCTTCTGTTGAGAGCTCCTGCTAGGCGGCCATCTTTCTCCCCACCAGTAAGTAAGAGGGAGATGTGTCCATTATTCATTATGCATACTGTGTTGGCAATGTTGAAAGAGGCATTGTACATTTCTCATTTTAGCAATTATTTTATTTGCGTTGGCCATGTGTTGCTACTGGCTATTTAGCGGCATCAATGCTAAGTACATTGCCTCAGTGTTGGTCCTACAGACGGCCATTTGGCTGGTGTGTGCTGCAAGGTAGCATCCTACCATCTTGCAATGGCACTAATCAGCACTCCTTGCAGTCAACGCCATGTGAATGTTCTAATGACATGGGCCACGCCTGACACAGCTCACATTTCGATCTGCGTCTGGTGCTGTCGACAGACCTGTGACACCACACGACACATGCAATTGAATATCCAGACTTACACATGGCAACAGACAGCAGTCCCCTCACTTGCAAGATCCACTGAGGGCATTGACGGTTTGCACACGCCATCTACAGCATCACATGTCACAACGTTAACTTCATGGACTACATCCTCTGTCGCAAGCAGAGCCTCAAACTCACATACCACACATGTCAATTGCACTCTGTGAATTGTTTTACAACATCTGATTGTCCATACACTTCACCACACTGATACACATGGCAGGGCACACCTTTGCACACTTCTTGTAATTTGCTATGTTTTTGCAGTTGCCAATACAAATTCTACACACATGTTGTGGCCACGGACTCATCCACTTACTCATTGTGCAACCACATGACACACCATATCACAGATGGGACAATGAGACTTTTGTGTAGCTGGGTTAGCGATGTGATGGTACACACCACCATCAACAGCACCAACAACACTGCAGTCAACACCGATGGCGCAAAATAGTTATTTCCGGACACATTTCTCCACCTGCGCATACACATTTGCCACACTGTGCAACTCCGACATTCCACATGCATTGATACAAGCCTGGTCACTCCACAGCTCTGAGTTGACACACTGATGAGACATGGGGGAGTACTTGTGCAACATTTAGTCAACCATCATGTGTCACCAGCAACAAGGACACCACCATTATGTTCATCCTCACCAATACACCAACACACCAGACTGGGATGCCAGTGAGGTTAACTTTGATTTGCAACATGGATGTTCAGAAGCTGGTGGGTACTGTACGCAGAGGAGCCTGGGGATCTCATGCTCATACACAATACATCAGCATGTGACACAAGGTGGTGTGCCAATGCCTTTTGCAGCCCCCCCCCTATCGGTACCTCGGCAACGTATTTGAATCATCCTCCTAGATGGTACGACATTCTTGTGGATTTTGTGCATGTGGTGTGTCCAGTTGGTACTTACCGACTAGCAATGAAGTTCCATATATGCGATTCTGGAAGCGCTGGTTTATGAGGCAGTGTCGGTAGATGAATGCATCGTGCACACTCTCTGGAAATGTGGCAATGACATTTGTGAACAGTCCACGGTGATCCACTATTGCCTGCACATTCATTGAATATGTGTGCTTTCTGTTGCGGTATATGTGTGTGCTGTCCGCAGGCGGCACAAATGATACATGTGTGCAGTCAATTGCATGCAACACCTGCGGGAAGCCAGCGATGGCATAGAATCCTTGCTTGATTGCATTCTGCTCCTGCATGGTGTTGGGGAAGTGAAGGTGCTGGGGTATCAGGCTGAGTATGCCATCCAAGACAGTGGGGAGGAAGCCTGAGAAGGCTGCCTGTGATACTCCACCAACTCTGGCTGTTGTTGGTTGGAATGTCCCAGAGGCCAAGAAGTGCAGCACAGCAAGCAGTTTGGTCTGCGGAGGGATGTTTGTTCTCCGCTGTGTTGGTGGCGTCAGCCTGTGGGCAATGAGGGTCAGGATATGCTGGATAGTTGTCCTTTTGAGCCTGTAGCGGGCTATGACGTCCTCTGGCTTTAAATCAGCAAGGCGGACACGTCTGCGCAGTGCCCGCTGTCTTCTTTGTCGCTGCCTCAGTGGGGGTGGTCCTGTGGGGGGTTGCATTGGCGGTGGTTGTTGTTGCCTTCGTGGGACTCCAATCTAAATGATGACTACCTCCATGGCTTCTGTGGCTGTTCTGAGGGAGCTCTGGCCTAGTCTCCCTTATATATGTCCACTTATCTGCAATTTAAGTCAGGTTTGTATCAGGTGTTAAAAACTGGAGCTAACGTGGGTTAGCGCGAGTTTTTTTGTAGCTACGCGGTTCGGCGATAGCGTTGTTGATAGTGCGAAGCAGTGTTAGCAACATTTTTAAGGGAATTTTAGTCAGGCACGCCTACTTTGCATCTCATTAGCAGAGTTTATCGCTGGCGTGCTCGGCGATAAATTTTCTGGGTACTATCGCAGAAAACTAGCGCTAATAGGGGTTAGCGACGCATTGTTGATAGGGCGTTGGGATTATCGGCGCTTTAACGCCTAAAAGTGGCACTAACGCAGCGATAAAGCCCTTGATAATATGCCCCAGAGTTAGGCAAATGCGGTACCGTCAGTAAACGCCAGGGTAGCCAAGAAAGCATCTGCTACAGAAGATGGAGAATGTCTGTCTAGTGATGTATTTCTATTTCTGATTTGATTCAGGAGTCTCAAGAACCTGAAACCCTGGGAAGTCAAGCTGCTTCTTTTCCTGACATTAGAACATTGTTTTTTATTCATTTGTTTAATAATATAAACAGTTGGCAGACAGAGGAAACCATCATTCACAATCATAATGATGCAGGTAGTATAGCTCATATATAATGCAGAAGGAAAAACTTCCACTGCCAAAAATCTTGTGAAATCAAACTTTTCATAACTGAAAAGGAAGATTTCCAGGCCAGATCTGACCCACATCCACAGAAATAGTGCATATTTGTGGGGAAAGACGGTATCATTTAATATTACATTAAATATGACTATCACAACAGCTTAATTGAAGTTGGAAACTTAGATTTCCAATTGAAACTAAGCACTAGTTCACATCAGGCACTCTTCCACAAGACTATCAATGAGCCTGCCCTCACTCCAGTGCCTTTCTCTTTCCTATTTGAATGCCTGATTTGCTAGGAAACAGAGGATTATAATCCTAGTAAATGGTTAAGTCCTTTCCTGCTTTTTTTCTACTTTGTTTTGGGACATTTCGTCGAAGCAGAGGGTAAGATATGTCCTCCTCACTTTACATGTCTACGTATTTTCTTGGGTAAAGAGACATAAGTAGAACAGAATGGCAGAGTGTGGGCCTCGTCTCATTATTATTAATAGCACTTGTGCGCACAGCTACTCCAAGGAGTGTCCCGGCGCGTTACCTACAGAAGATTAGGCAGGTGCACGCACAGATTATTTAAAGAGCCATGTTTTCAGCTTCTTCCTAAATAGACCCAAATCACTTACAACTCGAAGATCAATCGGCAGCTGATTCCAGGCCACCGCACCCAGCAAGGTCAGTGATCTGCGCCTCCTCTCTGTCTGTGGATCCCAGGTGTACAAACCAATAGCTTATTCGAGGATCGCAGTTGCCTAGACTGAGTGTAGAAGCTGGATCTGGATCTTAAATAGCTGAATCTGGGTCTCATGAGGCCTGCCCTCCAGTATAACAAAAGGAAGTCACTATAGGCAGAAAATAACGTAATTACAGAAAGCCACAAAGATTATGAGTGCAGAAGCATCCATTGAAATACTTCCTACCTTGACTTAGAAGGAGACAACGTATCTGTGATAATGTATCTGTGACATTTTATCGCGACAGAAGCCAAGGAGGTGTTTAGAGGGATGTGCTAATATTTCTGTCCTAGTCAGATCATCAATTGAATCCTCAGTCAAAATCATACTTTTATCATCATAGAATGATCTTAAAAACGAGTAATAACGGCTGCTAACATTTTATCATGCCAGTCAGTCTCAAAAGCCTCTGCAAAGAAATGGAGCCGACTCACAAAATCGAAAACACACAGGCATGTTTTCACAACATTGACAAAAAGCAAAGATAAGTACGGAGGCTGACGCAAGCCAATCAGTTAGCACACACATATTCCCAAGAGCCCAGCAAAGATGGCAAAATTGTTTGTCTCTCTCTACAAACTTCGTGTGGAAGGTATAGTGTTTGCCCCCACGATTCAGGACGGTTTCAATCAATCAATCAATCAATCACGGCATTTATAGAGCGCGCTACTCACCCGGGAGGGTCTCAAGGCGCTGGGGGAGGGGGTAAGTTACTGCTCGAACAGCCAGGTCTTGAGCTGCTTCCTGAAGGCGAGATGGTCCTGGGTTCGCCGAAGGTGAGTGGGGAGGGAGTTCCAGGTCTTGGCCGCCAGGTAGGAGAAGGATCTTCCTCCGGCGGTGGTTCTGCGGATGCGTGGTACGGTGGCGAGGGCGTGGCTGGTTGATCGTAGCTGGCGTGTGGGCGTGTAGAAGGACATGCGGTCGTTGAGGTACTTTGGGCCCAGGTCGTGGAGGGCCTTGTGTGCGTGGGTGAGGAGTCTGAACGTGATTCTCTTGCTGACGGGGAGCCAGTGCAGGTCTTTCAGGTGTACGGTGATGTGGCTGTGTCGGGGGATGTCCAGGATGAGTCGTGCGGAGGCGTTCTGGATGCGCTGGAGTCTCTTTTGAAGTTTGGCTGTGGTTCCGGCGTAGAGGGTGTTCCCATAGTCCAGTCGGCTGGTGACGAGTGCCTGGGTGACGGTCTTCCTGGTTTCAGTGGGGATCCATCTGAAGATCTTGCGGAGCATGCGCAGGGTGTTGAAGCATGAAGATGAGACGGCGTTGACTTGTCTGGTCATCGATAGGGAGGAGTCCAGGATGAAGCCCAGGTTGCGTGCGTGGTCCGTTGGCTTGGGTGCGGTGCCCAGGGCCGGGGGCCACCAGGAGTCGTCCCAGGCGGAGGGTGATGAGCCCAGGATGAGGACTTCCGTCTTGTCTGAGTTCAGTTTAAGGCGGTTTCAGGCAAACACAGAGCAAACACATAAATTTAGAATGTGTAATGGATAAATCATGTAATAACATACTTTGCTTGTTGTACCAAGAGGATTGCAGACAGCATGTTTTAAGGGCTTTTTATATTTCGATTCTCTATTCGTTGTTTTTTTTTTTTTTTTTAAACAGACATAAATTGGAGCAAGTATCATGTACAAATAACAATGCTCTTTCCATGTTTCAAGAACAAGACTGGAAAAGAGAACAAAAGAGCAAACACCATCTTTTCATTCAGAAAAAAGAAAAAGGATTAGGTCCGTCTGGGACATGTCTTACAAGGGGAAACATTGAACGAAAAAAGAACAAATCCCCCTTAACGAAATAGTCCCACCAACTCTTCAAAGGACAACGCAGCAGGACGGACTACTTGAAGTTTTGAAGTTGAACGCCCTTTGAGATGATTTACCAATGCTTTCAAATGAGATCCTAGTAGAAGCCAGTTACAAATTACTCCATGGTATTTTCCCATCAGGCAGGGAAGCATGACAACGAAACTCTTAACCAATACTTTCCGGAGTTCCAAGATACACATAGCTATTTAAAGGTGTAAGCGTAATTATGTTGTAAGGCTAAATTACCAATAGCGGCCCGGGGTGGGAGTGCTGCCGGGCGGTGACGTGGGGTGGGGGAGGGGCAGGGTGGGGGGAAGTAAAGTACGGAATATGGCCATATAGAGGTAAGTAGACATATAAATAAATAAAACGAATTTTAATTCACGCGCTGCTTTGGCGATGCAGCGCGCGCAACGAAATGCCATTCCGTCACATGGGCAAGGAGGTAATGAGCTATCCCACACCTTTGCCTTGTCAGGAAAGCACATTAAGCGGCAGACTATTCCAGACCTAAAACTAACAAGCATTGGCATATCCAATAGGTCTCACCTTTGTGACCTTATAAGTGTTTAGCCAGAGCTATTGGCTTTGGCAATGTTTTTAAAGCTATGTTGTAGAGCATTGTGGCTGCTGTGCAGCATGTTGAAAAGTTATAATAAAAAAGTGTTCTAAGAATTTTTGTTACCCTATATATAACCAAGAAGACATTATGTACTAATGAACGACCCTTTACATAAAAAAAATTCTACTTTTGTTTGTCCTTGCAAAGCTGGTATCTTCTTCATGATTGTTCAAAATAAATATATAAGACCCTCAAAGACAAGCAGAAACTCCCATCTCACATAACAATATACAATTGTAAAAATGCCACCCCGAACATATCTGCCCAAACTCTGGGCTGCTGGCAAGGCCACATCGAGGGGAACACGGATGCAGGACTCAGCCATTAAATGCAAAAAGACCTTTGCAGATCAACAATGCTTGGAGAGCTCAATAAGTACTCTCCAGAAAAGATAATTGACAAGTCCATCCCCAGAACTGAAAAAACAACTAGTAGTAGATAAAAAGTCATTACATACTGTTTTCACATCCAAAGTAGAAAACCATTTGTAACTCAAAAATTATGCCATTATGATCTGGAGAGCTGGTGTGACGAACAATAGTAGGTTAGGCTGTATTTACTCTCAAATATGTCTTATAATAGAGTGATATATGCAAAATGTTCATTTATGAGATCTTGTTCTGAATTGTTTCCTTGAAACCGTACTTGATCAGATATTACTATTAGTATATTGTATGGGGTTATTAAATACCAATAAAGAGCGTTGCACAAAAAAGTGACATTTTTAACACCTTATGCCAACAATTACAGGAAGTGGCATTTGTAGCGTCCCAAGACATGCTGACAGACAGTAGCACTTGTAGCATACTCAGACACCCAATGTCAGACAGTGGCAATTATATCATCCCAAGGCCACCACTGTCAAGAAATGACAAACGTAACATCCAGTGTCAGTAAGTAGTGCAGGTAGTATCCCCTGTCACTCCTTGTCAGCAAATAAGAAATGTAAATACCCCAAAGCATTTACAGTCAAATAGTACCACTTGTAATATACCCAGATACTCATTGTCAGTAAGTTGAACGCTTAACACCCCACATCCTCCACTGCCAGAAAAAAAGGTACTTGTAATAGCAGATGGCATTCACTGTCTGAAACTGGCATGTGTGATATCCCAGGTTGTCCAACTATCAGAAAATGGTATTTGTAATATTGTGATACTAAAAGTCAGAAGTTGGCTCTTGTAACATTCCAAGAAATAACGCGTCATTGCAAAATATAACATCACAAGAAATTCATTTTTAGAAAGTGCCACGTAACAACACTCCACAGCTAACAACCGGAGCAATCCAATGTTAGAAATTGACATTGGTAACATCCTCAACATATAATTTCGGAAAATGGCATATAAGCATCCCAAGGCCTCGAACATGAAAAGGCTGCACTTTGTTTCCTTAACATATATTAAATAAATTATAGAAAGTCTCACTCATGGCATCTGATCACAGAAAGTGACACTTGTATCATCCCAAAGCACTCACTGTGAGAAAGCAAAATGTGTAACATCGCGTAAAATCATCTCAGAAAAGAGCACTTGCAGTCTACCAATACATTTAATGCCATATGTTGGAAACTGCTTAATCTGATAACATCCACTAAATACAAGTCCATGAAGTGGAAGGTTGTTAAATACACTGGCAGACTAAACAGTGAGCATATTAGATTACAAAAACTATATGTTAAAGAAAGTGATTCGGATGTTAGAAAATGGAAAATGAATATGTTAAATGTGACAGTGGGGGAGCCCTCAAAGCTGCACAACAATGGTCCCATCTTGCCACCAAGTACGCAAACAGAAAACTTTCAACACTTGACTTCTAAAACGTGTTTTGGGGAGGTGGGGGTCGAACTGCGTCCACCCGGCAGCATAAACTAGTCCAAATACCAGCTCCCCCCATTTAAAATGGGAAACAGCGGAAAGTCACCAGAGAATAGCATGCTATAAAGTACAGGGCAGAGTTGCGATGGAGTACAGGCAACTACACAACCGGTGGACACAGTACTCTGGTAGAAACTTAACAAGAAGGTTAGGTATGTTACAGGGCAAGGATACACACATCCAGGGCAGAAAGTCGTGCAGCCAGAGCGTTTCCGTACGTGTGTTACTCATAATGCGACATCGACTAGAGAGCAGAAAGAGACGAGAAGCTGTCTGAAACCTACACGTCCAGATTCTAACATTCTGAAAGTTTTGGTCCTATTTATCCTATCCAAATCAGAACTACACGTCCCAGAATACATTAAAGAAACCTCGGCTGGATGAACTACTCACTCAGAAACCTGGTAAAATCAAGAGCGCTAGTATATTACACTTAGATTGACTTCGGCATTTGGTTATAAATATTGATGAAGCGCTGATGTCAAAAGAGAAACCTGGGGTCGATGACAGTCAGCAAACCATCTACCTTCTGAAATTTTATTTAGGCCAATGCAAGGCCATCACAACAAAAATGCATTAGTTGGTACAAGCAAACTGAAAGCTCAGAGGACGCGAAACATAGGGGCATATTCTCAAGGACTTATCGCCGAGTTAGCGGCACTTTATCGCAGCCAAAGTGGTGATAAATACATCGCACCATTCACAAGCTGGTGCGAACAGCCGATATCACCAGTATTCCTGCGATAGCAGCCGCAAAAAACATCACCACGGATGACACCGGCAACTAACGCTAATGAGATGCAGAGTAGGCGTTCCCGTGCAAAAACCCGCGGAAACACCACTTCGCAACATTCCCAACGACCAGCCGGAACGGCGATAAGAATCAAAAACATGCGATAAGGCGCGTTAGCAGCAGGGATTTAACACCTGCTCCTACCTGGTGTTAAGTCGGACGCCAACCTGCACCATAAAAGGGAGCCCAGCCCACAGCCACACCAGAAGAACAACAGATGCCATGGAGCTACTGATCATGCAGGTCGGATCCCCAAGAGGGCCACAACACCCACCGCCACCACACCCAGGACCCCCACCCCTCCCAGGATCCCCCCCCCGGACTACCACAGAGGCAGTGCAGACAAAGACACTGCACCTTCCGAAAACGCACCAGCCTCGGAGACTTAACGCCAGAGGAAGTCATTGCCCACTACAGGCTCAAAAGGACAACCATCCTACGCATCCTGACCATCATTGCCCACAGGCTGACGGTACCAACACAGCGGAGAACCAACATCCCTCCGCAGACAAAGCTGCTGGCCGTGCTGCACCTGTTGGCCTCTGGGACCTTCCAACCAACAACTGCCAGAATCCGAGGAGTCTCACAGCCAGCCCTCTCAAAGTTCCTCACACCTGTCCTGGATGCCATCATCAGCTTGGTACCCCAGCAACTTTACTTCCCACACACTCCGCAGGAACAGCTGAAGATCAAGCAAGGCTTCTACGCCATAGCTGGCTTCCCGCACGTCTTGGGGGCAATCGACTGCACACATGTACTCCTCGTGCCCCCTGCCGCCATTGCACACAATTACCGCAACAGGAAACACACGCATTCCATCAATGTGCAGGCAATAGTGGACCACCGGGGACTCTTCACCAATGTCGTCGCCAACTACCCAGGCAGTGTGCATGATTCCTTCATCTTCCGACAGTCCATCATCAACCAGCGCTTTCATGATGCCACCTATGGAAATGCACTGCTCGTCGGTAAGTACCAACGGAACACACCACACACCTCAACACCACAATCAGACAACTCACAACTCTGGGAATGCACACGTCACAAAATCACATACAACATGACAACCAACATCCCCACATTCCAAACACGACAACACAACTTACTGTGGCAACCTGGGCTAGCCATCTACACAAGCCATCAACGGCATGGCACCTCAGCCACACAATAGCAGAATGTGGGGAGAGGTGGGAACCCGGCATGTGCGAAGGAGGCAAGTGACCCATGAATAAGAATGTACACAATGCCAAGTGTGGAGTGGATGTGCTGGACAGACCGCAGTATGCAGACCACAGACACTTTCATGTTGACATACACTGCTGGTGTCTGGAGTGTACTGGACAGTGGACGCAACCATGTAACCGCAGCCAGCGGGGCACAATGCGGAAATGTAGCTTGTTACGTCCCCCCCTGTAAGCGTGCGCGGAGTGGGCTGGCCCGGCGTATGCCAGGCCAGCATAAGGGTGTGAATAAAAAGCCCGTTACTCTGGGCGTGGTTCTCTTCCGGAATGGCCAACGTGTCTGCCAGGGCGGCGCCTCACACCCCACCACGAGGCCGACGCCGTGAGCGGCGGTGCCTGCAATCCTGTGCGCCTGCTGCACCCCAGGCCGCTGGTCCCAAAACGCGTCATGCCCGCCCCAGCGCACCCAGGCTGCACTGCTCACCTGCCGACACCGGTGTGTGTCAAAGAGGGCCCACCATGTGCCGGTGCAAGCTCCAAGCCCGAGGCCCGCGACCATGGCAGCCTCTTCAAACCATCACAGCCTTTGCGACACAGGCCCCCCATTACTCCTTTCTCATTGACGTACTCCACCGCTGCCTCCGGCCTACACTGTGGTCCAGTAAGTCACACATTTGGAACTGAGTCTTGATTATACAATGGCAGAGTACATACGTTAATTGCAGATTTTATATCACCGTACTCCCTGCGATGTGGTGCCACCGACTCTGTGCATAGCATTCCAACGACACGTGTCTTTGGGCCCATGCTGACTACTGCCTTCGGCCTACACTGCGGCCCAGCACCGCGGGGTCACCTGTGTACTGCCTACACTGCGGTCCAGCAGGCCTCACACAAATCCAATACAATCCGTACCAGGCAGGACACGGCATTGTCGCAGGCTTCACACACGCTCAGCTCTGGTGCCACTACCTCCGTCAACCACAAATCATCGCCACATGGCATTCCAACGTCGTGTGTGAGAGTACCAGGAGGGTCTGCCTGAAGAGCGGTTGCCCCGCGCTGACCGCTGCAGTCAAGTAGGTCACACATTTGGAACTGAGTCTTGATTTAACAATGGCAGAGTCCGTATCATTGCACGCTAGGAGAGGAGTAAGAGGAAGACGCGATTCAGTCCGGATGACAAACAGGATCCTCGTTATGGAGGTGACCGAACACCACCAACAACTGCCCTGGTGCCACTAACTCTGTGCATCGCAAGCCAAGGACATGTGGCTGGGGGCCCCTGCTGACCGCTGCCTCCGGCCCACACTACGGTAAAGTAGGTTACACATTCGGAACTGAGCCTTGATCTATTCATGGCAGAGTTTATACCATTGTACAGGCCTCATCGCAGACTGCATCCCTTTCAGCTCTGGTGCCACTAACTCTGTGCCCCCAAATTCATGGACACCCTCTGGTTGAACTTTGGTGGCGTCTCAGTCAATGGCCTGGGGTTTGTCTTCATCATTATGTGGCTGGTAATAACTTGGTGTTAAACATGAGTCTGTAGCATTCATCTCCTCCATATTGCATGTGTCTGCTTGGTACTGCCCTCTGTATCATGCCCTGGAAGAACACCTTCCACTGTCCCCCAAAACCCTCTGCGACATTCACCTTGGACATCGACGAGAACCCGCTCAGCTCTCGTGGCCCTACCTCAGTGCACAGGTAGTCACCGTCCCGTGGCGGTGTGCCTGTGTCGGCCGCAGTGCATCCATGGCCACTAACTCTGTGCAGCTCAAGTCGTGGACCCTTGCTGTTTGAACTTTGGACTTCTGATTGTCTGATCACTGTTGTAGTTGTTGCCAGCACCAACCACTTCCTGAGGGCTGGCTTACACTCACCCCACACCCATCCAGCACAGGCGTCACTGGACATGTGACTCTGGCAATAAAGGGGCCGGGCACACATGCCCGTAGCCAGTTCCACAGACTATCTAAGTGTGTCCGTGTGGTCATTGTGTGTGCATGAGGGCCCAGGGCCCTACCACATTGCATTGTGCTGTGTACAGCAGACGCAACCATGTCACCTCAGGCAGTGGGGTAGACCTGGGACATGTAGCTGTGACGTACACCCCTGTAGGTGTTGCCGGAGTGGGCTGGCGTACGGCAGTCCAGCGTAGGGGTGTGGATGTTCACCCCGGGGCTCTGGGCGTGGTTAAGTGTTGGGCTTGCCAATTTAGTACCTGATGCGTGTGTCTTTGTTGTGGTGTCGGCGCCACCCATCCCGCAATGGACAATGTTACAATGTAACATGCCCCAGAGTGCGAGCTCGGATGAAGGGATTAATGAATGAGCGCAAGCCCGCTCGGGGTCCGGGATCATACATGCCAACTGTTGTGTGTGTATCACTATTACCGCAGCATAAGCCAAAGGTCTTGCCTCCACCACATCGCGACTTCAGCCAGCCATGAACTCCACATCGGTGTCTGCCCTATCCTTACCATAGGCCTACACACACGTGGCCGCCCACCTTCAACGCACAACATCACAGTGTCGTTGTCAGGCTTGTGGACATGCGCAGACAGGCATGATAATGGTGTGCCGTAGGAGTGCAGGTGATGCAAGCACACATCGCACACGAGGAAATAGGCTCGGGGGGAGGGAGGAGCAGCAGTGAGGCTACGTAATACACATTGATGGCGCTCATTTGCTACTAGCAGTGCATGTCAAACCGGAATCACTATGACACACATATCACATGCCAATGAACTAGTGAGCCTGCCAACACATCATGCAGAACCAACTATTGACTCATGTCTCTCTGCACTGTCACAGGTGATCAAGGATATGCACTCTGCCCTTGGATGATGACACCCCTCCGAGCACCGAACACACTGGCCCAGAGGTAGTACAATGTGGCCCACGCACGCACCGGGGCATCGTGGAACGCACATTTGGCGTGTTGAAGTCACGTTTCAGGTGCCTTGACATCACAGGTGGAAGGCTCCTGTACAGCCCAGACATCGTGTGCAAGATGATCGTTGCATGTTGTGTGTTGCACAACATATGTGTATGCACCAATGCCCCATGGTTACGAGTGCCAGATACACCGGACGATGATGAGGAAGATGAGGCAGGTGGACCACACCCCACTGCAGCTGCAGCAGGAATAGCCCGTAGGAACAACATCATTGACAATTTCTTCACATGAGGACGTCACATTGTGTCAGTCCTTGGCAATCATGAGACAGTGCAAAATGACCACAGGCACAGCATGTGCAGATAAATTCAATGCAACACACATTCCCTGAGTTTCTGTATGTGTGCTGCTGTGTGGCACGGGGATCAGGGACATGTTCCAGAGTCATTGTGGGTGTGCAGTGTGCTGTACTTAATTGGGCATGCGTGCCATTGTGCCCATCTCCCCCCGTCCCCCCAGTCCCTAGTCGGTACTCACCCTGTTGATGTTGTGTCTGGTCATGTTGAGCAGTGTCCCGATCCCCAACTCCTGGCACTGTATCCCGACTGATGACTGTGGCCCCCATTTTCTCACTGTCATCCAGCTCCTGGTGTGCCACTGGTCCCCCACCTCCAATCTGCGTTGCTGCTTTCATGTTGGCGTAGTGTTTCGGCTTGGTTTTGCCCTTCACATCATTCCAGCGCCTCTTGCCCTCTTCCATTGTCCTCCTCGACACACCGACTGCATTCACGTTGTTCACGATGTACTGCCATGTTTCCGTTTGTGTTGCCGATGACACAGTGGAGGTGACGTACAGTTGTTGGTTGTGTTCTGTCACCTCAGTGACCTGGGTTTCCTGCTGACTGAACCCCGTCTCCCTCTTACTCTTCTCCTTGCCCTTCCCCGGCACCGGGGTTCCTGGATGGTCGTCTGTGGGGCTTGTGGGGTTCGCGTTGTCCTGTGCACTCGGTCGGGGTGCGTCCATGGTGGTACGCAGTTACATTTTTTTATCTTTTCTTTCTCTGCTTCTATGGTGCATTTACCCGCACGTCGCGTGGGAATCGCAGGCCTGTCGCTGGTTATCGCTGGTTTTGTTTCGCGATTTGGGATGTCGCAACTTTTTTTGCGTTGGGATTTCGCATTTTTTGGGCGTCGCGTTGATTTTAACGCGGGCACTTGTCGCGTTATCGTGAGGCTATCGCATGGTGCCGCCGGGTTGTGAATGCTGCGTTACCATGGTGTTATTTTCCCAAGATGGACTGTGATGTGAGAAGTTGCATTAAGTGATTTTGGTGATAGTTAACACGCGTTCTTCTGAATACCCCCCATAGTTTCATATCGATCTAACTGGAAGTCAAGCTACAAAATCTGCGTTCACAGCAAGCATTTCAGTTCCCCCTAGGTTGGCGCACTTTGTCCTAATACACCGCAAAACTAAAAAAAACCCTGGCGCGATAACCTATATTATAGTTTTGTTTTGTTACCGTCGGAGGCAGCGGACTATGCTATGAGCCGGCCACCAACCTGCTACTATACTATAGGCCTAAATGCTTTTATACCCCATGAAAAGAAACAACACCCCCTGCAACAGGCTTCGTTGCCTTCAAGTCTCACCGGGGCTAAGCCTGTACGGCTTTTCTGTTGTTCTTCGAGCCTCGGTCTTGTAATCATCCAAACGACTCAGGCAGGGTTTCGGCCAATGGGCACATGGAGGGGACTCCTGTTCGGTTTGGTACAAGTGCGCCGATGCCGAGTACCTACCTGGAGAACTCCACTTTGAAGCTGCTGCATCCAACAGGCAAATCTTGCAAAACAGGATGCTGTTCACAAATGGCACAGAGGACAGCATGTCCCTCTCTCAAACATGAAGCACAGCAGCCGTGAGGCGGCGCAGGTCTGCTTTACAAGCGGACCAAGCCCTCTAGTTGTCGGCCCCCAAAGCAGAGCACTGCCTAAAGAAAGGCGCATTCTTGGAACGATGGTATATCATATGATCTGATTTTTTTTTAAGGACACAAGTCATTTTAAGCAAGGACGCTATTGTTTAAGTAGCAACCCAGCGTGCAGCGCTGCTGAAATGAAAACATTACATGCGGCTGGAAAAAAAAATAAAGTGCAGTGTGCCGTGGTGCTGAAATGAAAACATATGCACTGCTGAAAAACAAAAATAAAGCGCTGAGTGCCATGCTGCTTTAAAAACAAGCAGCATGCGTGTACCTGCTCGATCCTGCGACAATACTCCATGGGAGTAAACTTGCGGAAAAAGGTGGGGCATACACCCACCATTAGCCATTTGCAGGCTATGATTTATAACCAACACACACAAAAGCCAATCCAAAGCGTGGGAGGAGTCAGACCCCACAAAGTACAGACAACAGATCGCCTAACAGCACAAGCGCTGTTTAGGCTCAACCTAAAAAGGAGGGCCCTTTCCCAGCACGTGAGCTCCAGAGTAAGGTACATTATTGTGTCTCCAGTTTGCAAGAGTGATAAAATAATTATGAACAGTATGTTTGTTGAGAGCTTCCTGGGTTCTTTGGGCAAGATGAAATTCAGCATGAGTAGTCCTAACCACCCTCTTGTCAGATTTGCTAATAGAACGAGAGGTAGTAAACATTCTAAGGAGACCAATGTCAGCTATGCTGACATATGACATAGTTCAACCATAGGATGACCCAATATCCAATATCACTGCTCTATTAAAATTTGCTACATTGTTGCACGACACACTCACCCAAAGCAAGAGGGGAGTCAGTTTGATGGCATCTGAGACATAATCTAGGTCAAGTTCTGTATGCAAAATAAAATTAGCACTGGAGAACAAAGGTTCATCAACCGCCTACAAATTCTGTTTTCTGCTACCTGTATGGGTGAGACATTGTGATAGCCCCACACCCCTGCTCCATATGTTTCTGTAGGGACACATTGCAACTTGTAAACCTTAAGGTAGGGGGAGATAGTGCTCCTTTCATCCTTCTGGTATGAGTTAAAAAGAGAACCTGCTGCTCTTCCTAGTCTAAAACATGCGGCATTCACTTGTGTTTGCCAGGATTTGCCTGAATCAAAAACACCATGCCCAGATAACAGAAATTCCGTGCCATGCTTAGATTTTGTTCCTTCATCTTTAGAGCTGTCAAGATTTTCCTACCTGCCCTACAGGTCATTATACGGGATTTCCCGAAATTAGTCTTCATATCAAGGTCACCCATAAATTACACAAACGATTTACCTAAAATGTGCACGACACAGGGCATTCTGGCCATTACAACAGCGTTGTTGGGACATATTAATGCCGGGACAGAGAGGTTGACAATTTTAGGCACATCCCTAGTGGAGCTAGATAAGTTAATTACTCATATGGAGGTTTCTGGGTGAGAAAATCTCCTGTTGGTGGAAAGTGGTTATTTCTAGGTAGGCATGGTTCAGATGTTTCTGCATTTTTACCTCATAAACATTCACATTTGTGGGTAATTACAAACTCTTTTATGTACCTCTCCAATGTAGAAATGCATGGATGTTCACTTTTGACAAGTGCAGGAATAAATCTATTTCCAGGCTGTGAAGGCAGTGTGAACAACACATACATTTGCCAATGGGTGGATGGAAAATGGTTTCTCCATGAAGAAAAGGAGTTCGAAGTGCTCGTTCTTTTTTTTATATGCAGAAATATTCTTGCACATTGTTGTACGTGAAAAAGGAATAACACAACTTTTTCAAGATTATTCCTCGAAAGCTGTGGTTTATACAGGTTTGCAAACGTAGCCTCCAGACGTTTTGTGAATGACAATCTGAAATCTGCAGAAATCTGCAACCATGCAGGGTCAGAAACTCACAGCTGCAGATTTCAGTATGTTTTTAAAAATCGGGATGCAAGAGACTGGGATATTTGTTGAGGGGCCTGAGAACCCACTTTAAATAATAATCACAATCCTTGTCATGCTGAATCACAAAAATCACATCAAATCCAATAAATATTCATTCTTTAATAACCATAGAAGATATAAAACCATATACATTCTCAGTTGAAAATATAAAACAGAAAGAGGCCCATGTTTTTAAAATTTTAAACCACATGTTGATAAAATATCTCTCCTGGAAAGAGCCAGCTAACATCAGTCACTAAATAAACCTGTGCTTAACTCTCTAGTGGCTTTGCTCAAAAGTAGTCAGGCTTAACAAAAAGGCAATATGCAAAGTATTTCTGCAGCATACAAACAGTAATAGAGTGAAAAACACAACACAAGAAAAATCTCAAACCAATTTAGAAATAAATAGAGACTATTTTAATAAATAAAATAGCACCAAAATGACAAAAATTCAATCAGTAGAACCTGAAGTATGAATTAAAATCTAAATAAAAAATATCGCCAAAAGCACACAGCATCAACTGTGGTTATATAATTACACTAGACTGGGTCATAATAAAAAAAAGTAGGGCTGACAATGACTGTGTGCTTGTCGGTTACAGGACCACATTCAGCCCAGTGGAAAGTTGACGTTCTGACTTAAATGTTTTTACGGAGAAAAAGTGGTCGTCAGCAGGGCAAGATGGATCTGATGCAGGACTAGACAGTGGCGTTTTGTTGAAGAGCTGGGTCCCAACACGGTCATCAACAAAGAGGGGAAAGCTCCAAGTGGCCAAAGTCTAAAGTGTTGTTCATCCTTGATGGATTGCTGCTCGGCATCAGTCCCGTTTAAGCCCTCTATGTTCAGACTTAAAAACTTTTTGGGGAGTTAGGTCTCTTCAGTGAGGCTGAACCACTGGTTAGCAGGAGTAAAGTGCACAGAGTCCTGTGGGCAGTTGAGTCCAACCAGTGATTAGACGGCTTCAGCTCAAAGGCAGTCCCAGTCTGGGTCTTTGGAGGAAATGTTGGCAAAAAGTTTGTAGTCCTAGCTTTTGCAGTTTAGACAGGAAGAGTAAACCTTAACACCAGTTAAGTGTGCAGGACCTGGGAGGCACCACTTCAGGGTTGGGACTCACTGCAATGAAGGCCATCAGCAGGGTTCAGGGCAGGCCCAGTTGTAACTTTCCAGATGGGCAGTTGCAGGAAAGACCTACGGAAGCTTGTTGTGTATACATTTGAGTCACTTCTGGGGTCCTGGGTTTGAGACAAGCAGGTCCAGTCTTCCTTCAGTATTCAGAGAACAGGGCAGTCTTTCTTCTGATCTTAACAAGTCGAGGTATATTGTTAGAGGTCTACTGGTGATGCTACTTTTATGTCCAATGCCAGCCTGTGGGTGGAGGAACTTCTGGCCACTCCCTAACTAATTGGGTAAAAGTTCCCAGGGGAGACCCTACCCACTTTTACAGCACGTTTTGTGCAGTTTATGGTAAACTAACCACCAATTCTCTTCTCCACCTAAATCCAATATGGCAGACCTCTCATTCTTCTGGTCAGAGCTCCCTATACACATCCAGGTATGTGGCTAGGATAATGGGCAAACCTTCCTTTGTTTTCATTCCAAGCCCGATCTGGGGGCAGCACCCCCTCCCACTGGGTTTGGAGCCAAGCTGATTATGAAGACAAAAGGGAAGCAGGCCCAGGTGTGGACGCTATCTGCCAGTGACAGGGTAGGCACACTTTGTAGCTCAGGAAGGGGCTGCCCCCAACCTCACAACCCCCCAGGCCATACTGATCAAGGGACAAAAACACTTCTCCACAACCAAGCATTTTGTCCACTATCTGGGAGCAATCCACGTCTCACCACAGGGGAGCCATTAATCAGTCAGGTGACACAGAACACTGGCAGAAAGGCACATTTGGCTTAGGCAGGAAAATGGCAACTTTCTAAAAGTGTTATTTTCAAAATGGAATTACAAAATCCAACTTTACCATTCAATTGCAATTTCAATTACTTTTACAATGAGTCCTTGATGATTGTATCTGTTATAAAGCAGCTTGTGAAGGGCATGTGTCTTTTAACAATTTTTATGCATTGTAATTGTATAGTGTTGCACTGTTTTTATGATTCTTTTATTGAAACTGACATAAAGTTATAGATGATGATGGTTAGGTCCTTGAATCCTTTTTGTAGTTGCCCCAAACGGAAATTAGGCATTATAAGTTGTTATAACGTAATCCAGTGTTTCTTACAGGAGAGCCAGCCTTGCTAGAGTGAAAAACGAATTTGGAGGTTTTGCAATTCCAAGATATGCAAATTTTTGGATACATTCCATACAGTTAGTTGTACATGGTTCCCAAGCTTTTTTTTCACTGGAAACTTTACACTGTGAAGATGGCGGCCGCTTAGAAGGCCAGTAGCAGCACCAGTGACAAGCGGGCTGAATTGGCAAGTGGAAACCCTGTGGAAATGAATAGTTTTACGGTTTCCCAATGAAGAGAGCCCATAAATGTTGCTGCAGCGTATGGACCGATTGGATTAAACTCGGTTTGTGGATTTTGAGACAAGCGGCAGCGGGGCTTGTATTTTGTCAGGACTGCGGTGAATCGGCGTGTAGCCGTGAGATGGGGCCGAACGTAGCAGCGAGCAGTGAAGCTCCCAAAGCGGGGGGGAACCGCCAGACGCGCGGAGGAAATCCAGTGGAGCATGACTCACCAAATCAGGCGGATCCAGTATCTGGGCGCGGGCGGCGAGTGCAGCCGAAGGTTTCCAGTAGTGAGCCTCCAGCCGAGAAGAAAGGAAGAGGCGGGGGAATAGGGAAACCACGTCCTACCGGCCCATCGGTGGCTGAACTCTTTCAACGAACCAGGGAAGCTCAGCCAGGAGTGAGCGGTGGAGAGACAAGTAAGCAAGATCAGGAGCAGAGCCAGAGTGAGAGGATGGTCGCTCCTCGGATGCTGTCAGCAGGTTTGGACTCAAAAACGCTGAAAGAAGGTAGGCAAATGCAACTAACTGCAATTAATATCACCATGCCAGCAAGGGTCGGCAATAAGGAAGGGAAATCAGGGGAAATACCGGAGCAGAGTGAGGAACGGGTAATGGAAAGAGAAACATTAGAGCTTGTTGAGCTCCAAGGTACTTTCGATTTTAACCCAGTATGCCCCCAACTCAAGGAGCTAAAACTTTGCGGCGAATCGCGAGAATTTACAGAGGATGTGGACCATAATGATGGTATCCCTGGGCTGGAACCCCGGAATAACCCGGGGCGGCAGGTCCGCTAGAAAGTGATAAGAACAACAGGGGGGAGCCGGATAAAGAACAAAGTGACTGCTTTTTTTCAGTTTCAGAAGGAGCTGAATCGTCAGAGGATGGCCTTAGTTCTTCATCTGAAGCAAGCAATTTCGAATCAGACCCCGAAGAAGGCGATAAGTCACAGCCTCTGACGGCCCAAAAATTGAGTCAACGCACAATTGCACAACGCCGGGAGGGAAAAGATCTTAAATGGGATTATACATCCGCGACTCAGCTGGCAGGACCCTCAACGGGGGTGATCTCTACTGATGTTAGTTTGGTACCTCCCACGCTAGAAATCATATATCAAGCAATATTGATGCATAGGGAAGAAACTCGTAAGGATAGCCGGAAAGCCCAGTCGGCAATGCGAAAAATGCAAGGGGTTGTGAGGAAATTATCCAAATCATGTGCTAATATAGGGGAAAGAGTGACAGATCTCGAGGCAAGAATTGTTACCGCAGAGGCTGATGTATCAGGTGCAGCAATTTTGACCGAGGCGCACGGATCACAAATCAAAGACATCCAGTGGAAGCTGGAGGACTTTGAAAATCGACAAAGGAGGAACAATTTAAGGGTGCTAGGGGTTCCGGAAGGGGTGGAAGGGGCAGATCCCCGGGCATATGTAGTCGAGCTGTTAAAGTCCTCGTTCCCAGAACTGTCAGAATGGAATTGGGCAGTGGAAGTACAGGGAGCGCACCGCACTCCCTTTAAGCCTAGATTTTAGTCAAAAGAAGGAGCCAAGCCTCGTGCAATCCTAGTATATTTCGGCAATTTTTTGTTGCGCCAAATAATTTTTGAGAAGGCTAGACCTGAATCTAAAAGATCAAGTGGTGAGGTGTCGCTCTTTGTGCGCCCAGACTTTTGTCATACCACTGTGGAAAGACGGTAGAGATTAAGGCAGATGATAAAGCCCTTCCAGGACAAAAATATTCAAGTCTACCTGATTAACCCCGCGCAGCTAAAGGTGATCCACGATGGGCAAACGCGATATTTCACGTCTGAAATTAAAGTAAAGGAATTTCTTGATGGCATGGACAAATAAAACTAAAATAAGCATGATGTAATGTATGTGATAAAGTAGGAGATAAAAAAACATATATATAAATAAGATTCAGGGGAAGATAATTAGACACGGACACGAAGAATAGTTGTTTTAAGGAAACAAAGGTTTTGATATGTTTAGCCCTAGGAATAAATAGGACTCCACAGGGGAAGTGATTTAAATATAGTAATAGTATCAGCCTTGTCACGCTTGCTGCGCTCATCCTATGCTCAGACCTAGGTCCGAGCGCTTCACGGGGGTGGTGGTGAGGCAGGGCAGTTGGGAGGGGGGAGGGCTAGTTTTGGGGAGGAGGGGTGGGAGAGAGGGGAAGGGAGGGGGGAAGGTGGGATGGGGGGGGCGAAGGGGAGAAAAGTAATACCCATAACCATATTGACAATTATGAGAAACTATCACAAATTGAATTGTTAAAATTTTGTAGTGGAAGAAGATGGCTCAAGGAAACGAATAAGAATGGGGAAATTTAATATATGTACAATAAACGCAGGAGGTTTAAATGATTGGAATAAGAGGCAGCGGTTAGAGGTATTTGTTAGGATGAACCATTTTGATGTGGTATGTATTCAAGAGACGCATATTACCTGGGGAAAAAGAAACTTGTTGAATATGACGGGGTATGATCTGCTGGCTTGTTCATCGCAAACCTCCACTATCCGGGGTGTTGCAATTTTTGGGAAAACGGCTCTAGGCGGGGCTAAGCGTAAAATAATAGATGCACTAGGCCGGTGGGCGGTGGTCGAAATCGGAACTGGGCTTACGATATGCACAATATACGGTTCAAAGCAGGACGATCCCGAGATTTTCGAGCATCTGGAAGTAGAGCTTGCAGCATGGCCCTGCCCCTTAATTATTTGTGGCGATTTTAATATATCAATTGATTGGAATAACAAGAATAGTTATATGGGGCGAAAGCCAAAAGTATATAGAGCCTTGAATTCTCTTATTACTAGCCATGGGATGGTAGATATTTGGGGAAATAAGGAACCAAATAAGGCAGGATATACATATTATTCCTGCCCTCATAAAAAATATACAAAACTTGATTATTTTCTGGTATCATCTACCTTGGTCAGTAAAGCGGGGATTGCAAAACTTCCGAAAGTGATCTCTGACCATAATCCATTAGTTTTAAATATTGAGGTTGATACCCCCAAAAAAATAAACTCTAAATGGACTTTTGATAGGAAGCTTCTGGTCAATATGGCATATATAGAGCATTTGAAAAATTGGACGCAGGATTTTTTAGATAATAACCGATACAGTGCTGGTCGTAACTCTGTATGGGATGCATTTAAAGCCGCCCTTAGAGGGGAAACGATCAGCTTTGTGGCAAAGCAAAGGAAAGAAACCCGGTTAGAGAATGAAAGGCTTTTAGGGGAACTAATAAGTGCAGAAGAACAGCATACAACAGCTATTTCCCAGGGGGAGGAGACGGTAGATTCACAGCACAGGATCTTGGCTATAAAATCAGAACTAAATAAATGGTTAGCCCAAAAAGCAGTGGATGAATATCAAGCTCAGTGGGGTAAATCATATGAAACCGGGGAGCAAGCAGGGAAACATTTAGCGCTCCGAATCAGGCAAAAAGGTACTAAAAACCTAATTGCAGCTATACGAACGGATGATCAAATATACACAGAGTCTAAAGATATACTAAGAGTTTTCAAGGAGTATTATCAGTTACTTTATGAAGAAGAGCAGTCCGTAGATCCATCTAGGCTGGAGGAGACGGAACCTGGCCCCCAAGTAGGTAGCCAGGCAAAAGAAGAACTAGAGAGCGACTTCTCATTAGAGGAAGTAATTGCTGCTCTACAGGAACTTCCAGTAGGAAAGGCGGCTGGCCCTGACAGTATTCCAGCGGAAGTCTATAGGTGTATACCAACTGTTATTGCTCCTTTATTATTAGATTTATTTGTTGGAATACAACACAATGGTAAAGTCCCGGATTCTTGGAAAGAAACAAATATTATAGTATTCCATAAAAAAGGCATATAGATCAATATCCCTTATTAATGCGGATACCAAGTTATACTCAAAATTACTAGCCAAGAGGTTGGGGAGGGTCATGGCCAGTCTGGTCTCCCAGTGGCAGCACGGGTTTATTCCCGGTCGTGGAACAACAGATCATATAAGGCAGACCATTACGCTTTTTGATATACAGGCAACCACGGGGGGACGGATGGCCATGATCCTCCTCGACGCGGAGAAAGCATTTGACCGCGTGGCGTGGTGTTATTTATGGGGGATATTAGAGCGGAAAGGGTTTGGGCCAAGAATCATCAGAGCAATAAAGGCAATGTACTCAGAACCAAAGGCACGAATACAATTAATGGGGGGTAGTTCGGATAATATTTATATATCCAGAGGGACGAGACAGGGGTTTCCCTGTTCACCAATATTGTTCGCCCTATACATAGACCCTCTGATAAAAGGACTGTTAAGGTGTCAAGATATTAAGCCCATTATTACTAATGGCTTTGAGACTAAATTGCTAGCATATGCGGACGACCTAGCTATTCTAACCACGGATCCGATCAGCGCGATTAAAGCAGCTACCGTGATTGCTAGGGAATTTGGCCAGAAATCAGGATATTTGTTGAATGAAAGTAAGACACTTATAGTCTGTACAGATAACATCAATATGAGGGATCCTAGGTGTACAGAGAGCGCCGTCTATCTCGGGGTGCGAATTAGTCCAGCAGTAAATACAATAGTCAAGATTAATTTCGACCCGGTAGTGAAGCAAATCTCAGATCTTAAAAGGATAGATGGTCAGCATTTATCTATCATCGGGAGGGGAAATGTTTTACAAATGATCATGCTCCCAAAAATGTTATATTTGTTTCGGGGTATTCCCCTCATGATAGACGAATATACTATGAAATCACTTGAGGCTATGTTTGTAAAATTCACCTGGCAGTATGGGAAAGTTAGGCGTTCTCTGAAGTATCTGACACTTCCACAGGCAAGGGGAGGGTTGTTGTTTCCTAATATTAAATTATACCAATGGGCATGCTTACTGTGTCAGATGGCGGTAGTACTAGTCCCGGTCAGTAGGGAAGCGGTTGAGGAAGCATGCTACGATACCATCCCCTCGATTTTCGAGCTTATGCTGGGAAGGGAAGCCCGAGGGTTGCTACTGCGTAAGATAGATGGGCGTTACTATAGGAAGGTAGGTTTTAAGGTTCTGCACAGTGCATGGGATGTATGGAAGAAAGCACAAAAAGCCTTGTTAATTCCGAAAATAAATTACTATACACCATTATGGCGATCACATGTTTTACCGCAGGTATTTTACGACACGATGGGTAGGCTCTGGGAGCAACTCGGCGTAAAAGCGGTAGGAGATATATTTGAAGCAGATCAGTTACTCCCATTTGGCTCCCTACAACAGAAGTATGGAATTTCCGCTGGTCAGTATTTTAAATATGTTCAAATACAGAAAAGCTTAGCGGGTCGTAGGCCATTGATATCCCCAGGGGGTAAAATCCCTCTAATAGAGCAAATTGCAGGGAGGGGTAGAAAGATTAAGAATATCTATGGGATCTTGCTACAGAGTATACAGGATGATTTAGAAAAAACTAAATCCATATGGGCATTTAAATTAAATGATCCAGATGTTGATTTGTATAAGGCTTTGGAGCTAGCGGATAAAATCCTCCGCTCTACTAACTTAAAGGCACAACACTATAAGACCTTATTTAATGTCTATTTTACCCCTGCTAAACTTTTTAAGTGGGGTAAAAGAGAGGATGATAAGTGTCCAAGGTGCGGCGAAGGACCAGCGACCCTAATCCACATGTTCTATGATTGTGACAGGTTACTTTTAATTAAAAAAGAGATGGTAAGGTTTTGGGAGGGCTGCTAGGGAATAAGATCAACCTATCCCCGACTCTGATGTTACTGGGCCACGATAATAGTTTGGGTAGAGAAATGGAGGAAGAATATTTTTTATTTATGTGCGTAGCGGTCCTTAGGTTACTTTTAGCAGCTAGGTGGAAGGATGTGGAACATCCCACTTTCCAAATGTGGTTAGCCCGTTTCTTAGGGGTTCATAACCAGGAGTCTGCACTTTATACACGCCGGGGTAGGGAGGCGAGGAAGCTGGGGCTGGCAATCTGGGCACCCTTAGCGAGGTGGAGAGATAACATGCAGTGTCCAATCACCAGCAGGAGAGTGGGAGTGGGGTAGACATGTGGATGGGACCACTACTCTAGCCGCACTATGGTATATATTAGTGTTTCAATCTACGGCAGCAACCGTGATTCGATAATTTTGTGTATATACCTTCTCTCTGAAATGCATTTTTTACTTTTTTTTTTCTATGTATGTATAAATTGCCACACTTGTTAAAAGATATTAATGGCTCCTTTCTGATTGTATTATATAATCCATTCTGTTAGGTTTTATAAGATTTGGAATATATATTTATGAAATGTTAATTATGATTGTAAAGTGGTTTTATGGGTATTTAAAATAAAAAAAAAAAAAAAAAAAAAAATATGTAAATATGTAAATATGCATGTCCTACTTTTTAAATACCATACAGCCTGCCCTAGGGGCATTTAGCGACTACCCTAGGGGTGACATAAGTATTAAAAAGGAAGGCTTAAGCCTAGAAAGAGGTTTTCTGCCAGGTAGAAATGGCAGTTTAAAACTGCGATGGCAGACATGTAGACATGTTTTACAGTGCTGTTTTCGTGGTTAGGACAATGATTACTGCAGTTCAATAGTTGCATTCAATATACAGGTCCTGTCAGATTTTCAGATTTTATTGAATTAGCACAGTCAATTAAAAACATTGCAATAAAATGTCTCTGTAGCATCTTTACCACATTAAAAACAAAGTGAAGCATACCATCGAATTCGTAACACATATTTCTAACAAGGCAATCTTATAATTACTATTATGATCACAGTACAAGCTTCAAAATCAAGGATAAAATTAGCCTTATGGCTCAATTTGGTGAAGAGACACTAGGGCAAAGTGTAAAAATAGTCTGTGATGATTTGTTGGGAAGGAGGGACCGGTTGGACAGAGGCAGGAGAGGGAGAGAGCAGGTTGTCCAAGAGTCTCACATATTTTCCTGACCTTGCAAGCGCTTGAATATCTGAGGAAGTAAAACAGAGAGCAGATGCCTTCCGACATGTGCTGATGCCCCTTTTTACATATAAGGGTCTTAGGAGAAGTTTTCTAGGAGCGTCAAGAGCGGGTCAACAGCACAGAAGATGCAGCCATGAATCAGACCTGTAATTGCACAGCCTACAAGCCCCCTCCTCACCAGTTGGAGCCCATCGGTTGAAGGCAGTGGAGCGAAGACCTAGAAGACGCATAAACATTATATTTTTGTGGGCCACTGCGTTCAGACTATCAAAAAGGTAAGGTTGTGGTACCCCAGGGAGGTATGAATCGTTCAAGGGGAGCAGGATAGTTGATGTTTTTAAGACCCGAATGTCCATCTGGTAGGAGATTTGTCTAACCTGCTTGTTGATAACCCTTTTCCAGACTGTGTATGGAATAGAGTCTGCAGTTAGTGATGTTTCGTCAATATGTAGCGTCCTTATGGCTTTTACAATTTGACGGTTCCACGGATTCCCAAAGCTGGCAAGAGTTTCTTTTAACCGGGCTTTAAGGTCCTGTCTATATGATGTAACATATACTGGAGAATGACAAATAATTTTAATGTTTCAATTAGGTATATGACAATTTTAAAAGTTTAAAAAGGAGCACAAGCACTTTAGCATTGGTTAGGAGGAGTAAAGTGCACCGAGCCCCATGACCAACAAAAACAGTTTCAGTTACAGAAGGCAAAAATCTAAGTGAATTTAAAGCAAAGAAGGTAATTTCCAAAAATATCTATATAAATGTTGTACCAACCAGGTGTGGGCATAACTCACGTAATTCAGTGTAGCGCAATCATACGGAATTACCTGAGAATTCTGTGAGATTGCCCATAATTACACAAGAGGAGTATTTCTATGTTTCTATGTTTAGCACTATTTCTTAGTTCAAAAATGTCCCTCGCATCCAAAATGGCCACACGAATGCATTTTGTACTGAGAAATAATGCTAAATGCAACAGAACACAAATAGCAGTGTTGCTTGAACATGAAAATACCTTGAAAAAACAAGAGACAAGAAGCGTTTGGCAAATCAGGAACAGTTTGTTTAATTAAACAATGCGGTCGGGAGCACAGTCACTGGCATAGGGTCTGAGGACTGTCTCAATTTACAATTGGTCTAACACACACTTTTATACAGTTCATTTAATGTAATAAAATGTTTCAGGTGATCCTTTTTTGGTAAAGAATGTGTACCTCTGCCTCGACCTTACATGGACACAATGCTACCAGTGGGTAAAGTGTCCAGCTGTCCGGCATGGGGAGCATGTGATCACTGCGTGTACTGGGTGTGCTGTGTTTTAATTGGCTAAGTTATAATGAAGATCCAGATGTAGAAAAAAGATAGTTTATTTTTGCTGCAGCATAGTACAAACAGGACTGTGTCATCCAAAGTCTTTTAGTAACTGACAAGTAGTCAAGTGTTCCAGAATAGAGAATCACAGTGGAACACTTGACATTCTAAAATATACAAAGAACCTAATGACATACACATGTTCACCAAAGCATATAGACAAGGATATTACATACCCTACATCTTAAATACAATTACCATATATAACATAAGTGTTGCTAACTTCATGTGGCATCTGACTTTATGGTGTTTTGGGAATGCGCCAACCTCTCCAGCCATGTGTGCTTAATTGGGGCCAATCTCCCTGGGCCATTGTGGTGTCACTGCGCCTATCTGTGGGATCGATCTGGGATTTCCTGTTCACATGTTAGTCTGCTGGCTACTTGCCACCCCATCTATGATTGGTCATTCAGTGACCTCGGGCTTGGGTCTCAGGGCCTGCCTAACTATGTATTTCTAAGTCAGGGTTGTCATGGAGTTCACAACGGGCGAATTCGTCAATAAAGATGCAATTTCGTTTTTTCCCCTAACTTACTCCCGGCATTTAACGCGAGAATGCATTTTGCGCTTAGAAATAGTGCTAAATGCAATGGAACATGGATAGCGAGTGTGAGCAGCTCTCACAGTTGGATCTTTCCCCCCATATTGCTCATATTTACGCGAGCAGGATTCATCATATAATTATCAATAATTCTGCATCAAAGAGTAATGTGGAGTCACCGAAATTACTCTGATTACTCTGGCGTAACTGAAATTCCTCCTGGGCATCTTACCAACCACAGTCCCAGACTTTTATAAGTTTTATATTCTTCTTTAAGTTGGCTGTTGTCTCATGCATTCTTTGTAGCTTTCATTATATATTGTGCAATCCCACCATGGGATCTACTGTTCAGTCTCTCCCATGCCATAAAAATAAAGGTCCTAAACCTATCACAGTGGTGTGTCTTTAGTGGCCAGATTATGAAAAGAATAGATGTCAAATTTGGCAATATTTTCTAATCAGTAACTATTGTGTATTTTGAAACAAAAATCCACAATGTTCTAGCTCAAGAATGATAATATCTGCGGCTCTGACAACATACTTCCTCCTCGTTTCCTTCTGCTACAAAATAATTCACAACTTGCTCACATCCTTGACCAAGGAGACATACAAATGTGATCCATAAACTCCCACTCAATAAGGACTGTGCTATCTTGCTTGTCACTCTTTATACTGACCTGGAACACACAACTGACATATTGGATAATGCACATTGATATCTGATGTTCTTAGTGAATCTGACCACTGAGAGTCCTCTCTTTACGCACTTGCCCATTACATTTTATAATGACAAACCCACTCTTCCTTTGTCTGCTATTTATTTGATAAGTGGTTGATAATTTAAAGCGCCTGGAATTGTTGATAATTGTTCATTTGTATAGAATAGATAAAACTTGTATGCAATTTATTATTTACCATATACAATTTATTGATAGGTCCTATCAATACTGTGATTAAATTTATATTTACATTATTACGTTGAAAAAACAGACTGAGCATATAATTGTGTAGTTTATTTTTAAGTTCCAAAGTGAAATAATGTCTGATCCTATGATCCTTAAAGAGTATTGGGCCTCATGAACGTGTCCCCAAATAGTACCTATGATGAAATGTTAAGTGTTTATACCTTAATGAAATCTTTCAGAATGATTTAAAAAATTAATTCATTATACCTAAATCTATCCTAATGTTATGTAGTTTTCCATGGACCACAACAAGTGCTATGTAAATGTTATAATACAATACATTACTGTAAGGAATTCGGGGCTTGATTAATCACCTTGAGTAATATTCACAGTCCTAGTCATAGTGAACTCTTAAATTCACTAAGTTAACCTGCTTGGCAGGAGGTCAGCCTTATGACCATTGGAGTTTACCTATTTGTCATGTGTACAGCAGGGAGCAGGTCCGGACCTTCAGTGCTCCTCTCAGGTTACAGACAACAGGTTCATTCCTCTTCTGATCTTCTATAGGACCTATAGATTTATGAAGAGGGTGCCAGGGGATGCCACATTTATTCCTGGCAGTAGCTTGAGGGAGGGGGTGACTCCTGACCCCTCCCTTACCAATGGGGTCCCACAGTACCCCTTACTCCTAAAATCCAAAAAGGTGAAACCCCTTTCCCTTATGCAGAGCCTGTGTGCCCACCCACAGGCGAGGCCAAGGTAATGAGCAACCCCTCCTTTGTGGTCACTCCAAACCAGTTCTTCTTAGGTCAGCTCTCCCTCCACTGGGATGGGTGCCTGCTGGGCTGGGAGTACAAAAGAAGGGCCCTGCCCAGGTGTCTTCTGACACAGGAGGCTCCTTTGTAGTTTATTAGGTTCCTCAGCACAGCCCAAATGGTCATCTGCCAGCGGAACAAAAACACCTCCTCACACCCATGCCTATTTCCCTGCTTTGGGAGCAGTTTTCACAACTTATTCAGGGTATTAGTGAGCTGGGTGACAGTTGGAAGACTCTTGTACGTTAGCCTTTAGGTGTTTCAGGCAGTGAAAAGGTAACTTTCTAATAGTTACTTTTCTTTATAATTTATCAAAAATCTGACTTCACCATTAAGTTGGGCTTTTGATAAATATTAAAAAGAGTTGTTGAATCATATGTCTATCTGGTCCCTACTCTGAGGTAGTAGATTTAATATTTAACATTGCTTCCCAATGTTTTGCATGAAGCCATGTCTTTACTACCACTGTAGTGGATGGCACAAGAAGTGCTGTAGTCCACTAGTGGCATTTAACTTCTAGGCCCTTAGTACACATTTTACCATATACTAACGACTTATTGGTAAGTTAATATGCCAATTAGGAGTACACCAAGTCAACCCTGGCAAGAGGGTAGTATAGGCATTTTACTATTGCTTCGCAAGGTAAAGGGCACAGAGTTCTACAGCTAGCAAAAACAGATAGTATAAGAATCTGTGGTACACCATGCAAGTACAGTCACTTCGTACAAATGCAATTAATTAAAATGCTCTCTAATTCACTGTTCCCTTATTTGATTTTGTGATTACATTGTCCTACTGTCATGCATTTATTTTTAATAGATGTATAATTTGTTTTTTATGATTATTTCTCATTTTTTTCTTTTGTGCTACTTCTTTAAATATCTCCTCTGCATTTAATTTGCATCTATTCATATTGAAACAGATATTTGTGCCACTTTTTGAGTGGCAAATGTATTGTTGCATGTATATAGAGTTGAAGTTACAGCAAAATACTAGATACTTTAATAGTGATGCTATGTATGTCTTTGTTTGCAGGGTGTTTGTGTGACTCTTCTGTGTTTGAGCAGATGAGTGTTTATCCTGATTCATATTATGAGGAGATTATCAAGCATATGACCTTCTGATTGTATGTCTTTTGAACTATGGCAAGTTATTTCTTTTAAACAAAACAAAAGGGTTCAGCTGTTTGTTGCTATGCATTTATATTTGAATACGGAATGTTAAGAGTGCGAGCAGGGCTTTGGTTAAGTACGGTGAAGCTCCGCTACCTCTGGCGCAGTTGATAGACACTGTGGAAAGACTAACTGGATTGATGCTCAGGAACGTTTGCATATTGTATCATATATCAGCGGCCATTATGGGCCTTCCAAGATTTGCTTTGAAAACATATTGAAACGCGAATTTGACAGATCGGGTTCAATCTCGAGCTCCTGATTTCAATTATCATCATATTTGTGAGTAATTGAGTGGCTGAGTGGGAGTGATTATTGACAGAGGAGAGATTTTTATGAATTTTAGTAGTATGTTTATTGTATATCCACAGCTGAAATGAGTGGCGAAAGGGATCGGGA
This sequence comes from Calotriton arnoldi, assembly GCA_963921515.1. NCBI lineage: Eukaryota > Metazoa > Chordata > Amphibia > Caudata > Salamandridae > Calotriton > Calotriton arnoldi. The sequence continues at coordinate 189,236 of CAWUFW010004273.1, read as the reverse complement.
AGAGCAGGAAAATATGATGGAGGATGTTACGTTCATGAACCAAACGGCACGCAGCTTAGGTTTAATGATTTATTTTTCAGACTAAAACTCCAGGCATCAGCAGGGTAAAACAAGCATTTGCAATGCACTAGGTCTCGCATTACTGAAAGTTTGAGCTTTTGGCGTTGCTAATATTAATGCAATGCCAATAGCTCAAACTTTCAGTAATGCGAGTGCTATTGCATTGCATATGCATAGCAGCACTCGCAATGCAATAGCTCTCCCATTACTATGTATATCGTTTTCAATAATAAAACAAATATTTAGAAGTTCTATTTCATTGTACTTCACTTTAAAATGATCAATGCTCAACGTGTCTAGCTTCTAGATGCTAATTAAATTAACACAAATTAATTTTGATTTATGCTATTGGTCATTTTTTAAAATAATGTATATTGACTTGCTAAAAGACTTGATGTACAGGCGTTGTCTAACATTTTACTTATGATTTTATATAATTAAAAAAACAACTATAAACTATTTTATTTATTTCCTGTTTTTATAAAGTGCAACTCAAATGAATAGGTGTTGGTACACTGTACAAAAGAAGCGGGACTGGGTTAACCTCTTACATATAACCAACAAGTAACCAATGAAGTGTTAAAAGTTGTAAAGGTGATGAAAACTGTTCAAACTAAAATAAAAATAAAAAAATGAACATATGCAGACATGCAACTTTGCAGTATTTAAATAACAGACAGTGTAAATTGAGTGGCTAGATCATCCATAGTTGGTACAGCTAAATAATGATTATGGGAGAACATGGCTATACCACCAGCAGTGATCAGCATGTGCTGCACAGGGTCATGGTCTACATACGTGACTACCTACGAATAATTTTTCATCCGACATGGGCAAACCTACTGCACCCCTCTGTGTCCAAAAGTAATCGAGAACAAATTGAAGCAACTGATGAGATATAAAGATATTGCACTGTCTTATGAAGTCCAGAGAAAAGTTCTTTGCGACTTTATATAGCATATGCCAGGCTCAAACAAGAGTCAACAGAAAACAAAAGAAACTAAGTGGTAAAAATACATAAATCAAAAGGAGCTGCAAATGAAAATGTACTGTATAAATTCTAAATTCCAATGAATGTCAAAAAGATTAAAAACAGAGAGGCATCAAGTAATTATACCTCAGAAGGCAATTTGTAGCAGTAGCTAAGCATAAAAATCACAGGAAGGCAATAGAAAAGGGGTAACAGTCGGGGACAGCATGCATATAAATCATAACTGTTAAAAATAAATACAAGAAAAAAAACAATGAATTAACCTAGGGTGCAACAGATAGTTTAACGGGATCCATGCCGATAAACCTCTTCGCAAACAGTTCTCTTTTGGACCAGGAGAAAAGACAGCTACTTGCTGTTGTGCACCAATGCCAGTTTGTCAATTAAGCCTGCTTACTACTGAATATCTTGCTTCCATTCAAAAAAACTTTAGCGACAGGATTAGAAAACAGTAAAAGCTTTTCCAAATTCGTGTGAGGACCAGCAAGCACTGAGAAACTCAATGTGGCATCATGTGAGGAAGAGCAACGCAGTGTGATATCGTGTGAGGAAACAGCAGGGTCCTGGACATGTGCAGTGTGTCACGAAGAAGCAGCAGGACTCGGAAATGGAAAGAGTGGCATTATGTGAGTAAAATTAGTGGCTGTAAGCACACAGAGTGGCATCACATGAGGAAGCAGCAGGGACCACAAAAAGCATAGCGTGGCATCATGTGAAGAAGCAGCAGGGACTGAGAGGAGCACAGTGTGGCTTAAAGCAGAGAAGTAAGGACAAAAAAACCAAGTAGACACTTTGATTGCTGTAGCTTATATGCCCGTGCTCCTGCCACATGCTCCAGAATGTAGTGTACACCATAAAGTATAAAAGGAAAGTATAGTGGAATAAAAAGATGTACCTCGCAGCCTGGCGTCTATGCTCTAGAAAACGGCCTAAATGTAGTTATAATGATGCTGATAACCTCGTGTGTGAGGTCTATCTTCTAGAAAACGGCCTTGATGTATTTACAACGATGCTGATAGCATCCTGCGTGAGGTTAAAAGTAAAGCATGTGTTCGACTGCTCTTGTCGAGGCGGTCGTAAATAATAAACGAGCGTCGGCTCAACATCAGTAATTCTCGGAAAATAACTTAATCTCCCCGTGCCTATCCAAAAATTAATGTATCTGTTTGTAACGTAACTGGTGCTCTTTTAAAGCGCTGCAATACCTTTGGGTCGAGTTTGTGCTATTTAAAATTACAAAAAAAAACAACGCCTGACCAGATGGCAGGATGGAAGAGAGGCCATCACACTCTGTACTGTGTGATGGCCAACTAAAATGTTCTCAGAGTAAAAATCGCCGGAAAGAGAACTAAACACACAAAGGAGGGACTTTGTCAGAAATGGACCAATAAGAAGCCAGCATTTATGAATGCTGCAGCAAATAGCCAATAGCAATGGGTGAGTTTGCCAAAGCCCCACAGAGAGATACAACAGGTCATCACTAATGCTCGACCTAAAAACGACTATTCCCACAACTGTCCTTCTCCTCAATGCGCACACAGCATTCTACCTGTGTGCTCGCCCCACTACATTTCACTCCTGAGGTCACCACACTTCATGACCTCACAACATTCTGCTGATCTTATACAATCTGTGGTGAAGCATATCAAGCATATCACAACAGAGGACAGGATAAAGAATGATACTGAAAAACGTGCTTCAGAAGTTGGAAGCAGAATGGAGAGGAAATTGGACATTCTGTGAAAGGCAAGTGGTCTTAGTTCTAAAGAAGAACGGTTTTGGTCAGCTGAAGAGACAGCCTCTGATGAGGAGAGAAAGGGTGAGGCCTCAAGGAAAAGGAAGAATGTTGAGATGAGCCTTATTCAGATTACAAGAAAGAATTCTGCCAGGGCAGATCAAGTATGTGTCCTATGTTCTTTTAGAGAGGCAGCTGTGATTAGTGGCAATAAAGGAGATTGCATAATACTATCCATATCTTTAATTAAAGCCAAACCAGGCTATATTTTTTTTCAAATAAGTAATCACGCTGTAGTCTTCAGGAGCAGGGTAGGCCGACCTTCCAGGTCAATGATGCAGCCAAAATCCACCAACCTGCATACATATTTGAGTATCACTGAGGCATGGGCCAGTCCAGTGAATACCTACATTCAGATGAATGGATAGACAGATATTGGGAGGACGTAAGGACCAGTGGTGCCCTAGGGGCAAATCCCTATACTGGTGTGCACTTCCAGAGGGACTGGTCTGTGGGGAATGAGGCCAAATGCGCAGCTATCAGAACAGTCCTGTGGAGCTGCTTTGTATTTTACCCGTAGGCTTATATTAATGATCCAGTTCAAAAGACCCTTCAGCCCCCCTATGTATGTGTAGCAATGGGGCTGGCAGGCTCTCTCTGCTTAGTCATAGGCATACAGCCAGATTCCTGCTGATCTACACTTCACATTCACTGGTTTCCTCTGTAACTGCAATCAGTTGAACAAAGGCCAGTCGTGGAGTATGACTCTCTTACTTTTGCCTGCATTTCGGACTAAAATCAATAATAACCCTCAGTGTCCTGAAAGTGGTAAGCCTGCTATTTCCCCTCAATACATAGTAAGAGTGAGGTAGGAATAAGGACCAATGGTAATTGTGTTGCTGTGGGTACACCTCCTGATCCATGATCTGAGAGCCAATCCAAGACACCAGGAGCTCACTTCTCCTCTTTCTTCCGCCGTGATTCGGTGTGTGGGACCACTGCGCTGCAATCCCTGCATCTGAGCCACACAGAGTGCTGCTTCCTCTCTCTGTGGTGCCTGCCATATAGACCCACACCAGCTTGTATGATGGGGATAGGCAACTTGCTATAGACACTGCTCTTTGCGCCATTATATTTCCAGTGTATATTTCCCAGTACTTATTAGTATCACCTTGCATCCACCTCACATGCCTGAACTGGGACAGTGCACACATGTCCCATTTTGTGCCCAGCAAAGCCCTGAGGCCTCTCCAAATAGCGGAAGCTCTTCACCACGCAGCAATCTTGGACTTTGGCTAGCTTCACCTTCTTATGCATCCCTTCTGTATCCCCCTCCCGCCTGCAGACCCTCTAAGTGACCCTGCTGTCCTTCTTTGTGCTGCCCAAGCTCTCTATTGCAGCCCATCTGTGTGCAATCATCCCGTTCAGCGCCTCCTTGACCACCCTGCCCCACCTCTGCTGTCCCTCTGTGTGCCTCCCTCACCCTGCAGCTCCTCTATGTGGCGCTTCCAACGTGCAACATTGATAAAGCCATTGGGGCTTATTTACAAGACCCTTGCGCAGCTTTTGAGTCATTTTTAACATGGGAAAAGTGACGTACGGATGGCGCAAGGGGCTTGTAAATAAGCCCCAATGGGGCTTATTTACAAGGCCCTTGCGCCACTTTTGCATCATTTTTAACATGGGAAAAGTGACGCAAAAGTGGCGCAAGGGGCTTGTAAATCTGCCCCAATGTGTTTAGCATATAACTGAAAATGTAATCCACTCCGACTGTTTTTGCCAATGCTTGTTTGTTATTTGGTGGGATTACCTATTTCAAAAAAGTGGCTTTGGCACTGTATTTTAGTGTTCAGTGTAGACAAGGGTATTTGCAGTCCTTTCAGATTAAATAATATCAAATAAACCTACACTCTGTATATTTTTAGATCACCATCATCACATGAAAGTGTTAAGATTTTGACATGCTTTAATAGAGTTAGATCAAAGTTTCTTTATTTAAATTAACGTCTGTCTTTTCAGGTTTTTTTTTCAAAAGATCACAAGATTTTAATATTTTTAAGAAAACATTTTAAATAATTTAATTTCCATTCATCAATCGCATTTATTTAGCAAAATTGTATTCCTCAGAAGCCTTTGATTTCTGGCACAGCCGTCCTCGGGGTGACCCAGGGATTTCAGATGCAATCCGCTCACTCTGCATCAAGAAAAATACGGACTTCAAGTTAGCATTATTAACACTTTCCAAAAATTGCAAACTCCTTCCTATCCCTCTCACTACCAGAACTGGGGGGCATATTTACAAGCCCCTTGCGCCACTTTTGCGCCGCCGTTGCGTCACGCATGTGATGCAGCGGCGACGCAAACCATGCGCCGCATTGCGCTATATTTACAATGTGACGCATCTAGGGAGATGCGTCACGTAGTAAACCCCTGCGCCACATGAAATCTGCGTCAGGTTTCATGTGGGCGTACCGGCGCAGGGGGGGGCGTTCCGGCGCAGGAACGCCTCGGAAAAGTGACGTAGTGAAATCTACAAGATTTCACGCAGTCACTTTTCCGACGCTGGTGCGTCAAATCCTTACGCCTGCTTCAAGCAGGCGTAAGGGTTGACGCACCATGTTAGGGATAGGGAAGGTTGGAACAGTGCTGGAGTTGCGTCGGGCTTGCGACACAACTTCAGCACTGCGCCAACCTTCCGCCGGCAGATGCGTCACGCATCTGCTTATCCTTGCGCCACGATGCGCCGCATTGTAAATGCGGCGCATCGGACGTGGCGCAAGGGTAAACTTGATTGACGCATTTTCCCTGGCGCATCCCTGCTGATATGCAGGGATGCGCCAGGGAACGTAAATATGCCCCTGGGTATTTTACTTTTTGGTGGGCCGCTGGCTGGGTGTGTGGAAATGGTGATGGGCGTCAATGCATTTTCCATTCCCTATTTTTTTAACTAGGGAATGTAATAATTCTTCAAAATATTTAATCTCATTAACATTACTATAAAACTAGCATCTGGATTTATTTAAAAGCATGCCTGTTAAGGACTCTCTTAAAGAGTGACGTTTTCAAAACTGGCATTCGAAATTCATTGCTGAAATTTTATGGTGGAACAATTTTAACTAAGGGTTTTAGCCATGGGTTTCCTGCAGTTCTCTTAGTTTTAGAAACATCTAATTGTCTAGAAGTACATGCATCTATGTATGCTCAAGTCATTAAATTAATGTAGATAAAAAGCGAAAAGTCCTCAAATGTAGGGTTTAGACTATAACACCAAAAGAATGTGATATACATTTTGTAACCATCGAAATTCGATAAACTTAAATTGAAAGAAATTGTGACGCTGCAATTATTATGTCAGCGGTTTAAATGCTGCTACCCTTTCAAAAAACTCCACCATGCCCACACAGTAATAAATAATTAAACTAACTGGATGATTTAATTGTATGTATTCTGGAGGTGTTTTTCAGTGGAAGAGGCCATGCTCCCAAACAATCAGGTCATTATATTGTCAGCTAGAATAAGATGCCTTTTGGGACCTAAACACGTCCAATATGATTGCAGAGACAAGGGCCAGTTCTGTCTAGTTCTACAAATGTCTCACATTGTCTAAATAATTTATCAGGGGAAAGATCAGGAGAATGCAAGCTTTCTCGGGGGAATTTTTACTAGTGCGCTTCATTAAAACACAGTTTAAAGATGTGTAAAGGCATCTAAGCTGAAGATTGTTGGAGACGACTAGCATGTTGTTAACGACGGTTAAAAAAATAAACCTTCACAATATGGTAAAGTGTTCATGTTTTATCCTAGAATGGTACAGATAAAAAATAACGTTCAACATATACTATTGTTTTCCAGACCTTCCTCAATTGAGCAGAGGATATATATAGGTTATGAGGAGAGTCGTGTAAAGAACATGCACTTATTTTTAAACATTTATGTTTAGGAAAGTATAGGTTACTTTTTGAACAAGAATTGGCATGGCTGTAATGTGCAAACACGTTTTTCTGTGGTGGCTATTTCGGCGTCCACTGGGTAAACCGTGGGGCATATTAGCAAGAACGGTGTTAAAATTATCGCCAACTGCCGCTAAAGCGGCGATAATGGGCTTGATAATATGCCCTTGAGTATTCCAATAGAAGCCCAGGATCACAGCAGAACATGGGCTTCTATTGGTATTCTCAAGGGCATATTATCAAGCCCTTTATCGCCGCTTTAGTGGCAGTTTCCTGCCGCTAAAGCGGCGATCATTTTAACGCCGTTCTTGCTAATATGCCCCCATGTGTTTTATCTGTTATGTCCCTGACTGTCAGTTCATTCAATCAATGAATCGGTGTTTGTATTGCGTGACTTATCACCCTCGGGGGTATCCAGGTGCTGAGGTAAGGGGAGCCTTAGTCCAAGAGTCAGGTCTTGAGTTCTTCCTGAAGTCTGTGAGTGAAGGGGGGTTTGGAGGTGAGGTGGGAGGTCATTCCAGAACTTGGTGGCTAGGTAGGAGAAGGATCCCCCTCCCCTGCAGCTCCGTTGGATGCGGAAGACGTGTGCAAGGGCAAGGGAGGTGGATCGAAGTTGCCTGGTTGGCTGGTGGAAGGTCAGGGGGTGGGTGAGGGAGGAGGGTCCGGCGTTGTGAAGGGCCTTGTAGGCAAGAGTTAGCAGCTTGAACTGGCATCTCTTCTGTACGGGGAGCCAGTGGAGGTTTTTGAGGTGGCGGGTGATGCTGGTCCATTTGGACAGGTTAAGAATGAGTTTGGCTCGGTGTTCTGTATGGTTTTTAGTCGTTTGAGGAGATGGGTGGTGGTTCCGGCGTAGAGTGTATTTCCATAGTCTAGTCGGCTGGTGACGAGGGCTTAGGTCACTGTTTTCCTGACGCTGATGGGGATCCAACTAAAAATCTTCTGAAGCATCCAAAGGGTGTGGAAGCAGAAGGAGGCTACAGCTTTGACCTGGTGCTTCATGGAGAGATTGCTGTCCAGGATGATGGTGAGGTTGCAGGTGTGGTTGGTGGGGGTGGGAGAGGGCCAAGTGCATTAGGCCACCAAGTTTCGTCCCAGGGGGAGATGAAGATGAGCACTTTCGTCTTGTCTGTGTTCATTTTCAGGCAGTTGGATCTCATCCAGTCGGCGACGCTGGTCATGGTGTTCTGGAAGTTGACTCTAGTGGCAGGTTGGGTGCTGTGGTTGGGGCGGAAGCCGGACTGGGAGGCGTCGAGAAGGTTGTTTTCTTCCAGGTGATCTGTGAGCTGGCGATTGATGGCTTTCACCAGTACCTTGGCAGAGAAGGGGAGCAGCGAGATGGGGCAGTAGTCCTTCAGTTCGCTGGGGTCGGCGGCAGGTTTCTTCAGGAGGGGTTTAACCTCTGCGTGTTTCCAGGCCTCAGGGAAAGTGGCTGTGGTGATGGATGTGTTGAGGATGTTGGTGAGTGCGCTGCCGATTTCCTTTTGTCCCAGGATGAAGGCGTGGCAGGGGCAGGGGTCTGTTGGTGCTCTGGAGTGAATGGAGGTCATGATCGCTGTGGTGATTTGCATGGTGAGTGATATCCAATCGGAGAGGTGGATGTGGGAGTTGTCAGTGTGTCTCAGGAGGAGGCCGAGTTCGGCTGGCTGTGGGTCAAAGTTGCTGTAGATTTCTGCTATCTTGTTGTGGAAGTGTTTTGCCAGGCAGTTGCAGAGTGCTTGGGAGGAGGGGCTCAGGGTCCCAGTGGCAGACGGGCTCACTAATTCTCTGACGATGCTGAAGAGTTCTTTTGTGCGACTGGTGCTTGCTTTGATGCAGATGCAGTTAGTAAAAAAGCAAAGATTTTGTGCTGTTTGGCCGGTGGCTAGTTAAATAGCAGATATCGGGGCAGATTCACAGAACTAATCTGAGACAAAATCCTAAACTTACTACTTTTGGTATTCACAGAAGGCATTTAGTAGTAGTAAAGTTAGGATTTTGTCTTAAGTTTGACTTAAGACAGACTTAAGACAAATTCCTAACTTTACTACTACTAAATGCCTTCTGTGAATACCAAAAGTAGTAAGTTTAGGATTTTGTCTCAGATTACTTCTGTGAATCGGGCCCAACATGTATTATTTGACCTGCAGCTGTGGAGACGACAAAGAAACTTCACTGTTTATTAAGCTGCTATCTAAATAGCAGAAATGATGTATTAATTGGCATGCAGCTGTGCAAATAAACCTTACTATTTACCCGGCCATTGGCTACATTGCAGAAAATATGCCTTATTTGGACGTTGGACATGCTGATAGAAATTTCACCACCTACCAGGCCACTGGCTAGATAGCAAAGATTATGTGCTCTAGGATCAGTGCCATTGCAAATCAAAAAGGGGAGGGGTTAGGATGTGGCCTAACGGCTAGAGCAGTCGACCGCAAAGCTATGGAACTGGGATCGAGTCTCGGCAGAGACGGTTAACATCCTGTGATTCTGGGCAAATCACTTAATCTCTCCGTGCCTACCAAAAATGAATGTGTCCATCTGTAATGTAACCGGTGCCCATGTAAAGGGCTCTGATACCTTTGGGTCGAGTTCACGCTATGTAAAACTCCCAAAAATAAATAGATGAAAGGACATTCTATATTTATCCAACCACTGGATCAATGCAAGCGATTATGTACAATATGGTCAGAAGTCATGCAAATAGGAATTAAAAATTTACTGTTCATCTGGCTTCTGACCAACAAGCAGAAATTGTGTACTATTTAGATGGTAGCCATCAAAATAGAAAAGAAAGCTCACTCCGGTGCTGGCCCAATAACAGCAATAGTGTACTTTAGTTCTAACCCTCCTGGTAAATAGCAAAAAATGTAATATTTGCAGAGCTTAAGGCTAACTAGGAGATATTATATACTCTTTAACTGAAAGCAGTGAAAATAACAAAGAGAGCTCACTTCCTAACTGGCCTTTAGGTAAATAGCAAAGATTCTGAGCCATTTGCAGTTAACTAGGCAAATAGAAGAACTTCATTTTTTAGCATGTTGCGGACAAAATAGCAAATATTATGTATTGAGTGATTGCCGCCAGCACATAGCAAAGAAGTATAGCTTTTTGCCAATCCACTACCTAAATAATAAAGACTTGCACTATTAAAGCCCTCGCTGGTAAGCGATTGAAGTTTCGCTGCAGACTCGGTGGTCCTGATGTCGTGGTAGCAGTGATTGGGAGGAAAAAGGATGGCACTTTACATGCTGTGGCATGATGCACATAATGGGAATGGTCACATGTTAGAAATGGGGGTCTCTAGTTGACAGAGGTAGGAACCTTTGTCCAAATAGGGACCCTTGCTTCTAGTCAGGGTAAGGGGGATACCCACTTTAGATAACCCCTGCTCACCCCCTTGGAAGCTTGGCCCGAGCAGACAGGCTTATCCCAAAGGCAATGTGTAAAGTATTTGTACTAACACTCACAGTAACACAGTGAAAACACCAGAAATGGACACCACACCAGTTTAGAAAAATAAAGTATCTTTATCTAAACTAAACAAGACCAAAACGACAAAAATCCAACATACACAGTTAAAAATATGACTTTCAAAAGGTTTCAAGAACTTGTACTATAGAAAGCTATGGATGCATGACTTTTCACCAAAGTACCTGTAGATGCGTCAAAGTTCCAAAAGCCAAACAGCCACAGAGTCGGAAAACAAAGAGATGCGACACTCCTGAGAACTTGGGGAGGCGATGCGACATTCCCGCTGCACGCAGAGGAAGGGTTGCGTTGAATCCGGTCTGTATGGGGAGTGATGCGTCGATTCTTTGTGACGGTTTCGGTCCGCAGGTGATGCATTGGACGAACTTGCCGCACAGGTACGATGCGTGAAAATCCGAGATGCGTTGGCAATCGATGCGGCGGCGTCGAGCAGCGCTGCGTCGGTCCTCTTCAGCTGCAATCCCTCGATGCGTCGATTCTTGCAGCGGCGACAGGCTCTGCAGCAGTTTCCGCAGTGGCACGGCGATGCGTGGAAATTCTTCTCGCGCCGATTTCTGTAGTTCTTTGAGTTTTTTCTTTCTTCCAGCTCCCAAACAGCAGCAACAACCTACAGAGGCCCAAAACTGGCACAGGCACCTCTTGGCAGGCTAGAACTCACAGCAGCAGAGTTCAGGGGAGCTGGGGGTCTTTGTGTCCCTGAGACTTCAGAACAGGAGGCCAGCACACTTCAGGCCCTTGGAGATCTCCTTCAAGCAGGGGACACAGCACACAGCAAAGTCCTTCTCCTTTCCTTGGCAGAAACAGCAACTGCAGGCCAACCCCAGACACACAGCAAGGGCAGTACTTCTCCTCAGTCTCTCCAGCTCTTCTCCTTGGCAAAGGTTCCTCTTGAATTCCGGGAATGATCTAAAGTCTGGGGTTTTGGGTCTGATACTTATACCCCAAAATGTCTTTGTTCTCTTTGTGCAAGGGGCTCTGAGCCCAGTTCAAACCAGTTCTGGGGGGCACTCTGCAAGTGCACAACAACATCCATTGTCAGTGTGAGCCTTGGCTCCAGACACACCACAGAGGGGGGGAGCAAGCATTGTGGAAGGCAGGCACAGCCCTATTCAGGTACAGGTGCTACTCCTCCCACCACTCCAAATGCAGAACAGGCCTAAACAGCCTAGTGCTGACTCATCCAGACTCCCGGAGCCACTGCACCTCCCCAGCCCCTGTCAGTCCAAAGCCAGACATTCAATCCACAAATAGGCAGTGGCACACAGGAGTGGTATTTTCAAACACACAATTTAAAAACCATCTTTACTAAAAGATGTGTTATCAAATTCTGAGTTCAGGGATACCAAACTCCATTTTTCCATCTTATCCCTATGGGAAGATATGCTTGTAAAATGTTTCAAAGCATTCCCCATTCTGTCCTATGGGGCAAGCTAGCCTTTCAATAGTGAAAAATGAAATTGGCAGTATTTCACTATCAGGACATGTTGCACACACCAGTACATGTCCTACCTTTCAAATACACTGCACCCTGCCCAGGGGGTACCTTGGGCCTACCATAGGGGTGCCATATATGTAAGAAAAGGGAAGGTTACGGCCTTGTAAGTGGGTGCACTTGCCAAGTCAACATGGCAGTTAACAAACTGCGTGCAGGCACCGCGGTGGCAGGCCTGAGACATCTTTTCAGGGCTACTCATGTGGGTGGCACAATCAGTGCTGCAAGCCCACTAGTAGCATTTGATTTACCAGCCCTGGCACACTCAGTGCCCTTTACTAGGGACCTACTGGTAAATCAAATATGCCAATCATAGATAACCACTCACAATAACAATTTACACAGAGAGCATATGCACTTTAGCACTGATCAACAGTGGTAAAGTGCCCAGAGTCCTATAGCCAACAAACACAGGTCAGGAAAATATAGGAGGAAGAAGCAAAAAGTTTGGGGATAACCCTGCAAAAAGGGCCATTTCCGGCAGTACAGCAAATGCATGTTTGGGCTCTCTGTTCCATTACTGTGCTGACCTCACACTATGTTTAGCAATTTCTCATAGCTAGCTTCATGTCTACATCAACTTTATATGTGCTGTCATTCGAACATCAATTTCCATTGCAAAAGTAAACAGCAACTGGTTGACAGGACACTGAAGGTCCCCTTCTATTAGTTACTGCTCTAGTCTAGCAGAGTGGTATACCTTTAACTACTGAGTTGGTAAGAGAAGGATTGTGGCATATCAGACATTAAACTGGGCCAAGAGAATAGTTTTAGAACTGCAGCAACAGGACACAGCAATTGGTCTACTGCAGTGTCAGCAATATGCTCATCACTTATGTAGCTATGCAGCGATTGGCATCCACCCATGGGTGTTTCAGGGATTCAGGTTTATTTAAACCTTTCCTAGATGCTCTGCAAGGCCTCATCAATCACACCACAAATGAAAAATTCGCACATTTGTGGTCCTATAATTTGAAGCATGTCACCAGCTCTGCTGGATTTGTAATCTGGTGATTGCAGTAGATCGAGGTGGGCATGAGTCGTGGAAGTTCAGGAGTCAATTTGCATATTAACAAAGGTTAAATCCTACTGTTTCATGTGTGGAAACTGGTACAGAACGTACTGCAATGAGACATTAGTATCAGAATTTGCATCAGAAAACTTATGCCCAGTGCAGGATGGGTGATTGGATGCCTCTGGGAGGGCCCTCCTGCTGCCACAGTTGTTGGCTATATGAAGGTCTAGCAGTACTGAAGTACTCCTTACTGGATTAGTTCCCCACATATTAGCAGTGACAGAACTTATATACAGGCATCTCCAGGGCACTGTGGTTGCCACCACCAATGTGTTAATATCTCGAGATGCTTCCTAAATCATGCCTGCTCTTCATTTGTTCTGCCTCACCCAATAGTTATGTTGCTCCCTCTTTAGGGGAAGAACTGTGTCACAGAACAGGCAGGTCTGAGTACATTTTACACATGAGCTCGCCTAAAATTTACTCTGTAGAAGTATCATCACTGGATGTGAATTTAGGAAAATGTAATAGCTAATCATCATCATCCAAATGTGAAATTGAAAGAAATGCACCTAATTTTAGGCCAATTGAACCCAAATTACAGGGATACTTTTTGGGAAATTAAATAATGACAGAGCAGTACTCAAAAGATTGGATTGGATTGGATTGAGCAAAGCCCTTGACCTTCTGGTCGGGACTCTGCTCTCTCGGTGCACTACTCTTTGTTTGGCTGTGTATTTCTCTTTTATCCTCCATTGGCTGTGTATTTCTTCTTTATTCTTTATTTCTGCTCTTAGTTCTGAATTTCTCCTTATTCTCCTTTTTCTCTCTGCCTTTTCTGTTTCTGTCTCCCTCTTTTTCCTCCGCTGCTGCTGCCCCCGCTGCCCCTCCCGCGTGTTCCCGCTTCCCGCACCCGCCTCCCAGCTGTCCCGCCCTCCCCCTACTTAATTGCATATGCTGCGCGGCTGCCCTGGCACACCAAAGGGAAGCCCATCTGTACCTGTCCGCGTCCCGACCACGACCTGCGCCAGGAACCCTGGTCCTCCGGCCCACCAGCGATACAGCTCCTCGGCTCTCCACGAACTCAACTTCGGCAAGAACAACACTGCAAACTCTCGACACACATGGACCCTTCACCTGCTGTCACTGCCGCCTTTCCTTTACCTGCTCAAAGACCCAGGACCCTACACCTCCCTCCAACAACAACTCCACCGCACAACAAACCCTGCGACGCATCCTCCTCAAGTCAGCTCCCTCCACAGACACGCCACGGAAATCTGGGACCTCCTAGACAGCACCTCCCCGGACATCGCCTTCCTCACTGAAACCTGGACGAACGCCGCCTCCGGACCAGACATGGCAATCGCCATCTCCGAAGGATACAAGTTCACCCGTAAGGATCGCCCCAACCGCCCTGGGGGAGGCATCGCCATCGCCCACAAGGCCAACCTTCCATTAAACAGTTACACCAAAGGGCCCACAGACCTGATGGAACACCTCCATTTCAAGATACAGACCAACCCGCCCACCACCCTCCGAGGCACATTCATCTACAGACCCCCCGGATCCTGCACACCTTTCTCCGATTCTATCACCGACATCATCACACAGCACGCCATCCCCTCCACCAACTACAAGCTGCTTGGAGACCTCAACTTCCACCTTCACAACCGACAGGACCCCAACTCCGCCTCCCTCCTGGACAACCTCCACATCATAGGACTCAAGCAGATCGTACCAGAACCAACGCACTAAGCAGGACACACCCTAGATCCCATCTTCACAGCATGGAACTCCATCACTTTCAGCCACACTTCCAAACTCCAATGGACGGACCACCGCTCACCTTCAAAACCAAGATCTCCCGCAGACGTCCACACCAGCTACAGCGCAGGAATTAGAACAAGATCTCCGACGACCAGCTGGCCACCGCCCTCAGCAGCTCTGCTCCCACCGCCACAGACGATGACCCCACCACCGCCGCCCGCACTCTACACAACTGGATCACCGACTGCACCAACACCATCGCCCCCTCAAGTAAGCCTCCAACCCCCACGCAAAGAAAGCCAGCTGGTTCTCCACCGAATTCCGAGACTCCAGGCGCACCTGCAGATGACTCGAAAAGCTATGGAGGAACTCCAAAACTCCGACAGACCTCGAAAACTTCAAAACAGCTAACACTGCCCATCACAAACTTATCAGACACTCTAGGAAAAAAGCTCTTCAGGACAGAATCTCTACCCACGCACATAACAGCAAGGGACTCTTCGGCATCATCAAAGAGTTTGCCCAACCCAACAGCGAGTCTACCGACATCCCACCCTCCCAGGACCTCTGCGACAGACAGCACTTTCTTCCATCACAAAATCAAGACCATCCATGACAACTTCGACAACAGCAACCCCCACAAGGAACCCCTTCCCACTGTTCCCAGCCCCACTCAGCCGACACTTGACAGCTGGACCGCCCTCAGGATCGAAGACACCCTGAGGATGATGAAAACCACCCACTCCGGGGCCTCCACTGACCCCTGCCCCCACCACATCTACCACAGAGCCACAGACATCATCGCCCGAGCTTAAACGGATCATCAACCGCTCCTTCCAGATCGCCTCCTTCCCCGACAACTGGAAACACACCAAGATCAACCCTCTCCTGAAAAAACGCTCAGCGGACCCCACCGACCTCAAGAATTTCAGACCGATCTCTCTACTCCCGTATCTGGGCAAAGTCATGGAAAAAGCCCTCAACAGTCAATTCGCCGCCTTCATAGAAGAAAACAACATCCTCAACTCCTCCCAATCAGGTTTCAAAAAGAACCACAGCACCGAAACCACCCTTCTCGCGGCCATAGACGACATCCGCTCCCTCCTCGACAGAGGAGAGACTGTGGCCCTCATTCTCCTAGACCTCTCCGCGGCATTCAACACTGTCTCTCATCGCACCCTAGCCCACAGACTCCATGACGCGGGAATCCGGAACAAGGCCCTCGACTGGATCCTCTCGTTCCTCTCGGGCAGAACACAACGGGTCAGACTCCCTCCTTTCCTCCCAGAACCCACACCGACCACCTGAGGAGTCCCACAAGGCTCCTCCATCAGCCCGACCCTGTTCAACATCTACATGGACCCGCTCGCATCCATCGTCAGATCACACGGACTCAACATCACATCGTACGCATACGACACCCAACTCATCCTCTCCCTATCCAACAAACCCAACATCACGAAACACAACTTTCAAAAAGGAATGGAAGCCGTCGCCAGATGGATGAAGAACAGCTGCCTACAACTCAACATGGACAAAACCGAGGTGCTCGTCATGGGCCCACACCCCGATGCCTGGAATGACACCTGGTGGCCCCCGCCCTCGGGGACCCCCCCACCCCCACGGACCACGCACGCAACCTCGGAATCAACCTGGACTCCGAACTCAAAATGGGCCACCAGATCAACGCTGTCACCTTGCCTTGCTACCACACCCTCCGCCTACTCCAAAAGACCTTCAGCTGGATCCCCCCCGAACACAGGAAAACTGTCACACACACCCTCATCAGTAGCAGACTGGACAACGGCAACGCATTCTACGCTGGGATCAGCAAGAACCTCAAATCCGCAAGGTCCAGAACATCCAGGACGCTGCCGCTAGACTAGTCTTCAACCTACCGCGCCACTGCCACATCAGCCAACACCTATGGACTCTTCACTGGCTCCCCGTCGAGAAGAGAATCACCTTCAAGCTTCTCACCCACTCTCACAAGGCCCTTCATAACACCGGACCCACCAACCTGAACCACCGCCTCACCTTCCACGCTCCCCAACGTTCACTCCACTCGAGCCAGCTCTCCCACGCGATGGTACCTCGCATCAAGAAAACCAGAGCAGGAGGATGCTCCTTCTCCCTCCTCGCTGCCAAGGAATGGAACTCCCTCCCTCTCCACCTCCGACAGACTCCTTCACTCTCCAAGTTCTTAAAGGACCTCAAGACCTGGCTCTTCGATGGAACTCCGTGACCTTGCCGGGATCTGCCCGCCACTCCCCCCCTTCTTCTCCCCTCCCTCAGCGCCTTGAGACCATTTCGGGTGAGTAGCTTGCGCTTTACAAACCCATGATTGATTGATTGAAAAGATCATATCAAAACAGCTGTCAAACTTTGACAGTAATTCAAAGAAAAGGTTTGATTATTGAAAGTATAATCAGTGTTTAACTTGTAAAATAATAAGTGCTGGGGCCAGAGGTTTCCTCTCAACCCTAATACTAAGGCTGTATAGTCTTGATTCCACTTAATGCCTCTTTCAGCCACCACCATACATCCTCTGCCTATTTTCTCAACTTTGCAATTTTTTGGTCATCTCTGCTTTCTCCCTTTGTTATTGTTTTTCCGACTTTCTCTGCTTTCTTCTTTCACGTTGGTAGAATTTGGGTCTGCACCCTGTCCAAGTAGGGACCACAATCCTAGCCATGGTAAGTCACATACATGACCTAAAGTAACCTGCTATCACCCTCTGGGAGCTTGGCACAGAGCATCAGGCATAACTTAAGAGGAAATGTGTAAAATATTTCTGCAATACTATAATTTCAGTAACACAGTGTAAACACCACAAAAAGACTCCATGCCAGATTAGGAAAATAAAGAATATTTTTATGAGTCAAACGACCAAAATGACAAAAATCCAATAAGTAAAATTGAAATATGAATTTTTAAAGAATAAACTGCAATAGAGGGCTTAAAAGCAAATAGGACTTAAGTGTTACTTAAGGTCAAGCTGTAACGGGGTAGATCCAAATTTCAGGTTGATCGTGATGGAGTTCAGGTGGGCTGCAGGATCTTCGCAGGTCCCGCTGAAAAAGTACCTTGGATGGAGCAAGTGCCGGCTTCCAAGACTCGATGCGTCAGTTCTGATCCATGCAGACAGGTCACACGTTGTCTTTGAACCTCTTAGGATGCAGGCGCTGTGTCATTGTCAAACCTTGAAGTCGGGTCCCATGTCGTCGTTGAGCCTCTTATGATGCAGGCTCTGTGTCATCGTCGAGTCTTGGAGTCGGGCCCGAGTCATCGTCTATTCCCTTACAATGCAGGCATACATCATCATCGAGCCTCACAGTCACGCCCTGTGTCGTCGTCAAGCCAAGCAGTGATGTCCTCAAATGGCTCTGCGTTGGTTCCGATTGGCGCAAAATCGTTACTGAGTCGAATTTTGTAGAAAAACTGCTGCAGAACTCACTTTCAAGGCCCAGGACTGAATTGACACCTCTTGGCAGGGCAGGACTAATAGTTTGCAGAGTCCAGCATCTGAAACAGAGGTAAAGGAAGCCTTTAATGGCCCTGAGACTTCAAAACAGGAGGCAAGCCAGTCAGCCTTTGGAGTCACTTAAGTTCTTGGAGGAAGTAGAGATGGAGGTCCAGTCCTTCTCACACCTAGGCAAGTGGCAGCAGGCCAACACAGCAAAGCTTTTCAGCAAAGTGGCAGTCCCTCCTGGCAGCACAGCAGTGCTTCTTCCTGGCAGAATGTCCTCAGATCCAGAAGCGTACTGAGTTGGTGGTGTCAGGGGTCCAGTATTTATACCCATCTGTGTCTTTGGAGTGGGGGAAACTTCAAAGAGAGGCCTTTGAAGTGTGCAAAGTCCCTGCCCTTCCTGCCATGGCTCCAGACTCACTACTGGGGGAATGTAGCTCTTTGTGTGGGGACAGGCACAGCCCTATTCAGGTGCAAGTGTCAACTCTTCCCTGCTATCCTGCCCAAGATGACCCATCAGGATGTTAATGGATCATCAGGATTTGAATGGCCCATCAGGCACACCTAAGTTCCTTTTGTGCATGACTGTCTAGAGGGAATGCACAAAGCCCAGCTGTCACTTACCCCAGACGTGTATTCAGAGACAGGCACAGGCACACAATGGTTAAGGTGAGAAAATGCCAACTTTCTAAAAGTGACATTTTCAGACTTACAACATAAAATTCAACTTTACCATAAGTTGTGATTTTAAATTGTGAGTCTAGAGACACCAAACTTAAAATATATATCTTTTTCTATTTGAAATTACACTTATAAAATGTAATACGGTAATCCCAATGTTCACCTACGGGAGAGATAGGCCTTACAGTGGTGAAAAATGAATGTAATCATTTTTCACTACCAGGACATGTAAAACTTAAAAGTACATGTCCGACTTTTTATATATACTGCACCCTGCCCTTGGGGCTGTCCAGGGCCTAACCTAGGGTGACGCATATGTTTTAAAAAGGAAAAAAGGAAGTTTTGGGCCTGGCAAGAGGATTAACTTGCCAGGTTCAACATGGCAGTTTACAACTGCATACACAGGCTCTGCAATTGCAGGCCTGAGACATGTTTAAAGGGCCACTTGAGTGGGTGGCACAATCAGTGCTGCAGGCCCACTAGTAGCATTTAAACTACAGGTCCTGGTCACATGTAGTGCACCTTACTAGGGACTTATAAGTAAATTAAAAATGCCAATTGTGGATACGCCAATGTTGCCATGTTTTAAGTACAGAGCACATGCATCTTACCACTGGTTAGCTGAGGTAAAGTGCCAAGAGTCCTAAGGCAAACAATAATGAGGTCAGAAAAAAGGGAGAAGAAAGGCAAAAAGTTTGTGGGTTTTCCTGCAGAAAGGACCATTTACAACACACGCTCTTCTGTCTTTCTATTTCTTGTTTTGAGTCAAAGTCTGATCATGAAAAATAAACTGCGGTCCCCCAAAAACAGTGCCAATGGGCCCGACCTGCAATCACCGGTTCAAATTAGTACTGATATTCATCCTAAATTGATTCGGTGCAGTGGGCAGCAGCCATACCAAACTAGTCAAGACTGACTTGTTAATGTAAACTATTTTGAGTCTTATGAGTAACTAACAGCCTTTGCCAGAAGATATGTAATTTTATGTATACAAAGTCAATTGTCAGTAAAGCTACTAGTTATAATGCAAGTTTTCTAATAATAACATTTAAAGAACAGTTTAAATTTAAGTGCTTATTTTGTTTTTCTAAATAATATTTCAAAATGCATTGATAGAGCAAATTTCCACATTTTGCAAATTAAACGCATTTCCATCACAAGAGTTTTATCGTATAAACTGTGTTTCATCCCTTTGGGGGCCAGAGAGGACAATTCCGGCAGAGAGGACTGTTCTGGAATGAAAACAGTGCCTGGTATGCAGCTCTGTGTAAACTACGTTTACACCCATGATGCAGACCACCTAACTACATACACCAGATATAGGGTCCTAGGCCAATCCAAGAGATCGCAAATGTATCCCTGTGCTCACATTGTAAGGGTAGACCTAGACAGATATATATTTTGCCATGGTTGGGATGTTTGTCCTGTACAGTCTGTTATTAATGCTAATTACTTTGTTTATTTGCATCTAATGATCGCAGCACATTTGCTTCATAATAGACTACAATAGTTTCAACAGATGTATTGTAAATTTAATTTGTGTCTGTTTTATGTTTACTACGGGCATGCATGAGTGAGTGAGTAATGAAAGGGCAGGATCTGGTTCCACGGTTCCCTTGGGGACTAGATGTCAATATAAATGTCGACTTTTACACACTAGGGCTAATAGGCCTGTCTTCACATTTAAACTAATGTTTTGCACAAAATATTTTTCTCTTTCTTCCTACTGCATATGCTGCAATTTTCCAGAACTCTTTTGTTGGGTAGTGAATATGCATTTGTTATGTATTAGACAACTGATATTGTGGTTCTCATAAGGAGGAGAGGAGATTGCTGGAGATGTGACTCGTGGAAAGAACTGTTTGAACCACAATAACTATTCAAAGTAACAAACCAAGGACATGGTTGCATAGCTTGCTGTGAAGACGTGAGAAACTGGGGCGTTTACCTGCTCCCAGAGGTTGCAGAAGACTGATTGCTTTATGAATGGGGGAATGAGACAATTGTTGCCAATAACGTTTTGAATGGACTCTATTAGTGTGTGTTCCTTAGATTAGTCAGAACCCTTTTCAGAGAGAGACTCTCAGAGAGCTTGTTGCAGAATTAAGAGCCAGAACTTAGAGATGCCTGCTGACTTTGAGTTGTGAATAGCCTTTGAGCCTCTGCTAATATCAACTTAATGAGTGCTAATGCTTTATGCCTAAACATTTTTAGGTCGAGCCTAGAGTAGCGCGCAAGCGCTGCTCTGGCGAAGGCTTTATGTAGGGGTTTCAAAAAGCTGACCAGACGCTCGTGCGTCATGGCCTTTTCTGTGCGGTTACCCACACGGCCGCCATCTGTTTGCAAATATCGTGCCCAGACGCGGGCGCAATAATTGAAAACACATGGTCATTGTGCACGAGCGTGTGGTCAGCTCAGCAGGCTGCCGCGCTCGCTCGCCTCCGCTCCTCTCTGACTCTGCCGACGTCTCTGCTGTCCAGCGCTTCACTTGTGCTGATGCTGCCTCCCTCCTCCCTACTCTCTTTTCTCTGCTGCAAGCAGGCAGCCGACTTCCCTCCCCCGAGTCCTGCATTCAGTAGAAAACAAGCATTGTTTTAACAAAATCGTGCTGTCGGTCTATGCCTGCACTTACTCTGTCTCTTTAGCAGTTACTGCCTGAGCCGTAGAGAGAACAGCTCAAGAACTCGGAGCAGTGCTTGCTCCTTCCCGAGCCCAGCAGAATTCATGCTCATGCATTAACTCAGAGAGTCTCCGAGCTTCCCACTTTGGCCTGACTACAGGGGGCAAACACCTCTTTCCGCAGGCGTGGCAATGAAATGTGGCTCGGTGTTTATCGCACCGGTAATTCCCAGCTACGATAACATTTGAGCAGGTCAAACTTGGTGGAATTTGACGAGCGGAAAGGGGCCTGAAATTTACCAGGACATTTGGATTTTGGTGTGGTAAGTGGCAACCACCAAATGCTACATGTTGGAGCCCAAAAAGTCAGATTACATGATCATTATTTCTCATTCCTAACACCTGGGTGTCCGATTTTTATCGGGTGCAATAACGGCTCCTAATCAGGCCCATAGTGCACGCGCTGTTCGACAACAATTTAGGATTCACAGGTAGGTGCCTATCTCTATTCTGCGCCTGCGCACAGGTTCATGGTGCATTCTTATCCAATAGGCTCATATCAGTCAAATTATTTCAATGATGTTTCAAGTTGATGATGGTGTAATTAGGCGTGGGAATATGCTTGTCCAAGCAGCAGATGCCATATTTGGGATTTCTTTATTGAAAGCACAGCCCTTTTGTACGGTGTTGTCCAGCGTTTGTTCTG
Source organism: Calotriton arnoldi (assembly GCA_963921515.1). Lineage (NCBI taxonomy): Eukaryota > Metazoa > Chordata > Amphibia > Caudata > Salamandridae > Calotriton > Calotriton arnoldi. The sequence continues at coordinate 167,280 of CAWUFW010004273.1, read as the reverse complement.
CGCCGCCTTTACATGCTGCCGTGTGCATACATTAAAAGCCGTGATCCCATGCTTTGTGCCTAAGATGCCACCATCCCCTCTAAATAAGGTCTGATCTTTTTTTGCAGGTGCGCAGACCGATTGCCTATCATGAGCCCATCCTCTGTGCTGCGCCGGCGCAGAGGGGGTCTGTTTCATTTTCTCGTCTACAGCACATACATTGGCTCTTAAAATCTACACGTTCGTGCATGTGCCGCTGACTGCAGAGCAGAGCTCAAATAGAGGGGACAATTTTCCTCTTCGTGTTACCGAACTTTGGTGTCAAGAGCACATGCACTAACTCAGGGAATTTTCTAGTTAATGTATGTGCTGTGGACAGGAGAAAGAGACGTGCAGACCCTTTCTGCGTAAAGAGTGGGAACATGATAAGGCCCACGGTCTGCATACAAACACTAAATTAGTTCAAACCTTATTTAGCGGGAAGGTGGCTTGTTAATTTACTTTATGAGATTTGCAGAGGGAATTAATTGCTGGGCAGTTTTACAAAGAAACACATTGTTTACAAATTTGTTTTCTTTTATCCAACCAAGCCCTGTGATGAAAGATTAATTTTAGTTCATCAATTGAGCTCTGCAGTGATGTTGTTTAACTCAGAAATTGTTGTTTTATTTTTGCTGACATGTTATTATTGTTTGTATAGAGGTTATATTGGACTAGTTTTAAGTAAGTTTCAGTGAACTCTTTACTCACTCACCCCCTTCCCCAGTTATATGTATGCACCAGACTTACCAAGCGTGAAGCTATCTATAGAACAAGCATTTGCAATGCAATAGGTCTCGCATTTACGCAAGTTTGAGCTATTGACATTGCAAATAACAATGTCTTTTATTTTTGTTTTCGTTTTAAAAACATAAATTTAAAAGACAAAAGCAAGAGGCCTGCCTTTTTTTTATTGTGAAAAGCTTGTGTGTGTTGTACGCAGATTACATTGTGTAAGGTAGCTGTGTGCCCAGAACAGTTTTGTAAAAGAGGCTGTGCGATTAACACCCAAAGAATAGGAGATGTTGTTTGGTAAGAGTTGTAAAAAGGGACTTTTTTAGAAAGTGAAGCATGTTTAGTGGAAGAGCAAAAAAAACAAGCATTGGCATAGCCAATAGGTCTCGCCTTTGGGACCTTATAAGTGTTTAGCCATGCAACAGTTGATGTTGTTGCACCAAGGATATTGTGCTGCATAACTAAATACTTATAAGGTCCCAAAAGCGAGACCTATTGGCTATGCCAATGCTTGTTTAAGATGGCTGTCCCATAGTTCCATAAATTTGTGCAGCCCTAGGTATTAAATGCTCCAAGTAAGTTTATTAAAATCTGTTGATTTCCAAGTGACACCTTGGATCTTGAAATGAAATTGAGAAAGAACATTATGGAAATGTATATAATTTTATGATATGAGCTTGCTAATAACAATTTATTTGCAAAGTAATAAGGGTATAACGGCTTTACCATTATATAATTAACTAATACATGAAACACCCTTATCTCTCAGTTTAAGTTAACAAAAAAGATGCATTTTGAAATGCTTGTTTTAGCAAATAAGGGATGAAATAAATAAAGACCGTAAAGAATATTTAGAAGCTAAAATTGTTGTAATAATAACTGGCAATATTTTAACCTAGGGAATGAATTAATGGCGAACCAATTAAACATAAAAGTCATCTACATAAAAGAGAAAGCTTTTTCTTTAAAAAAAAACAGGGAGCCATGCTAACCATAATCATGAAGCAGAGAACAGGCTTGCCTAAGAACAAAGGAAAAGTGATAACATTTAGGCCCCTATTACGATGTTGGTCAGAGTTGCCTCCGATTAACACAGTCTTGGTATGGGAACTGACTGACCGTAGGTCGGCGTTTCCAAACACCATATTTTGATGTGACCGCACATGGTGCGGTCGCAAACTCTCATTTCTCTATGGGAGCTTTTGCGGCTGGTGGAAACTGCCATAGAGAGATGGATATATGGGAGTTTGTATAAATCCCTGCAACGTCTGGCAGGCACCTCACGGTGCCTGCCAGACTGTGCAGGGATTTACAGGAGCTCCCTCCGCCCCCAACCGGAGGCTGCAGGAAGAAGGTGGCCCTGCTAGGGGCCCCCAAAGTCGCTTTCCGACAGGCTTTCCATGTCAGAAAGCCCGACATGGAAAGCCTGTCGGAAACTGGCATCATATTTCCGACAGTGGAAGCGCCGTCCGCACGGGATTATGTTTGGTTTCCGACTAAGCCAGCCGGAATGACTGGCCAGTTTGAATTCCGACCACCGTAATCCTAATACATCAGTCGAAATTCTAACCAAGGATGTCAGTCGGAGGCTTTCGACCGACATCCTAATGAGGGCCTTAATGTCCAGAAATCTAACACACTCTTTTTATTCAAGATTTTTAAATTTAGAGAAGGCAATTCTAGGAGTTTTACTATTCATAAAATTTGAAACTTATGTTCTCAAATTGGTTGCAAATAAAAGTAGGACGTATGAAAGGAATCATAGAAAGCCTTTGTACCTGTACAGCTCTTTGCTGTCCTTTGGCATGGTTTTTGTTGTACAAATAAAACATACATATGTGCCAATATAAAGAGCATAAAGCATATCAGGGTCAATGTTCATTTTGATGACAACTAGATGATGCACCAAGGAAGGACTAAAGTATCTAATACATTTTTTATTTATTTTTCAAAGATGAAGTATTATAGTCAGCATTTTCGTAGAGCTAGATGAGAAGCAAACATCAAGATTTTTATTCTTGTCTGGGCTGCATTTGAAGTTATAGCTTGAAACTTATAGCACATACAAACATTATTAAGTGGCAAAATTTCATTTTGGTAAAGTTCAATCTGTAATCTGATATTCAATAATATAATGAAGTTTTATTTAGGAATGCCTTTAGGAGGGCAAAGGGACTGGCAGTGTATAACTGAATATCATCAGCATTGGCCAAAAATTTGACTTCATATCGTTTTATTGTAAACCAGTTATAAAAGAGTTAAAAAGCACTATTTCGAAAGAAGGATTCAAGATATAAAATAAATAGCAGGATGATGAGAGAGGGAATCCTTGTCTGGTGCCACTACCAGGACAAGAAATAGGGAGAGGAAGAACAAGTGATGGGAGTACTAACTCTGGGATTAGTATATAATATCTTAATGAAGTTGATAAATTTACTACCAAAGTGAAACTTTTCACAAGTTCTAAACATATAATCCCAATTTATCCAGTCAATGGCCATCTCAGAATTTTAGGAAAGGATAGCATAGGGGTAGCTTAGGGGTATCTATATGGGAGAATGTTGAAATGATACTGGAGAACAATCAAGAAGTATCGGAAGATAATTACAAATACCGACCGTTAAAAAGAGTAGAAGTAAAGGATTCTAAATGGCTAGCTACAGACTTGTCCATAAATGTAACCATCACTATTGATTAGGGAAATCTGGGTCTGATGTACAAGCCAAATACCAGTAGCAAACCTGGGGCGTATTATGTATTGGCATTGTTTGCGCCCAGCGCTCCTTTGAAAAGGTGCGCCGGGCGCAAACAATGCCAATGCACCCCATTATGGTGAATGCGCTGCCCGGGGGCAGCCGCGAACTTGAGCTGCCCTGGGTCAGCGAATTCATGAGAAAATACGGAGCAGCCGCTCTATGTTTTCACAGTGCAGGCGGCACCCGCCTGCACTTTCAAAGGGGTTTAGAGATCCCCTTGCAGGTGGGTGCAGTTAGTGACTGTACCCGCCTACAAGGGGATTTGTGGGGGGTCCATGGGACACCCTTTACCCCCTGCAGAGGGCTGCTCTCAGGGGGCGCACTGACGGTGCGCCACCTTTTAAATGGCACCTTGTCAGTGCGCCTTAGGAGGGCTTCTTTGACTCTGCGCCCACATCTGTAATATGACGGGGGCGCAGAGTCAAAGGAATTACCTCATTTGCATAGGACACGCCCCTATGCAAATGAGGGAACACCCTCTGTTGATAGCGCTGGTGCTTTAAATGTGCCAGTGCTATCGGTATTATAGAAGGGGACGCACAAGCGTCTGCGCCCCCTTCTATAATACCAAAGTGCCCCGGGGGCGTGCAAAGCAGGCGCAAACGTCCATTGGACCCCCGGGGCACCTTATGTAATACGGCCCCTCGTGATTTACTAAATCATAGGGTGTGTGACCATTAAAAGTATTTTTTAGTATGTACTAAGGGCATCCCTCAAAACCGCTATTCACTGTGCAATGTATCAATGGTTTGTGACCGCAATTTCGGTTTCAAACCATTGAAATGTTACAAATTCCGCGAATGAGGTACTGCCCCATTTGGAAAGGAGAATTATTTTTTTCCCATTAAGAGAGCCTCATTTCCTTTAGGGAAAATAGACTGCATTAAAAAAAATACTATATGTAAATTTAATCACAGACATGGCAGTCTGTTGACCCCAGCAGGCCACTATCCCTGTGATGTCATTCAATTGGAGTACATCTCAATTTGCAACCTACTACATTGATATGCATGGAATAAATCTGATTGGAAAGCAGAGAGCAACTACCTGAAGACCCCTCCATCGAATAACTCCAGCAGCTCTAAGCAAAGCGCTAGATCGTCACCCGTTTTCTTTTAGTGGTGACCCTGAGAGGGATGCTCTCTGCTTGGAGAACTGGTTGCAGCAACACACCCAGGCACTTGCTCCCATTTCCAACTGCTCTTCTAAAACAACTAGAACTTCAGGCCCATGGTTCACTGAAGCTCTTAGGCAGGGCAAAAGCGCCTGCAAACGTCTGGAAAGAATATGGCGGAACATTTTTAACTGAGAGGCTAAAATAATCTATAAACAAGCCTTAAAAGTCCATCACAATAAAATCTACGAGACTAAAAAAACATTCTTATCGTCCAAAAGTGAGTCATCTGGCAAAAAAACAAGGACATTTTTAAAATTGTAAAAGACTTTTCCTCCCCGAATTCAGCTGTTAGGCCTTTTATACCCACTATGGAATGGACAAGCCAACTTGCCTCCTTTTTCCATGATAAAATTAAAATTATCCAAGACTCCTTCGCTGTGAACTTTCCGGCGGAGGGCTGGAGCGTAGAATCTCCAACACCCGGAGCCCCCGCAGAGGGTCCATCCTTAACACAGTTTCCCCCTCTTCAAGAGGAGACCTCATTGGAGATCATGAAAGGCCTTAAGTCAGGCTCTCCCACAGATCCCTGCCCAGCAAAAGTGTTGGCTACGCTGGCCGAGGTCATAAATCCAGCTGCCAACTTTGTCCTAAACTCCTCGTTGAGGACTGGCCAGGTTCCCTGTAGATGAAAACAAGCTAAAATTCTGTCATTGTTAAAAAACCCTTCAGCTGATCCTCTGGTGGCTTCTAATTATAGGCCTATCTCACTCCTCCCGTTCTTTTCTAAAGCCCTTGAGAAATATGTTAACTTAGTTCTCTCAGATTATGTGGAAAAAAATAATCTTCTCCACCAGAGCCAGTCCGGTTTTAGATCTAATTTCAGCACAGAAACTGCTCTGCTCGAAATTTCTGAGTCCATTAAGGAGAAATTGGATAAAGGGGGTAAAGCGGTGTTGATTTTACTGGACCTCTCCGTGGCTTTTGATACTGTGCCACATGACCGGCCCTGCACATACTACAGGAGTGCGGCCTGGGTGGCACGGTACTAAAGTTGTTCTCCTCCTTTTTGGGGGATAGACACCAAGAGGTCTGGTCTCCTCCCTTCTCCGCTACCATTCCCCCTATGAAGGTGGGTGTTCCGCAGGGTTCAATTTTGAGCCCAACACTTTTTAACCTCTACATGTCCCCCCTTTCCCCCTTGGCCGAAGCATGTGGTGCGACAATAATCTCCTATGCGGACGATACGCAGCTTCTGTTTACTTGTGAGGACTTCACAGAGGATAAGATCAATAAATGCATGACTGGGGTCTTTGCATGGCTCAGAGTGAACCAACTTAAATGCAACCCAGAGAAGTTGGAGGTAATCTTCTTTGGCTCTCCACTTCGGGATGAGTGGAAACAATGGTGGCCATCAGACATGTCGCCTCCCCTCGCCTCTGCTAAAACGGTCAAGAACCTGGGTGTTAAGATGGATGATACCCTGTCCATGAAAGCCCAAATTCAGTCAGTCGCAGGATCTTGTTTTGGCCTACTGCGGATGCTCAAGAAGTTTCTCCCCCTCTTGCCTCTCGCCCATGGGAAGACTGTTGTCCAAGCTCTTACTGTCTCAAGGTTGGACTATGTCAATGTCCTTTACCTAGGTCTCCCGGAGCACTTATTGAACAGGTTACAGGTGGTCCAGAATGCGGCTGCCAGGGCAGTCCTCCTGCTTGGACCGAGAGCTCAGATCTCTCCTCACATAAAGGCTTTGCATTGGCTTCCAGTTCGGAAAAGAATTTGCTTTAAAGCCTTGGTGCTTGCTTTTAAGGCTCTTCAGGGTATGGGCGCACACTATCTCAGAAGGAGAGTCATGCACTATGTTCCCTACAGAACCCTGAGGTCTTCTTCACGGCATCAGGCTGTTGTCCCTAAGTTTTTCTGTTCTCGCACTGGAGGCCGCTCCTTCAGAGTGCAGTTTGCTCGGCCCTGGAACCTTATGCCGGTGACACTCAGACAAGTGTCTGACCTACTTACTTTTCGGAAGTTGTTGAAAACCTGGCTCTTCCAGCACTTACCTTGAGGTTTCCCACTCTCAGGGACAGCAGCAGTTTAGCTCTGAGGTTCTCTAGCGCCGGGACACTCTTCCTGAGTAGCTGTGCGCTCTAAAAATACCCTTCATTCTTTCATTCATTCATTCATTGTGACCCACTCTGAATGGTGATTTTGCAAATTTGCCTAATACTACATAGACTGGTTCAAAAAGCCTCATTGGAGTCACAAACATTTGGTACGCAACTTTCAATCACGTTTTACAAATCCAATGTTAGCACATCGGACCCTAAGTCTATAATTTTGACAATAATGATGTTTTTGTGCCTGATTTATGGATATATGTAATGATGGTTTCTAAAAAGTACCATAGCATTAGATAAAACAAAAGTTATATACCTCTAAGAGTTTGATTGAAACATGAGAAATGAGATATATCGACAAGCCATGCAGACCAGGAGCTTTAACGTTCTTAAGAGAATGTGTTGCACATAAATTTGCATCAAAAGAGATGCATTTTTACAATATAGAAAAGTCAATATCTACAGAAACAAATTCAGAGAAAAAATTAGTTTGAGAGGGGATAAAGTCATGAATGTACACTGTTCTGTGAAACTTTTCAAATACCTTAGATATATCTGAGTCAGATACAGCAGTATCATAATTACTTTCATCAACAATATATGCAATTAATTTGCATTTTTGATTTTTTCTGTAATTGGCAGGTACTTAATAATCTTTACTTTGGCTACCATCGAATTTAGATATTATAAGAAGTAGGAGATTACAAGCATTAGAAGATTCAAGTTTATAAAGTTCATTTTGACCTTTATTAGATAATTAAGCATGCTAGATAATCTTGAGGTGAGGTAAACATGTTTCAAATATTTGATACAATTGAGAATGATATATTGGGGATTAGAATTCTTTCTTCTTAGCTTCATAGGAGATGGTGAAGGCACGAAAAGATGTTTTACAGGGATGCTAATTATTGTTAATAGATTTAGTGGCTGGTAAATCAAAACCTAAGAATTCACTGCCAAATAAAACAAATTATTTATTGAATTATCAGAAATGGTGTATGTTGCACAACAGGAGCATGATTGGAGTGGAAAAAGGAATCCATTTCAGCAGACTTTATACAAGGTAAGAGTGATTACCTGACACTGTGGTTAATATGAAATAGGGAGCCATGAAACAAAGTAAAAAATACAATTTACAAGAATCTTCCTTACAAGTCCTCCAAAAAGCAACTAGGGATCCAGGGACTAGTACAAAGTTGTATTTACATTTATTGTCAAGGAAGAGGTCAATGATTTCATGAAAATCTCACAGAATAGCATTTTTCAAACAGAAATATTGGATAATTTATTTTTCAAAAAAGGCTAAAAAGCAGGGTCTGATTTAACCAGCCAAAAATTTTACAGGGGAAAATTGTTTTTCTCTAGGATAATGTCCTCAAGGATCCATCAAACAGCAATATCATTCTCTTCTAGTACAACCTTCAAATTAAGGGATTTATGACAGCAAATACCTATGCCACATTTATATCGAAAAAAGCAGGAGAGAAGAGCACATTACCAACCCATTGCCTTCTGATGTAAAGATATCGTTTTAATACAGTGAGGTTCCTGTAAAAGGGCAATATTGGCATTAAGTTTGGACGTTACATTTGTCTCTTAACAGGATTGCCAAGACCACATTCATTCCATGACAGTGTTTACCATGAAATCTCAAGAAATTCAGGATGAAACAAAGAATAACGAAATATAAGTAGGAGCAAATAATTTCAAAGGAACACAAGGAAAAAAACTGAAAATCTATAGAATTAGAACTAGAAAAGTAAAGGAGAAAGGAACAATAAAAATGGTAAGAACATAATAGGAAATAGTAAAAATGACCAATATCAGACCAAAAGATAGAGCCTTCATCAGAAAAGAAGAAAAAACAAATAAAAGTATACAATCAATAAGATAAAAAGGAGCTGCAGAAAATGAAAAAAAGATAAGATAAAAAGAGTACCATAATAAAAATGAGCAAAAATGAGTTATTTGGCTTTCGGGGGAGATGGGCCCAAAATGCCTAGCAGTTTGTGTTGAGTCATTCACAAGATTTAGCTGGTTCTTCCAAAAATCTGTAGATTGCATTGTAGCTAATCGGGAAAAGCCAAAGATGAACCGTATGAAAATAGTTTATATTGAGATTATGAAGGAGGAATCTTGTAGACAGAAACTCTTTTCTTCTAGCATTGCCAGCTTTGTATAATGCTAGAGAAATGTAGATATGGTTACTAGCCTGCAGCAAAATGGATTCCGCTTATTTAATCCACTCAGATTTCTCGCTTTGGATCAACCCGGTTTTGTACCTTTAATCTGGGTGAGTCTAGCTACCTGAGTCTCACCCACAGTTATTTCACTGGTAATTGGACTGAGCATGTCGAACGCCATTGTCCGCATTTTAAGATATGACTGCTACAGTGCAGCTAGGGTAAGTGCAAACCACAAGGGCTACATTGGTTCGCACAATGGTTTTCGACACTAGTATGCGAGACAGATAACGTTAATGGGTATGAAATACAGTCTGCTCATACTCAAACATGATTTTTAGAAAGCCCTGTGGTAGCGGGAAATCAATAGTCAATGTAAAATAATGAAATACTATATATGTTACCTCACAGTTAAGAATGACAATGATATCCTTATTTTTTGACCTATACACCTCATTACCTCAAACTAGGGGTAGTTAGATGAGAGAATGAGTGATTTATTACACCTGTCTTGGATGTACAACTATTTGCATTGTGTTATGCTCACCAATTTAGCACGTATGGCACTTTCTACAGTTCAGGTTTGATATTTGCACTGTCTACAAGTTAATGGCTTGGTGTTCTTGCATACATATACTTTTCAGTGATCACAGGTTATCCTTTTACAGGTTTCAAATTATGCAAGAAGATTAAGGTATGAGAGCCATTGCCTCATCTACCAGCCTGGCTTTAATGTGTTAGACAGGTAGCATACATCAAAGCCCTGATGAAGGTCGGTTGATACATAGGGGTAAGCACCAGGCCAAAACATGTTGGCTATACATGTAGAGCAAAAACATAAATGAGGAATGGACAGGAGATACATTGTAGATCATCTACTATCTATTCTCCTGTTTTAAATCATACCTAGGTTACCCAAATAATAAAAGACATTTTACGTGGGATTACCTGAGTTATTTTTAGATCTGGACCCTTATCTTTATCCAGTACCACTTTATCAAGAACTCCTAGAACACGGTTGAGTCCACTGTGGTGGTATTTTCCTACTATTGTAAGGATAGGTCACCCATGATTAAGCATGTCACAATACAAGTGGGTAAGGTGTCCTGTCCATGTATCTTTGATACCTGTAGACCTTTGGATGGGACCCCCTAACTGTTGCACACTCCATTCCCTAACATTTATGATTGTATTTATATGTGTCGTAATGAAGGTCATGCTATGTTGATACCTCTGTCTCTCCATTGGTGTATTTTTGTTTTTTTTCCCACTTTAGGAGCTTGTTTTTTTAAATCTAAAGTTTACTGACAAGACATCAACTGCTCTGAAGGCATAGAGATAGCTACCAAGAGTCACAAAACTCTAAATATGGATGGCAGTAGTCTACCAGGGTTATTACCTCCTTCCCCTCGTCGATGGTGGGCTGCTTGCAAAACTGTAAATGAGGGCCAAAGTCGTAATATTTGTGTATATTGCACCCTGCTCTGTTGGCTTGTATGGCCTACCTTAGGAGTGACTTATAAGTGTTCATTTTGCATGTCAACATGGGAGTTTAACAGTGCACACCCAGGCTGCAGTAGCAGGTCTGGTGACATGTTTTATAGTGCTAGTTTGGGGGTGCCATCCACTAGTTGCATTTCAAGTGCAAGCCCTGGGAGCAGGTGGAACCATATAGTAAGGACTTACAAGTAAATTAAATGCGACAATCAGGTGTTTATCAAATTGAACTAGTTGGGGAAAAAAGAGAGCGTAAGCAGTTTACAACTAGTGGTCAAGTGCACAGAGTTCTACAGCCAACAAAAATAGGGTTCAATAAATCAGCGTATTTCCGATATAATGTAATTCCTAAATTAAAATTAAAGAACAATGAAAAAATGAATTTTTAGACATTCAGGGGCACATGCATCAAGCCCGCATTTTGCGATTTCTAAATAGCGAATTTTACCGATTTGCTATTTAGAAATCGCAAAATGCAATACATGAAGGATTTGCCCAAAAAATGCGATTCCTTAAAATTCCTTAATTGCGACTGCAAATTGCGAGTCGCAATTAAGTAATTGATTCCCATTCATTCCTATGGGCCTGGAGGCCCATAGGAATGAATGAGAATTGCATGCGCCATTTGTGAGTACTCCATTGGTACTCGCAAATTGCGCATGCAATTTCAAGGGTGCAAGAGTGCCAAAAGGACACCCTGTTGCACCCCTGAAATTGTTATGTACACCCATGTTACGCACACACATGCCCCAAGGGCATGTGTGTGTGTAATATAACTTTGAAAAATGCACTTTTGTGCATTTTTCAAAGTTTTCGCAAATTACCATCAACTTAAAGTTGATGTAATTTGCATTTCTTAATAGCAAATTCGCAAATTTTTATTTTTTGTTGCATTGCATTTAGGGAATCGCAAATTGCGATTCCTTAAATGCAATCGCAATTTAAGAAATCGCAATAAATAGTGATTTCTTAAATTGTGAGTGCCAAACACTTTAATGCATCGCAAAAGGCCTTTTTGCGGGCGCAAACGGCCGATTTTTACGAATCGCACCGTTTGCGCTCGCAAAAACCTTTGATGCATGTGTCCCTAAGTTGCAAATGATGAACAAATGTGAGTTGTTTATAAAATAGCAATTAGCTGTCTGCCTTCATTAAAACATAAAAGGAACAATTCAACTAGTCATATTTTTATCTAACCAAAAATACAATCCTCAATTCTTTTTAAAGTGCATATTGTGTATTCCAAAAGTCACTTTCACTTATCATATTTGAAATGTACAGCAGTACTAAATTGGCGTCTATGTAAATATGTCATCAACTATGGAACATTTTCTTCTGAGTAAACTCACATTTTATTACAAAGGGTTGAAGCCAAAACGTCAACAGGCTCAACAAATGACTTTGGAGAGTTTTGGTTATGCAACATTGAACAACCTAAATTGATTCCTTAACTGAAATGTCTCCTTGACATCTGTTTCATTGCACTTAAAACTCAAGATTAAATCACGGTTGAAAGGCTTATGGACTATGAACCAACATGAAGTTTGCTTAGAGAACTGATTTGATGCTTCACTTTAAGTGTCACTTCTTTGTTAATGTTAAAAAAATGCCTGCCTTCTCTAATGAAACAACAAATGTTACCCCTCAAGTGAGGGGACACATTGGCCGTGTCTCTACATCGATGCCACAGCCAACCCAGTGTAGCACCCTTGCAATGCTTCAAGCTATCAAAACGAACTTCTTTTCCACTTCATTTATTTCAGTTAGAGAGAGCCAGCACATGTTAGAAAATGATACAACGGCAACACTGTAACCACAAACAGAATAGTGAAACAAGAAATATATATATATATATTCACACAAAGAGAGCTCCTTCTGGACTGTCTGGGACCCCAGGAGAGTGGCGCACATGCCGGCGAGCACACCGGACAATAAGTATTCCCAAAGTCTTAGCAGTAAAGCGCGCTCTCAGTAATGCACAACTCCGCAAAAATAAGTATCCACCGTTTATTCCACAACGCGTTTCGATTCACAAGGAATCTTGATCCCGTGAAACGTGCACCCAAACAGAGAGACTGAAATAGCCTAACAGTATGGAGAGAGAAAAAGGACCAATGCAAGGTACATGGCGGACATGTTGGAGTGGTATCACAAGTGTAGAGTAAACATAAAATACATTGATCTACACATATATACACTGTATAAGTACATTTGAGACCCCCCCCCCAGAGGGACACGGAATTAAAAGTGTGAAGCGTAATGCTAAATCGAAAATAATGCACAGATCGTTCTCATTCAGTCCTGGCAGTTAGAGTCACTGCGCATGCCCAAAACAAAGAAAACTTTATCAGTGTCTAAAGATGCGAACAAGATATGTTCGTTGACAGGTACGGTGACTAGCTGTTCTACCGTACCACATGAGCGTGTGATGGTACGTGCATACGTCCATGTCCAAGTGGACAGTGGCAACCTGCGGCATGTGCTGATGAAAAATGTTGACTAATGGGCAAGTGCCTATAGACGTGCCAACAACAAGTGCATAACAGTGCATATCGTGTGGTACATTCATCTCATGACCGCCGGCTCCCCCGGGCAATATAATAAGGAGAACTCCAGCCACAAAGAATGTCTAATGGGCAAGTGCCCCGGTCCCGTATAAGCCAGTCAGGTTATGTGCAGGTGAGGTGTAAGTACCAAAACAGGACAAAACAAGTCAAAACCAAAACAGAATAACGGGCAAGTGCTGTGAGCTGCTGAGGGCTAAGAGAAATTGTAACACTGATGAGGCATACCAACTAGAAAGGGACACCATGGTTGAACGCTTCAGGGAGAGGGGTTACCCGAACTGGGTGCTCAAGAAAGCAAAGGAGAGGGCTGACGCTATGGACAGATCACTGACCACTGCTGATATACCCGCTTCACACACTGACAATGATGGAGGAAACACTAGAATGATCATGACTTTCAGTTCAGACTCCAGGGACATGAAGCGCATCCTGACACAAGACTGGAACATACTTAAAACCGACAACGTCATCGGTGAAACCTTACCCAATAGACCGAACGTAACATACAGGAGAGGTAAAAGTGTCAGGGACCTGTTAGTACATAGCGATATCACCATTTATCCTGACAGAAACCTACATGGTCTCAGGGGTCTTTTCCCCTGCGGTCACTGTAAGGCCTGCAAAAACAGCAAATTCCGCAACCATGTCGAGTACAACGGGGTGAGTAAGGAAATATCCCAATTCCTTACATGCAGCTCTACTTTTGTAGTGTACGCCTTAGAATGCACATGCAAACTTTGGTACATTGGCAGTACCACACTTATGGCCAAAAAACGCATTCTAGAGCACTACAGAGCCATTACCAATCGTGACCAAAAATACCCTGTAGCACGTCATTTTCAGGATAAACATTTTTCCAACGCATCCAGTTTATGTTTCTTCATCCTTGAACAGGTGAACAGAGAGTCCCGGGGTGGTAACACGGTTCTCAAATTGAGACAGAGGGAGTCCAAACACATCATCAACTTCCAAACCAAGACCCCTGGGGGACTCAACCAGGACGAGGAACTAGCTATACACCTCAAATATGACTTGTTCCCTGCACAGTACATGACTTAGAGCTAATCAACCACTTACATTATTTTCGATTTAGCATTACGCTTCACACTTTTAATTCCGTGTCCCTCTGGGGGGTCTCAAATGTACTTATACAGTGTATATATGTGTAGATCAATGTATTTTACGTTTACTCTACACTTTTGATACCACTTCAACATGTCCGCCATGTACCTTGCATTGGTCCTTTTTCTCTCTCCATACTGTCAGGATATTTCAGTCTCTCTGTTTGGGTGCACGTTTCACGTGATCAAGATTCCTTGTGAATCGAAACGCGTTGTGGAATAAACGGTGGATACTTATTTTTGCGGAGTTGTGCACTACTGAGAGCACGCTTTACTGCTAAGACTTTGGGAATATATATTATCTACTGGCGGTCGCCAGTAGATAGTTATAGTTAGGACCTTTATCCATAGGAAATCCGCAACATTCTATTTGAAATAACTCTTGCGCCGGTTGACGAATCTTCGCGAAAGCTTCCAACTTGTTGGGGCGCTCCGCTCCTACCCTGAAAGTCTCGGGTTGATTCGTCAAGCGGGGGCCGAGAAAAAAGGGGGGTCCCAAAACGCGTTTTCTCCATGTTAATTCCCATAGGAAATTTTAGCCAAGGCTACAGCCCGAACTGCTGAACGGAATTACACCAAATTTTGCAAAAAGGTAGAGCTTGGTTCAGAAAGCGACCTTTCTTTTAAATGGTGTAAATCCGTTCAGTAGTTGCGGAGAAATTCAAAAATTAAGAGTGAAAAAATCGATTTCCCATAGGAAAGTTTATGCAAGGCTACAGCAAAAACTGCTGAACGGAATTACACCAAATTTGGCAAAAAGGTAGTGCTTGGTTCAGAAAGCACCCTTTTTAAAAATGGTGTAAATCCGTTCAGTAGTTGCTGAGAAAATCCAAAATAAAAGTTTTGATATTTAGAGGCACGGAGGATCCGCGCACCCTCCCGACCACGAGCTACATGCTAATTGGCTGTCAACACTCCAAACCAGGAAGTTTAAGGCCCCTCCAAGCCCCGGGGACCGCCACCCCCCGGGGCTTTAAACAAAATGGTGAGGGTGGGCTCTGAGCCCTCCCGCAGCCCCGGGGACCGCCACCCCCGGGGCTTCTTTTTTAAATTAAATCACCTGTGTGGGGGCTTCAGCCCCCCACACGCCCCGGGAACGCCACCTCCCGGGGCACTAACAAGTTTAAAATGGGGGTCCGTTTTGGACCCCGAAGCCCCGGGACCACCACCTCCCTGGGGCTTTGCAGATGTGGGGAGGGGGCCGCGCGGCTCCCCTCCTGGAGCCCTTGATGGCCCTGGGGACCGCCACCCCCAGGGCCGGCTCCTGCAGTGTCCCGGGTGCTCACCCCGGGACACTGTAGTTTGCAATGACAGGACGGGAGCCTCGCGGCTCCCGTCCTGTCATTGCAAACTGCTTTGCTTCATTGAAGCGAGAGCAGGGAAACCTGCTCTGCTTCAATGAAGCAAAGCAGATTGCTTTTCCACATGGGGAGCTGTATGTCAGCAGCTCCCCATGTGGAAGAGGAATGCCGGCTCCCGAGGGACGCGGGAGCCGGCTGGGACCGTGGGGGATTGGGGACCCGCCCACGGTCCCCAACGGAGAGGGCCAGCCCCGGGGATGGGGTCCCCGGGGCAAGTAGTGGTTCGGGAGGGGGGCCACGCGGCCCCCCTCCCCCAAAAAAATAAAATTAAAATAAATAAATAAATAAAGGCCTGCCCCGGGGATGGGGTCCCCGGGGCAAAAGGAGGCCTGAGGAGGGGGCCACGCAGCCCCCCTCCTTAAAAAAAAAATTATAAAAAGTGGCCATGCCCGGGGGATGGGGTCCCCGGGGCCGGAATCAGCCACGGGAGAGGGGCCACGCGGCCCCCTTCCCATTTAAAAAAAAAAAAAAGGGGTAAGGCCCTGGGGATGGGGTCCCCAGGGCCCAAAAAAGGAAAAAGGAAGGGGGGCCACACAGCCCCCTTCAGGGAAAAAAACAAAAAAACGATCGGGCCGCAGGCCCCGCCCTTCCTTTACCACTCTGCAAACGCGCCCCTGGCGCGCTTGCAGAGGGGGAACGACCCCTTGAATACTGGGGTCCCTGGGGCCAACTAACCCACCAGGAACCTCCAGTATGCGCCAGGGGCTGCGTTGCAGAGAGGTGTACAGAGGCCACGCCCCTTTTACACCTCTCTGCAACGCAGCTCTGTGGCGCTTACTGGAGGTACCTGGTGGGATAGTTGGACCCCAGGGACCCTCAGGATTCAAGGGGACTTAATCCCCCAACTTAAAACGCGCCACGGGGTGCGTTTGCACAGTGGTGAAGGAGGGGCGGGGCTTCAGGTGACATGTGTGCAAACAGGCCCCGTGGCGCGTTTTAAGATGGGGAATTAAATCCCCTTCAATCCTGAGGGTCCCTGGGGACCAACTAGCCCACCAGGTACCTCCAGTAAGCGCTACGGAGCTGCGTTGCAGAGTGTTGTAAAAAGGGGCGTGGCCTCTGAACACCTCTCTGCAACGCAGCTCTCTGGCGCATACTGGAGGAATCTGGTGGGCCAGTTGGCCCCTTGGGACCCTCAGGATTGAGGAGGAATTAATTCTCCAACTTAAAACGCGCCACAGGGCGTGTTTGCAGACATGTCACCTCAGGCCCCACCCCCTTCCTTCACCATTGTGCAAATATTCCTCTAAAATCAGCCGAACTACGAATCCCGATTTACTCACCTGTTATCAGGAGAGAACTCAGTGCTGCATCTTTGAGCCCAGTACTGATCCTGAAAAGTAATTTTAACCGTACTTACCAGTAACTTGAATTTCCTTCCATAGGATATCATTGCCTGCTTTTTGCTGAAAAAGTTTTGGTGTCGATTTTTGAAACATACAAATATTCCTCTAAAATCAGCAGAACTACGAATTCCGATTTACTCACCTGTTATCAGGAGAGACCTCAGTGCTGCATCTTTCAGCCCAGTACAGATCCTGAAAAGTAATTCTAACCGTACTTACCAGTAACTTGAATTTCCTTCCATAGGCTAACATTGACTGGTTTCACTTGGAAATTCTTCTAAGTGTGGAGTTTTGGAACTTTATAATATTCCTCTAAAATCAGCTGAACTACGAATTCCGATTTACTCACCTGTTATCAGGAGAGAACCCAGTGCTGCATCTTTAGCCCAGCACTGACCCTGAAAAGTAATTCTAACCGTACTTACCAGTAACTTGAATTTCCTTCCATGGGCTAACATTGACTGGTTTCACTTGGAAATTCTTCTAAGTGTGGAGTTTTGGAACTTTATAATATTCCTCTAAAATCAGCCGAACTACGAATTCCGATTTACTCACTTGTTATCAGGAGAGAACCCAGTGCTGCATCTTTTAGCCCAGCACTGACCCTGATAAGTAATTCTAACCGTACTTACCAGTAACTTGTATTTCCTTCCATTGGAATCCATTGTCTGGTTTTCCACAGAAAAGTTTCAAAGTGCCGTTTTTCACAAACTACAAATATTCCTTAAAAATCGCCTGTATGACTTAAACGCATTCTTTCAACTGTTTACAGGAGATGCACCAGTGCTGGATCCAGGATCCACCACTGAGTAAGAAAATTTAACGATAACACTACTTACCTGCTAAGTGAATTTCCTCCCATAGGTAACATTGGTGATTCTATGTGAAAAAGTTTCTAAGTGTCAACTTTTAAAATACAATAATATTCCTTAAAAATCACTACTGTAACCAAAACGCTTTTACTCAACTGTTTACAGGAGATGTCCCAGGACTGAATCTAGGATCCAGTCCTGTGGTTAGAAAAGTAATCCATAAAGTAACTAATTGCATTTAACTAGAAATTCACATTGAGCTCAATGTTGCATTGTGTTTGAAATTGTGTTGCCCATTGCAACAACTGTAACTAATGTACTTAAAAGTCTATTGCCTATTTGCAAAGTATTTAAACTAAAGTAATTCATTCTGAGAAAGTATATTTTGTAATGTAATGTATAATGTAATTACAATGTAATTTAAAAAATAAAATATCTAAAAATAAATAGTTTAAAAAAATGTAGTAAATCAGTATCAAAAAATAAATATAACAATTAATACATTTAAAAATTGTCATTTACAAAACCTTTGAAATTCACTGAAAAAAACCATAGGTTTCTGACATGTTATAGTTAGGAATTAGCATTTAAAAAACCTTTGAAATTCACTGAAAAAACCATAGGTTTCAGGCACGTTATAGTTAGAAATTAGCATTTAAAAAACCTTACAAATTAACTGAAAAACCATAGGTTTCAGTCACGTTATAGTTAGAAATTAGCATTTAAAAAACCTTTGAAATTCACTGAAAAAACTATAGGTTTCAGACACGTTATAGTTAGAAATTTGCATTTAAAAACCTTACAAATTCACTGAAAAACCATAGGTTTTAGGGACAGTTATAGTTAGTTGGACATTGCACTCCGTACAAAACCCATGAAATTCCCCCGTTATAGTTAGTTCAGCTAACTATAACTCGCGCCTCGCAATGCACTGCTGATGACGTCACATATTACATCACTCATGACATGGTCAGTGACATCACTGATGACATCACTGATGACATCTCAAATGACATCACTGATGACATCACTGATGACATCATCCACGTGATAATCTGATGCACCTCCTCACACCCTAATATAACCTTTGATACACCCACTCTAAATTACAGACTGCCATTCGCAAAACCATAGACACTCCAACACCAATAACTACATACCCACTCATTGATTCTTAGGTCTACACACACCTCCACTCACTCACCTGTACAGTCACTCATACTTACGGTCACTCAGTACAGGACTATCATATGCACTCATACTCCTATATAGACACTCAAACACCGCCACTCATCCATAGAGGTACTCACACACCTAGTCAGTCATGCAAATAATTAAACACACTGCCATTTACTCACCTATACAGTTATACACACACCAGCTCACTTACTCATACAAATACTAGCACATTCTTACGCTCTTATACAATCACTGATGCAAGCACACACTCATCCATACAGTTACTCTCACAATCACACACTCTCGCTTATAGCTATTTATATACTCCAACACACATATATACTGCCTTTCACATATGTAGTTACTCACACATGTACCACTGGGACATACATTCACTCACTAATACACTCTTACACACACTTACCCACCCATACAGTCTATCACAGATGCACTCTTGAAACCATCCACCCAGTGAATCACCCACTCACACATCTATGCACAGAGTCGCACCCACCCCACCCACACAAACACTCAGGCACCCATACAGATACTCAGACAACCAATCAATAACTCATATAGACACTCATGTAGCTATTCACAAACCCATGCAGCCACTTACACAGCAACAGACAGACGGATACAGACATTCACCCAGTTTAGTCACTAACCCATGCATTCAGTAAGATACGTTTAATCACTCACTTATAGAGTTAGTCACGCACCTACTAAATCATCCATACAGACACTTATACACCCACTCATTCTTCAATACGCCTTTCCCTATATATATTAAAAATATTTAAACTTTAGAGAAACACACAGTCACTGGATGATGTCATCAGTGATGTCATTTGAGATGTCATCAGTGATGTCACTGACCATGTCATGAGTTATGTAATATGTGACGTCATCAGCAGTGCATTGCGGGCGCGAGTTATAGTTAGCTGAACTAACTATAACGGGGGAATTTCATGGGTTTTGTACGAGTGCAATGTCCAACTAACTATAACTGTCCCTAAAACCTATGGTTTTTTCAGTGAATTTGTAAGGTTTTTTAAATGCAAATTTCTAACTATAACGTGTCTGAAACCTATGGTTTTTTCAGTGAATATATATATATATATAGTGTGACCAAGACAGCAAGTCTGTCGAAACGCGTTACCTGGTATAATAAACTTCACTTTGGCACTTCCTGAGAGCGTGGATATTTCTTTCTTCTATGTGGTATTGTCCATCGGCTGGCTCCGCCGACATTCTGCGCCACCTACCTCAGGGCCAAGGATCCTGGTAGGAGCATTTCTGTGTGTATATATATATATATATATATATATATATATATATATATATATATATATATATATATATATATATATATACATACATATATATATATTGAGACAAATGCAAACTATATATATATATTCAATGAATAAAAACAAAGATTAAGGATAAGTTATAGTTAGGAAAACTTCTTTCCTTCTTTATATATATATGGCGGTGAGCTGAATTTCAAAATAAAGAAAATTGCGCTAAGAGAAGTGGAGTCCATTCCTATTTCATTCCGCGTGTGAGGGAACATCAGAAACAAGGTTCTGAAGTGATATATATATATATATATATATATATATAAACCCAACTTAAACTATACAATCATTAGAAATTGTACAGTAATACCTATACCTCACAATTATGATTTATGTACCACCTTCAATTTACTATAAGTCGCGCACCTCCGTACACAGTCTTGTCGCTTCACTCGCCACACTGTTAACTATAACTCGCACCTTCTCCACTCACTGGTTATACCCTTGCACATTGCATGAATTATAGCATGTGAAATCGAAGGATATATAACAAGACCTTTGTTTTCTAAAATGCATGGTAGAGTGGTGAGGTATAGTTAATGTAGTGTGGCGAGTGAGGTGACAAGACTGTTTAGGGAGATGCACAACTCGAAGTATCGTACAGTTCAGTGTTGAGGAGGGTTGTGGAATAGAGTGTTGTCTAGTAGACTGGAGGAGAGTCTCGTACAGTGAAGTGTCATACTGTGGAGTGTCATAGAGTGGCATGTCATAGAGTGGACTGTGGTGCAGTGTGGTACAGTTGAGGAGTGCATCGTAGAGTTGAGTGCCATTGTCATACAGTGTACGAGATGCTCCCCTCCCCTTCGAGTTTCGGCTAACTCGGAGCTGCATTCCCCCAGCGCCTTAAGACCATCATGGGTCAGTAGCGTGCTTTAAAATTCCCTGATTGATTGATTGATACAGTGGAGTGGCGTATCGTAGAGAGGAGTGGAATGCCGTGTGCTAGAGTGTAATACTTTGTAGTACAGTGGCGTAGAGTGGATGGACATAGAGTGGAGTACAGTGTCATAGAGTGGCAAAGAGTGGAGTGGAGTCTTGTAAAGTGGATTGCATAATGTACAGTATGGTGTTTTATAGTGGAGCGGCATAGAGTGGATTGTCGTACAGTGGAATATAGTGAGGTAAAGTGTTGTACAATGTAGTAGAGTGAAGTGGAGTTGAGTAAAGTGTCATAACGAAGTGTGTAGCAAGTATAATACAGTGGATTCTCGTGTTGTATGATAGAGTGGTGTGTAGTGGAGTAGAGTGGAGTGGTGTAGCACAGGTTTGAGTAAAGTGTCATATACGGGAGTGGCAACTTGTACAGTAGAGTGGAGTGCTGTGTCGTGCAATGTTGGAAAATGTTGTAGAGTAGAGTAGGTTGGGGTGCCACAGAGTGAATTAGAATTTCAGTGGAGTGGCGTAGAGCACAGTAGACTAGAGCAAGTGAGTTGCGTAGTATCTTAGAGTGGAGTAGAGTGTCATAGAGTGGCACAGATTGAGTAGAATGTCGTACAGTGGCAAAGAGTGGAGTAGAGTGTTGTAGAGTGGAGCGCAAAGGCATATAGAGTATTAAAGTGCTGTATAGTGGGACAGAGTGTAGTAGAGTATTGTAGAGGGGAGTTATGTAGAGAAGAGTGTTGTTACATAAAGTGGAGTGTCTTACAGAGGCGAGGAGTGTCATAGAGAGGCGTAGAGTTGGGTGAAGTGCCATAAAGTTGAGTTGATTTAAGTTGCATAGTGTAGAGTGGCGTAAAGTGTAATTCAGTAGAAAGGCGTGTCCTACAGTACAGTTCCGTAGAGTGGAGTACAGTGTAGTGGCTTAGTATATACTGGAGTAAAGTGTTATAAGTAGAGTGGCGTGTTGCACAGTGGAGAAATGTGGAGTGGGATAGAGTGAAGTACAGTGTTCAAGAGTAGATTAGGGAAGAGTACAGTGTGGTACAGTGGAATGGCATGCATTGTTTTAGAGTTAAGTGGCATACAGTGTGGTTGAGGGGAGTGGCGTACAGTGGAATAGTGGAGTAAAGTGGAGTAGTGTATAATAGAGTACAGTGGAGTAAATTGTGGTGGAGTGCCATACAGGAAGTTGCATTGAGTGGAGTAGAGTGGAGTAGAGTGTGGCAGAGCACCACCAAGTGGAGTTCAGTGTTGTACAGTGACATAGATAGAAGTGCAGAGTTGTACAGTGGAGTAACATACAGTGGAGAAGAGTTTGATAGAATGGAGGGGAGCAGAGTATTGTAGAGTGGGGTAAAGGGTCATAGGGCAGAGTAGACTGGAAAGGCATAGACTGGAGTGGCCTGGAGCTCAGTGTCATACAGTATCATGTTGTAGAATGTCATATCGTCGACTATCTTGGTGTAGAGTATCTTGTCATGGAGTGTTGTGGGGTACAGTGTTGCAGCATACAGTGGAGTTGCATAGAGTGGAGTGGCTACACTGGAATAGTGTTTAGGCAAGTGGCATACAGGGGAGGAGCATAGAGTGGAGTGGCATACAGTGGAATAGCGTTTAGTGGAGTGGGGTAGAGAAGAGATGTCCAATGAAATAGCATAGAGTAGAGTGGTGTATGGTGGAACAGAGTATAGTGAAGTGGTGTAGAGTCGAGTGGATTATAATGAAATAGCGTAGACTGTAGCGGCATACCATGGAGTAGCGTAGAGTGGAATAGTGTAGAGTGGAGTAGCGTAGAGTGGACTGGTGTACATTGGATTGGCCTAGACTGGAATGGCGTACACCAGAGTGGGTTAGAGTTGAGTAGCGTACAGTGGAGTGGCATACAGTGCAATAGAGGGTAGTGGCCTACAGTGGATTAGTATAGAGTGGAATAGGTGAGTGTGAAGTAGCATACAGTGGAGTGGCATTCAGTGGAGTGGCATAGACTAGACATGCGTACAGAGGAGTGGGGTAGCGAGGAATAGTGTGGAGTGGCGCAAAGATAAGTTATGTACAGTGGAATAGTGTTGAGTGGATAGGCGTAGAATAGAAATCTGTACAGCGAATGGTGTTGCTAGAAATGGGGGTCTATAGTTGGCAATGGTTTGCACCTTTGTCCAAGTAGGGACCCTTCTTCCTAGTCACGGTAAGGGGGATACACTTCTAAAATATCCCCTGCTCACTCCCTTGGTAGCTTGGCCCGAGAAGACAGGCTTATCTCAGAGGCAGTGTGTAAAGCATTTGTGCACGCATACAGTAACACAGTGAAAACACTACAAATGGACACCACACCAGTTTACAAAAATAAGCAAAACTTTATCTAAACCAACAAGACCAAATGCGACAAAAATCCAACATACAATATGGTAAAAATAGTTACATTGCAAAATAACCTTTAAATTGCAGAAATACCTCAAAAACACTGTACTTCTGAGTCGGTAGCTCGGTCCAGGGCCATAGCGATGCTGAAAACGACAACAGTTCCAGCCGACCGCGTCGGTATGGGCCAGCTAAAGCGTCGACAGACTCATAGACAGTACCTTTCTCGTTGCGGCCGATCCCGTGGGTACAAGTCGGTCAGGGAGACCGTTGCAGTTGCGATGTGAAGTGAAAGCAGTGCAGCATGCGATGCTCTCACAGCGTGGTGCAGGCAGCGGCTCAGTGACGGTTGTCCAATGGCGTCGGTGAGGCTAAGGCTTATGATGCAGAGGGAGGCGGGGCACGATGCGGTGCTGGCAGGTCATGGTGCAGGCGACGGAGCCGGTCGATGGTCGGGCAGCGACGTGTTGGTGACATCCGGGCAGAGTGAAGCGAGGCAGTGTGGAGTGCGGTGCCCACAGGCCGCGGTGATAGCAATGGCTCGGTGGCGTTCACCCGGCGGCGTGGTTGAGACCAAGGATGTGCGAAGTGCGGCAGTGCCTTCTGCAGTGCCTTCAGGAAACATCCAGCGACTGAGTCGGTGACAGAGTCGGCTGCTCTTTTCTTCTGCGGCGGCTGAAACCAGTGATTATAGAGACAGTCTCGCCACTTTGCGTAAAACCTGCAAAAGACTGGAACGGTTGTGGAGACGGGAGTATGACCCATTGCAAAAGCAGTGTTATCAAGCAGCAATTAAAAACTATCATAGGGCCATCCATACAGCGAGGGCTGCTTATTTCTAAGGGTGGGCGGAATTTGCGGAGTTGCGTTCCGCAAAATTCCACGAAACGGCAAGAAATCTCCACGAGTACGCGGAATTTCACGTGCTCGCGGAGATTTTGCTGCGCCCGTTGAATCCTGCCCTGCATATTTATCCACGAAGATGCCACCGTTTTGTGCAATACCTCTACTCAACTGGAGTACTTTCTACTGGCTAATCGGTAAGTGCTACCTCGTTGGGTAAATGTATAGTGCCTTTCCTACACTACAGCTGCGTAAAGGTCCAGAAGAATTGACCCCAGTGACCTGTGTGTCTGTAACTTTGCCACCGCGCCGAAAGCACCGGGGTCCTTTGATTAAGCTGTCCATCATTCTGGGGAAAGGGCGGGAAGACGGTGCATACCACTAGTGTATGTGGGGCGGGGGCAAACGGGCGGGGCTTCTAGGCCTGTTCACATGCCTCTTGTTTATAAAGGGTCAGAGCAGGATCTGAGCAGCAGATGAGGAGGAAGAACCTCCTGGTCACTGGACCTACACGGGGATTGCGCTCGAGAAAATCAAGGATGCAAAGACCTCCATCGGGGATTACAGCTAACTTTTCAGGGTGGAAATAGGAAGAAGGCACATCTGCTTAACCACGCTCACGAATTCTACACGAGGATTGCGCTCGCGAAAAGCAAGGATGCAAAGACCTCCATCGGGGATTACAGCTAACTTTTCACGTTGGAAATGGAGAGAAGGCACACCTGCTTAACCACGCTCACGAATTCTGCACGAGGATTGCGCTCGGGAAAATCAAGGATGCAAAGACCTCCATCGGGGATTACAGCTAACTTTTCACGTTGGAAATGGAGAGAAGGCACATCTGCTTAACCACGCTCACGAATTCTACACGAGGATTGCGCTCGGGAAAATCAAGGATGCAAAGACCTCCATCGGGGATTACAGCTAACTTTTCACGTTGGAAATGGAGAGAAGGCACATCTGCTTAACCACGCTCACGAATTCTGCACACCTGCCCTGCATATTTATCCACGAAGATGCCTCCGTTTTGTGCAATACCTCTACTCAACTGGAGTACTTTCTACTGGCTAATCGGTAAGTGCTACCTCGTTGGGTAAATATATAGTGCCTTTCCTACACTACAGCTGCGTAAAGGTCCAGAAGAATTGACCCCAGTGACCTGTGTGTCTGTAACTTTGCCACCGCGCCGAAAGCGCTGGGGTCCTTTGATTAAGCTGACCATCATTCTGGGGAAAGGGCGGGAAGACGGTGCATACCACTAGTGTATGTGGGGCGGGGGCAAACGGGCGGGGCTTCTAGGCCTGTTCACATGCCTCTTGTTTATAAAGGGTCAGAGCAGGATCTGAGCAGCAGATGAGGAGGAAGAACCTCCTGGTCACTGGACCTACACGGGGATTGCGCTCGGGAAAATCAAGGATGCAAAGACCTCCATCGGGGATTACAGCTAATGTTTGACGGTAGATATGGGCAGAAAGCACTCCTGCTTAGCCTCGACCTTACTCACGAATTTTTTGTGCTGATTAATGCGTTACAGAATTTGAGCTTCAACTCGGGCACCTGCTTCAGTGCTTTCTTGCACCCAAATTCCGTTCTGCCGCGGATCGCGGAAGTTTCGACATTTCCGCGTTCCGCGCGGAACGCGGAAATGCCGAAATTTCGCAAGTTCCGCGAGCGGAACGGAATTTGCCACCCACCCTTACTTATTTCGCAGGCAAAATTAGGAGCAGCAGTAATCCCTCCAAAACCATCTTTTCCATACTGAAAGGCTTGAAACAGCCGGGGGCCCCTACTGGGTCTCATATATCATCTGATGAGCAGTGTGAGGCTCTTGCCACCTTTTTTGTCTAAAAGGTGAAAAACATTTATAAGACCTTCACTCACACCGCTATGAGTCCCGAACATGTCCTGGGACCACTCCCTACTCATACACTGGCTGCTTTCCCACTGGTCTCCCTGGAGGAGCTACGGTCTCTATGTAGCAAGATTAAATCCGGCTCCCCTTCTGACCCCCTTAAACCTGACCAGTTCCTGAGATCACTACCTGTGCTCTTGTCACCTCTGAGCCAGGTGATTAACAAATCCTTGTCCAGTGCGGTCATTCCCAGCACTTGGAAGCAAGCCAGGGTGGTTCCTCTGCTTAAGAAACCTTCCCTGGATGCAGCCAAACTGGAAAATTATCGCCCGATATCTCTCCTCCCGTGGATCGCCAAGATTACTGAGGTTCATATTAACTCTATTCTTACTAGTTTTCTGGAAGTGAACAACTGTTTGGACATCTCTCAGAATGGCTTCCGCCCAGGCCACAGCACGGAGTCTGCTCTCCTGGCTGTCATTGAACATCTTAGGCTCGCTCTAGATGAGGGACGTATGTCGGCTCTGATTCTTTCAGACCTCAGCGCCGCATTTGATACGGTCTCTCATCAGATTCTGCTGCGTAGGTTGGAGGAGGCAGGTGTTGTGGGCTCGGCTCTGGATTGGTTTGCTTCCTTTCTTTCCAATAGGACCTTCCAGGTTGTGGCCCCTCCATTTGCTTCCACGCTCCATGCCAACAAACAAGGGGTTCCTCAGGGCTCTGCGTTGAGCCCCACGCTTTTCAACCTTTAAGGAGCAGAGGGCTCACCATCGTGTCATATGCCGATGACACACAGCTGGTTGTCGCTCTCTCGGACGACACCGTGGGGGCAGCATCCAAGTTTCAGGACGATCTTACGGCTGTTGCCGAGTGGATGACTGCCAACTGTCTCCAATTGAACTCTAGCAAGTCAGAGGTCCTGTTGGTAGGAAAAGATCAAGAGTTGTGGGGGGAACGGTGGTGGCCGACCATACTGGGCTCGGCACCCACCCCTAAGCAGGTGGTGAAAGATCTAGGCGTCTGGGTAGATTCGGCCCTCAGTTTTCAGTCCCAAATCAAGAAAGTTGCAGGGACTTGCTTTGGCATACTTCGGGGGCTCAAACCGTTGCTTGGGTTTAACTGCGGCTATAACCCTTCTGGGTCTCCCTAGAACCTGTTCTACTTCTAGGGCTATTCGTCGGCTACACTGGCTGCCTGTTGCCAGCCAAGTGGAATTTAAGGTCCTTTGTATTGCGTTTAAAATTTTGAAATCTTCCTCTCCAGGCATTCTATCTAATCTGCTCTCATTCTATTCTCCTTCGCGCAAACTTCGCTCGATGGGACAACATCTGATGACCGTGCCTCTTATGAGGAGGGCACGATTGGGTGGGCGCTCCTTAAATTTACTGGCTGCCAAGCTTTGGAACGCTTTGCCAGTGTCCATCCGTGCCATAAACCATTACATGGCCTTTCGTAGGGCCATCAAAACTCATTTTTTCCCTGCACTCTAGCGCCTTCTCCTGATTACCAGCTTCCATGTTCTGCTTCAGCGCTGGGACGCCTCTTTGCTGAGGCAGCTGTGCGCTGTACAAAACATGTTAACATAACATAACAGTGCCCAGAAGGATGGTGAAGTCTTTGCTGCTCCTGAGACTTCTTGAACAGGGGGCAAGATCTACCTCAAGCCCTTGAAGATACTTTTTAAACAGGATACACATACAGTTACTCTCTTTGGCAGAAACAGCTACTGCAGGCCAACCCCAGATATCACACAGCAGAGGGGCAGTACTTCTCCTTCAGCTTTTCCCAGCTCTTCTCCTTGGCAAAGGTTCCTCTTGAATTCCAGAATAAATCTAAAAGTCTGGAGTCTGGGCCCCACTTTTTATAGTACAAAATCCTTTGTACTCTGGAGGCAGAGAGTGTTTGTGCTCAGCAAAACCAGTTCTGTCCTCTTTGGCCAGCTTCCTGGCAGAAGGTGGAGACATCATTGTCCAAAGCAGTCCAGGCCCATTCAGATGTGAAAGAAATCTCCTCCCCCTACTGTGAAAGCAACCCAGGTCTATTCAGCCCAGCTCTGGCTCACCCCGGAAAGGCAGGACCAACCTCACCCCCCCAAGTGGCTGTCTGAACAGAATGCACATCCCTGCCCCTTGTCACTGCAAAGCCAGACAGTCAATACACAAACCTAGCAGATGCACACTGGATGGCTAAGCAAGAAAATACCTACTTTCTAAAAGTGGTATTATCAAACCCAGAATCTAAAAATCATCCTTACTAAAGGATGCATCTTTAGATTGTGAGTTCAGGCATACTAAACTCAATTTTTATCTTGTTCCCATGGACAGTTATACGTATAAGATGTTATAAATAAACTCCCCATTCTATCCTATGGGACAGATAGCCTTTCAATAGTGAAAAACAAAATTGGCAGTATTTCACTATCAGGACATGCTACACACATTCAGGTATGTCCTACCTTTCACATACACTGCACCCTGCCCACCGGGGTACCTTGGGCCTACCATAGGGGTGACTCACATGTAAGAAAAGGGAAGGTTAGGGCCTGGTAAGTGGGTACCAAACTGTGCACAGACACTGCAGTGGCAGGCCTGAGACCCTTTTGCAAGGCTGATTGTGTGGGCGGCACAATCTGTGCTGCAAGCCCAATAGCAGCATTTGGTTTACAGACCCTGGGCACACATGGTGCACTGTACTAGGGACTTAGCAGTAAATCAAATAAGCCAATTGTGGACACACTAATCCATGACAACAATTTGCAGAGGGAGCACTTGCACTTTGGCACTGAACAACAGTGGCATAGTGCCCAATGCTTCTAGACCAGCAAAAACGAAGTTCAACACACAGCAAAAACACAGGAGGCAAAGGCAAAAATACAGGGGAAACCCATGCCAAGGATGCCAGGTCTAACACGTGTACTGTGGATTGGCGTACAGTGGAGTGGTGTACAGTGGAATAGCATAGAGTGAGGGGGTTTAGAGTTGAGTGGCATACCCTGGAGTGGCGTAGAGCAGAGTAGCATACAGTGGAGTGGCATACAGTGGAATAACAGAGTGGAGTGGTATATACTGGAGTGGCATACAGTGGAATAGCATAGGGAGGAGTAATATACAGTGGAGGTGTGTAGAGAGGAATAGCGTAGAGTGGAGTATCGTACAGTGTAGTGGCATACAGTGTAGTGATGTAGACTGGAGTGTTGAACAGTGAAGTGGGGTAGAGCAGAAGAGCATACAGGGGAGTGGCATAGAGTGGAGTTACGTACAGTGTAATATAGTACAGTGTAGATTGGAGTGAAGTTTAGTGGAGTAGAGTGGAATGACTTCCAGGGGAGTGGCATATAGGGAAATAGCATGGAGTGGAGTAACGCAGAGTGTAGTAGCATACAGTGGAGTGAGGAAGACTGAAGTGTCGTACACTGGAGTGGAGTAGAGTGGAATAGCAATCAGTGGAGTGGCTTAGAGTGGAGTTGAGTACAGTATAATTACGTACAGTGGAACAGCATAGAGTGGAGTGGTGTAGAGTGGAGCAACGTACAGTGGAGTGATGTAGAGCAGAATAACATACAGTGGAGTGACATGGAGTTGAGTGGTGTACAGTGGAGTGGCATAGAGTTGAGTGGTGTAAAGATGAGCAGCGTAGAGGGGAGTGGCATACAGTGGAGTGGCATAGACTGAAGTGTTGTACACTGGAGTGGAGTAGAATGGAATTTGCATACAGTGGAATAGTGTAGAGTAGAGTGGCATAGAGTGGAGTGACGTTCAGTGAAGTGGCTTAGAGTAGAGTGGTGTAGTGTGGTGTAGCATAGAATCGAATAGCATACAGTGGAGTAGCGTACCATGGTGTGGCATACAGTTGAAAAGGATAGAGTGGAGTTGTGTTCAGTAGAGTGGCATTCAGTGAAGTAGCATTGAGTGGAATAACCTACAGTGGAGTAGCGTACAGTGGAATGGCATACATTGGTGTGGCCTAAACTGGAGTTGTCTTACACTGCAGTGGGGTAGAGTGGAATAGCATAAAGTGAAGCTGCATAGAGTGGAGTAGCATACTGTGGAGTGGCATTCATTGCATTAGCGTAGATTAGAGTAGCATACAGTGGAGTGGCATAGAGTTGAGTGGCATAGACTGGAGTGACATACTGTGGAATAGCATACTGTGGAACAGAGTAGAATGGAGTGGTGTAGAGTGGTGTGGTGAACTGTGGAGAGTTGAGGTGTAGAGTGTAGTAGCATACAGTGGAGTTGATTACAGTGGAGTAGCATAGAGTTGAATGACATAGAGAGGACTAGCAAACAGTGGAATAGGGTAGAGTGAAGTGGTATACTGTGGATTGGCATAGAGTTTAATAGCATAGAGTGGACTTGCATACGGAGAAGTGGCAAACAGTGGAGTGACGTAGACTGGAGTGTTGTACAGAAGAGTTGGGTTAAGTGGAACAGTATATAGTGGAGTGCTGTAGAGTAGAGTTGCATACAGTGGAATAGTATACAGTGGAACAGCATAGACTGTATTGAAGTAGAATAGTATACAGTGGAACAGCATAGACTGTATTGAAGTAGAGTGGAGTACATTGGAGTGGTGTAGAGTGAACAGCATAGAGTGGAATAGCGTAGAGTGTTGTGGCATACCGTGGAGTGGCACAGACTAGAGTGTAGTACAGTGGAGTAGGGTACAGTGGAATAGAATTCAGTGGAGTGGCGTACAGTGGAGTAGCGTACAGTGTAATACCACAGAGTTTAGTGACGTAGAGTGGAGTTTCATATAGTGGAATAGCGAAGAGTGGAGTGGCATACACTGGAGTAGCGCTGAGTGGAAAAGCATACAGTGGAGTAGCGTACAGTGGAGTGGCATACACTGGATTGGCTTAAACTGGAGTAGCATACAGTGGAGTGGTATTCAGTGCAATAGATAAGATTGGAGTAGCGTACAGTTTAGAGGTGTAGCGTGGAGTGGTGTAGAGTGGAGTGGTGTACAATGAAATAGCGTACTGTGGAACAGCAATCAATGGTGTAGCATAAGGTTTAGTGGTGTAGAGTGGAGTAGCCTACAGTGAAGTGGCATACAGTGGAATAGCGTAGAGTGGAGTGGAATACAGTGGAACAGCATACACAGGAGTGGTATACAGTGGAGCCATAAAGAGTGGAATATTGTAGAGTGGAATAGCGTATAGTGTCGTGGCACACAGTGGAGTGGCTTAGACTAGAGTGTCGTACACTGGTGTGGGGTAGAGTGCAATAGCATTCAACAAAGTGGCATACAGCAAAATATCGGCGAGTGGAGTGGCTTAGAGTGGAGTTGCATACAGGTGAATACCATAGAGTAAAGTGGTATACAGTGAAATGGAATAGAGTGGAGTTGCGCACAGTGAAATAGCGTTCAGTGAAACAGCGAAGAGTAGAGTGGCATACAGTGGAGCGGCACAGAATGGAATAGCATAGACTGGACTAGTGTAGAGTGTAGAGGCATACAGTGGAATAGTGTAGAGTGGAGTGGTGTAGAGTGGAATAGCTTAGAGTGGAGTAGCGTACAGTAGCGTACAGTGTAGTGGCATACAGTGGAGTGAACTACACTGGAGTGGGTAGAGTGGAAGAGCATACAGTGGAGTGGTGTAGAGTGGAGTGGCGATCAGTGGAGTTGCGTACAGTGAAACAGCATAGAGTGGAGTGGCGTAGAGTGAAGTGGCATACAGTGGAATAGAATACAGTGGAACAGCATAGAGTGGAGTGGCGAATAGTGGAGTGTCGTAGAGCGGAGCAGCATACATTGGAGTGGCATTCAGTGGAACAGCTTAGACTAGAGTGGCGTAGAGTGGAGTGGCATACAGTGCAATAGTGTAGAGTAAGGTCAGCATACAGTGGAGTGGAATACAGTGGAATAGCATAGAGTGGAGTAGCATAGAGAGTTGTGGCATACAGTGGAGTGTCGTAGTCTAGAGTGTCGTACACTGGAGTGGGCTAGAATGCAATAGCATTTAGCAGAGTGGCATACAGTGAAATATCGTCGAGTGGAGTGGCATAGAATGGAGTTGCATACAGGTGAATACCATAGAGTGAAGAGGTATACAGTGAAATGGAATACAGTGGAATTGCGCACAGTGAAATAGCATACAGTGAAACAGCAAAGAGTAGAGTGGCATACAGTGGAGTGGCACAGAATGAAATAGCATAGACTGGACTAGTGTAGAGTGTAGTGACATACGATGGAATGGCATGGTGGGGTATACAGTGGAGTGGTGTAGTGTGGAATAGCTTAGAGTGGAGTAGCGTACAGTAGCGTACAGTGTAGTAGCATACAGTGGGATGAAGTACACTGGAGTTTCATACAGTGGAGTGGGTAGAGTGGAATAGCATACAGTGGAGTGGTGTAGAGTGGAGTAGCGATCAGTGGAGTTGCGTAGAGTGAAACAGCATAGAGTGGAGTGGCGTAGAGTGAAGTAGCATAGAGTGGAATAGCATACAGTGGAACAGCATAGAGTAGAGTGGTGAAAAGTGGAGTGTCGTAGAGCGGAGCAGCATGCTTTGGAGTGGCATTCAGTGGAACAGCTTAGACTAGAGTGGCGTAGAGTCGAGTGGCATACAGTGCAATAGTGTAGAGTAGGGTCGGCATACAGTGGAGTGCCATAGAGTGGAATAGCATAGAGTGGAGTAGCATAGAGAGGTGTGGCATACAGTGGAGTGGCGTAGACTTGATTGTTGTACACTGGAGTGGAGTGAAATAGCAGACAGTGGAGTTGTTTACAGTGGAATACTGTAGAGTGGAGTGGCTTAGAGCAGAGTAGGGTAAAGTGGAGTGGTGTAGAGTGGAGTGCCATATAGTGGAATACCTTAGAGTGGAGTGGCGTACAGTGGAGTAGTGTAGACTAGAATACTGTACAGTGGAGTAAGATACATTGGAGTGACCTAAACTGGAGTGGTGTACAATGGAGCAGTTTAGAGTGAAATAGCATACAGTGGACAGTGTAGAGTGGAGTAGCGTACAGTGGAGTGGCATACAGTGCAATAGAGTAGACTGGAAAAGCATACAGTGGAGCAGAGTGGAGTGGCATATAGAGGAGTTGCATACAGTGGAGTTGAGTAAAGTGGAATAGCAACGAGTTGAGTGGTGCAGAGGGGAGTTGGGTACAGTGGAAATTCATAGAGTGTATTGGCGTACAGCTGAGTAGTGTACAGTGAAGTGGCAGAGTGGAGTGGCACACAGTGGAGGGACGTACAGTGGAACAGCATACAGTGGAGTGGCGTACAGTGGAGTGGAGTAAAGTGGAGTAACTTAGAGTGTAGTGGCAAACAGTGGAGTAGTGTAGACTGGAGTGTTGTACATTGGAGGGGGTAGAGTAGAATAGCACACAGAGGAGTGGCGTACAGTGGAGTTGTGTACAGTGTAATAGTGTAGAGTGGAAAGAAAATGGGTAGAATGGCGTACAGTGGAGTGGCATAGTGTCCAGTGGCGCAGAGTGGAGTAGTGTAGATTTCGATAATGTACAGTGGAATAGTGTACAGTGGCATGGTATACAGTGGAAAAGGATAGAAGAAAGTGGCATATAGTGGAGTGTCATACAGTGTAATAGTGTACAGTGGAGTGGCATATAGTGGAATAGCGTACAGTGGAGTAGCATACAGTGGAGTGGCGTACATTGGAGTGGCTTAAACTGGAGTGGTGTACAGTAGAGTAGTTTGGAGTGGAATAGGATACAGTGGAGACAGGTAGAGTGTAGTAGCATACAGTGGAGTGGCATTGAGTGCAATAGTGTAGATTGCAGTAGTGTACAGTGGAGTGGCATAGACTGGAGTGGCATACAATGTAATAGCGTACCGTGGAACAGCATAGAGTGGAGTATTATAGAGTGGTGTGGCATACAGTGGAGTGGTATGGTGTGGTGTAGAGTGGAGAAGTGTACAGTGGAGTGGAAAAAAGGTAGAATAGCAAAGAGTGGAGTGGTGTAGAGTGGAATGGCATACAGTGGAATAGAGTAGATTGGAGTGGGACACAGTGGATTGCCATAGAGTGGAATAGCATAGAGTGGAGTAGCGTACAGTGTAGTGGCATACTGTGGAGTGATGTAGACTGGAGTGTCCTACAGTGTAGTGGGGTAGAGTGGAATAGCATAACGTGCAGTGGAGTAAAGTGGAGTGGCGTGTCTAATGGAATAGTGTACTGTGGAGTGGTATGGTATGGTGTACAGTGGAGAAGCGTACAGTTGAGTGACATACAGTGGAATGGTTTAGAAATGAGTGGCTTACAGTGGAATAGGATAGAGTGGAGTGGCATACATAACATAATATGTGTATTTGTAAAATTCACTTTTACCCAAGGGTATCTTGGCACTGAATAACAGATGTTTATTGTTACCCAACTCAATGGTACTAATTTTCTGGACCTCCGAAGGATGATAGGCTGAGTGTACCCGCCGGGATTTGAACCTGTGACCATGAGGTTGAATCAACACAATAGGAGCTACAGGGGGAGAGAAAAAGCCAGGCCGCCCCCCACTCAACACATTATAAACAACAAATGTCCTGACCACAAGAGTACACCTAATATTACAGAGTCAACACTAGAGGGGTTTCCAATACTTTTCAACTCCCTCATACACGTGTTCCCTACCGCTAGTCAAAGTGTCGTGGTGTATCAATTTACAACGAAAACGTCAAATAACCATCATCGAACAATTCCCACCCAAAAATACCAAAGAAAAAGTGTGGGAAAGGAGAGGAAGCACCTCACGGTCGTAACACCAAGGGGGTTGCTGGCTGGTACTGACCGGCACACCCACTTCTCATCATAGGTTACTTTCTCTCCATATAGAAAAAGGAAAAATGTGTGTTCTATCGTGAGAATCTCAAACCCAATGAAGTAAAAGAAAAACAGTAAAACCTAAGTGAAAAATAAACTGTCAGTGCATAGTGTCATTGCAAGTGCCCATTGGACCCCAGTGAGAATACAAAGGTATAATTCTCACCTATTAAAAACCGGTAAAGCTTACTGGCTTGACATAATTTTATTGAGTGCTGTAAGCTTTCCCAATTAAAAATGGTTTTAATCAAACCATGATCAATTTCCTTAAGCCAACATGTTTTGTTGCTATAAAGTCATGCAACTTCTTCAGGGCTGTTGGGGTTCCAATTATAAACTTTGTTCGAGATTCACATCAAACCAGCTGGTTGCGGAGACTCCTCATACCTGCAACCGTCTTTTAGTGACACACGCGCCAACCGATCACGTGCCCACGAGGTGACTGCCCAAGGTCAAGTCCCCCCTGCCGCGTCCCACCGGGAGCATCACAGAAAGGTTTTCTGGAATGAAAAGTGTTGACCTCTTGCTATACACCTTTGAAACAAAAAAAGATAAAAATGCAAAGGTTGAATACATAACCAGATCAAATTGAAGTGTTTATATTTGATCCTTGCTGTAAAAGAATAGCTAGAAAGTTAATAAGTAGCCAGGTTCACACTTTTTGTTATTACGTATTTTGGCCCTACCTGGCTTCTGTTCTTAGGGCCTATCACCTTTGTAGTTAAATTTCAAAAACTAGCATTTTCAGAATTGTGACTTAAAATCCGACTTTACCATTAAGACGGAGTTTAAATTACAATACTTTTGAGACCAAATTATATGACATTTGTACATGTTCTGAATCAAAAGTTGGCACTTACTAAATGTAATAAGGTAACCCAGTGTTATCAAATGGGAGAGGTAGGCCTCACAGAAGTAGAAAATTAATTTGGAAGTTTTCACTACCAGGACATGTAAAACTTAAAAACATGTCCTACCTTTTAAATACAATGCACCTGGGGGCTTTTAGGGCCTACATATGTATAAAAAAGGAAGGTTTTATTTTTCCATATCAAATTGGCAGTTTGAAACTGTACACAGGCTGCAATGGCAGACTTGAGAAATGTTTTAAAGGGCTACTGGAGTAGGTGGAACAATAAGTGCTACAGGCCCACTATTAGCAGTTAATTTACAAGCCCTGGTTACAGGCAGTACCACTTTACCAGGGACTTATAAGCAAATTAAATGTGTCAATTGGTCTAAAGACAGTTTTACCATGCTTAAAGGAGAGAGCACAAGCACTTTAGTACTGGCTAGCAGTGGTAAAGTGCACGGAGTCCTAATGCCCACAAAAACAAATTAAGAAGGGGAAAGCAAAACGTTTGGTGGAAGACCATTCCAAAAGCTGCCAGGTATAACATGGTGCATAGTGATTTTTCCAATTCATTTTTAAGGTATTACGAGGGAATTGTGCAAGGGGATGCGTATCCTAATCATTGATGTATTGATTATGTTTTATGGAAACTTTTAGATTGATGAACTAGTTTTTAACTTTGATGTATTTTATTTGTACTTTTATGGTATTCTTTTATGCCGAATAAAGTCATGTGATTGATTGATTGATTTTTTCACCATTTGCAATAAGGGTTTGTTGTTGCTGTTTTGATGATAGGAGGGGGAATGAAACAGCCATCGGTTTTGACAGATATTTCATTACCAGCCACCTCTTACCTCTTAGGGCCTGATTATGACTTTGGCTGTCTCAGTACTGCTCTTGCATCAGAGTCCCCACGGCGTAGAAGTCCACACCGCCAGCTTGGCGGTCCGCCAGCCAAATTTCGCTTTTGGTGGTCCCACCGCCCTGTTCCTGCTGCCACTACCAGGATTACTCACCCCACTGCGATGGAGTAACAGGCTGCAGTGGCTGATGGTAGAATCTAGACACCGTAACTGCCGTGCAGATTACGATGTGCCTTACCGCCAAGCCGACTGGGGCAGGAAGACTGCCACACTCGACCAGGCGGGAACACTGGAAATAAGGTTAAAACTCACCTTATGTCCCGTTTCTACTCCTCTTACAGTCATGTAAATGTCATAGTCCCCCATAGGCAGCTGACACTTGTCCACGCGGGAAATCCGCACTGCCGTTGCCATAGGCACAGATAAGCCACTCGTACATTCCTGCACATTTCCAATGACTGTCTACCCATGCTGCTGGATATTTCTCACACAAGCACTGTCTCTGTATGTCCAATGCATATGTGTGTATTTTCTACATACACACATTAAAATGCATACATGTATGCATTGACATTGTGGGGAAAACTATGGGCTACCGCACGCGACGGTCTCCCTCCAACAGGTGACTACTGCCAGCTCACAGCCAGCACATCGGGAACATTCAAATACAGTGGGCGGGATACCGCTGGCATGGCAGTATGCTTGGGACCGCCGCAGCAGCGTACTGTCAGTTAGACCATCAAAGTCATAATCAGGCCCTTAGTTTGGAAGGGTCGGAAACGTTTGTCCAAAATATTTCAAACTTCAGTTCAAGAAGGTTTGATGACCTTTCTAGCTTTCTTCAGACAGGTAAATAGCAACAATATTTATTTCACCATTAACTTCCAGTAAATTATACTTAATGTTTCTTAATTTATCAGTTTCTACATGCTTGCTATTGTGGGGAAAATAAAGACAAACTAGGGATTTTTTTCTTGCAAACCATATTTCTCACAATTGCTATGATTACTTACCATACTTCGCAGATTTTCTGCATATGAGTAGTCACACTAACCCGGTTTCTTGCCCCCCTTTTAAATGTTTACAAAACAAATTGATCTCCAAAATCCATCCAATTTCAAGCTGTAAGGACAACAGTCTTAAAGTTATCTTTTACTGACCTCTCTTCCAAGGATATATTGGCACTCACAAAGAAATATTGCCAGTGTGTGATAAAAAAATTATTCAAATGCAAAGACATATGAAACATGGAAACATGGAAACTCCATTAACTATGGCTGGGCTGATAATTCTGCCTAATCAGGAAACAAGACACAATTCTGCACTGAGGTACAGAAATGTGTGTAGATTGGTCAAGGTTTTCCAAAATGAAATTCTCATACAACTCCCAAATAGTGCATATAAATGGAATACAAAGAGAAATGTTTGACAAGGTTCACATCTGTAACTCTTTTTTATTGAAGCTCACCATACAAAGGTTATATATAGCTACATTACTGGCACTCTTCTAGTCACTAGACTTAGAATCTTCGGAGTTTTTGTACAAACACTAAGACCCCAGAGCCATTAAACATGTTTTATTTTAATTGTGTAATGATTATGCATCAATTGATATTAATATAACAATGAATATTAGCTTTGTATGAAGGTAAAGCGTTTCTTTTTTGATTGAGTTCAAGAATAGGACCCATTGGTATCTCCAAGAATTCAGAAATACCAACAAAAGCAACATCTGTGTATGATGCAATGTTTGTAAAAATATATTTTGACACTTGCTTACAATAGTAATAGTAACGTATTTCTGAAATAAAGATGATGAAGGCCAATTTCCTATTACTGCATTGTTACACACCTACTAATATTAATGGTACTCTGGGGGCCATATTATAAAAGTGGGCGGAATTTGCGTAGTCGTGTTACGCAAAATTCCGCGAAACGGTAAAATATCTCCGCGAGCAAGCAGAATTCCGCGAGCACGCGGAATTGCTTGTTCCGCCCGTTTGCGATGCGTTTTTCCTGTTCGGGGACACTGTTTGCGTGCTCAGGGGGAAATATCTTGCGAACTTGCCCATGCGGTCGCCAATTGGCGCGGCCATCTTGTTTCACTTGTCCCGCCCGCTCGCGATGCGTGTTTCCTGTTTGCGAACGCAGATGTCCGATGGCGCGTCCGAATGACTTGTTCGCGATCGCACACTCTCGCGGGATCGCACGAACGGATAGGAAAACTCGTCGGCGAACGCAGGGATCCCGGTAAGTCGCTACCGCGCGCGCGAACATGCATTTTGAAAGAACGAACAAAGAAAAAATTCCGCTACGCCGCGGATCGCGAATTTTTCAGCAATTCCGCGTTATCCGCGGAACGCGGAATTGCCAAAATTTCACAAATTCCGCGAGCGGAACGGAATTTACCGCCCAGGCCTACCATATTATCAAGAACGGCGATAACATTATCGCTGCTTTAGCGGCAGGAAAGTGGCGCTAAAGCGGCGATAAGGGGCTTGATAATATGCCCTATAGAATTCCAATAGAAGCCCAGGTTTGATGTCATTCACACCTGAACCTGGGCTTCTATTGGAATTCTATAGGGCATATTATCAAGCCCCCTTATCGCCGCTTTAGCAGCAGTTTCCTGTCACAAAGCGGCGATAATGTTATCGCCGTTCTTGATAATATGGCCCTAAATGTTTAGAAGAACAGGATTAACTGAAAAACAGACCAACACTGAATCTATTCAAAATAATTTTTTCAAGTAGTAGTTTTGAAAAACATTTGCAAGTGAGATGGCTGAAATGTCAGAGAGAGGGCTTAGGGAGGGACATCAACCTACCCACAAAGGGGTAAGCCCATAGATATTCACAAACTGCACTTGTGTAGCTACTTACGCCAAAAAAGGGACCCAAAAATGCAGTAGAGTACATCTAGTGCCACGCTTTGCCGACAACGGATATTACAACCCTATCCTATAGCAAAGAATGAGTTAGAAATATAAAGTAAACCTCATAGGTAATAATGAGATATTAAATTACACTATTGTAAATAGTTACAAATATAAAGAAATATAACTTAGTGTTAATAATAATTTATATAAATAGTACATTTGTTTAATTTAATTTAAAAATATATTATTAACCTTTCCCAATTAAATAATAATTTAAACATAAATTATATCAAAATATAATTACATTATTTGTAATAAACACTATACACCACTTTGACTAATTAATAATGGATAATTACAATGTAGTTTTCATTTAGGTGGGAATATATGTTTGAACTTAAGCTCCAGAAAAATAATTTTAATTCGATTTCTTATATTATTAAAATAAATATGTACAATTAATTTTGCATTAATATTTATTAAGCATAATTTTAATATTTTTAAGTTTAATAAACGTTTTTAATTTTTTCAATATTTTATCCTAGGGAAACACTGCAGCCATGCCAAAGATCTCCGCATGCTGAAGTGTAAGGAAAATGTAAAATGTTTATTAAATTTTAAAATATATATATATATATATATTTTTATGTTTTCATGGCTGGGATTTAATATTATATATGTATGTTAAATGTATAACAAAACATTTAAAATGTGGCTCTATTCATACATATTTGAATAAAATCTTTAATTAATGAAAATAAAAGAAATTAAATTAAAATATTTTTGGGCAATTTAAATTAAAAACTAGTTTTCACCTACATTAAAAAATACCTTTGTTTATTATGCATTCATATTTAATACATATAATGCATAGAATTGATTAAAAGTAATTTAATTATGTGCTAATTAAATGTATTGTTGCATTACTTTTCCAAATGCAAACATGTTCTAAAATGGATTATCATCAAATTACAAATATTTACTATTTTTTTTAACTGTTTTAAACATTAAATTATATTTATTTATATTTTTAACAATTTGAAAGACTTTCATTTAAATTAACATTATTTCCTATGGGCTTTACCTTTAAGTGCTTGCCTTCATTATTTTCTATGTGAGGGCATTGTACTACCTGGGGCTGGCCATGTGTGGTGCTAGACTTACTACTGTGTTC
This sequence comes from Calotriton arnoldi, assembly GCA_963921515.1. NCBI lineage: Eukaryota > Metazoa > Chordata > Amphibia > Caudata > Salamandridae > Calotriton > Calotriton arnoldi. The sequence continues at coordinate 126,626 of CAWUFW010004273.1, read as the reverse complement.
TTTTTAGTAGTAACCTACACTTGTAGGTTAAGCTTCACCTCCCTTTTTCAGGGGTTGAGACGTGTTTCAGTAATTACACAATTGGATTTTGTAATAGGCAAAAGTGGTAAAGTTACTCAAATGTGTAAGAGTAAATTTGCATGTGTACATTTCTTACAAATATAAGTTTGCGATTAACCCTTAATGTGTTTAAAAATTTAATGTATGAAATGTGTTAGTGTAAACCCCACTTCATATACACAATCTAAGATAGGGTCCCAACACCTTCCTTATAATGTACTGCTCTCCATGGTCTCTTTACTATATAAAATACTAATATATACACACAATATATTCCCTTTACAGTTTTCATGATTCCCCTTTGTGTTTACATCATTGTTTACCATATTCGTGTCTGTTATTCCTCCAAACGTATTACCCATGTTACTGAGTTTCCTTTTGGTGTATCAAAACATTTAAAAGCAATGTCCAGAAATACATAGGGGCCGATTCCGATCTCGGTCGGAGGCGCACCTAACACCATTCGGTCGGGAAAAAAGCCATGCGAATGCCTGTTTCCCGACCGATCCGCACATCATTCCGAACGAGCAAGTACGATGCGCACAACAGCATAGACTCCGACCCAGTCGTACTCACCCAATCCAGGTCCTGTTCCCCGACCGAGCCGGATCCGGAATCGTAGAATCGAGCCGCACGGAAGCAAAAACGCAGCCCCGTCCGGCCGGACAAGTACGATGCGCTTTCCGTACGCGCCGAACCCGTCGCTACGCACGGCACGTCAAAGCATCCGGGCGAGGCGCACATAAGCTCCGATTCACGCCACAACACGATCCATGGCTACGAGACGAACACGCCAACGACGAGGACGAGGCGAAGCAAAGAGAAAGACGAACGAGACGAACCAACCATGAATCCCTTTGTGCCGATCCTACCAATATTCTACCTCTATCACCGGAACAGGCACGGACGCGTACGGCGCAGAAGGTAAGTCAGACACCAACAACAAAAACAAACTACACGTACCCGACACATCACACACAGAGGGATGCAGAAATACCTACACCAGCAACAGCAGCACCATAGGGGCGGGATGGCCCTCACCAATGCCACACATACACATAGGGGCCTGTATGCCTACCACTACTGCTACCCCTACCCATGGGGTGCTGGATGCCTGTCACTACTACCACCCTTACCCAGGGGTGCCAGATGCCTACCACTTCTACCACCCTTACCCAGGGGGTGCCAGATGCCTACCACTACTACCACCCTTACCCAGTGGGTGCCAGATGCCTACCACTACTACCACCACCCTTACCCAGGGGGTGCCAGATGCCTGTCACTACTACCACCTCTACCCATGGGGGGCTGGATGCCTACCACTACTACCACCCTTACCCAGGGGGTGCCAGATGCCTGTCACTACTACCACCACTACCCATGGGGTGCTGGATGCCTACCACTACTACCACCCTTACCCAGGGGTGCCAGATGCCTGTCACTACTACCACCCTTACCCAGGGGTGCCAGATGCCTGTCACTACTACCACCCTTACCCAGGGGTGCCAGATGCCTGTCACTACTACCACCTCTACCCATGGGGGGCTGGATGCCTACCACTACTACCACTCTTACCCAGGGGGTGCCAGATGCCTGTCACTACTACCACCCTTACCCAGGGGTGCCAGATGCCTGTCACTACTACCACCCTTACCCAGGGGGTGCCAGATGCCTGTCACTACTACCACCTCTACCCAGGGGGGCTGGATGCCTACCACTACTACCACCCTTACCCATGGGGTGCCAGATGCCTGTCACTACTACCACCTCTACCCATGGGGGCTGGATGCCTACCACTACTACCTCCCTTACCCATGGGGTGCCAGATGCCTGTCACTACTACCACCTCTACCCATGGTGGCCTGTATGCCTACCACTACTGCCACCCCTACCCATGGGGGCTGGATGCCTACCACCAACACCACCCCCACTCATAGGATGGACAATGCATGACACAACCAGCACACCACAACCTAGGGAATGCAAGAAAAAGACATCCCCCAACACCATGACAAGCGTGAGTAGACTGTGTCAAATGCCTACAACACTGAACATGACTTTCAACATACAATGTGACCCCCTATCACCTGTGCCACACATATATGTGTGTGGCCCCCACAATGCAAGCAGGCCATGACCATTGTCACAATGGGGTCCAAAACCCCATCATCACAGTGACCAACATGTTAGTGTGGGGTCCATAGCTGAAGCACATTCAGAACATTGTGGCAATGGGGTCTAAACCCCATCATCACAGTGACCAAAAGGTAAGTGTGGGGACCATAGCTGAAGCACATTTTGAACATTGTGGCAATGGGGTCTAAACCCCCATCATCACAGTGACCAAAAGGTAAGTGTGGGGACCATAGCTGAAGCACATTTTGAACATTGTGGCAATGGGGCCTAAACCCCCATCATCACAGTGACCAAAAGGTAAGTGTGGGTTCCTTAGCTGAAGCACATTTTGAACATTGTGGCAATGGGGCCTAAACCCCCATCATCACAGTGACCAAAATGCAAGTGTTGACAAAGAAAAAGCTGCATCTGCCAAACTGCATGGATGATTCCTGGTCACAGAACATAAAACACATCAGTGGCAAAGTAGTGCATGTGTCCCATTGCAACATAGATTGGGGGAGGCAAATACTGCAGTGCAAATAAGACATACCTTTGGCCATGTGTAGACAAACAACACCCATGGGGGCTGACACTGTCAACATTCATCAATGACACAATTACAGAAGTGACCATCAGAATGCAGACCCACATATTTGCACCAATGGGCACACAAATGCAGATACCCTGTGGAGACTGTAGATGTGAGGTGAACAGATACCATACCATGGCAGCAATGGGACACACAAACCATGTTCATTGTGCTGACCGATGACCTAGGAGTCCCAGGGACAGCAGGGGAAACCCACCAAACAACATACAGCCAATGGCACACCAAAGAAATGCCAATGCAGTGGTGCAGATGCACAAACACAAACAGGCAGACCCACACTGCACATCAAACACAACAGGTGAGGGGGGTGCCAGTGTCCCCAGGCAACCACACAACACATGAGGATGCCTGAATACCAATTACACAGATGTGCATACAGTGCCACACAAAGGTAACTCATGGATCCAAATCCCCTATGTGGGCAATCAGGCATTGTCAGATGAGAGGGAGCACAAATCACACATGTCACACAAGCATGTAGGAACAGCAACTGACACAGCAAGACACAGACACACCACAGCACTACCCCCAGGGCCCCCACAATGTGGTGACCCTGGGCTGCATTACAAACCCACTGTGATGACAAAGCCAAATGTCGTTCACACTGTGAACCACAGTCATGTGTCCTGAGCAAGAAACTACCATCACACCTACACAAGCACAAATCAATCAGCACATCCAGTAAGCCAAGGCCAACATGGAGGCAGGGGTCTAGCCGGGCAAGAACTCTCATCTGCACACACTCAACACCACACACCTCGACCTCCAACAATGTGCAGCAGTGAAGCACACATGCACTGGTGACATTGCATATGCACCCATGACAATCCCAGGCTGGTGGGTGGGAACCAAGGTGCAGAAACACATCACACATGGCCACTCAACAAGACTCCTGAATGTCTGACACACTGCACACTACGCTGTACATGGACATGACGGCAATACCACAACAACCAATGGGATCCCAGCCACAGTCACACACCAATGAAGAAGCCAAGGATACCCACAAAGAACACACATACACAACTACCAACATTGCAGCCCGGACCCTGAGGAGTGCCAGCAGTCACACACACAACGTGTCACAATCACTGAAAGATAGCACAAACTGGAAATCACATGACAGGTGTAAACAACAAGTGCCAAGGGGAATCCTGACTGTGACCCATCTGCGTCTGCACACAAACTCAGCCCTGACAGCAAACACACCTATGGGTGACACCCTGATGACCAGTAATGTGCCATGCACCCACATCACAGAGAATCCAGGGAGAAGACTTGGGGGGGAACATAGGTCAACTCAGCAAGCAACACAAACAGGTACAACACTAGGGATCCCAGCATGCACAGCAAAACGGAAGTGAACACACAGACATGCTCATATAACACACACCTTGGGCGCAGGCAATGTCACAGGAGTACACACTGCCATGAGGGGACTCCACTCCTGTGTGAGGAAAGCTGTGCCATATGTTGCCTCAGTAGGGCTCCATCATGTCAGCTGAGCACTTGGTCACACAGTCAACAATTAGCACCAAATGAATGCTCCCGTCACATCAGCCTGGTCATGGGAGTGCCAACGAAATCATCAGCACAGATCCAACACACTTGTATAGCAATGTTGCACTGACAACACAGATGAGTCCTTCCCCATTGATGCCCACACCTGCATGTCCAGTGGAGATGGCCACACGGTCAGGGAAGTAGACGAATTGAACAATGGCAGGCACAACAGATGTGCAGGGGTGGAAGCCACAGATGTGAAATTGCTAATGTAAGTAGGAAATCCCATTGCCAAATATTGAACACATGACACCCTCAGATGCTGCCAAGGATGACATGGATACACCACAGGATAGGACACATTCCCCCTGGACCACATGTGTACCTGCACAGTAACACTTCATTATCATGAGACCAAATATCACCATCACTGCAGCAAGGGCACGGTTAGCATCATCAACAACATGTACATCAGAAGCAAAAGCACTAGAGAACAGAAAGGTGCATTATTCAGCATATGTGGGACTAACAGTTGATGTCCAGCAAAAAATTAACAAAGGCCAATGGCCAGTCCAACTTGAAAGTCAAAACAGGGTGACAGTGGCAGATGTCACCCTACACATGCCTGCACTGATGAAAGCCAGGGACAATCCCCTCGGAGGGGCATATGGGGGGCAGGCCAGGCACCGCAGGGACAGGATCATGGCTCACCAGAAGGAGGCAGGGAAGGGGTGGTGAGTGCTGGAGAGCCACTGACAACTGCAGTGGAGGTGTCTGACATGGTGTGTGCCGGCACAACTGGGGGCATGACTCTGATGGTGTGGGTGCCGGCAAGACTGCAGGGGACCGTGCAGATGGAGTGGACAGGTTCCCACTGCAGTGCCCAAGTCAGACAGGGTGGTAGTGGACTCCACTGCAGTGCCTACCTCCAGGGGAGGAGAATGGGGATCAGGTAAGGTGGGCAGGACAGAGGGGAGGACACCGTCTCCACACCAGTGGCACAGACAAGCGCAGCGGGGGTGTGGGGCCGGAAGAGCAAGTGGCAGGGGGAGAAGGCCTGATCCTTTTGGGGATGGTGTATCTGTGGGTGGGGGAACCTGGGGCAGGGTGTGGTGGGGGCACCTGTGGAGTGGGGGCCTGAGGGATGGAGGAAGGAGACTTGGTGCCTGAGCTGCAGGGCAGCGGCGGGGTCTTGCTCTTCCGGGTCCGGGGGGACTTGCGGATGGGGGCGTCAGTCAGTCTGCGCCTGGGGGAGGGTGTCTGGTGGCGAGGGGCACTCCGCTCCGTGTGGGTGGGCTTCCTCTTCCCCCTGAATGCTGGATCAGCTGGATCGGAGGGGAAGAGGCCGAGGTCACTGAGGAAGAGCCGCTGGGTCTTTGGGGTTGCAGGTGAGGCAACGGAGGGGGCTTTGGAGGGAGAGGCAACTGTGGACTGCGCAGTGCTCATGGATGCGTGTGTGTGTGACTGAGCCCCATCCCCTGTGAGTGTGCTGGTGTGTGCCTGTGCCGGTGTGTGTGTGCTTGGGACAGGTAAGGTGCTGGGGAGTGTGGATGGGGCAGAGACAGGAGGGGTGAGGGACTGTTGGAGGAGGGACACTACTGCCGTCAGGGAGGAGTCCATGGACCTATTGCCCCTCTGTAGGGCAGACATGCCCGATGAGATGCCCTCCATGAACGACACCAGCTGAGTCAACAGAGTGGTGTGTGCATGGAGGACACTCAGCATCGCTGTCTGCCCTACATGGAGCTGCCGAAGGAGGTACACAGACTCCTCACTCAGGGCAGCAGGGGACACAGGGGCAGGGGTGCGGTGCCTGGCCCGAAGGAGACACGCTCCCGTACATGGGAGCCTCCACGGACCTCGGGAATGGGAGCCGATGGGAGGGTGGTGGTGGTGGTGGTGGCGGGGACAGCAACACTAGCTGGGGTGTGGTGGCTGCTGACACCCGCCTCCATAAGGGAGTCATCCTCCGAGCTGCTGTGGTCCTCAGCTGAGGTGGATGGTGCTGAGGACTCCTCGGTGTGGCTCCCCTCGCCCTCCGTGCCACTGGGTCCCTCCGACCACTCTCGGCTGTTGACCCAGTCTGGCTCTGCGGCTCCACCTGGTCCGTGGAGCTGTCCCCTCCTGTGGCCGTGGATGTATCTGCAAACAATAGGGAGACAGACAGACATCAGTCACCTGCACCGAACGCACACACCACAGTAAGTACAGCACAATACAGAGCAAGGACTGGCATCCTTAGTTGAACATTGCTAAAATTTCCCAAACAGAATAGGAGAAGCCAATTGTCAGTCTGATCATCAACCATGGCACTCACATCACACCTGGCCTTGCACCCATCTGTCTGGCGTCCGTTGGCTGGCAATACCCCAGTGTGGACACATGCACCACCTACACAGTAGTTGGACGGTGCAGAGAACACGGTGAAGCATGTGAACATGCACACATCACATCTCTTGCCACTGAGTCAGTACAGGTGCCCGGATTAAAGTGATGCCCAGAGTCAGATATATGAAATGCATGTGATGCATACCAGCGACAGACACCACGATGCACCCATGTGCAGATAGCCATTGCCACTATGGTGTGCATGTAGCACATGTCACTCCCCTGCAGGATCACTCATAGGAAGTCACATGCCATGGCACAGGCATGCCTGCTAAGTCATACATCACTGTCTCCAGTCACATGGGCAGGGCAGCCACACAACAACAGTCTGCACTGTGTCACAATAGTAGGTCATGGGGAATGCAAGTCCTGGAGCTGAACAAGTGCACATGTACATCCCCCACACACCACATCATCTGAACCCTTATCTGTCCAGGTCATACTGATTGGACATATGGGTGACCTGTAACACAAGCCTCTGAACCTGGGCACCTCACAATCTGCTGTGAATGGGAAACAGCTGCATGGACCTCACATTTGCATACCCCAGTCTGCACGGTCAGGTGTTCAAACACCTATGTGTCACACAAGTATCGTCTCCTATGGTCACATCTCCGGTGGCATGCTGAGCCCCAACCGATAAACACCCCAGCAGTCCTGACATCGAAGCCACAGCACACTGACACAGAGGCTGACACCTGAGGGGACATATCACTGAGCACAACGTGTCAGCTGATACACGGGAGTGGGAATACAGAGTGCATTGCATGGCCTGGAGTAGGCATGACTGTCCTGCCCCACATGAATGAGGGATGAACCCTGGACAGTAGGCAGCTGGCTGAGTATGTGTGACACACGTAATATACACACTCCTGGGGCCCAAACATTGTTCCCACCCGCAGCTTGGGTGTGTGCCAGTTACCCCAGACACATGTGGTGGATCAGCTCAGCAATTGGACCACAGATCAAAGTAACACGCAGATTACATGTCAGAACACAGGCATTGTGTAAGCAATGGACCCACCCATGATGCCCACCACAGTTAGGGGAACAGATGCTGTCCCCCACCTTGAGTCAAGCAAACTGCTAGGACACAGTACCCAAGTGACACAATTCCCTGACTGCAAGGGCCACACCTGGGTATCAGATGAGGAGTGGGCAGTGCACAATGAAGGGACATGGGTCCTGGACCACATGACTGATGTGCTGAGGAAGTTTAACCAGGCCAGAGGAGGGCACATAGCATGGCAGACAGAGTACACAATGCAGTCATGGACTCACCCCTCCGTGCTGCTCCCTGGCCTTCAGCTGCCCATCCAGATCAGGGAAGACCACCGCCAGGATCCTGAGCATGTGGGGGTCAGGGTCCGGTGTCCGCCCCTCCTGCGAGGAGGCGACAGCTTCAGCTGGACCCATGCGATCCTCCGGGTCCAGCCCCGAAGGTCCTGCCACCTCTTCTGGCAGTTGCGGATCCGGCGCTTGTACTCCCCCAAGGATCTCACTGCCCGGACGATGGTCAGCCATATCTTCTGCTTCTGGTGGGCATCAACCTGTGAGGATGACAAAGTGAGAATGCTATTACTACACATGCAACATATCCGTGCATGACACAGTTGTGTATACATGTCTCAATCACAGGGGCACATGATGTAGACAGGCAGTGCAACGATGGCCATGGACAGTATGCCAGCAGTAACTACATGGTATCATTGCCTGGGAAGTAAAACCTTGTTTAAATGCACTGACACTGCACTATACTTGTCCAGTGCATGTGACTACACACTTTGGGGGGTGACAACTACTCAGTGAGCCTGCTAGCCAGTGGCGTGCAGACTGTTAGCCTTGCTAGTCAGACAACATGCACATTTAGGAAGGCAGTGGACAGAACACTCACCTGCTCCCCTGCTTTCCCATACAGCTTGCTGTACTGTGGAAGGAGGCTGTCCAGCAGGGCCTGGTTCTCCTCAGTGCTGAAGGCTGGGGCTCTCTCCACAGTACGTGCCATTGCAGGGTCCAGAGGGTGCAGATACAGCAGCAGTGGTGGTGGCAGATGTCGTCCTGGAGCATGTAGTGCAGGCAAGTGAGCTCTCAGGGGAACAGCCAGCATTATATGTGTGCTGCAGAGGCAGTTACTGTCCCATGTGTCCAAAGTTTTAGGTCCAAGTCGTTAGCATCTTCTGAATCTGGCCAATCCATGGAATTGCACCACTTACACACGCCCACAGCATCCTTCAAATGTTCAACTTCATGACACCCATGAATTTGCAACATTGTTGTGGGTGACCAACTGAATTTCCAGCATCAGACTCGTTCAAAATTTGAAAACGCGTCCGTTGCCAGGCCAGGCCATAGCCAATGGGTGCACACCGATCGGTCCATTGCTGTTCAACGCGTACCCGGGATACAACGCGTACCCGCACACATTGAATGCAATCGGCCGGCCGGGCACACCGATCGGTCCATTGCTGTTCAACACGTACCTATGATACAACGCGTACCCGCACACATTGAATGCAATGGGCCGGCCGGGCACACCGATCGGTCCATTGCTGTTCAACGCTGCATCCGGGATGCAACGCGTACCCGCACACATTGAATGCAATGGGCCGGCCGGGCACACCGATCGGTCCATTGCTGTTCAACGCGTACCTGGGATGCAACGCGTACCCGCGACACATTGAATGCAATGGCCATTGTGTGCGCACCGATCGGTCCATTGCTGTTCAACGCGTACTGCGAATACAACGCGTACCAGCACACATTGAATGCAATGGCCAATGTGTGCGCACCGATCGGCCCATTGCTGTCCAACGCGTATTGCGAATACAACGCGATACAGCACACATTGAATGCAATGGCCAATGGTGCGCACCGATCGGCCCATTGCTGTCCAACGCGTACTGCAGATACAACGCGTACCAGCACACATTGAATGCAATGGCCAATGTGTGCGCACCGATCGGCCCATTGCTGTCCAACGCGTATTCGCGGATGCAACATGTACCAGCACACATTGAATGCAATGGCCGACGTGGCACACCGATCGGTCCATTGCTGTTCAACGCGTATCACGGATGCAACGCGTACCAGCACACATTGAATGCAATGGACAATGTGTGCGCACCGATCGGTCCATTGCTGTCCAACGCGTCCCTGTACATGTCACTGGCATATGTCACCATGCCTGTCACAGGTGAACATATGCCAGCCACATATACTTCCCAGGGAGTGAGGGGCACACCTACAACACCACAGCCTGTCCAAACTGTATCCTAAGGCATGTAAGGCTGCATTACCTATTCCGTGTATGGGGGTGAACATGTTGTTCTGTGGGTGTCACTTGGGGCAGCCACCCCCAGGCTGTGCACGTGTTCATGGGGACAGTATCCTTGGTGTTTCGTGTACATGACCACTGTGATGTGCAACTGTTCATATCTGAGCATGTGGCATGGTCACATTTCACGGTGGTGTATGTGTATGTCATGTCACATGCCCCCTGTGTCCCATGTGGGATGGTATGTTTAACCCAGGGTGACCCATTGGCACAATAGTGATGGTCCTCCACAGTCTGTGTGCATGTTGTGTTTACAATGTCTCTGATTTCATGTGCACAATGGGAGACAGTCTCCACACCCACGTTGTTTGTGCATGGACTTTGATGTTGTGCGTGTGTGTGTCACAGACGTCCATGTCTGTCCTGCCGAGGCAACAGGGACCACTACCTGTGGGGGTCATGGTTGTTTGCTGTGGTGTATACATGATACGCCATGTCATGCCAGTGTCCATGTGGCAATACAGGGTCCCTGGAAATCTACCTGTTGTTGAGCTGTGATGCCTGGGGCACATCTGTCCTCACATGTCACTGTGGGGTGTGTTTGTAACGTGGCAGCAGGAGATGAGAAATGTGACACGTCCTCATGATACCCAATGGCACAACCTGGGACTTATTGATGCCACTTGTTGAACTGTGATGTTGGATGTTGGCCATGTATGTGCCATACATGTCCTTACGGAACTGCACACATCATGTACTTGTGCCTCATAATGATGTATCGTGTGCTATTGAGTGTGTACAATGCCACATATGTGGGGTGAGTGACAATCTTTCTTTCTTCACCTATGCACTGAATGGCACCAGCTGTCCATCGACCATTCCCTGACCTGGCAACGATGGTGGAACGTGGCAGCATCCGACGGTACCGCTTCACCAGGCAGCTGATTGATGATTTGGCAGTGCGCTTGGCACCACACCTGCAACCTGGCCGGCCGTACCCTACAGCGCTGACCCCCAAGGTGAAGGTGATGGCAGCCCTACACTTCTTTGCCACTGGTACCTTTCAACACACTCTGGCGACTGCTGGTGGGATGTCACAGACCATGTTCAGCTGTGTGCTCCGCGATGTATTGGAGGCTATGTTGATATACCTGAACCAGTACATCTATTTCCCAAGACTCCAGCAACTCACTGACGTGAAGAGTGACTTCTATGCCCTGGGGAGGATGCCGCATGTCATTGGCTCCATTGATGGGACACATGTGGCTTTGGTACCACCACAGGCCCAGGAGCAGGCATACAGGAACCGCAAGCACTACCACTCGGTCAATGCGCTGGTGGTCTGTCTTGCAGATATGACCATCACACACGTGTGTGCCCGTTTCCCGGTTCTGCACACGATGCCTACGTGATGAGGAGTAGTCGCATCCCGAGGATGATGTCACAGATGCGGAACCAGCGTGCCTGGCTTGTTGGTGTGTACTGACTTTGTACCATTGTGTGTGTTCTGCAATGTAGTGTTCCACCCTCTTTTCCAACTCAGCTAATGTGCAATTGTCTGTCTGTAGGTGACTCCGGATATCCCAACATGCCATGGTTGCTGACGCCCCTCAGGAACCCTGTGACACCAGCCCAGATGCGCTACAATGAGGCACATGGTCGGATGAGGAGAGTGATTGAGCGGACATTTGGTCTCCTGAAGAGCCGCTTCCGCTGCCTGGACAAGACAGGAGGGTCCCTCCCATATGCCCCGGCAAAGGTGTGCAAGATTGTCATCGTCTGCTGCATGCTACACAACCTGGCAGTGCGGAAGGAGTTGCCTCTCATCCTGGATGACGATGACCAACGTCCGCCACCTGTGGAGGATCCTGGCCTGGACCACGATGCCAGTGATGATGATGATGATGATGGTGATGTCCGCACACAGCTCATCACCAACTTCTTCAGCTGAATGTGAGTATCCAGAGATGTCATGTCAATGATGTGAGTATGCATGATATGTGTTGGTGGTGCTCTGGTGCTGTTTGAGTGTGTCCATGTGCTACATGACTGTATGCGTGTAGCGATGTGTCCTTACAGGTAGTCTGTACTCCCCAACAGTGTTGACATGCTAACTTGGTTCTGGGTGGGTATCTTGTGACATGTATTGGGCATGAGTATTGCAGTTCTGTGCTGTTCTTCAGTGCTTTTGACTGTGTGTCATTTCTGTCCTTCACAGGGTACTTTCTGAGTCGTTTGGTCAACTGTGATCCCCAACACCGTGATTCGACTTCCAGGGTGGTAGCTGTCGTGTCCCTACAGGTGATGTGCACCACACCCATGGACTTCCTTCCTTCTACACTTGTTGACTGTGTGCCCGCTGCCAGGTGGGATTACCTTGCATCTGTGGTGGTTACAACATGTTGCAAATGTGTAATAAACCTGTGCTTCACTTTGGGATGTGCGTTGTCTGTGGTCACACATCTGACTGACATTTGCTTACTGCACCAGTGGGCTAGTTGACACAGACTGTGAATAGGTGTTGGGTCTGTGCAATGCAACATATTTCCTGGCAACATCAGTGTAGGCGATGAGTCAGATGGCCATGGTGTGTATGTGTTGTGTAGCCCTGGTGGTGTGCCTCCCTCATATGTGTGACGTCGCCATGACTCACATGCTGGTGTTGTACTTGCTGTAGCAGTTAGCATGCACAGTGTCATTTCCCAGATCATCATCGCCACTTCAGAGACAATGTAGGTATCACAACAGAGGCAAGTATGGTGTATTAGTGAGTTTATTGACATACATGTGTGAGTATAGTGCACAGGATGGTGGGTGCTGTACATTGTGATTGTAATCCAAAGTTCCTAGATGATTTGGAAGTTCTGGTAGCAGAAATGTCCAGAGTAGAGTCCACAGTCATCTGAGACATTGGTCCAACTTGAGCTCCCCATGTCATGTGGGAGAGTTGTGTTGCAGTCAACAGGGTGAACAGTTTGCGCACAAAGGTGATTATCCAGAACAGGTTTTGGCTTCCTGGGGGTTGCACATGGCCATCGGCCTATCACTTGCCCCTCCTCGGACGACCCCTCTTCTTTGGGGGGGGACCCTCAAGTGCAGGCTGCTGCGGTGCAGGGGACTCTCCGCCAGAGTCATCCTCCCTCCCTGTGGCAGTTGCAGTTGTTTCAGCAGCAGATGTTGTGGGCACACAGGGAGGTGTTGACTGGTTGCTGCTCATCTGGCGGAGGCATTGTAATATGTCCCTATGCACCGCCGTCATCTCTTGCAGTGTGTCCCACTTGGACTCCATGCGGGACATGTGTGAGTCCAAGCGGGCATGATGGGCAGCCTGCTGCTGTTTAATGTCCCTGAGGAGCCCCACTACCTGGCTGAGCTCTCCGGTGCTGGACTGGTACGCATCGGCTATGCGTGCCAGTTGTGGGTCATCATGCAGTCCAGTCCCCTCTGCAAGCAGTGACCTTTGTCTCCCACCCCTCCCACCACCCCTGGCGACACGTGCAGTACCTGAGGTGGCACACACAGGTGACCCTGGGCCCCCTTGGGGGTTGTTGGTGGTGTTGGTGTCCATGGCCCCACGTTGGTCCAGGGTCCCTGTGCTGGTGGTGGTGGTGCTCCTTGGTCTTTCCATGTCGGCAGGGGTGGTATGTGTGTTGACAGTCGTTGGAGGGGTGGGTGCAGGGGTGCAGCTGGTGGTCCTGCTGGTGCTGCATGATGACTTGCTCCGGAGGTGCCAGGTTGGTCTTCTTCATCCGAGGAGGGCAGAGGCTGTTCCACACAAGTGAGCTCCGTATCCTCTTGAGCCTGGGTCGGGGACTCCTCAGCATCTGCTGCTGTGTCCCCATCATCACCTGTTTTTGGGAGACACACACAATGTATGTTATGTTTCTGCAGGCATCAATGGTTGACACACCTGACAGTTGTGACTGTGCCTCTGGATGCGGGCCTGTACATTGCATTTTCCTAAGTTGTCACAGTCAGGGGTTGAAATTGGTGTAGCACATTGTCCTGCATTATTTGGGCATTTCTATGTGAATGTTGGGGTGTGTACATGGTCTGCATCGGTTGTATATGGTTGACATCCGGCCCTCCTTCCCACCCAGCCAGATATCCCACCATGGAACGTGCTTCCATTGCAGGGAGTGCAAGTTGTCTTTCAGGATGTCAGTCAGTGGTGTCCTGCTGTTGGTTGGTGCACAGTTGCCAGCAGGGCCTTGTGCTCCCCACAGCAGTAGCCAGTGTCAGCCATCTTGTCAGTTGTTTTCCACTCCCTGTGATGTGCGCATGGTTCAGGGTGGTGTTGATTGGACAGTTGTGGGGGTGACCAATATCTGTGACTACCACTCCCATCATGCTATTGCCTCCACCCCCCTTCCCAGCAAGCCCATCCTTCCTTCCTTTTGACTCTGCTTCCCTGTGGGGTGGGGTGCCTGTGCTGACAGGATGGCTGGGAGTGTTGTCCTGGCAGTTGTTTGGCTACAAGTCCCAAGTGTGTCCCTGTGCTTTACACAGCATAACCCAGGGTGGTGGTTCTTTGTGGGATCTTCAGTTAGGATGTGAGGCATTGCATTCTCCCAGGGGGTTATGTGGAGTTGGTGTTGAGGGGTGTGTGAGGGGAGGTCCTTGTAACTATGGTCAGTGCTGTGAGTCCTCCTTCACACCCAGCCAGATATCCCACCATGGAACGTGCTTCCATTGCAGGGAGTGCAAGTTGTCTTTCAGGATGTCAGTCAGTGGTGTCCTGCTGTTGGTTGGTGCACAGTTGCCAGCAGGGCCTTGTGCTCCCCACAGCAGTAGCCAGTGTCAGCCATCTTGTCAGTTGTTTTCCACTCCCTGTGATGTGGGCATGGGTCAGGGTGGTGTTGATGGGACAGTTGTGGGGCTGACCAATATCTGTGACTACCACTCCCATCATTCTATTGCCTCCACCCCACTTCCCAGCATGCCCATACTTACTTGCTTTTGGGTGGACTTCACTGTGTGTGAGTGTGAGAGCAATGGCAAGATGGCTGACAGTGGTGTCCTGCTGTTGCTTGGTGCCCAGTTCCCAGCAGGGCCATGTGCTCCCCACAGCAGTAGCCAGTGTCAGCCATCTTGTCGGTTGTTTTCCACTCCCTGTGATGTGCGCATGGTTCAGGGTGGTGTTGATGGGACAGTTGTGGGGGTGACCAATATCTGTGACTACCACTCCCATCATTCTATTGCCTCCACCCCACTTCCCAGCATGCCCATACTTACTTGCTTTTGGGTGGACTTCACTGTGTGTGAGTGTGAGAGCAATGGCAAGATGGCTGACAGTGGTGTCCTGCTGTTGCTTGGTGCCCAGTTCCCAGCAGGGCCATGTGCTCCCCACAGCAGTAGCCAGTGTCAGCCATCTTGTCGGTTGTTTTCCACTCCCTGTGATGTGCGCATGGTTCAGGGTGGTGTTGATGGGACAGTTGTGGGGGTGACCAATATCTGTGACTACCACTCCCATCATTCTATTGCCTCCACCCCACTTCCCAGCATGCCCATACTTACTTGCTTTTGGGTGGACTTCACTGTGTGTGAGTGTGAGAGCAATGGCAAGATGGCTGACAGTGGTGTCCTGCTGTTGCTTGGTGCCCAGTTCCCAGCAGGGCCATGTGCTCCCCACAGCAGTAGCCAGTGTCAGCCATCTTGTCAGTTGTTTTCCACTCCCTGTGATGTGAGCATGGTTCATGGTGGTGTTGATGTGCGCATTGTGAGGGTGGGCAATATCTGTGACTACGACTCCCATGATGCTATTGGCTACACTGACTTGCCCAGCATACACAGGATTCCTTCCTTTCAGTGGGCTTCACTGTGAGGTGGTGTTGTAGTGGTGGCTACATGTCTGGATGTGTTTGTTAGTTATGTTTGTGCCACTGCCTAGCTGTAGTTGTAGTTGTGTTTGTACATGTGATGACACAGTTACGTATCACTATGAGATGGCATGTGTTGTGTTTATCTGATTGACATACACATTTTGGGATGATTCTGTTCTGGTTGGTGTGTATTTGCTTAGGGTGCATGGTTTGACTCTCCCCTTGACAGTGATGTGTGTGTATTGTGGCACAATATTGTGTACATTTGTTGTGTACTCACCAGTCTCTGGGATGTTTTCTAGTCCATAGACGCTCACTGGTGGTAGGATGGCCCGCACCTTCTCCTCCCAGGGCCTGAGGTATAGTGGTTTGGCAGGAGGGCCACTGCCGGTGTGTTGGCTCAAGAGGTAGTCCTTCTTCAACAGCTCCTTGACCCTCCTGCGCACGTCATACCACCTGTTCTGGATGTCTTCCTTTGTGCGCAAACATGGTGATTGTGCGTTCACCCTGTCAACGATCCTCGCCCACATCTTGGTTTTCTGCGACATGGGGGTCTGTTGGACCAGTGTACCAAACAGCTGTGGCTCTACCCTGAGGATCTCATCTACCAGGACTTCCAATTCACTATCTAGGAACTTTGGATTCTTCTTGGGGGCATGGTGATGGGTGGTGGTGGTGAGTGATGTGTGTGTTGGTGTGCAAGTGAGGGTATGTGAGTGTGTGTTTTGCTGGGTGTATGTGAGGGTGCTATTTGTTGAGGTGCTGATGGTGTGTGGCTTGTGTGATGGATGAGCTGTGGGTGTGTGGTTGCTGTCTGTTGAGTGCTGGCAGGTAATTTGAATTTGCAAAGGATCATGGTAGGGATTTGTGTCCTTAATATGGGTGGAGTTGTGGGTGTGTATTTGTTCCCTGTTTCCCCACCCAGTATTTATTTGCTTTGTGATTGCTTGTTTGGCCTTTTTTTGTGTTTTTTTCCTTGGTTCTTTTTGTGCGTGTAGGAGACGTTCTTCTGACCGAGTCGGACCCTCCAGTTGTCTCGTGCGAGCCTCTCCGATTCGTTCACGCTGTGTTTGTGCTGTTTTCTGTGCTGCGTACGCGTCGGTCGCAGGGTTTTGGGTTGCTTCGGCTCGCTGTTTTGAATGCGTGTCGGTCGTGCGGCTTGGGCTCCGTGCGACTCGGTCGTGTTTTCGACGCGTTGCATCGTACTTGGCGGGTCGGAGTTCGCGGGTACGTTTCGTTCGGGATTCTTCCTGGTGCGTGTCGGTCGGTTCGATTCGCGTGGTTTTCCGGCCGGGTGGCTGTTTTCCGTGCGGCTCGGTCGTTCGGCTTGTGTTCCATACGAGTCGGTCGGATTTAGCACGCTTTTCATCGTACTTTGCGGGTCGGGCTGCACCTGTACGTGTCAGTCGGTATTTATCCGCCTCCGAGTCGGTCGGTATTTTTTCCGGCCCGAATCGGAATCGGCCCCATAGTTTGCAAGAAACTAATTGAGGATGATATTTTGCTCAAAGTTCTAAGACCTAGGAATACCCATTTAGTAGCTCAGTGGATAAGACACTGACATAACTCATAATCTTTTGAGCATGCAAGGAGTATTAAGTTGAGATGATTTTGATAGTGAGAGCATTGGAATCAATAGAAATGACACATTTGGTAGAGTGAGATGATTACATTAATGTTGTGTGCTTGAATAGGGGAGATGAGCTGAGGAGGGTGATACCCTCCAACTGAGGTTCAGTTGGTAATTATGCCAATATATAATATTTGCTCTCTCTCTCCCAGCCTTAGTCACTGTCTGCGTGCGTGATTCTTTTACATAAACCACACAATTAGCAAATGTTTTACGATCCCTAAACTTGGAGAAACATACAGAAGCACAGAGCTTGCTAGAAATTCCTCAACCAGATCAATGTTTGTAACATTAAATGATGCAGTTTCTGTAGTAATTTGTGTACTTTTCTTTGTGGGAAAACCATTAGGGAATATGTCAATACATGGAATGTAAAAGCATTGCCACAACCAATGAAGCTTCTGTGGCTGTGTCAGAAGCCCTTTCAGAGGGACACAGGGAAAGCAAGAGTTACAACACCCTACCATAGGGGTGGAGGTCTTTTACTCCTAATGTTCCGGAGCCTGACCTACTAAGGATTCTGACTAATTGGGCCAAGTACTACCCCTTTCAGCACTTTCTCAGTGGTAGCTTGGGTCGAGCAGTCAAAGGCTCTTCAATGTGATGGTAGGTGTGAGGCATAAACAGGCTCAAGATTCGAAATACAAATAGTAACGGCAATAATATTATTACCCACCCAAATACTTGCTATTATGAAAAAATTAGAATTTTCATTGTGATTGCACAAAACATAGAATAGACACACTAAAAAATCCCCACAGCCTATTATGGTCCGCATGATATCACCATCCTGGGTGAAATCCCAAGTTCCTCTATCCATAGTGGGGTTAACTATCCCCAATCTATACTGGAGATGACTCCCAGATGCAGCCCACTCTAGTCCTTATGCAACAAAATCTATGTCTCCCCTTCAGAGTTAATGCTAGCATCATTTAGCTGCTAAGTCTGTGCAAGTCTCCAGCAGGCCTGATGGTCTGGAACAGTTTTACTTGACTCAATGGTAGCTGGCCTTCCGGAATGACTGAGGCGCTCCTTCATGAACTCTGACCTCCACATGTTGAGGGCCCGCAACCTCTTGCTGTCATTCCACGATGAAGTGTTGGCCAGCCGCAGGACTCGGATTGCCCACATCGGTGTAGGACATCCTAGCCTGGCTCCTGAGTTGATCAGTAAGTGTTCCTCCTGGCTTCCTTGGTATGACGAACCAGAGCAACACCCTGACTAAGGGTGGCCCTCTTCCTGGTGACACAGCGATCACGAACCTTGGCACTTACACAGATGACGACCCCCTCCTGGTCACACAGGGTCACTTACTTTGGCACTCACATCGGTAATGACTCGCTTTTCACTGTGGCCTCCATCCTAGTGATTGGAGGTCACCAACTTTAGAAAGATTGGGCATGCAACCTTCACTCCTGCAGTGATCGTGAATGAACATGGGGTCTCACACTTCGTTCACTGGGATGCAATCATGAGGACCACCATAGTATACAGAAGGCTGGTGCACTAGGCTCAGGGCAAGCAATCTTAACTTTCTGGGTGATTGTCCCTTACCCAGCAGGGAGTCTAGCAGAGCTTGGTAACTAGTCCTGGTTCCAACAGCTAAAAGACTTTGAATTCTTCATTCTACCTAAAAACAGTGCTGTTGAACAACTTGGTGGTCTCATGCGCTCACCTTTATAGTCTAACTCAAGACACAAATGCGATTTAGTGTCTGATCATTCGAAATTTGGGTTGTGAGTGTCAGCTCCTTTGAAGTGCTCTGTCCTCTACACTGCCCTTTTTCAAAGGGGGTAGTATGCCACAGCAAAAGTGGCTCCAGTTCTGAGTAAGCCACAACACATGCCTAGAGAGTTACCAAGTATTACACCTGACTGTCAGCCTGCACTGAGATATGCCTCATAAAGGCTCAAAGGCCTAGGCCTTCCTAGCTATCAAGACGTCCTGCTCCAATGTGCCAGCCTTACCAGTCCCACTATGTTCCTGACAATGAGACCAGGCCCTACTGACCAGTAACTCTTTCCGGAACCAAAGAAATCTTTGATGTAACAGTGGATGGTCTGTTCCCCTTCCTTCAGTTTAAGTTCCCACCCCAGCCCTCAGCAATGTCAACAATACATATCTCCTGTCTGGGGGTTGCAGTCTTTACCCCTCCCATGGTCTTTCCAGGCCCTGTGTTTTCAAAATGGAACCCACAGGACTCCATGCTATGGCCGTACACAGGCTCACATGCATCCCATCATGCACATGGAAGTATCATGTGCTGCCCGGCGCTACACACAATCCATTCAGGCTAGTGGTGAATTAAGTGCATGGTCACGAAACTTTACATGAGCGAGCCAGCAGGCACCATGCCTTTGATACAGGTAAAAAGGTCTGATTGCACTGTTGTTCACTATGAAGCAAAAACGGGGACCCTACTACCACTATGCTAGTGTTACTTGTCCAGGTAAGGGCAGTAGCCCATTACTACTCTGATGGGCATATTCTCAAGGAGCTAATGCCGAGTTATCAGCACTTCATCGCAGCCAAATCCACGATAAATTTATCTCCCCATTCCCAAGCTGGTGCTAACAGCCCATAACACCAGTTTACCTGCGATAGCAGTCGCAAAAAACATTGCCACAGATGACCCTGGCAACTAACGCTAATGATATGCAGAGTAGGCGTTCCCGTGCAAAATGCTGCAACAACACCACTCCACAACATTCTCAACGACCAGCCAGATCGGCGATAAGATCACAAAACATGCGCTAAGGCACGTTAGCAGCAGGAAACTAACACCTGCTCCTACCTGGTGTAAAGTCGTATGACAACCGGCACCAGACAAGGGAGCACAGCCAATAGCCACACATGAAGAACAATTGATGCCCTGGAGCTACCGATCATGCAGCCCGGAGCCCCAATAGGTCAACAACACCCACCGCCACCACCCCCAGGACCCCACCACCCCCCTCTCCCCGGGGCCCTACCCCGAGCACCCCACACCCCCCTTCGGACAAAGATATTGCACCTCAACTCCACGAAATCATGAACCAAACAAATCGCCTGAAGTCGCACAAACACAACACCCAACATACATGTGTGGCCAGAAAAAGGGAAATCATACATCCATATCATAATATCCAAACAATATGTTTAAAACAGAAGAAACCAATAAAAACAAATCTGAAGAGGCATGGCGGGTCGTCTCAGGACATTCTGTAAGTCACAGCCTGCAAAACAGAAATTTGGATCAGAAGGTGTGCCATGCGCCCATCAAAGTACAGAGAGAGAGAGCGAAAGAGAGAAAGAGAGAGGGAGAGAAAGAGAGGGAAAGAGAAAGAGAGGGAGAGAGAAACAGAGAGGGAGAGAGGGAGAGAGAAAGAGAGAGGGAGAGAGGGCTAGAGGGAGAGAGGGGGAGAGAAAGAGAGGATGAGAGAGTGCCGACACTGCGGACCTAGGCCTCACTGCTCACCTGCTGCCACCAGTGTGTCTCCAACCACGTGCCGGTATTCACAGCAGTCCCCCAGGTCCCTCATCTGAAACAGTTTCCAGAAACATGAATGGCAGAGTCCATACAGTTGCACACGCCATCATCGCTTGCCCGCCCCTGCGCACACAGGCTGCTGCACCCCAGCCCCTCCAGCCGCCCAGCGGTTATTGCCCCCCCAGCACAACCAGGACTCACTGCTCACATTCCACCACCGGCGTGTCTCCAAGAGGGCCCACCACGTTCCGGAGAGATCTCCAAGCCCGGTGCCCGCGACCATGGCACCCTCCACATCATGCAGCCCCGCACCGTGGGCCACCAGGTCACACACATGATTCTGGGTCTTGATTTCGCAATGGCAGAGACCACATCAGTGCACACGGCATCATCGCAGGCTGCACACCCGCACAGCGCTTGAGGTGCAACTAACTCTGTGAACCGCGAGGCAACGCCACGTGGCGGGAGGCCCGCCCTGCCCGCTGGCTCAGGCCTACACTGCGGTCCAGCAGGGCTCACACTAATCCTTGCCAGTCCGGACCGCCAGGACGGTGCATCATCGCAGGCTGCACACCCGCTCAGCACTTTAGGTGCCCCTATCTCACTGCACCGCAAGACACTGTCCCGTGGCGGTGTGCCTGCCGCAATGTATCCGGTGCCACCAAGTCTGTGCACCGCTAGCCATGGACCCTTAATGATTGAGTCCCGTGGTGTGGACGCCATCATGTCACCCCCGGCACTGGGCAATGTGAGGTGGCAGGGCCCTAGGCCCTCATGCATATATGAGAACTACACGGAGACACCCAGTCAGAGAGAGTGGAAATGGAGTCCAGCACGTGCGCCAGGCCCTTTTTATTGGCAGGGTCACATGTCCTGTGACGCCTGTGCTGGATGGGTGTGGTGTGGGTGTACACCAGCCGTGAGGGAGTGGCTGTGGCATGCTGACAACTAGACCTGTGAGCTGCAGATCCCTACAGTGAAGACCTGGGACATGTAGCATTTTCGTCCCCCCCTGTGTGCATAATTGGAGTGGGCTGTCCTGGCGTATGCCAGTCCAGCGTAAGGGTGTGAACAATGACCCGGGGGCTCTGGGCGTGGTTCCGTCCTGGGTTGGACAAGGAAGTGACTACTGGATGTGTCTCTGTTGTAGTGTCGGCGCCACCCGGACCGCAATCGGCAATGTGTCACCCTGCGACAAAAGTCAAACAACATGGGCAACATGGACATAAGGGGGATCACTGACCCTACATTCATCCATACTTCCACACTTGAAAGATCATAGACATGACACATCTATGTGAATAAGAATGTTTATTGCACATTCAAGGGAGTGTTGCAGCTGGAGAAGAACAGGGCCATGCCAACCCCACTTCACATTGTCGGCCCGTGGAGGGCCAGCCAGAGTCCTGCAGGGAATGACAGGTACATCAGGAGAGGAGGACTTCAGTCCGCAGTCTGATAGCTGTGTCATTGGTGACCAGACAGAATATGGCAGTCCATGTCGAGGTCCAAGGTGAGGGTCGTAGAGTGCATCGGGGGACAGTGGAAGGTGATGATGCAGAGGGCAGAACCAAGCAGAAACAGGCCACATGGCGGAGATGAATGCTACTGCGTCCTCCTGACCACGATGATGAAGGCCAATTTCCAATTACTGCATTGTTACAAACCTACTCATATTAATGGTACTCTGGGGTCCATATTATAAGGGTGGGCGGAATTTGCGTAGTCGCGAATTTGCGTTGTCGCGTTACGCGTTACGCAAAATTCCGCAAAACGGTAAAATATCTCAGCGAGGACGCAGAATTCCGTGAGCACGCGGAATTGCTTGTTCCGCCCGTTCGCGATGTGTTTTTCCTGTTCGGGGACACTGTTTGCGTGCTCGGGGGGAAATATCTCGCGAACTTGCCCATGCGGTCGCCAATTGGCGCGGCCATCTTGTTTCACTTATCCCGCCCGCTCGCGATGCGTGTTTCCTGTTCGCGAACGGCGCGTCCGAATGACGTGTTCGCGATCGCACACTCTCACGGGAACGCGCGAACGGATAGGAAAACTCGTCGGCGAACGCAGGGATCCCGGTAAGTCTCTACCGCGCACGCGAATACGCATTTTGAAAGCGCGAACAAAGAAAAAATTCCGCTACGCCGCGGATCGCTAAATTTTCAGCAATTCCGCGTTCTCTGTGGAACTGCCAAAATTTCGCAAATTCCGCGAGCGGAACGGAATTTACCGCCCAGGCCTACCATATTATCAAGAACGGCGATAACATTATCGCCGCTTTAGCGGCAGGAAACTGGCGCTAAAGCGGCGATAAGGGGCTTGATAATATGCCCTATAGAATTCCAATAGAAGCCCAGGTTTGATGTCTTTCACACCAGAACCTGGGCTTTTATTGGAATTCTATAGGGCATATTATCAAGCCCCTTATCGCCACTTTAGCAGCAGTTTCCTGCCGCTAAAGCGGCGATAATGTTATCGCCGTTCTTGATAATATGGCCCTAAATGTTTAGAAGAACAGGATTAACTGAAAAACAGACCAACACTGAATCTATTCAAAATAATTTTTTCAAGTAGTAGTTTTGAAAAACATTTGCAAGTGAGATGGCTGAAATGTCAGAGAGAGGGCTTAGGGAGGGACATCAACCTACCCACAAAGGGGTAAGCCCATAGATATTCACAAACTGCACTTGTGTAGCTACTTACGCCAAAAAAGGGACCCAAAAATGCAGTAGAGTACATCTAGTGCCACACTTTGCCGACAACGGATATTACAACCCTATCCTATAGCAAAGAATGAGTTAGAAATATAAAGTAAACCTCATAGGTAATAATGAGATATTAAATTACACTATTGTAAATAGTTACAAATATAAAGAAATATAACTTAGTGTTAATAATAATTTATATAAATAGTACATTTGTTTAATTTAATTAAAAAATATATTATTAATCTTTCCCAATTAAATAATAATTTAAACATAAATTATATCAAAATATAATGACATTATTTGTAATAAACACTATACACCACTTTGACTAATTAATAATGGATAATTACAATGTAGTTTTCATTTAGGTGGGAATATATGTTTGAACTTAAGCTCCAGATTTTTTTTTTAATTCGATTTCTTATATTATTAAAATAAATATGTAGAATTAATTTTGCATTAATATTTATTAAACATAATTTTAATATTTTTAAGTTTAAGAAACGTTTTTAATTTTTTCAATATTTTACCCTAGGGAAACACTGCAGCCATGCCGAAGATCTCCGCATGGTGAAGTGTAAGGAAAATGTAAAATGTTTACTAAATTTTAAAATATATATATATATATATATATTTTTTTATTAATGTTTTCATGGCTGGGATTTAATATTATATATGTATGTTAAATGTATAACAAAACATTTAAAATGTGGCTCTATTCATACATATTTGAATAAAATCTTTAATTAATGAAAATAAAAGAAATTAAATTAAAATATTTTTGGGCAATTTAAATTAAAAACTAGTTTTCACCTACATTAAAAAATACCTTTGTTTATTATGCATTCATATTTAATACATATAATGCATAGAATTGATTAAAAGTAATTTAATTATGTGCTAATTAAATGTATTGTTGCATTACTTTTCCAAATGCAAACATGTTCTAAAATGGTTTTATCATCAAATTACAAATATTTACTATTTTTTTTAACTGTTTTAAACATTAAATTATATTTATTTATATTTTTAACAATTTGAAAGACTTTCATTTAAATTAACATTATTTCCTATGGGCTTTACCTTTAAGTGCTTGCCTCCATTATTTTCTATGTGAGGGCATTGTACTACCTGGGGCTGGCCATGTGTGGTGCTAGACTTACTACTGTGTTCTTCTTTTAGTAGTAACCTACACTTGTAGGTTAAGCTTCACCTCCCTTTTTCAGGGGTTGATACGTGTTTCAGTAATTACACAATTGGATTTTGTAATAGGCAAAAGTGGTAAAGTTACTCAAATGTGTAAGAGTAAATTTGCATGTGTACATTTCTTACAAATATAAGTTTGCGATTAACCCTTAATGTGTTTAAAAATGTAATGTATGAAATGTGTTAGTGTAAACCCCACTTCATATACACAATCTAAGATAGGGTCCCAAAACCTTCCTTATAATGTACTGCTCTCCATGGTCTCTTTACTATATAAAATACTAATATATACACACAATATATTCCCTTTACAGTTTTCATGATTCCCCTTTGTGTTTACATCATTGTTTACCATATTCGTTTCTGTTATTCCTCCAAACGTATTACCCATGTTACTGAGTTTCCTTTTGGCGTATCAAAACATTTAAAAGCAATGTCCAGAAATACATAGTTTGCAAGAAACTGATTGGTGATGATATTTTGCTCAAAGTTCTAAGACCTAGGAATACCCATTTAGGAGCTCAGTGGATAAGACACTGACATATCTCATAATCTTTTGAGCATGCAAGGAGTATTAAGTTGAGTTGACTTTGATAGTGAGAGCATTGGAATCAATAGAAATGACACATTTGGTAGAGTGAGATGATTACATTAATGTTGTGTGCTTGAATAGGGAGATGAGCTGAGGAGGGTGATACCCTCCAACTGAGGTTCAGTTGGTAATTATGCCAATATATAATATTTGCTCTCTCTCTCCCAGCCTTAGTCACTGTCTGCGTGCGTGATTCTTTTACATAAACCACACAATTAGCAAATGTTTTACGATCCCTAAACTTGGAGAAACATACAGAAGCACAGAGCTTGCTAGAAATTCCTCAACCAGATCAATGTTTGTAACATTAAATGATGCAGTTTCTGTAGTAATTTGTGTACTTTTCTTTGCGGGAAAACCATTAGGGAAAATGTCAATACATGGAATGTAAAAGCATTGCCACAACCAATGAAGCTTCTGTGGCTGTGTCAGAAGCCCTTTCAGAGGGACACAGGGAAAGCAAGAGTTACAACACCCTACCATAGGGGTGGAGGCCTTTTACTCCTAATGTTCCGGAGCCTGACCTACTATGGATTCTGACTAATTGGGCCAATTACTACCCCTTTCAGCACTTTCTCAGTGGTAGCTTGGGTCGAGCAGTCAAAGGCTCTTCAATGTGATGGTAGGTGTGAGGCATAAACAGGCTCAAGATTCGAAATACAAATAATAACAGCAATAATAATATTACCACCCAAATACTTGCTGTTATGAAAAAATGAGATTTTTCATTGTGATTGCATAAAACATAGAATAGACACACTAATAAATCCCCACAGCCTATTATGGTCCGCATGATATCACCATCCTGGGTGAAATCCCAAGTTCCTCTATCCATAGTGGGGTTAACGATCCCCAATCTATACTGGAGATGACTCCCAGATGCAGCCCACTCTAGTCCTTATGCAACAAAATCTATGTCTCCCCTTCAGAGTTAATGCTAGCATCATTTAGCTGCTAAGTCTGTGCAAGTCTCCAGCAGGCCTGATGGTCTGGAACAGTTTTACTTGACTCAATGGTAGCTGGCCTTCCCGGAATGACTGAGGCGCTCCTTCATGAACTCTGACCTCCAGATGTTGAGGGCCCGCAACCTCTTGCTGTCATTCCACGATGAAGTGTTGGCCAGCCGCAGGACTCGATTGCCCACATCGGTGTAGGACATCCTAGCCTGGCTCCTGAGTTGATCAGTAAGTGTTCCTCCTGGCTTCCTTGGCATGACGAACCAGAGCAACACCCTGACTAAGGGTGGCCCTCTTCCTGGTGACACAGCGATCACGAACCTTGGCACTTACACAGATGACGACCCCCTCCTGGTCACACAGGGTCACTTACTTTGGCAATCACATCGGTAATGACTCGCTTTTCACTGTGGCCTCCATCCTAGTGATTGGAGGTCACCAACTTTAGAAAGATTGGGCATGCAACCTTCACTCCTGCAGTGATCGTGAATGAACATGGGGTCTCACACTTCGTTCACTGGGATGCAATCATGAGGACCACCATAGTATACAGAAGGCTGGTGCACTAGGCTCAGGGCAAGCAATCTTAACTTTCTGGGTGATTGTCCTCACCCAGCAGGGAGTCTAGCAGAGCTTGGTAACTAGTCCTGGTTCCAACAGCTAAAAGACTTTGAATTCTTCATTCTACCTAATAACAGTGCTGTTGAACAACTTGGTGGTCTCATGCGCTCACCTTTATAGTCTAACTCAAGACACAAATGCGATTTAGTGTCTGATCATTCGAAATTTGGGTTGTGAGTGTCAGCTCCTTTGAAGTGCTCTGTCCTCTACACTGCCCTTTTTCAAAGGGGGTAGTATGCCACAGCAAAAGTGGCTCCAGTTCTGAGTAAGCCACAACACAGGCCTAGAGAGTTACCAAGTATTACACCTGACTGTCAGCCTGCACTGAAATATGCCTCATAAAGGCTCAAAGGCCTAGGCCTTCCTAGCTATCAAGACGCCCTGCTCCAATGTGCCAGCCTTACCAGTCCCACTATGTTCCTGACAATGAGTCCAGGCCCTACTGACCAGTAACTCTTTCTGGGAACCAAAGAAATCTTTGATGTGCACAGTGGATGCTCTGTTCCCCTTCCTTCAGTTTAAGTTCCCACCCCAGCCCTCAGCAATGTCAACAATACATATCTCCTGTCTGGGGGTTGCAGTCTTCACCTCTCCTGGTCTCTCCAGGCCCTGTGTTTTCAAAATGGAACCCACAGGACTCCATGCTATGGCCGTACACAGGCTCACATACATCCCATCATGCACATGGAAGTATCATGTGCTGCCCGGCGCTACACACAATCCATTCAGGCTAGTGGTGAATTAAGTACATGGTCACGAAACTTTACATGAGCGAGCCAGCAGGCACCACACCTTTGGTACAGGTAAAAAGGTCTGTTTTTGCACCTTTGTTCACTATGAAGCAAAAACGGGTACCCTACTACCACTATGCTAGTGTTACTTGTCCAGGTAAGGGCAGTAGCCCATTACTACTCTGAGGGGCATATTCTCAAGGAGCTATCGCCGAGTTATCGGCACTTCATCGCAGCCAAATCCGTTATAAATTTATCTCCCCATTCCCAAGCTGGTGCTAACAGCCCATAACACCAGTTTACCTGCGATAGCAGTCGCAAAAAACATTGCCACAGATGACCCTGGCAACTAACGCTAATGATATGCATAGTAGGCGTTCCCGTGCAAAAAGCCGCAACAACACCACTCCACAACATTCTCAACGAGCAGCCAGATCGGCGATAAGATCACAAAACATGCGCTAAGGCACGTTAGCAGCAGGAAACTAACACCTGCTCCTACCTGGTGTAAAGTCGTATGACAACCGGCACCAGACAAGGGAGCACAGCCCATAGCCACACATGAAGAACAGCTGATGCCCTGGAGCTACCGGTCATGCAGCCCGAAGCCCCAATAGGTCAACAACACCCACCGCCACCACCCCCAGGACCCCACCACCCCCCCCTCTCCCCGGGGCCCTACACCGGGCACCCCCCACACCCCCCCCCTTCGGACAAAGATATTGCACCTCAACTCCACGAAATTATGAACCAAACAAATCGCCTGAAGTCGCACAATCACAACACCCAACATACATGTGTGGTCAGAAAAAGGGAAATCATACATCCATATCATAATATCCAAACAATATGTTTATTACAGAAGAAACCAATAAAAACAAATCTGAAGAGGCATGGCGGGTCATCTCAGGACATTCTGTAAGCCACAGCCTGCAAAACAGAAATCTGGATCAGAAGGTGTGCCATGCGCCCATCAAAGTACAGAGAGAGAGAGCGAAAGAGTGAAAGAGAGAGGGAGAGAAAGAGAGGGAGAGAGAAAGAGAGGGAGAGAGAAAGAGAGAGGGAGAGAGGGAGAGAGAAAGAGAGAGGGAGAGAGGGAGAGAGGGGGAGAGAAAGAGAGGGTGAGACAGTGCCGACACTGCGGACCTAGGCCTCACTGCTCACCTGCTGCCACCTGTGTGTCTCCAACCACGTGCCGGTATTCACAGCAGTCCCCCCGGTCCCTCATCTGAACCAGTTTCCAGAGACATGAATGGCAGAGTCCATACAGTTGCACACGCCATCATCGCTTGCCCGCCCCTGTGCACACAGGCTGCTGCACCCCAGCCCCTCCAGCCGCCCAGCGGTTATTGCCCGCCCCTGCGCAACCAGGACTCACTGCTCACCTTCCGCCACCAGAGTGTCTCCAAGAGGGTCCACCATGTTCCGCAGGGATCTCCAAGCCCAGTGCCCGTGACCATGGCACCCTCCACATCCTGCAGCCCCGCACCGTGGGACACCAGGTCACACACATGATTCTGGGTTTTGATTTCGCAATGGCAGAGACCACATCAGTGCACACGGCATCATCGCAGGCTGCACACCCGCACAGCGCTTGAGGTGCAACTAACTCTGTGAACCGCGAGGCAACGCCACGTGGCGGGAGGCCCACCCTGCCCGCTGGCTCAGGCCTACACTGCGGTCCAGCAGGGCTCACACTAATCCTTGCCAGTCCGGACCGCCAGGACGGCGCATCATCGCAGGCTGGACACCCGCTCAGCACTTTAGGTGCCCCTATCTCACTGCACTGCAAGACACCGTCCCGTGGCGGTGTGCCTGTGCCTGCCGCAGTGTATCTGGTGCCACCAAGGCTGTGCACTGCTAGCCATGGACCCTTAATGATTGAGTTCCGTGGTGCGGACGCCATCATGTCACCCCCGGCACTGGGCAATGTGAGGTGGCAGGGCCATAGGCCCTCACGCATACATGAGAACTACACGGAGACCCCCAGTCAGAGAGAGTGGAAATGGCGTCCAGCACGTGTGCCAGGCCTTTTTTATTGGCAGGGTCACATGTCCTGTGATGCCTGTGCTGGATGGGTGTGGTGTGGGTGTACACCAGCCGTGAGGGAGTGGCTGTGGCATGCTGACAACTAGACCTGTGAGTGGCAGATCCCTACAGTGAAGACCTGGGACATGTAGCGTTTTCGTCCCCCCCTGTGTGCGTAATTGGAGTGGGCTGTCCTGGCGTATGCCAGTCCAGCATAAGGGTCCGAACAATGACCCGGAGGCTCTGGGCGTGGTTCCGTCCTGGGCTGGACAAGGAAGTGACTACTGGATGTGTCTCTGTTGTAGTGTCGGCGCCACCTGGACCGCAATCGGCAATGTGTCACCCTGTGACAAAAGTCCCACAGCATGGGCAACATGGACGTAAGGGGGATCACTGACCCTACATTCATCCATACTTCCACACTTGAAAGATCATAGACATGACACATCTGTGTGAATAAGAATGTTTATTGCACATTCAAGGGAGTGTTGCAGCTGGAGCAGAACAGGGCCATGCCAACCGCACTTCACATTGTCGGCCCGTGGAGGGCCAGCCAGAGTCCTGCAGGGAATGACAGTTACATCAGGAGAGGAGGACTTCAGTCCGCAGTCTGATAGCTGTGTCATTGGTGACCAAACAGAATATGGCAGTCCATGTCGAGGTCCAAGGTGAGTGTCGCAGAGTGCATCAGGGGACAGTGGAAGGTGTTGATGCAGAGGGCAGAACCAAGCAGAAACAGGCCACATGGCGGAGATGAATGCTACTGCGTCCTCCTGACCACGATGGCAGAATCATCCGCATCTTCGTCCTCTGCTGTTGCATGTGCCTCACATGTGGCTGGTGGTGTTCTGTCTCCAGCACTGTGTGGCACTGACACATCAGGGGCCGGAGATGTGAATGGGGTGGTAGCAGCAGCATGCATCAGCGCCAGGCCTTGTGGCAGCAATGCCATCAGGAGGGTCTTCAGGGCATTGAGGGACCCAGCTACCTCTCGCTGGTGTGCAGCCGTGGCAGCCGCTCTTTCCACCTGCATCCGCTCCATGTTCTCCATGATCCTCCGCATGTGTCCCAACTCCCTGGCGAGATCGCTGGAGGCACTCTCACTAGACAGTCGTTCTTGTCGCAGAGCCAGGACTCTAGCGATGTCAGCCATGGTCCATTGGAGAGCATGGAGCGGACTGTGGGTGTCCATTAGGGACTGTGAGTGGTCCCTGATGGGACTTAGACACCCGCATATGGCGTCTAGTTTGGCTGCCTTGCGGTCGAACCCCACCTGCACCTGTTCAGCCAGCTTCTCCTGGCACCCCAACACACAGCGTTGGAAGGCCATGTGTTCGTCGTGGGGGTCCTGGGAGGCAGCCGTGGTGGTGGGTGCTGCCTGCTGTGTGTGCTGTGGGTGGGTTCTCCTCGTGGCAGCTGGGCTGCCCTGATCCTGGAAGTGGGCTGCGGAGGCTCTCCACGAGCTGTTGGAGGGCATCGGAGTCGAAGGTGTGGTGGTCCTCTTCGTCATCAGAGAAGAGAGGTTCTGACTGCTCTGCAGGAGGTGTTGGATTTCCCCCTGCAATGTGAAGGGGAGATGCAGTTTAACATCATGTTCACATGTATGTTGACGCATTGTACATGTTTGCATTCAGACTGCATGACAGTGTACATTGTGATTGTTTGGGGGAGCTGCCTATTTGATGCGGGACAGTGGACATTCCGACTACATCACAGATGTGTGTTTGTACTTGTACATTGTCAACTCACGTTTCCCTGCAGTGCCAAATGTAATTGGCCCGTTTCTACGCACATGCGGCACCAGTTGTTCCTCTGTTCTGTTGTGGACGTGTTGCGGTTTGTACCACATCGTTGTCAATGTTGATGTGCTCTGCATGTAATGTGTGTGTGCCGCATTTTGGTGGAGTCGCCCCTGCAGCTCTGATTTAGCTGCTCTTATCCCTTTCATGCGGTGTGCCTCTGGGTTCTGTGCTTATGCAGTGCTGAGATGTTGCATACCTGTGTGCATTGGTCTCTTGGTGGGAGTTGGGGGTCTGGGGCATGGTTTGTCCACAGATGTGCTATGCTTAATTGTGCATGTGTGCCATTGTGCCCATCTCCCCCGTCCCCCCAGTCCCTGGTGGTTACTCACCCTGTTGCTGTTGTGTCCGGTCATGTTGAGCAGTGTCCGGTCCCCCAACTCCTGCCACCGTCTCCCCACTGATGACT
Organism: Calotriton arnoldi; assembly: GCA_963921515.1. NCBI lineage: Eukaryota > Metazoa > Chordata > Amphibia > Caudata > Salamandridae > Calotriton > Calotriton arnoldi. The sequence continues at coordinate 94,705 of CAWUFW010004273.1, read as the reverse complement.
GTGGACACCATTTCCTCCATCTCGTCCAGCTCCTCCTGTGGCGCTGGACTCCCACCTCCAGTCTGCATTGCTGCCTTCCGGTTGTTTGCGAGTTTCAGCTAGGTTTTGCGCTTCACATCATTCCAGCGCCTCTTGACCTCGTCCATTGTCCTCTTCAGCACTCCGACTGCATTCACCTTGTCCACGATGATCTGCCATATTCCATTTTTAGTTGCCAGTGACACAGTGGAGGTGACGAACAGTGGTTGATGGTGTTCTATCACCTCCGTTATCAGGATCCTGTTTTCCTGCGGACTGAACCGCTTCTTCCTACTCTTCTTGTCCTTGTCCTTGCCCTTCCCTGACCCCGAGGTCCCTGGCTGTTCCTCCGGGGGGCTTGTGGGGTTCTGGTTGTCCTCTGTACTTGCTCCGGATGCCTCCATTGTGCTTCGCTGTTGTTTGGCTTTTGTTGGTATGTTTTTTTTCTACTTTTATAGTGCATTTTTCCCGCATGACGCGTGGGAATTGCAGGCCTGTGGCTGGTTTTCGTAGATTTTTGTATCGCAATTGGCGTCATCGCTACTATTTTCACGTTGGGGTTTCGCCTTTTTGCGGCGGCGCGTTGTTTTTAACGCTTTCATTTGACGCGTTTTCGTGTGACTATCGCATGGTACCGACGTGTTGTGAATACCACGTTGACACGGAGTTGTTTTCCCGCGATAGACTGCGATGTGAAGGGTTGCGTAAAGCTACACTTGCGGTGGTTATCACACGTTCTTGAGAATATGCCCTTGAGGGTAGCACTTGGTGCACCATTTCCAGTCTAACAAGACTACACTACCATGACACACGCCTAGGTCACGGAACATACATATGATCCGTGTCTGCCCTTGACCAAAAATTTGTACCCAGGGTACAGATATCCATGCAGCAGGGCACTGAGGGCAGAGGTGCACGTCCGCCACCATGGACCATTGAGACCTTTCTGTCCCAACAGGCTGCATGCACAATGTCAACAGTACAGAATTTGTCGCAGTCACTCAGCACCTTTGAATAACGAATAAGATGTCAAAATACTTCTCTTTTTAAAAGAAATGAATGCAAACACACAGTGGAAAAAATATACCGATCTCTATATGTCCTGTGTCCATTCCACTTACGAATTGGAATGTGTACGTGTCATTTGCTAAATTGTTCTGTTTAATGATCAGTCTTTGTAAATTGGCATGACCTTTTATGTCATAAATTTGTGGAACTGCGACACTAATGAGATTCATGTTTTGCTGTTGGTGTTTGAAATGTCTGCAGAATGGGTGACTTTATGACTTTGGACATGCAGTAATGATACATGTGTTATGCAAAATTGCGATGGCCCTTGCTTTGGAATGCCTGATTATATAGTTTGAAAAGCAAGATAAAAGCGAAACAACTTCATATAGATGTTTCTTACAATGTCACTGTGTATACTTTTTATACCAATCAAGGACAATCTTCTAAAGTGAACTTAGGTAAGTGCGAAAGCTTATTAATTTAATCTGAAGCAGCATCTAATGAAAAGAATGAAGCAAACAGCAAGCAATCAATGTGGACTCTCGAAGGACACAATGCAATTTACTAGGTTTTCGTTATAGTTTAAAAAATATTAAATTAAAGATTCAGGGGCATATTATCAAGGGCTCTATCGCCGCTTTAGCGGGACTTTTTCCCGCTAAAGCGGCGATAATTCTAACGCCCTATTAGCAAGCTGTCGCTAACTGCTGTTAGCGACAGCTTCTAGGCGATAGCGACCGGGTTGGGTGCCGCTTTGCATGCCAGCGATATTTATCGCTAATGGCATGCAAAGTAGGCGTTCCCAACCTAAAAGCGACTGGAAACAGTCGCTAAGCACGCTAACGCCTATTAGCGAGGCAGGGGAGGTGATTAACGAACCAGCGCTAAACACGTTTAGCGCTGGTTTGTTAACGCCTGGTCCAGACCTGACTTAGCCATGTAATCCAATGGGAGGTGGATTACATGGCTAAATCCCCTCGCCCTATCACCTAGCTAACACTGGTCACAGTGTGAATATCGCTTGTTTTCAAGCGATATTCACACTAGTTCTCAGGGTTTCTATCGCTAGGAGATAAGCGTTGCTGATAGCACGCTATCTCCGCGATAGAAACCTGCAGATAGCCGGCGATAATTATCCAAGCGCTAACTACGCTTAGCAATAATTATCGCCGGTTATTGCTAATAGGCCCCTCAGTTTTTAAAGTGTCTCAAGGAAGAATGGCAGAAAAGCGTTGCATGTCAAATGTGCTTAAAGTGAAATCTGAAAAAGATGTTTTAAAATTAAAAAATAGAGAAATATTTATCATTGTTACTTCCCAATGAATATATAATCTTTAACGGAATAGATATAAAATACAACCATATTATACATTTTTTTGCAGTGCTGCGACATCTCAGTAGCCCTGTAATTGTTCCTGATGTCGTAAACAAAGGTACGTTTTATTTACGTTTCAGCCATATGCTACATATGGGTGCCCCACACAACATTTCGAATTGCTGCTGGAGAGTTGCTTCCATAATTTATAATGGACGCAACAAGGGAAAAAGTAATAACTAGTGTTCTTTGGAAAATTTTGCCAGTGTAAATTGATCACCCACAGATAAAGTATACGCATTTCATATCTTGCAAGGAGATCTCCTTAACATTTTTTTTTATAAATAGTTTTAACTGGGGCCAACTCAACTTTCTGCTTGTGTCTTGATTTAAAGCATAAATAAGGGGTCTGAAGAGAGCTATTGGGGTGGCCGAATGGTAATATGACATGTATATTCCACTGAAGTGTGTAGTTAATGCTTGTGATTATGTTTTTTATCATAACAGTAAAGTTGCTTACTAGCCATTCCAGAAGTTATGTTTTAGCTCATTCATTGAGTGAGTCTCTGCATTACCATTATGCTCCCATTTGCCAGAATGGGGAGTGATGATGTTCTTAATGAGAATGCTGAGCCAAGCTACCCAAAACACTACTGTTTTGAGAAGCACTGACGTTAGAAGTATGTATTACTCGTTTGGTTACGGAAGTCCTTTTATGTTGAAGTCAGAAATAGTCTGGGTAAAAAGGTTTCGGGAAATCAGATAGAACATACTTCATAATTTCCTGAGGGCATAACCACACGCCGCCCTAGAGGACGTCACTATTATGAGGCACTAGGAGCAGGCATCAACGTCTCACGGTTTCCACCTAAATGCGTAAAAGAATAATCTATCTGGGGCCGTCTCATTAGCAGTTGTCTGGTTCAGCGCAGAGCAAAGCCAAGTGCCTGTTTGTATGCATTGCCACTATAAGAGGTGCATACATTTAACTCGGATTTTCCAGTTAATGCATTAACTGCAGAGAATACAGCTCTGAAACAGCTGAGGCAATCACTTCTCACTGTTTCAAACTTGTGCTGTCTGAAGTGCTCCCCTTAATTGTGGGAAATTCGGAGTTAAATGTCTATGCTATAGACAAGTGATACTCAAAGTACTGCCCTGGGGGCCGCATGCACCCTCCTGGTCTTCACATGCGACCCCCCCCCCAGCAGAACGACTGCACTGGGCTGCTGTTTACGTGATCAAGCAGTAACATTCAGAAAGATGTTAAATAAATACCCAGCGTTTATTTACAGTAACTGAAGTAAAAGGGAAGAAGCAAATAAGGTGTCTTTCACAATTTAACTTTAGGAACACATTAATATTCTTAAGAAATGTTGCTATAAAAGTGAAAAAATATGATAAAGGCTCTTCAAAATTCAAAAAAGTGTCCTTCATTAACATGCAGATGCATTTCACCTTAGTACATCAGATTATAGCCCTGCATTCTGAAGTATTTTTAAATGTGATAGTTTTCAAAAATTAATGTAGAAACATTCATGCCTCTGCCCACCCTGACAACAATGCCAATAGTGAACTAAGAGGCAAGTCAGTTGTCACACAGAACCTTCTGGGTGGTCTCAGTTATTATTACACATGGGCACTCATTATAGACGGTGGACCGCCACTGCTGCACCACTGCGAGTGCGGCAGTCAAAGACAACTTCACTCGTAATCAGGCCCTTAATTCTTCAGATATTGTAGACTCATCCTTCTTTTCAGAAGTTTAAACACTGAACACCAAAGGCTGAGTGCATTCAGCCGACCTTTGACATGTTATTCACTTTTTCCTTAATTGTTTTTGACAGAATTGTCGTGTAGTTCCTATATTACCCATGCAGGACCTGCGCGTTTAGAGAACATATACTGCGGGCTTGGTGGCAGACTGACTCTGTGCACCCCCACTGTGTATGTTATCCTAGTTTTTGCATTAGCTAGCTCACAGTGCCACTAGTGTCTCCTCTTATCGGGGAGAGATTAGTTTCTGGCAACCTTAGATCATGACAACCCTGATTCCCTCGGAATCGTGGAAACAATGTACTACCTTTCGCTCAGTCATTCGTGCTTACTCATTCGGTTTTGTCTCAGAGAGTTACACAGAATAAACAGTTGGGCGTTTCAATAAGTATTTATTGAACAGTTGTTATTCTAGTGTAAAATATATGTGCTGCAGAAACCAGCAGATAATAGCAGAGATATATTATCAGCAGTACGATAAAAGCAAAGGGATAGAATAGTTCTAGCATATTGCGATAATCATGAGTACATACATGAATATAAAAGCATTATGCAAGTGTGCGTACTCCTACGATGCCTACCTAGATGTACCTGTGTGTACCTAGCATATGTGTGTAGGTCTTAGAAGCTAAGAGCCAAGAATCCTCCTAGGATTAATCGAACCCCCATACCTGAATAGCGAGATTGTGGGACCCCGTCCTAGTCTCGAGTTGGACACCCCGTCCGTGTTGTGTCAGACCACTGTCAGCTGGAGCGACTGCATGCAGGAGCCTTAGCGTCTCTGGTCAGTGTGTCAGCATGGAAGTCTTGGTTCCCTCTCCCTTACCGGGGCAAGATGTGGTGTATTTATACCCTGAAGACACTGATCTTCGTGCAAGGTTTGTATTGGTCCTCCATTAGGCTTTAGGAAGACATCAGGGGTGAACTCTGTACATACATATTATGCAGGTGGAATATTCTTGGAGAGTCATGCATAATTTATGAGTACAGTGTGGGCCTGTGTTTGGGAAAACCCTGGTGCCTGCAAAACCACAAGGCAGATAACGATCAGCCCTCAGAGCACGTTGTGTACTGGATGGGACCAATGTAGGTGAAAGAGCATGCCTATATAAGGAATCATGACTATAATAGGGCATGTATGGTTATTACCGTAATAGGGCATATGCGGCTATGACCATAATAGGACAAGTACGAATAAGACCATATTAGGGTAAATATGAATACGTCTATTTTAGGGCATGTATGAACGGGCCTACATTAGGGTCTCTATACGGTATATAACACCCACTCCTCTTCCGAAAAGGATAATAATGACCATACTAGATAATCTGGACAATTTAAAATATGTTATTAAAATCGGTAAAAACATGAGTATAAAACTCGTTTAAAAGATGTTAAAAATGATTATAAAAGTGTTAAAATCCAGCCATTTCCAGTCGCCACGTTTAAAAGTCAATCACTGTCTCTTCATAAAGTTGTATCACTATAAGCGGGAGAAGGCAAGTGACAGTGTCAATTTGTAAGCAAAGTTCCAAATTTAGATCGTTTATTTTGAAACAAGCAAAGCCGAATTCTTTACCAGGACGCGATGAGCCAATTCGAGATTAAGCGTCCGGGCTGGAAAGCACATCCATATCGGAGTCAGCCGCAGCAGTAGACAAATCCAATGCCTCGCATAGAACGTCAATCGCACATAGATGGAATGTAGCACTACCATCAGTCAGAGCTGCGGCATCTGGTGCGGCAGTTGAAACCTGTGTCCCTGTGGAGGAGTCGCCTAACCCAGCAGGAGCAAATGGCACCTGTGGATTCTCAAGGAATGCGTTCATCAGAATCGGAAGCCGCTGGGGACAACGCAGAGCGTGGACCTTTATGGGGTCCAGCATTGCATCCATGTCCGGAGTCGCGTCTGATGGAAATGTTAGACATAAATCCAACGAGCATTCTTCTCCGCAGAACAGGCACCGAAGAACAGGTAAGATGCAGTCTACCCAGACTGGTCTAAACAATAGAAACCAGGAGGCATTGAGTTCTCGTAGGCAAGGCAAGTCCAGAAGTTATACCATGCGTTCATGGTACTTCCGTTCCAGCAGTGTGTTCAACAACCCTTCTGGAATTGGGCCGTCCATTGCGTAGCAGCAGTATTATAATCAGGATTCCAGCAATTAAGAAAAGGATGAGCGGGAATCCTCCAAATACGCTTCCCAATACAGAGTGTATAAAATTTGGGATTACTCCGAGGACTGTCTGAAAGGTGCTTAACAGTCCTGACCCTATGGTCTTAAATAGGTGTACAATACCGCTCGTATCAGACATGTTAAAGATACGACTAACCATTTCTGCTAAATGAATGGGGCAGTTTGTACGTATGAGTGCCTGTATCTCAGTTGAGGTCCTTGCAACTTGAAGTTCATAGGTTTCTCGAGCGGAGGTTAAGGGCACGGGTTGCTGTAAAAGCATGGCTTTCAATCTGCTCAGAGTATCAAATTGTATGAAAGAAACATTCAGCGAAGGCCATAGCGGCGCCTCCCTGACTGTGTTCAGTGGCGGAAACAATACTTGCATACAGCAAGTAACCCTGGAGTTAACAGTTACTAGATAGGCAACGCCCGGGAGCATCCCACAGCAACATTGATCATTTAGCATTAGGTAACTCCCATTCGAGAGCAGCTGGAAAACCGGCGTGATCTTGGCTGCTGGGGTCCCTGTCATGTGGCAAGATAGGTTTGCTGCTGAACCACTGCAGGCTCCGTGTAAAGAAATATCCTGACACATGAGAGAACCGTTTAAAGCGTTCTTGCAGTTTGTACCACTCAGATACACTTCTCGATCCCCATTCCGGCATCGGTATCTATATGGTAACTCCCAAGTTTCCTTGATGTATCCCTTACCCATTTTTTCATATCTTCCTGCCTGCCTTTGCTCAAGGCAATATTGAAACTGAAACGTAGTGACCGGTAGAGTGATATGGCCATGGATTAACCATTCAGTTGATGGTGATTCGGCTACAGTGAATGGTAACTTTTCCAGTTTCTCAATACGCAGCATTGTATATTTGGCTCCCCTTTGTGCCATTTCTGTCTGTTTATCAGTTAGATTGTATTATGAGAACAGAGACGTGCTGTTTATTAAACGCCAGGGCACATAGCCTGCACGCAAAGATTGTAGCGTCCAGCTTAACATCATAATAGAACGTAGTTGAGATTGCCCGTGTTGTAACAAGGCCAGATCCTGTTCTAGTATGTCGATCGCCGAAGACACAATGTTGCCTAAGGAGTAAATCCTGGAGGTCAAAGTTGTTAGCCCATTATCCACTACAGCTAATGCCTTCTCTAAGTTAACACAGTCTATTTCCCGTATCCTCTCTGCGGCCTCTTGTTGGGATATTTTCCAGTTCTCATTATAGTAGGCATAAAGGCCTGCATATATGAAACGTTTCTGACGTTGTTTCCTGGGTCCTAGTAGAAAATCTCTAAGATCCATGTCAGGTGTTAGTAAGGACAAGTGGTGCTTCACTTCTGTGAGTGTCGAGGTCTCTAGCCAATCAAGGCACAACTTCCCAACATTATAGGATGTCACTACCCCCGGTTGTGTTGTCTCTGTACTTAGCTTGGATCTGGCCTATGGATGCTAAACCTTTCGGTTGTATTCATAAATCTCTGTTGACAGATGTTTGTGTCAACGGGCCAAACCAGCCATTCTGTCCAATCAGGATCTGATCTGTTGTACTTGAAAATGTCACCTAATTTCACCCCATGTGTAGTTGAGTTCTGCCCCCCACCCATCTGTGATGGTGTTGGAAACCCTGGTGTGTTCATTTCCTTGCCTTTGGCTAATCCAAAACAGGTTGTTTGTTGCACAGTTTCGTTCAGAAATATTATCTGCTGCGGAATAATGCATGCTCTAAAAAGTGCTTCTATTCCCTGGACTTGCCAGTCCCTAGAACCCCAGATTGATTTTGAATCTATTGTGTCTTTCCATAGGTCGAAACCCTGCGTAGACAGTTTGTTCAGGAAGGATGCAGAGTAAATATGTTTGGTGTTAGTTAACATAAGTTTCTGGGCTGGTGTTTTCGTCACTTTGTAATAGAATGACGTTGGGTCAGATGTGTTGTACCCTGAGAAATATGCGAATTTCTGTGCAAACGCTTGTGAACTACCTTTTGGTGGTGTTCCCACTGGTGGTACTCAAATACATTTCTAGGTGTTATAGACTTGTGTAAGAAATGATCACCAAAATGTTGGTAACAGTACAATGTATCATAGTCTGAAGTACCTTCTAACATTTCATTGTTCGGAAATGCTGCAGTTTTTTCTAAGTCAGATATCATAGCATTTACAGTTTCAGTGTTCCAATCATCAGAAAATGTACTGGAGGTAATGAAATCACTTAAAGAAATTTTAAATACATGTTTTAGTTTTAAAAGTTCAGTCGGACCTAATATATCATAATCAATCTTGTCCCATACTATACCGTCCGGTATAGGAACAGCTGTAATGTTCACTGAAGACAAGTCTCTTGGTTCACGATGTGAAGACTGGTGTGGTTTTAAAATCAAATTGACTCTTTGGGCTGTAGAGCTTGGCTGGAGGTATCGTCCATTAATAAGCATACTAAAAGTTATTATTAAACCTAGCCAGAAAATGAAACATAAAATCCCAGTGATATACCATAGTTCAATCCAAGGTGACACCAGGTAAGTCTTTCTAAAAAAGATGAAAAAGTCAGTGAGTTTTTGTTTGAGTGATTTCTTGGCTGGCGTCGTTTCTGGTTCGCTTGGGTCCAGTGAAAACGTATCAAAGTTCATGAAATAGCCAGAAGCAGTTCGATCAATTGTTGGAATTGCATCGGGGTTTGTCGAAATCGCTGTGTTCTCTTGTCGAGGCACATTGACATAGATGTCTGTATTAGGTCTGATTGCAACTTAGTTGTTAAGTTGATTTTCATTTTGAAGATGAATTTCTTGTTGAAGTGGAACAAGTTCCATAGCATCGTTGCTTAGTCCTTCATTCCGTACAGGTGGCTCTTCAAACGTGATGAGTCTTTCTGTTTGATCTTCTTGGATTGTAGCAAGAGGAGGGCGTCTGCTACTGTGGAGTCCACGGGGCCTACTGTTTAGTATCGGCCACATAGTGTGGTTTGATTAAGTCAATTGAGACAAATCTTTTCTCCTTTTTTCCGGCAAGAGGTGGCAGAGGTACAGTTCTTGTGCCGTGGATTGCAAGGACCGGTACAGGCTTTCTGTAGGATGGTCCAAATTCTTTCTTGTCAGCAATCTTCTCTCTGACCAGATCCCCAATCTTTGGGATCCAGATAGGTCTTGCCGTTACTGCCTTGACTTCCTCAGTGGCGGCCTGTTTCTGGAGCACGTTACTTTGTTGTGTCCTGGATTCATTTAGATCCTGTAAAACAGCCAAACGATCATGGATATCAAATGGTTTTTCATCCACCACTGCGCCTTCACAATCAAGATCAGGTACCCACATTCTTGTCCAAAATAGGACCTTGTAAGGAGTGACACCTCCTAGAGAGCTTCTTGGCTGGTTGTTAAGCGCGCGCTGTACCCCATAAAGGTGATCGACCCATCTACCGCCCTTGCCTAATACCCTAGCTGTTAAAGATTGCTTTAAGTCTCGGTTTTTCCTCTCCACAACAGAATTTCCCTCTGGATGGTACGGAGAGGAGTACCGCAATGCTACGCCCATTCCTTCCATGGCCTCTTTGTAAGCCCGCGAGCTAAACGCCGGACCACAGTCAGAATGTAATGTGCCAACTGCGTATGTGCCGATAAAGACTCGCAAATCTTTTATAACAGTTCGAGCGTCAGCCGAGCGCTGAGGCCCAACCCATAGGAATCTAGAGCTGGACGCGCACGAACGGACAACCTAATGCTGTCTAACAATGGTATCTGTACCGGACGTGTTGTGGTGGACCCATTCATCTGCTTGCAGATGTCGCAGTTCCAGACATAGTCTCTAATTAGCCTTTTCATCACGGGCCACCAGTAGCGTTCTTTCAACAAAGCAACAGTCTCCCTAAGTCCGTTATGTACAGAACCTGTCCCTTCATGTGCCGCCACAATTAAACCTTGCCTACGATCCATATTTGGTATTACTCTATCCCCCACTCCAGGAATCTGAGCATATGGAATGTTTTGTGCATCTAACTTGTAGGAGTACTTGAGTGGGAATTTCTTTGGTACTGCTGTGCTGCCTTTGCGCGAAGCATTGACAGCTACCATTATCTCGCAGTCTATCCTCGTTTTTGAACGAGTAACTGCAGCTACGGCGGCTGTGCGAACAGCCCCCTTTGCGGCTTCATCAGCCAATGAATTCCCTTCAATGTGAACGCCATCACGCTGATGACTCAGTGTATGTATCACGTGAGCCCTTGGTAGTGCGTTTCTCAACTCCACTACCTGTTCCCATAGCATTTTATGCTTAATTGTGCCACCTTTTTGCATCTTTGAACCCGTTTTGTTCCCAATGATGTAGATATTCATTGTATGACTGCACACAGTAAAAGGAATCACACACAATCAGTGTGGGGAATTCGTGATCCGTATTTATAAGTGCCAGTATAAGTGCTTTGAGTTCTGCCAACTGAGCCGTGCAGTCTCCTAGAAATTGCATTTTAGTACAGCTTGGATGGAACTTGCCATCACACTTGTGACCTTTAACGATTGCACATGCCGCGCTGTAAGCTTGCTTGCTTCCTGTGGCTGGTTGAGCAGAACCATCAGTGTAAATAATATATTCATACTGATCGAGAGGCAAAATTTCATTTGGTAGTAGATATTCTTGTTCGTATTGCAGGAATGCTTGAGTTTTTAAACTTGGATCAAATCTGTATTCGACATCCATTGCAGTAAGAGAATTAGCCCATTGTATCCATCTTGGATGTAAGGCTTTAGCATTTGGAATGCTAGCTTTTGTAACAGCTTCGAAAGCTGGTACCGGGGTCATGACAATTATGCGCTTTCCCTGAGCCAGAGCTCTTTCTCTTGCTACAGCGGTCTGCACTGCTGTCAGGATTTTCTCTGTTGAAGTGAAACACATTTCTGCGTTTGTGTACAGATGTGATTTGTATGCGATTGGTACAGTTTCACCTTCATTAAAAGTTAAATAGGTGTACCCGCATTGACCCGCTATTACTCGGATCACCAAATTATGTGCGTTTACTCGTGTTTGTAAATGTTTAGAAGCTATCATGTCTTCCTGTAGGGAACGCAGGATATTTGTATGTTCCTGTGTCCACTGTCTGACTGAAAAATCAGGTTTTATTAAGTAGTAGAAAGGTTTTACTCTTTCTGCGTAATCCAAAAAGTATGTTCGACCAAAATTTAGGAATCCCAGAATCGATTGTAAATTCTTTAATGATTTTGGAGGTTGGAGCAGTGCACACTTTTCTAAAAAGTTAGCTGCCAGGCTTTTCCCCTCACTTGACAGCTCGTATCCCAAAAACAGGACACTGAGATGGGCAATTTTTGATTTTTTTAAGTTAAATTTATAGCCCTCAGAGGCTAATCCCATAATAATGGTGCTTACCCTGGTCAAGTGCCTCGGTAAGTCATCGTCCGTCAGATAAATATCATCCACATAGGACAATGCTTCTTCATCCAAATTTTGGAGTAACTCTGTTACCCTTGCTGAAAACAACCCCGGTGAGTTCTTATACCCTTGGGGGAGTCGACAAAATTGCCGTTGAGACCCTAACGCACTGAATGCGGTCAGATACCTGCTTTCAGGCGCTATATTTTGGCAGAAAAATCCATTTGAGATATCAAGTGTTGTTTTGTATTTTTGTCGCACAATGTTATTCATTAATGCGGCACTGTGTGCATTTTGAACTGCAAATATCTTTGTGCAAGTTTTTAAATGTCTGTAATCTAAAACTAGACGATATGTATTGTCAGGTTTGGCTATGGGGAACAAAGGATTGTTCATAGGTGAAGTGCAATTTTCAAACACCCCCTGGTATTCTAGTTGACCTAGAATCTCCCTGACTTGTCTTTTTGCTTCCTGCTATATAGGGTATTGCCTTTGAGCATTTGGGGAAACTTTTAACGGGATCACGTAGTGCGTTGAATCCTCATCCCAACCAGCATGATTTTTGTACAATGCTGGAGCAAGGGCAACCGCCCACTCCTGCGCATATGCATGTTTTAGGTGAATGGGAACGAGGTCGGAAAAAGCTGGAAAAATTACAGTTTCTCCCCTAGGGCACTCCATGACGAATGCAGGCGGCCAGTCTTGTTCTGCTAATAGAATGTAATAACCAGATGACAGATTTTTCCAAAAGGGACTTTTAACTTTTCTGGGCTTGTCCCCCTCCATCCGGAGTGTTATCTCATGTAACTTATGTGGGACACTTACCCGAGTATCAGGTGTTTCCACCGTGATATACTCACTCAACTCCGCTGTCACCAGAAAATCCTTCAGGTTCTGACGAGCTATCGTTACTTCTGCCGCGCTGTCTAGCATCGTCAGAGCCCATTCCCCGTTCAGAAGCTGTGTCCTCAGAATTCTGGGCATGTCTGATCTTGAGACCTGCTACCTTCTTCTTTTTGAACTGCGGTTTTGATTTTTGTTTATCCTCTTTTTTAGGTGCATAGTCTGCAGCGTGTTGCGTGTCTCTGGACTTTGTACGCACCTTTGATCGTCCTTCCCTCTCAGAGTTTCGTGATGAACCCTGAAAGGAACGAGAAGAACGAGTATCAGTATCCTGATACCTATCAGGTTTTTTAATATTATCCCTATTCCTGAGGTTGTACCTCTTTTCAGAGGGCTCCTGTTGAGGAGACCTACCTCTGGACTGAGATCTGGTGTCTTTAGACTTTTGTTGTTTTTTATTATCCCACTTCTTTTTAGAAGGAGTAGGTGTCTGCTTTGTAGTGTCCTTTTCAGGACTGCCCACCAGTTGTGGTTTTAATGCTTTCCCACCTAGACTGTCTCTGACTCGTTTTGCATATGAGGTTTCAATTATTTTGGGTAGTTCGTGTTGTTGATCCTCTGGACCGAACTCCCTCAGGCGTTGGCGGATCGCCACTGAAGCTGCTTCCCCCTTAATGTTAGCTAGTATTATGGCTGAGACCTGTTCAAAGTTGTTTAGCAACTTCATCCCTAAGTTAAGGGCAGGTTCTGCTCCGTACTCATTTTGTATCTGTCTCAATACGTCAGGTACTACTGCTATTGACGGGATACCATGTGTTTTGGTATATATGGCAGCAAAGACTGAACCTCTTGTTGTGGTGTGATCCCCATGGGCAAGCAGATTGTTAGAATTCTGTGTTTATCACTGGTGGTAGTATTCGGGAATACTGCTTCAAGCTGAGTTATTTTCTGAGCTATCCAGAATGGGATTTGTTCGCATTTTGCTGGCGTTTTGCCCATTACCGCGTGTAATGTTTGTGGAGTAATTTTATTAACTGTACTCTGGACTGGAGTATCTTGTGCTCCAGCAGGTGCAGGTTGAACTGTTAAAGTCCTCATCACAAATTGTGTGAGGTTTCTGTAGACTTTAATTAAATCTCTGTGTTGTACGAGTAAGTCTGGCTGTGACATTGTGTCAATGTCAGGATGCGGTATGTATGTCGCTAATATGGGCCATGTGGCTCCTGCTCCTCCGAGCGGACCTAATATTGCTCTTCCTCGTACGTGGGGTAGGGCGCCTTTAAAACAGTAATTATGCTCCTGGTAAGTGAGCGGGACCTCTACTTCCTCAAAGGGAGTATAGTCTGCTGGTGTTTCACCTTCTAGGTAGTAGTGAAACACATTTGTAATTGCATTTACTGCCTGGAATGTAACCCACGAATAGAACACCTCTGTTTTATTGGATTCGTGTGCCTCAATCACGAAAATTACTGTACCACCCCTGGCTCTTAAGCCATGTTCTAGAAGTTTTATGGTGACTGCCCTTCTGAAATTTGGCGCAATTTGTATTGCATCTTCAGGGTCTTCTGTTCCGAAGAGGGCTGTTTCAACTCTCTCATCCCCTGAATCAGGCATGTTTAGAGAAAGAAGTGTTCCCAGGGAACTAAGATAAGGTGTTATGCACAATTGTAGGAACCAAATATCCTTCAAGCTTGAATAACCAACAGCCAATAAATAGTATTCTAATACTATTCAGCTGTGGCGGATTTTGTGCCCACCCACTCCAGACGTCTCTGGGGTTTTGTGAGTAGGTTCTCTGAGAATAGCACGACTGAACTACTCAGATTCTACTGTTAAATAAGTACCCAACCAACGTTGGTGGCGCCATGTTGTGTAGTTCCTATATTACCCATGCAGGACCTGCGCGTTTAGAGAACATATACTGCGGGCTTGGTGGCAGACTGACTCTGTGCACCCCCACCGTGTATGTTATCCTAGTTTTTGCATTAGCTAGCTCACAGTGCCACTAGTGTCTCCTCTTATCTGGGAGAGATTAATTTCTGGCAACCTTAGATCATGACAACCCTGATTCCCTCAGAATCGTGGAAACAATGTAATACCTTTCGCTCAGTCATTCGTGCTTACTCTTTCGGTTTTGTCTCAGAGAGTTACACAGAATAAACAGTCGGGCGTTTCAATAAGTATTTATTGAACAGTTGTTATTCTAGTGTAAAATATGTGTGCTGCAGAAACCAGCAGACAATAGCAGTGATATATTATCAGCAGTACGATAAAAGCAAAGGGATAGAATAGTTCTACCATATTGCGATAATCATGAGTACATACATGAATATAAAAGCATTATGCAAGTGTGCGTACTCCTACGATGCCTACCTAGATGTACCTGTGTGTACCTAGCATATGTGTGTAGGTCTTAGAAGCTGAGAGCCAAGAATCCTCCTAGGATTTAGTCGAACCCCCATACCTGAATAGAGAGAGTGTGGGACCCCGTTCTGGTCTCGAGTTGGACACCCCGTCTGGGTTGTGTCAGACCACTGTCAGCTGGAGCGACTGCATGCAGGAGCCTCAACGTCTCTGGTCAGTGTGTCAGCATGGAAGTCTCGGTTCCTTCTCCCTTACCGGGGCAAGATGTGGTGTATTTATACCCTGAAGACACTGATCTTCGTGCAAGGTTTGTATTGGTCCTCCATTAGGCTTTAGGAAGACGTCAGGGGTGAACTCTGTACATACATATTATGCAGGTGGAATATTCTTGGAGAGTCATGCATAATTTATGAGTACAGTGTGGGCCTGTGTTTGGGAAAACACTGGTGCCTGCAAAACCACAAGGCCGATAACGATCAGCCCTCAGAGCACGTTGTGTACTGGATGGGACCAATGTAGGTGAAAGAGCATGCCTATATAAGGAATCATGACTATAATAGAGCATGTATGGTTATTACCGTAATAGGGCATATGCGGCTATGACCATAATAGGGCAAGTACGAATAAGACCATATTAGGGTAAATATGAATACGTCTATTTTAGGGCATGTATGAACGGGCCTGCATTAGGGTCTCTATACGGGATATAACAGAATATCGTGAGTAGGGGGCTGTTGGTTATGGCCTAGTGAAAACTCTTCATCCTGAGGATTAGACTCTGGCCTAGTGAAAACCCTTCATCCTGAGGATTAGACTCTGGCCTAGTGAAAACTCTTCATCCTGAGGATTAGACTCTGAATGGAGATGACCTGTACATCTGCGGTGGAATCGAAAATGTTTTTCCATGGCAGACAGATGTATTTCTTCAATTTCATGCTTTTTTTCCCTGTTCCTTTTAGTTTACATTTTTGGCCAGTGTATGTAGCTCACATCTTCTTGTATGTCTCTGGGCTCTTAACTGCAGCTTTCCTCCAGAGTATTTTTTATATTGATGTTACTGGGGTACTTATACTTACCCACCATAGCTGGTCCAAGCAGTAATTATGCTTAACATGTTTTCTCTTGATGGTATATTTATTGGGGGCTATGGTCATCTTATCTAGCATGATTGGCAATGCCAGATCTTACTATAGGATTGCTTTTTCAAAAGTCAATTTGTGTGAGGTCTATGTTTCTTCTAGGTGTGTTTTTCTCAATTACCTAGGATGTGGGTGTTGCTATTAAGGCAACATATTCTTACCATATAGGCCATAAGATTATCCACTTTGTTTGGTACCACCTTATCGATCCTGTCAGAGAATTATTTGCTGATTGTTTGCAGAGATTCAGAAGAAGCTGTTCACACCTCTCTACAAACTTTAAACTGACAGATTGGAATTCTTCCAGCAGGTTATCATGTTTTCATGTGTGTCTTCCTTCAGAGCACTGTGCAACTCTTTTTAAAGAGTTAATTTCTATCTGTTTGATTTTAAGGGTTAATTAATCTCTCATTTTCTGTTTACCTCACCAAATTACCCTAAACTCTTGCACTTTTCTGAACCAAGGTTTACACCATTATGACTCAGTTTCTGTCCGGCAAAGGTGGCTTACTTCAAAACCAATGCCAATGTGCCTTGTGGTATAGTTTCCAGAATTTATGACATAAGAAAAGATGCGTGGCAAGGGTATCTGTTGCGCAAACCTGTCAGTATCCCCTTGTAAATTGTGCCTAATCTCACGGTGCTCCAAGGGGAAAGGGGTAGACACTAATACCCTCACAATGTGGAGTGGACCAAGTCCACTTCATCAGGGCTCTGTACACTCAAATTCTCATCGGACGGTATATCCAGTACATGCTATGAGCGTGCTCATTCAGCAGTAAGTTCTAAAATAATTACCTTCAAAACCTTCATATCGTTCCAAAAAGCCTTGAGAGGGCGGAGTAGCACCCTGCTGTGAGTCCTGTAGTCTTTTCGAGAGTACTCGTATTTTCGTGCTTGAGCCACGCGCCACAAACACGAAAATACGTACAGAGCCCTGATGAAGTCAATTGGGTTAATGTACTCATGATGAAACACGTCTTGGCTACAAGGCTACAAGTCAAAACTGGAGTGATTTTATGAACCCAGAAGGATTTGCATTTGATGAATAAAAGAACAAAGGAATTCAACAGAAGAACACAACTTTATATATTGACTATTTATGGTTTTGGAATGATGTGTTGCTCAGGGGCTGTATGAATAGTTTCCAGAATGACAGATTTAAAATTTACTATATTGCCCTCCCCAATTTATACTAACGTCAGCCAACCCCAGCTCCATTATGAACAAATAAAAGCTCCACTCTCAAGGACATCTCCAACCTATGGGGAATCCTCTGAATATCGCTGGCCCTTTCCACTGAAAATATAGAAGTGATTTGGACTATGCATAGGCACATATGGCTTGGGAGTTTGGTGCCCTGACTGGAATGGTGTTGCTCAGAGAAGTCTATGGAGGTTAGGCCCTTTTGTGAGGGTGAACCCTTTCCAAAATAATAATTACAATCTAGTTAGGTTTCAACATGGTTCTAAGATAGTCTTTGCTCAAAACCTAGTAGCAATAGCACAAGCAACTGGCAATTTCCTGTGAGACTTGTTATGTTCAAGCAATACTAACCAATTTGAAAGTTACAAATATGAAAAATTAAAAAATGTAAACTAATTGAGAAAAAAAGGAAATGGTAACGAGAGAAACAATTCCAAAACTATCACAAGTTGGCCAAGTGAACCAGAGATGGAATGTTCAACAAATTTAAATAAAAACGTCAGTTCACATGCATAGGGAGATTTTTAGTTGTCTCGCCATGCACATAGTCAAAATCAAAGAATACATTGACTGGCATATAAGCAATAAAATCTTTAGCGATCATTTAGAAAGGTCACGTTTTGTACAATTTGACTTGCAAACTAGACTTCCACCCAAATTACATATTTGGTGGAGATATGCGTTCCACACTTTAAGATACTCACTCACCTGGAGGGGTTCTCTGTTCCTTTCACTGATGCTTGTGCTTTTAAGACAAAAGAGGAAGTTGAGTGAGTGCCATGGTTTATTTTTACCACTCTTATTCCTTTTGGTTTTTCTGAAGCAAACATCCAAAGTGGAAATGTGTTTCAGGAAAATAAAAACCAGTTGCCCAAATATGCAGGCAGTGTTCTCCCTGCACATCAGGGCCAATGATGGGTTCTCTCCCTGTTTAGGTTTTACATGCCTCTAATGGTAATTTTCAAGACTCAGTGCCTGTACTCTCACACTAAATAGGATGGGGTTCTCATAAATTTAGAAAATAACCACCACTGATCTGCTGGTAGTTGTACAATCCTGCAGAAATGTTGTAGATCCAACAATCCCACACTCTTGTGGTTAACACGAGTGCTTTTTAGTTTTAAAGATGCGTGTGATTAACCACCATATGAATAGGTAAATGGGATAAGCAGAGAGAGACAGTCTGATCACCAGTTAGTTTTCTGTATCTCATGACAGTTTGATCATCAATTGATCTTCTTACCTTAGGAAGTAGGTCCTCATTAATGGTTTGATGGGCAGCCTGCTGCCAACCGCCTTCCGAAGGAGCAGAGCTAAGACCTCCTCTGCTCTGGTGTGCTACTGCCCATCATATTTAGAGATCTCCCGCAGACTAGCAGAGATTTGTCTTCAGAGGAGCCTATGCCAAAGCATCTCCTCTGGAGACATTGAGGGGAATATTTACTAATCTTGCACGCGAAGCAGGGCAGCAAGCAAAGTTGCTGCACTGTGTTGCATGAAAGGAAGAAAGCAGAAATGCTCAATATTTGAAAAGATATGGAGCATTTCTACTCTCTGCTTGTGCTGGCGCACCGTGTGCTGCCCAGCACCAAAGCAGGCACCCGTGCACAATAGCATAGGGGTGTCTGTGTTATGGGCAGGATTGCTTTTGTGCAGGCAGGGACCCCGTGTGATGCGGAATGCAATAAAAATGTTTCTCCTCATTATGCCTCCCTGAGAAAGGAGTAGCATTTTGATGCAATTTCAGGTTTACTAGCATTAGCAAATCTTGGGAATGCACCAAAATCAATGGGTAAATACGTTGGAATGCCCAAGCTCCACCCATAAAATGCTGCCCAGCTTGCAATGTAACATAACACAAAGCCACGAAAGGCCCCTTGCATGGTTTAGTAAATATTACTGAAACCTTTTTGTACATCTGGGATTGAAGATTTGCTGATCAGACATAACTTTTCATGCTACCGCTCAGTAAACCTTTTTTGTTTACAAAACCAATTGCCAAAAGTGGAAGTTTGTTTCTGTTAAAAACAAAAAACTAATGACTCTGACACATTGGGGGTTTTGTCCACTGTGTGGCAGTCATTTTTTTTCCTCTTTGGGACCACCAGTCTTTTCATGGCAGTCCCAAAAAGAAATAAAAACACATCAGGCCATCTTCTCGAAATAGGGGGGATTCTAATATATACTTACACTGATGGCCCACTGGTGCAAGGTTTCCTCCAGAAGAACCAGTGTATTCACTGCCTACGGAAGCATGATCATCTGCCTGACTTCAGATAGAGTGAGTGGACTTGCAGCCCGGTAGACAGGGTACTCTACCATGTTTCTGGCAGAATACCCTGTCTGCCAAACTCTAAATCAGGCACTTAGGGCCTTAGTTACAGTTGGGTGGATGAGATGCTCCATCAAAATGTGGTGCATATCCCATCCTCCGAATTACATTTGTGGGCCTGGGAGACCTCATAATTTTGACACACTAAAACTTTACCTCAACAGGATGCCCACGATTTCAGGAATCAGAGACAGTATTAAACCTCAGTTTCATGAGGCAACATGTCCCCAAGGTACGGCACCTCCCAAGAACTCAAAAATATCAAAAATACAGTCAAACAAATAGCAGTGAATGAGTTCTAGATTAGTGAAATAGTTTGAAGTGTTTATTACAAAGATTTAAAAATGGGATACAGAATAATTGTCATGAAGATTCTCAGCAAATAGAGCATTACATAGAAGTGCAAAATCGAAAATATTCTCAAGCCCCAAGTTAACAGCAACATCAAAGAGAAGCAGACAGTATCCATAGCTGCATCTAAGTCTTCAGTAAAGTCTTCTGGCTTACGGCCGAAACCCAGGGTTTATATATACTATTTTCACATATGAAATCACTAAAACTGCAGATTACTTGTGGTATGATCAAATGTGTTACATTCTCTGAAAATCAGATCACAGTTTTATTCAGCGTCATATTTCCTTAGCACCTAAGCACTATTCCACTGGATGAATATTGATTCTGCCCACTCTATGCTAATGCCATCTGGAGATGGTAAAACAAACTAAATACATGAAAAACTGCAAGCTATTATGAAGGAATGAGGTGCAGTGAGCTTCTGGAAGGACCTTCAAGAATAGTTACAGTTTTGTGACTGGGCCAGGTAAGATTAATCAAGAACAAAATGGACAATGCCCATGGAAATAAATATACATGATTCTGCTTGACTATGTGCTGCAAAAATAACAAACAGTGAAATGTGCAAGGGGAAAGACAGGAGAGATATTAATTTCATAAAACATGGCTGCTAGGCCTAAATCAAGGCCTGGTTAACACGGGTCAGGAAAATACACTTCTACACATCTTTGGAAATTCGTTTTAAAGGCAATAGTACTTTATCAGTATACACTTGTGCAATCAAGTGTAAAACCACATTCTGTACATTGTTAATAGCGCAAAAAAAAATGAAAGCACAATAATTCTTAAAACAAATTCCATAGGCTACAATGCACTTATAATGAAACAGATGGGATATCCACCACAATTGTGACGAAGTATATGGTCCACCAAACTCTAAATAATGACGTCGTATTTTGGAAGAGCAGTGCTCCTGCAAGATAAATTGACGGTCAGACTCGAATATCTCAAACTGAAACCAACTTTATCTAGGGACTCTATCTACCTGAAAGACTGTCTCTTGGAGTATTATAACAATTAATATTCTGGGCGCCTAAAATAAGAAATGTACTTCTTAAACCCCTTATAGTACTTCTAATTCTTCTTCTGCTCATGTAAAAATAGCTTAGTGTCTTAGAATAAGTTATATAACATGGTACCAAACTTTCATGAAAATTAACCACTGAAGACTGCTTTATAAACTTGCAGCCTAAGCAGAGGGGTCTTTTCACAGAAAAGTTCAGCTTTTGATCCTCACAACATGATAACGAAATAAGTAATAAGTAACCCTTTCTATAAGTAATATAATAGAAATAAAGATAGAAAATAAATGTAGAGGCTAATAAATACTGCAACAAGACTGTTAGCTTGAGTGAAGTTTTGTCTAATCTCTAAAGCTGACACCATTGCCAGGTTGCATGAGAAACTAATTTGGTGAATGTCCTTTGTTTTCAAAGAGAAGCAGCCAAGAAGAAAAGAAAGCAGGCTAGAATGAGGCCATTCATCCTGGAAAATGAGGTGAAATACACTGGGTATTATACTGGAGAGAGAGAGAAGGAGTGAGAGAGAGAAAGAAAAGAGAGCGAGAGAGAGAGAGAGAGAACGCCTCTGAAACCAAGCAGGTATAAGATGGGGACATAACACAGTCAAAAGGCTGGTGTGCTGGTATCTAAACCAACACTTAAACTAAGAAATATAGGGGCATATTATCAAGGGCTTTATCGCCGCTTTAGCGGCACTTTTTGCCGCTAAAGCGGCGATATTTTTATCGCCCTATTAGCAAGCTGTCGCTAACAGCTGTTAGCGACAGCTTTTAGGCGATAGCGACCGGGTTAGGTGCCACTTTGCATGCCAGCGATATTTATCGCTAATGACATGCAAAGTAGGCGTTCCCAACCTGGCAGCGACTGGAAATAGTCGCTAACATCGCTATCGCCTATTAGGGAGGCCAGCAAGGCGATAAAGAAACCAGCGCTAAACACTATTAGCGCTTGTTTTTACACCTGGTCCAAACCTGACTTAGCCATGTAATCCAATGGGAGGTGGATTACATGGCTAAATCCCCTTGCCCTATCAGCAAGCTATCGCTGGTCACAGTGCGATTATCGCTGGATTTCCAGCGATAATCGCACTGTTTTCCAGCGACAGCAGGGGTTTCTATCGCATTGGAGATAAGCGTTGCTGATAGCACGCTATCTCCGCGATAGAAACCGGCGATAGCCGGCGATAATTATCCTAGCGCTAAATGCGCTTAGCGATAATTATCGCCGGTTATTGCTAATAGGCCCCATACTGCCCAAAATCACAACAGAAAAACAGTGAAATGCAACTGGCCCCGTACCTGTAAACTCAGTTCTTAATTCCAGCATTTTCTACCATGCCATAATTACTAAACAGTGACATACTTGTAAGAAGCAAGAACACTTGTAAATATCTGATACTGTTGTAAGGATCATGTGTTCCAGAGCAGAGACCCCTTTTTCATTTCTGTTTGAAGACATATGTTATTGATGCAACAAATTAGCCGTTGACTGCAGTCCTAAAAATATTGAAGACTTGAATCCAAAAACTGTTTTATCTTTAAAGTGTTCATGCCATGGTATGTGTATACTCTCCCCAAACACAGAAAGAAAAATCAAAGAGCGCTGGTAGCCAAGAGGGTATCCCGTACCAAGACGCACTACTGAACAGAGACCGTAGGCTTAAAGAGTTTATCTATAGCTAAACAACTTTAGACCCAAGAATTGTTGAATCCTTCAATTGTATATTAGAATGTTTAAATTGTAATCCATTTGCAGACATGCATAAGTCTCCATAATGCTCATAATTTATGCACAGTCGTACATCCTTTTGTAAAGCTTAAATGTCTTCAAAGGCATCTCAAATTACAAATCCCAATGAATTTCAGGTACAACATACCTTTTGTCAGGGGTAACTGTAATCAAAGCAATAAACGTAACAATACAACGGGTAATGGGAACCCCTTGCATCACACTGCATGTGTATGTATTTTAAAACTATTTTAAAAGAATTAGATAAGAGTCCATATAGACATACCTTGCACCTCGTGATAAACAAACGCTCCACAGAAAACCATCACGTGCTTACATACACAACTCAACTGTGTGCCGATGTATCCAAACTACCTAAGTGAGTCTTTCTATATTACTGGTATCATGTTGAAAATATGATCAAATAGGTTATTGAACAGGTAACAAGTGATGAATTGCTATTTCATAAAATACACATTTCTGGCATGTGTTTTTATGCTGCAAATATATAATGAAGATCTCTGATAAGCAAGATCAAAGCTAAAACAAATTCAGTGATATGATAATTTAGTGATTATTTATCTAGAAATTATTCCATGAATGTCATAAGTCTTATGACTGTTTCCCTCTATAATTCTATTATTTTATCTATTTTAATCATTTGCCTTTAGGCTTCTTTCTTTTAGTTTTAGGTTCTTAAACAGATACAGAACACGTTCCATTTTAGCTATAGTCTCCATTTTAGTTAGCCTATCCAGCTTGTTTACCCTTGGCCCCAAATCCATTTTAGGAAATGAAGGCTGCCATCTGACCTTGTGAAAAAGTCATGTTGTCTGATAAGTCTGGGTCAAGTGTCTACATGTCACCCTGCCTAGGTTAAATAAGAACATGCCTAGAAATATTGGGCCTGATTAGGATGTCGGTAGCGGTACCACCGACATTCAGCTGAGCGGTCCGCCAGCCGCATTATGATGCGGTCAGTTGGACCACATCAGTCGGAGGGACCGACTGATGCTTCCGACGGGTTCAAGGAGCTCGTCGGACCGTCAGTCGGATCGTAGTTTCTAAAATAGGGGGGGTGCCTGCTCAGGCACCGCCATAGGGATTACGGTGTCCCTTTCTGACAGTCTTTTCATGGTGGTCCAACTGCCGTAGAAAGGCTGTCAGAAAACGACTTTGGGGGTCCTTAGAAGGGCCGCCGCCCTCCCAGACCTCCGCAATGGGCCTTGGGGGTACCTGTGGTGCCCCCCAAACATCGATGCCCTGTGTGCCAAACACTGTGTGGTGCCTGGCACATGGTGCAGGGCTTTTTGTGAACATGCCTCTTGCCATTGGGGCTTGTAATGCGGCCCTTCTCTGGGCCGCAGCACAACCTCAATGACAAACGGCATGTTTGCGACCACCTACACAATCAATCAATCAATCAATCACTCAATCAGGGGTTTGTTAAAGCGCGACTACTCACCCGTAAGGGTCTCAAGGCACTAGGGGTGGGGGGGGTGCAGGTTCCATTCCATCAAGGAGGGGGTCTGTCGAAGAGCCAGGTTTTGAGGTTTCTTGCGAAGATGGGGAGCGATGTTGTCTGTCTGAGGTGGAGCGGAAGGACGTTCCGTGCTTTGGCCGCGAGGAAGGAGAAGGAGCGGCCTCCCGATCTGGTCTTTCTGGTGCGGGGGACCACAGCGTAGGAGAGCTGGGCTGATCGTAGGGTCCTTTGGGGTGCGTGGAATTTGAGTTGGCTGTTCAGGTATGCTGGTCTGGTGCCGTGGAGGGCCTTGTGTGCGTGGGTGAGCATCTTGAAGGTGATTCTCGCCTTGACGGGGAGCCAGTGGAGTGTGCGCAGGTGCTGGGAGATGTGGCAGTGTTTTGGCAGGTTGAGGACCAGTCTTGCGGTGGCGTTCTGGATGTTCTGTAGCTTGCGGGTGAGGTTTTTGTTTATTCCGGCGTAGAGTGCGTTGCCGTAGTCGAGTCTGCTGGTGACCAGGGCGTGAGTGACGGTCTTTCGGTGTTTGAGGGGGATCCATTTGAAGGTCTTACGAAGGAGGCGGAGGGTGTGGAAGCAGGAAGACGAGACGGAGTTGATCTGGCAGTCCATTTTGAGCTCGGAGTCCAGGATGATTCCCAGGTTGCGTGCGTGGTCCGTGGGGGTTGACGGGTTTCTGAGGGCGGGGGGCCACCAGTGTCGCTCCAGGCGTCTGGGTTTGGGCCCATGATGAGTACTTCTGTTTTGCTGGTGTTTAGTTGTAGGCAGCTGTTTTTCATCTATTTGGCGACGGCTTCCATGCCTTCTCGAAAGTTGCTTCTGGCGGTGTTGGGCTCGTTGGATAGGGAGAGGATGAGTTGGGTGTCGTCTGCGTATGACACGATGTTGAGTCCGTAGGTTCTGACGATGGGGGCGAGTGGAGCCATGTAGACGTTGAAGAGCGTCGGGCTGAGGGAGGAGCCCTGGGGGACTCCGCAGGTGGTAGGTGTGGGGTCCGAGAGGAAAGGGGGGAGTCTGACCCGCTGTGTCCTGCCGGAGAGAAAGGAGCAGATCCAGTCGAGGGCCTTGTCCTGGATTCCTGCGTCGTAGAGTCTGCGTATTAGGGTGCGGTGGGAGACTGTGTCGAACGCCGCTGATAGGTCGAGGAGGATGAGGGCTACTGTTTCTCCTTTGTCCAGTAGGGTGTGGATGTCGTCTGTTGTGGCGAGGAGGGAGGTTTCCGTACTGTGGTTTTTTCTGAAGCCGGATTGGGAGGAGTCGAGGATGTTGCGAGTTGGCTGTTGATGGCTTTCTCGATGACTTTCTCTGGGAACGGGAGCAGGGAGATGGGTCTGTAGTTTTTGAGGTCGGTGGGGTCCGCTGAGGGTTTCTTTAGGAGGCAGTTTTCCTCAGCGTGTTTGCAGTCGTCGGGGAACGAGGCAGTCGCCAGGGAGCGGTTGATGATGTGGCGGAGCATGGGTGCGATGGTGTTGGCGGCTCTGTTGAAGATGTGGTGGGGGCAGGGGTCCGTGGGGGCCCCTGAGTGGATTGACTTCATTGTCTTCAGTGTGTCTTCAGTGGTAAGGGCTGTCCAGTCGTCAATCGCTGGTTTCCGGGTGTCGAGGGTGGTTGGTGAGGGTTCAGTGTGTTGGTTGTCTTCGTTGAAGTTGTCGTAGATGCTCTTGATTTTGTGGTGGAAAAACGTGCTGAGTTTGTTGCAGAGGTCTTGTGAAGGAGGGATGTCGGTAGACTCGCTGGTGGGTTGGCCGAACTCCTTGATGATGCTGAAGAGTTCCTTGCTGTTGTGCGCGCGGGTGGAGATTCTGTCTTCAATCGCTTTTTTCCTCGTTTCTCTGATGAGTTGATGGTGGGCGTTGGTGGCGGCTCTGAAGTTGTTGTGGGCTTCTGTGGATTTGGTGTTCCTCCAGGCCTTTTCGAGGCGGCGGCATGTGCGTCTGGACTCTCGAAGTTCGGTGGTAAACCATCTGGCTTTCTTGGCGCGGGTATTGTTGTTTTTCTTGAGGGGGGCTATGGTGTTGGTGCTGTCTGAGATCCATCTATGCAGGGTTCGGGCTGCGGTGTTGGGGTCGTCGTTTTCCGCGATGGTTGGGGTGGAGTTGTTGAGTGAGGAGGTGAGCTGGTCATCGGTGATTTTGGTCCAGTTTCTTCGTGGGAGCAGGTGCTGGTGTCTGTGGATGGTGGGTGTTCTGAAGGTGAAGTGGACGCAACGATGGTCGGTCCATGGGAGTTCGGTGGTGTGCCTGAAGGTGATGGAGTTTCCTGTAGTAAAGAGGGGGTCGAGGGTGTGTCCTGCTGAGTGCGTGGGCTCGGTCCAATGTTGTGGAGGTTGTCCAGGAGGGATGTGGTGTTGGGGTCCAGTTGGTTGTCGAGGTGGAAGTTGAGGTCTCCCAGCAGGGTGTAGTTGGTGGATGCGATGGCCTGCGGGGAGATAATGTCCGTGATGGAGTTGGCGAAGGGTCCACGGGGTCCAGGGGGTCGGTAGATGAGGGTTCCTCGGAGGGTGGCGGTGGGGCTGGCCAGTATCTTGAAGTGAAGGTGTTCCATAAGTTCTGTGGGCTCGTCGGGGAGTGTGCTCAGGCGGAGGCTGGATTTGTGGACGATGGCAATTCCTCCTCCTGGGCGGGTGCGGCGGTCCTTCCTGGAGATCTTGTATCCTTGGGGGATGGCGATGTCCGGTCCCGAGGTGGTGTTGGTCCAGATTTCGATGAAGAACGCTATGTCCGGGCTGGGGCTGTCGAGGAGGTCCCAGATTTCGGTGGCGTGTTTGTGGAGGGATCGGACGTTGAGGAGGATGCATTGCAGGGTCTTCGGTTTAGTTGTCTTCTTGTGGGCGGGTTGTGCTGGATCCGTGTTCTTGGCGGTGCTGCAGGTGTGCCGGCAGCGGTGACAGCTGAAGGGTCCGTGGGTGTTGGCTGGTGATGCTAGCTTGCAGTTGTTGTTGCGGCCTGGGTTGAGTGCGTGGAGTGCTGCTGGGTCGTAGCGTTGGCGGGGCAGAGGTCCAGGGTTCCTGGCGCTGGTCGCGGTCGGGTCGCGGACGGGCACAGACGGGCTTGCCTTTGACGCGCCTTCGGTGCGGCAGCGCCCGCCATTAAGTAGGGGTCGGGGAGGGCTAGACAGCTGGGAGGCGGAAGCGGGGAGGGGAGCTGGATTGGGCCGGTCGCGCTGGGGGGGAGGGGCCGCGGGGGCAGCAGCAGCGGGGAAAGGTAAAGGGAGGAAATAAGGGATAAAGAAAAAAGGGAAAATAAGCAGAAATAAGGCACAAAAGAGCAGAGATGCAGAAAGGTGAAAGCTAAAAGAGGGTAGAAAAACGAGTGAAAACGAGTGAAAGAGCAGAGCGAGAGGAAGGGAAAATGAGCAGAAATAAGGCACAAAAGAGCAGAGATGCAGAAAGTGCAGAAAGGTGAAAGACAAAAAAGGGTAGAAAAACGAGTGAAAGAGCAGAGTGAGAGGAAGGAAACAGAGGTCCACTGGACCACCAGGGATGATGCGCAGGGAAACCTGCGGGTGGAGAAGGGCCTCGATCACCAACACTCGAGAGTGCAGGGGCAGGCCTCACTTAATGGTGGAGCTGCGAGGGTGGGAGAGCAATTTCACTGACAATGAGTCTTGCTCCTACACGGTAGTTGAATCGTAATTTGGTGGGCGGGACTGCCGACTTCTGTCAGCTGGTCGCGTTCCTGCAACGATGGCAGTTGGACGATCATCCGAATCGTAATCGGCCCCTTAGTCAAAATTGTGTAGTCTGAATTGACGTCCTCTTATGTTAGAAATTCTAATCTCTGATAAGAGAGTATATAAGGACTGACCTGTAACCACTTGCAAAGAGAGAAACTTCACCCAGGTAGCTGATGCAGACTGCAGATTCAGATGAGTATGACACCTGATTCCATTTTGACTAAAGAAGCCTTCAGCAAGACTCCTCTCTCTCTGTGAAGCATTCTATTCTGCCTTCACAAACTGGTGCAAGGATTGTGTTCTCTTGTAGATGAAATGTCCTTGTTCTCCAAACACACAACAAACCCTGTTGTCCAGGTAGGCACACCACCTCTGAAAACTCAGGCTTATTTTCTATTCATCTGCTAGAAGTAGCATAGCACTTAGAGATAGCACAGGCCTATAAATTGCAATGTTAAAATGTTTCCCTGTTTTTTCTGTTATTGCAAAGCTTAGCTGTTTTTATTATCTTCAGTGATGTTACCAATTTTATGTGCACTAGATCACAAAATTTTAAAATAACTCTTTTAAAATAAATATTTTGAAATACATATTCCGTTTCAAGTTATCTTGTGTGTGCAAATCATTAATGAATGATCGTTGGATTTATCACTGCTCCCTGTTAGTAACCCAAACGCATTAAAACCACCTCATTGATGTACTGGATGGGGTTTTGCTGGGCTACAATAAACAGTTTTTCACATTCAGTGCTGATGCATTGAACTAAATTCACTCATGGTACTTGTAGGAGTGAAAAGAAACCTTGTAGAGCTGAGCCACAAATTCAGTTTACGAAACAGTATTTGCATCAAAATAAAAAAGGGAGCTAGAATTTCACACAGATTGCAACCATTTATATAATAACAAATAGCAGGGGCACAACTAAAAACCTACATACATTCCTGGTATGGAAACCCTGACAGGACCATCAGTTGCTGTGAACCAGTAATCCTGTGGTGGATGTGTCAATGGGTCTTGTGTCTACTGTTCAAATGTATTTATTTAGATTTAAACATAGAATACATACCAAAGGGATATGTAACTAAGTATATACTAAATAGAAAGATATTGCAGATTAATCTATAGCATATAAAAATATTTACATAAATAAACTATAATATAAAAATTAAAATACAGAAGAAAAGTGAAAAGAAAGCTACCAATATCGTAAGTAAGTCATATAACGCTCAGGGACTAATTACTGTTTCGGTGTGGGAACCGACCGACCGTAGGTCGGCGGTTCCGAACACCATATTATGATGCGACCGCACATGGTGCTGTCGCAAATTCTCATTTTTCTATGGGAGCTTGTGCTCACGGTGCCTGCCACATGGTGCAGGGATTTACAGGGGGCACCATAGGTGCCCCCCAACTGGAAGCCCCTGAGGGATTGGGGCTCTGCTAGGGGCCCCTTAAGTGGCTTTTCGACAGGCTTTCCATGTCAGAAATCCCAACATGGAAAGCCTGTCCATAGGGGATTATGGAGGGTTTAAGACTGGCCAACGGGCTCCTTGAGCCCATCGTAAGCCAGCCGGAATGACCAGCCGGTTTGAATCCTGACCGCCGTATTTGTAATACAGCGGTCGGAAGTCAAACTAGGGATGTCAGTCGGAAAACCTCCGACCCGCCCAATATCCTAATGAGCCCCTCAGTTGTTAAAGAATAGAAATGATTCTGAATATCTAGTTCAATGAATCAATATACTTATTAATAGGTATCCAAAACATCTAAAATGAATTTCTAAAGGAAAGAACAGCAGAAATGTTTGCTCCTTATCACCAATACCACCATTTATGAACTGAAAGCTGAGTAACCTCCTTCCAGTAATAAATAACTAACATAATTGCTGAAGAAACTAGAAAATCAAATCTTTTATTGTGATGGTGAGAAAATGGAGAAACCAATACAAAAGATTTACACATGACTATGTTGTATATTAAAGCATCTGCAATGTTGAGAATCTTCCATACATCAGACCACAATTTAGTGAACAACCAAACAACATGGCTTTAAAGAATTTTCAGACAATGCCAGCAAGTTGAAGATTTAGATAATTGAACTTTAAATAATTTTTGAGGTGTCCCGTGGCAGTTCTGTAACACATTTATATTAGTCTGGTATATAATGGCAGCTAATTGGCCTTATGTACAAGATAACCAGATCTTCAGTCAGTCTTCATCAGATAGAGATACTCTGTGTTCATTTTACCAAAAATTACAAATTGTAGACAAACTGGATGTCTTAGAAAAGTATAACTTTCTATATATTTTAGAAATCGTGTGATCAGTGCTAAGGAAATATTTGAAACAAATTTCAAAATCTGAAATTGAGGTAGTTGGTAAAACATTTGAAAGAAATATTCAAAATGGTGATGCATAATATTTCATATTCATGATAATCCAATAAAGTTATCAGGAATCTATCTTGGAATTAAGAGAAGGATAAAAACATATCCCCTTGATAAATATCATGTAAATAAATATTTCCAGCATCAATTCAGGAATGTCAAAACCTATGGCTGGATATTGAATTTAATTGATGGATTATACCATAAAAAGGTCTTTTTAGGAATAACAATACTGATTTTT
Source organism: Calotriton arnoldi (assembly GCA_963921515.1). Taxonomy (NCBI): domain Eukaryota; kingdom Metazoa; phylum Chordata; class Amphibia; order Caudata; family Salamandridae; genus Calotriton; species Calotriton arnoldi. Next base: position 64,265 of record CAWUFW010004273.1, on the reverse strand, counting down.
GATACAGAATCCAGGACTAAGAGTGCCAGTTTAGTAGTTTAAATGATGGAGAGGATTTAAGAAGTGCATTGGAGTTAGCCATAGATAGTAAAGAAGGTGATGAAAATGGCTGAATAATGTTTAGTTCAATTTGAAGCCATTTAGGTTTATTTGATAATTATAGCTCTTGAAAACACAATGTTCCTTGTTTAATATGAAAACATTTATTACACAAGAGGAGAAAATTAGGTAAATCAATACCTCCATTTGGTTTACATGCTCTTAGGTAATTGTAATTGATCCTAGAGGGTTTGTTCCTCCAAATGAATTTGGATATGATGTTATCTATGGATTTAAAGATGGTTATAGGAAGTTTGAAAAGAAGCATAGACAATACATATAGTATTTATGGGACACTTAGCATCTTAATAGCTTGAATCTTTCATTACAAGTTCAAATAAAGAAATGGTCATTTGTTAAGCATTTCTTTGAGTTTATTAAGGATGTAATGACAGTTTAATTTTATGGTGGCACTTAAGGTGTTGGAGAAAAAAATAACAAGATATTTAATTTTGTTTGTACACCAAATAATATTAGAGTGGTGAATGATATCTGTTGAAAAGAATTTCAGTGGACAAAAATCAGTTTTGTTAATATTTAGAGTATAGCCTAAGATGGTAGCATAGATTTTATTGAGTTGTAATTTAGTAGGAATTGAAGAATCAGGATCTTTTACAAACAATAAGAAGATGTCATCAGCATATGCAGAGGTTTTAAGGGTAACATTCCTGAGAGTGACACCTCTATCCTCTTCTGATTTTCTTAAGAGACAAAGGAGAGTTCAATGCTATCAAAAGTATTAAAGGTGTGAAGGGGCAACTTTGCCTAGTACCTCTGTTTAGCTGAAAAGATGATGAAAAAGATCCATTAACAAATAGTTAAGCAGATGGTTGAGTGTATAACGCATGTACCATTTTTCTGAAGTTTACACCAAAGTGGAAACATCTCATAAGGAGAATCAAAAATTGCGAGTTAGCTTTATCAAACCCTTTTTCTTAATTTAATTCAAGGAGGCCTACTGGGTCTTGCATAGATGGAATGTTCTCTACTAGATGATTTATTTGCCTGGTGTTAGTAAGTGACAATCTACCCTTCATAAAGCCAGTCTGATGTTTAATAATGATGGTTCAGTGAACTCTAACAATTCTGTTAGCTAATATCTTGGCGTATATTTGGCAGCCTTGGTTTATTATTGATTTAGATTGCAAAGCAAATACTACAGTGGGGTCTTTACCAGATTTGATAATACAATTCTAAAGACTTCTTTAAACTGTACCCTTTTCACTAAATTCTGTAAAGAGAGGAAGTGAATAAGGAGGCGTCAACTGGGTGAGAAGGCTTAGTAAAATTCTGCAGGTATCCCATCGGAACCAGATGATTTTTTTAGAGATGTAATTGCCAAGATGAGTTATTTGAGAGTGATGGGATGTTCTAAACTTAATTTATCATAGTGGGAAAGAACAGCTAAATGACGGCTTCATCAAAAGTAATCCATATCTACTAGACCAATTGGTTTAGGTTTACTATAAAGCCTGAAATACAACCTTTATAATTTAACAACTATATTTGGGTTTGTTTTTGTAATGTTAGTAGCTTTTATCTCATATATCTGAGGTCTATATTTTTTAATATGCAAATAATTCGCGAATAGTCTAAATGCTTTATTGGAATTAAAATGAAGGTTTGCTTTTCCTTTTGAAATTTGAAGGCCTGCACAAGTACTAAGTAGTGAGCTACATTTATAATGAAATTTCTGCAAAGTAATTTTATATGAGTTATTATTAGATGTAATGAAATGACAGTTAGGGCCTGATTCACAAAGGGATGAAAATTCTCATTGCGGAAATTCTGCCCCGAGTGCGGAGACAGCCCATGACTGCTGGGCCTCCGTCACGAGATCGGAGGCCCTTTTGGAATCAGGCACTCAGTTTTGGCAATTTCTTTCTCTAACATAGTAAGTTTAGTGAAACATTGTTTGTTATCAAATGCCATCACTGAAATTGTTGTACCTCTAATGTAGGCTTTAAATGCATCCCTGCAGCTTAGTTTAGATATAGCATCTGTATTATGATGCATGAAGTAATCTTCAGTAGATGATAACATCTTTGGTTTACTAGTATCATTAAAAAGTATGCCTGTATTCATTATCCATCTAGGTAATAGGCTGTACAATTGCCTATGGTAAGGGTTATAGATATTAGAGCATGATTGGAAATATCTATCTGTCCTGTATGTGATTGTGAAAGGGAAGAGCAAAGGTTTCTAGATGATAACAGGTAGTTAATTCTGGAGTGGGAACAATGAGAGTTGAAAAATAATGTAAAGTCTGTATGTGTGGGAAAGTGGAGCCTCCATTGATCAATGAGCATTGGTATTTTGAAAAATGTCTTTCCAATGAAAGATCACATGTTATATTAAAATCCCCTCAAACCATTAGAGGCACTTTACCTAGACTTACTATCTCTGTAATTACCATTTTTTAAAATAAGGGATCGTCTCCTGTGGGACCATAAATATTTGCTATGTGGAGAACAAAAACACTAATTTTAACTTTAGTATGTATGAATTGACCATCTCCATCTGAACGTTAGTGAAATATTTGCAGACCTGAATTTTTAGAAACTATGATAGCAGCGCCACTATCCTTCTGCTTGTAAGAAGAGGAGACAATATCTCCCACCCATTCTTTTTTCATGTATGCCAACATTTTATCAGCAATATGTGTTTCTTACATACAGATCTTAAAACTTTGTCTATTTGACAGTATGTCTTAAGCGTTCCACATTTCAATATACAATTTTTAAATTACATGACCTAGCCATGGGATATAATGAGACTAAATATATAGTTATCAGAGCAATAGAGAGGGAGCACATAGACCTAGTAAGAAAGGAGTGAGGATCACAGGTAGCTTTTTATGAAGGAAAAGTGTATTTAATAAATTAATGAATGAAAAGAAAAACAAATGAACATTCAAAGAGTCAAGAAACCAAACAAGCAGAGCATAACAAGAACAAGCAGTGAACATATAAAAGAGGTAAGGGACACCAAGGCACACATTTTTGACAGCATTACCAAAAAATGCATACAATAGAGTGAAGATATTAGAGTAGAGCATACTGAAATATACATAACCAATGACAGGGTGGTTAAATTATTCAAAGATCTTCTGAGTTAACAGTATTCACCGACAAAGGATGCTGGAGATCCAAATAGTTAATACGATCTGATGGACTACGAAAACAATTTGACAAGTCATTTCTCCAGATTCTCATAATAGATGGATGAAACAAGCTATATTTATATTTGCATTCCTTGGTTCTAGGGCCACACATTCTGTTTGGTATAAAACAGTTTCCTTTGCAAAATCCTGATGGACAAAAATTTGTCACCTTCAACCATAATAAAAGGAACTTCTCTAACCCCTTTCTTAATCATCACTTAGAGCGCAATTATGGTTCTGGCGGGCTGCGGACTGCCAGACTACCGCGGGTTGCGGCAGTGGCTCTCTAGCCACCGCCACACCAGCAGTCCAACCACCCCATTATGAGTAGGATGGTCGTACCACCCTGGTACCACCGCCGCCAGGGAACCGGTGTTCCCTGCAGATGGCACGGTGGTAAGAGGCCACAAAATGCTTGGTGGGACCACCCGAGTCCCGCCAAGCATATTACGATGGGTGAGCAGTAATGAGTCACGGCGGTGCGGGGGCGTTCCACCCGCTCCCACACCGCTGCAACTCGTAATCAGGGCCTAAATGCTGTTGTTAAGGACTTTGAATATAACTTGGCTAGGCTTTGTTTGTTTGGGTTTCTAATGAGATTAACTCGGTCAGCCTTATCAATTCCAAACTTCGGTGCAAATTTTAGGTTAAGCAGTTTCGGTAGCAAATTTTCCAGAAATAGTCTACAATCAGACCATTCAATATTTTCTGGTAGATTTAACATTCTTAAGTTGTGCTGCTCCAGTTTCCTAACTCTGAGAGTAGTTTTGTCATTGAGAGAATATTGGCAGTCACTTGGAGCATTTGGTTAATAATATTTTTGTTATCTTCAATTTTTATTTCGTCATTGTAGCAAATTGGGTGACTGGTTGAGGGGGATCAAACCCTACTCACGCAGCAACCACAATTTTTGTCATGGTGAAACACAAGCAAACCTCAAAATAATCTGTGCTCAACCCTCTGGTAAATTGGCACAAAGTAGTTAGGCTTAAATTAGAGGCAATGTGTTAAGAATTTATGCAGCATTTCAAACAGTAATAATGTGAATGCACAACACCTGACAAATCTCACACCAATTTAGAAAAGCAGAGTAAAATGCAATAAATTATTTGAGACCAAAATGACAAACATCCCATTAGGACAAGCAGAGATATGCAATTTTAAAGAATTCAGGCATGTATAGAGCCTATAAACACAAAGCGTCACTCGCAGTTATCTGGTTGTATAATCAAATCCTGTGCACACGCGTTCGTGTGATTTTAGAAAGTTCGTTCCAAGGTGGAAAGCAAAAAAGTCAAGCCCCAATGCAAATGTTCTTTTGTTCCTGCTGGGGGTCGCGTAACTCGTTCGTTATCGGAATTAACCAGACAAATCGCTCCACCAACTAAGAACGGCCATGCACCACCACCCACAAAATCGAGAAAGAGCTATCAATCTGTCAATCCTTTCCGTGTCCGGGCCAGGTGAGGTTTCCTGTGTTGGCCATTCTTAGTTGGTGGAGCGATTTGTCTGGTTAATTCCGATAACGAACAAGACTCCTCCATGCTAAATCGTTACGCGACCCCCAGCGGGAACAAAAGAACATTTGCATTGGGACTTGACTTTTTTGCTTTCCACCTTGGAACAAACTTTCTAAAATCACACAAACGCGAATGCACAGGATTTGCTTATTTGACATTTCGGACCTGTTGGTACACATTGGAGGGTTTTAGGGTTTTCTTCCCTCACCTGTTGCACCATTTCAATTATATACTATTTGACAAAGAACGACACACTACAGGCGCCGCACTTTCCTGTGCTAATTAATACCCCCCTTTTTGTGTAGTTATCTGGCTGTGTTAGACCGGGTGAAAGTCACAAGTTCAGGCCAACCACTATGGAGCAAGGGCTGGATACGGGACCAGGTTTGTCCCGCCAATAGAGTTACCTCCTAAATTTCAGTGCAAAGAGTTTTGTTCACAATGGAGGGGGCCTCGAGGGGGTGGGAGTGAGTTGCAGGTGGTAATCACTATAGCTCGAAGAGTAGGCTAGGTGCCACAGAAGGTCATTGCTGGAGATTCGCATTGGCAGTCACCATGAGCTGTTGATGCTGTAGACCGAAGTACAGATCTTGTGCTGCTGATCCTTGCTGCCAGTCGCTGTAACGTAAAGAGTCGGGTTTCACCAGCGCTTTGCATTGGTGAAGGGTGTGGGCAGCAAGATATTTGCATTAACAGGCCTGTTTGTGGTCGCAAAGAGCCAAAAACCTCAGAATTTCTCCTTTCCTTCAAGGGGGAGCTCAACAGATGCCACACCAAGGGTCCAGGACCTGTGAGGCACCTCTTGGGGATCAGGAGCTCACTCCAGCAGAGGCCAGCAGGGCTCAGGCAGGTCCAGTTCAGAAGAGGAGATCAGTCAGCTGAGATGAAGGGTGCAGGTCCAACCTTCCTTCTCAGCCAGCAGGACAGCAGATTAGCAAGGCAGCAGAGTAGCAGTCCTTCTTGCAGCAGAGCATAAGGGCAGTCCTTCCTAGCCTTCCAAAGGTCCAGAGGTGTAAGAAGAGTTGGGTCTGAAGGTCCACTGTTTATCCTTGGTGCCAGCATTGAAGTAGGAGATGTTTTTAGAGCGTTCCACGCATAGAAGTAGTTGGCATTTCCTATCCCCCCTGCCTTCGCCCCAGCTTGTCTATGGGCACAAAAGACTAGTGTCAAACCCTTTGTGAGTTTATTGAGACATAATCTGCGTGATGTGCAAGTGGGGTTGGTGACAGCTCTGCCCACCCCCCCCTATAAAGTCACAGATAGCCCAACCTACCAACACTTATTCCCCCTTTGTCTGACTGTCTGGGAGCAATACCCCAAAGACCAACTTCCAGCTACACTGAGTCATGTGATGCAGGATACAGGCTGAAGGCACCAAATGCTTGAGGAAAGTGGCATTTTCAGAAATCCAACTTTACCATTAATGAGGGTTTTTGATTACATTCCTACTTGCTCCCCAATTGAAAGTTATCTCTTATTAAATACAATAAGGTAATCCAATGTTAGCAGTGGTCAAATGTGCAGAGTCCTAAGGCCTGCCAAAATAAAGTCAGCAAAAGCAGGGGGATGAAAGACAAAAAGTTGGGAGAACACCACATCAAGGATGTCAGGTCCAATAGTTATCAGCAAGTTGTGTTGACATGACAATGCTGCTTAATCGTTCTAAATGCATTTAATATCAGCACTGATGACAGTAGTATTGGTATGGACTGCTTGTATTTCCTCTAAGATAGTATTCAAGAGCAGTTCAGGAGCTTCCATCACTTTTTTATTTTACTAGAGGTGGAGAAGTAGCCAGTTTTCTTTTATTGGGATGGTGGTTTGTCAATTGTTCCTCAATTGTAGATAAATATGAATAGTATTTTATGAAAAATGGGTGAATAAAAATGGGTTGATTAATAATAACTATAAATGTCAGCTGCTGAAGAAATAAGAATCTACAATGGTGTTGCAAAACTTAATAATAAAAAGGACTTGAAGAAAAACTCCAGCATTGAGAGTGAAAGCCGGTGCAGCAACTATATTGGACTAGGGAGGCCCTGCTGGGAGAAGCCGCTCTGCTCATCTAGAAAGATCCAACTTCTGTGACAGGAAACTCAGCTAAGGCACAGGGGGAGGAGTCTGTAAATTTCCTTCCTGGCGCTAAGCCAGTAAAATAGTGTACAGCCATCGGAACTTCACGGTAGAGAAGGCAGCCATTAAGTGTGAGTGAAATTCAGGCTTCAAATCAGTGAACGCCCCTAATTTGGCTATTTGCAATCATTGTAGAGAAGGGATTGCTTAGAGCTTACTGCTGCACCGCTATTCTCTGTTGCATGCCGCGTGTACCCCCCTCCCCCCCGGGTCACGTTTTTCTAGCAGAAACACGTTGGTTACTCCAACTCTAAATGAAGCAGGAACCAGTGAGTACAATAGATGGAGCTAACGGCTGATAATGGGTGGTTTTCCCATTCTGCCAAAACTCTAAATCTTAACAATGGGGTCGATTCCGATTCGGGCCGGAAAAAGCACTGACCGACTCGATCCGGAAATTATACCGACCGACACGTACCTGTGGCGCCCGACACGCCAAGTACGATGCAATGCGTGCAAAATCCGACCGACACGTACCGAACCCAAGTCGAACGACCGAGCCGCACGGAAAATCAGCAATCCGGTCGGAAAAACACGCGAATCCAACCGACCGACACGCACCCGGAACAAATCCGACCGAAACGTACACGCGAACTCCAAACCGCAAAGTACGATGCAAGGCGCGAAAACCACGAGCGAGTCGGACGGAGGACAAGCCGTACGACCGACACGCATACAAAACCGAGCCGAAGCAACACAAAACACCGCGACCGACGCGTACGCAGCATAGAAAACTGCACAAACACAGCGTGAACGAAACGGAGAATACCGTACGAGACAAATGCAGGGTCCGACTCGGTCACAAGAACGTTTCCAACATGCACAGACAGTACAAAGGAAAAATCACACAAAAAAGGCCAAACAAGCAAATACTAAGCCAATAAATACTGGGGGGGGTGGGGACAGAGAACAAAGACACACCCACAACTCCACCCATTTAAAGGACACAAATCACAACCATGATCCTTTGCAAATGCCATTCCACTGCCAGCACCCAAGAGAAAGCAACCACACACCCACAGCTCATCCCTCACACAAGCCACACACCATCAGCACACCAACAAATACCTACCTCACATACACCCAGCAAAACACACACTCACACACCCTCACCTGCACACCAACACACACATCACTCACCATCACCACCCATCACCATGCCCCCCAAGAAGAATCACAAGTTCCTAGATTGTGAATTGGAAGTCATGGTAGACGAGATCCTCAGGGTAGAGCCACAGCTGTTTGGCACACTGGTCCAACAGACCCCCATCTCCCAGAAAACCAAGATGTGGGAGAGGATCATCAACAGGGTGAACGCACAATCACCATGTCTGCGCAAAAAGAGCGACATCCAGAACAGGTGGTATGACGTGCGCAGGAGGGTACGGGATCTGCTCAAGAAAGACTACATCATCAGCCAATACACCGGCAGTGGCCCTCTTGCCAAGCCAATATACCTCAGGCCCTGGGAGGAGAAGGTGCGGGCCATCCTTCCGCCAGTGAGCGTATATGGACTAGAGAACATCCCAGAGCCTGGTGAGTACACAACAAATGTACACAATATACTGCCACAAAACACACACACATCACTGTCAAGGGGAGAGTCAAACCATGCACTCATAGCAATTACACAGCAACCAGAACAGAATCATCCCAAAATGTGTATGTCAGTCAGATAAACACAACACATGCCATCAAAAAAGTCACATCCAACTGTGCCATCACATGTACAAACACAACTACAACTACAGCTAGGCAGTGGCACAAATAGAACTAACAAACACATCCAGACATGTAGCCACCACAACAACACCAACACACAGTGAAGACCACTCAAAGGAAGGAATTCTGTGTATGCTGGCCAAGTCAGTGTAGCCAATAGCATCATGGGAGTCGCAGTCACACATATTGCCCCCCACAACTGTCCCATAAACACCACCATGAACCATGCGCACATCACAGGGAGTGGAGAAGGACTCACAAGATGGCTGACACTGGCAACTGCTGTGGGGAGCACAAGGCCCTGCTGGCAACTGTGCACCAACAAACAGCAGGACACCACTGACTGACATCCTGAGAGACAACTTCCACGCCCTGCAATGCAAGCACGTTCCATGGTGGGATATCTGGCTGGCTGGGTGGGAAGGAGGACTTGCAGCACTGACCATAATCACAAGCACCTCCCCTCACACCCCCTCAACACAAACTCCACAGAACCCACCTGGTAGAATGCAATGCCCCCATCCTAACACAAGATCCCACAAAGAACCACCACCCTGGGTTATGTTGTGTGAAGCACAGGGACACTCTTGGGACTGTTAGCCAAACAACTGCCAGGACAACACTCCCAGCCATCCTGTCAGCACAGCCAGCCCACCCCACAGGGAAGCAGAGTCAAAAGGAAGGAAGCATGGGCATGCTGGAAAGGGGGTGGAGGCAATAGCATGATGGGAGTCGTAGTCACTGATATTGGTCACCCCCACAACTGTCCCATCAACACCACCCTGAACCATGCTCACATCACAGGGAGTGGAGAAGGACTCACAAGATGGCTGACACTGGCTACTGCTGTAGGGAGCACAAGGCCCTGCTGGCAACTGTGCACCAACAAACAGCAGGACACCACTGACTGACATCCTGAGAGACAACTTCCACTCCCTGCAATGCAAGCACGTTCCATGGTGGGATATCTGGCTGGCTGGGTGGGAAGGAGGACTTGCAGCACTGACCATAGTCACAAGCACCTCCCCTCACACCCCCTCAACACAAACTCCACAGAACCCACCTGGTAGAATGCAATGCCCCCATCCTAACACAAGATCCCACAAAGAACCACCACCCTGGGTTATGTTGTGTGAAGCACAGGGACACTCTTGGGACTTTTAGCCAAACAACTGCCAGGACAACACTCCCAGCCATCCTGTCAGCACAGCCAGCCCACCCCACAGGGAAGCAGAGTCAAAGGAAGGAAGCATGGGCATGCTGGGAAGGGGGTGGAGGCAATAGCATGATGGGAGTCGTAGTCACTGATATTGGTCACCCCCACAACTGTCCCATCAACACCACCCTGAACCATGCTCACATCACAGGGAGTGGAGAAGGACTCACAAGATGGCTGACACTGGCTACTGCTGTGGGGAGCACAAGGCCCTGCTGGCAACTGTGCACCAACAAACAGCAGGACACCACTGACTGACATCCTGAGAGACAACTTCCACTCCCTGCAATGCAAGCACAGTCCATGGTGGGATAACTGGCTGGCTGGGTGGGTGGGAAGGAGGACTTGCAGCACTGATCATAGTCACAAGCACCTCCCCTCACACCCCCCCTCAACACAAACTCCACAGAACCCACCTGGTAGAATGCAATGCCCCCCATCCTAACACAAGATCCCACAAAGAACCACCACCCTGGGTTATGTTGTGTGAAGCACAGGGACACTCTTGGGACTTTTAGCCAAACAACTGCCAGGACAACACTCCCAGCCATCCTGTCAGCACAGCCAGCCCACCCCACAGGGAAGCAGAGTCAAAAGGAAGGAAGCATGGGCATGCTGGGAAGGGGGTGAGGCAATAGCATGATGGGAGTCGTAGTCACAGCTCTACATCCCCCACCACATGGCCCAGCACGCTCACACTCACGCATGCACATCCCACAGAGAGTGGAAAGGCCCATCAAAGATGTCTGACACTGTTGCTGTGTCGTGAGGAGCACAAGGGCATGCTGGGAACCGCACACCAACCAACAGCAGGACACCACTGACTGACATCCTGAGAGACAACTTCCACTCCCTGCAATGCAAGCACAGTCCGTGGTGAGATAACTGACTGGATGGGTGGGTGGGAAGGAGGGCCGGCTGTCAACCAAACACAACCAATGCAGACCATGTTCACACCCCAAAAAATACATAGAAATGCCCAAATAATGCAGGACAATGTGCCACACCAATATCAACCCCTGACTGTGACGACTTAGGACAATGCAATGTACAGGCCCACACCCAGAGGCACAGTCACAACTGTCATGTGTGTCAACCATTGATGCCTGCAGAAACATAACATACATTGTGTGTGTCTCCCAAAAACAGGTGATGATGGGGACACAGCAGCAGACGCTGAGGAGTCCCAGTCCCAGGCTCAAGAGGATGCGGAGCTCACTGGCGTTGTACAGCCTCTGCCCTCCTCGGACGAAGAAGACCAACCTGGCACATCCGGTGCAAGTCTACATGCAGCACCAGCAGGACCACCAGCTGCACCCCCTGCACCCACCCCTCCAACGACTGTCACCACAAATACCATCCCTGCCGACATGGACAGAACAAGGAGCAACACCAGCACAGGGACCCTGGACCAACCTGGGGCCATGGACACCACCACCACCACCAACCCCCAAGGTGGACCAGGGTCATCTGTGCGTGCCACTGCACACACTGCACATGTCAGCAGGGGTGGTGGGAGGGGTGGGAGACAGAGGTCGCTGCTTGCAGAGGTTGCTGGTGTGCATGATGACCCACAACTGGTACGCATAGCTGATGCGTACCAGTCCAGCACCGGAGACCTCAGCCAGGTAGTGGGGCTCCTCAGAGACATGAAACAGCAGCAGGCTGCCCATCATGCCCGCTTGGACTCTCACATGTCCCACGTGGGGTCACACTTGTCCCGCGTGGACTCACACATGTCCCGCGTGGAGTCCAAGTGGGATGCACTGCATGAGATGACGGCGGTGCACAGGGACATTTTACAATGCCTCCGCCAGATGAACAGCAACCAGTCCACACCTCCCTGTGTGCCAACAACATCTGGTGCTGCCCAAACTGCAACTGCCACAGGGAGGGAGGATGACTCTGGCGGAGAGTCCCCTGCACCGCAGCAGCCTGTACTTGAGGGGCCCCCCCACCCAAGAAGAGGGGTCGTCCGAAGAGGGGCAAGTGAGAGGTTGATGGCCAAGCGCAACTCCCAGGAAGCCTGAACCTGTTCTGGATGTTCACCTTTGTGCACAGACTGTTCACCCTGTTGACGGCAACACTACTCCCACACATTGCATGGGGAGTACAAGTTGAACCAATGTGTCAGACAACTGTGGCCCCGATACTGGGGATTCTGTCTACCAGGACTTTCAATTTACCTAGGAACTTCTGATTGCAAGATTTATGTACAGCACTACCCATCCTATGCACTATTCACACAAATGTATCACAATAAACACACTAATACACCATACTTGCCTCTGTTGTGATTCCAACGTGGGTGCTGTTATGGGGATGATGAACTGCAAAATTACACTGTGTATGCGAACTGCAACAGCAAGTACAACACAGGCATGTGAGTAAAGGCAACGTGACACATATGAGGGAGACACACCACCAGGGCTACACAACACATACACACCTAGGCCATCTGACTCATTGCCTACACTGATGTTGCCAGGGAAGACGGTGCAATGCACAGACACCACACCCATTCCCAGTTGTAGTCAAGTAGCCCACAGGTGCAGTAAGCAAATGGCAGTCAAATGTGTGACCACAGACAACGCACATCACAAAGTGAAGCACAGGTTTATTACACAGTTGCAACATGTCGTAACCACTACAGATGCAAGGTAATCCCACCTGGCAGCGGGCACACAGTCAACAACTGTAGACGGAAGGAAGTCCATGGGTGTGGCGCACATCACCTGTAGGGACACAACAGCTACCACCCTGGAAGTGCAATCACGTCGTCGGTGGACACAGTTGACCAAACGAATCTGAAAGTACCCTGTGAAGGACAGAAATGACACACAGTCAAAAGCAATGGAGTACAGGACAGAACAGCAAAACTCATGCACAATACATGTTACAAGATACCCACCCAGAACCAAGTTAGCATGTCAACACTGTTGGGGAGTACAGCCCACCTGTAAGCACACATCGCAACACACATCCAGTCAAGTAGCCCATGGACACACTCCAACAGCACCAGAGCACCACCTACACATATCATGCCAACTCACATCATTGACATGACACCTCAGGATACTCACATTCAGCTAAAGAAGTTGGTGATGAGCTGTGTGCGGACATCACCCTCATCATCATCATCATCATCGTCACTGGCATCGTGGTCCAGGCCAGGATCCTCCACAGGTGGCGGATGTTGGTCATTGTCATCCTGGATGAGAGGCAACTCCTTCCGCACTGCCAGGTTGTGGAGCATGCAGCAGACGATGATAATCTTGCACACTTTCGCAGGGGCATATGGGAGGGACCCTCCGGTCTTGTCCAGGCAGCGGAAGCGGCTCTTCAGGAGACCAAATGTCCGCTCAATCACTCTCCTGGTCCGACCATGTGCCTCATTGTAGCGCATCTGGGCTGGTGTCACAGTGTTCCTGAGGGATGTCAGCAACCACGGCATGTTGGGGTATCCCGAGTCACCTACGGACAGACAAGTGCACATTAGCTGACTTGGAAAAGTGGGCGGAATACTACAGATCAGATCACACACAATGGCACAAAGTCAGTACACACCGACAAGCCAGGCACGCTGGTTCTGCATCTGTGCCATCATCCTGGGGATGCGACTACTCCTCATCACAAAGGCATCGTGTGCTGAACCAGGGAAATGGGCACACACGTGTGTGATGGTCATGTCTGCAAGACACACCACCAGTGCATTGACCGAGTGGTAGTGCTTGCGGTTCCTGTAGGCCTGCTCCTGGGCCTGTGGTGGTACCAAAGCCACATGTGTCCCATCAATGGAGCCAATGACATGCGGCATCCTCCCCAGGGCATAAAAGTCACTCTTCACGTCAGTGAGTCGTCGCAGTCTAGGGAAATAGATGTACCGGTTCAGGAATAGCAACATTGCCGCCAAAACATCGCGGAGCACACGGCTCAACATGGTCTGTGACATCCCACCAGCAGTCGCCACAGTATGTTGGAAGGTACCGGTGGCAAAGAAGTGTAGGGCTGCCATCACCTTCACCTTGGGGGTCAGCGCTGTAGGATACGGCTGGCCAGGCTGCAAATGTGGGGACAACTGCACTGCCAAATCCTCAATCAGCTGCCTGGTGAAGCGGTACCGTCGGATGCTGTCCCGTTCCACCATCGTTGCCAGGTCTGGGAATGGTCGATGGACAGCAGGAGCCCTGCAGTGCAGAGGAGAAGTAAGCAAGATTGTCAGTCACCCCACATATGCGGCATTGAACACACTCAATATCCCAACATACATCATTATGAGGCACAACTACATGAAGTGTGCAGTTCCGTAAGGACATGTATGGTACATACATGGCCAACATCTGTCAACACGGTCCAACAGGTGGCATCAATTAGTCCCAGGTTGGCCCATTGGATATCATGAGGCCGTGTCACAGTTCCCATCTCCTGCTGCCGTGTCACAATCACCCCCCCCAGTGACATGTGAGGACAGATGTGCCCCAGGCACCACAGCTCTACGACAGGTACATTCCCAGGGACCCTGTATTGCCACATGGACACTGGCATTACATGGAGTATCATGTATACACCACAGCAAAACAACCATGACCCCCACAGGTAGTGGTCCCACTTGCCACGGCAGGACAGACATGGACGTCTGTGACACACACACGCACAACATCAAAGTCCATGCACACACAACGTGGATGTGGAGACTGTCTCCCATTGTGCACATGAAATCAGAGACATTGTAAACACTACATGCACAAAGACTGTGGAGGACCATCACTATTGTGCCACTGGGACACCCTGGCTCAAACATACCGTCCCACATGGGACTCACGGGTTATGTGACATGACATACACATACACCACCGTGAAATGTGACCATGGCACATGCACAGATATGAACAGTTGCACATCACAGTGGTCATGTACACGTAACACCCAGGATCCTGTCCCCATGAACACGTGCACAGCCTGTGGGTGGCTGCCCACAGGTGACACCCACAGGACAACATGTACACCAACATACACACAATAGGAAATGCAGCCTTACATGCCTTATGATAAAGTTTGGACAGGCTGTCGTGATGTAGGTGTGCCCCTCACTCCCTGGGAGCTATCTGTGGCTGGCATATGTCCATCTGAGACAGGCATGCTGACATATGCCAGTCACATGTACAGTGATGCGTTGAACAGCAATGGACCGATCGGTGCCCCGGCCGGCCCATTGCATTCAATGTGTGCGGGTACGCGTTGTACCCCTGTACGCGTTGTACCCCTGTACGCGTTGTACTGCAATGGACCGATCGGTGCCCCGGCCAGCCCATTGCATTCAATGTGTGCGGGTACGCGTTGTACCCCTGTACGCGTTGTACTGCAATGGACCGATCGGTGCCCCGGCCGGCCCATTGCATTCAATGTGTGCGAGTACGCATTGTACCCCTGTACGCATTGTACTGCAATGGACCGATCGGTGCCCCGGCCGGCCCATTGCATTCAATGTGTGCAGGTACAGCGTTGTACCCCTGTACGCGTTGTACCCCTGTACGCGTTGTACTGCAATGGACCAATCGGTGCCCCCGGCCGGCCCATTGCATTCAATGTGTGCGGGTACGCGTTGTACCCCTGTACGCGTTGTACTGCAATGGACCGATCGGTGCCCCGGCCGCCCATTGCATTCAATGTGTGCGGGTACAGCGTTGTACCCCTGTATGCAGCGTTGTACTGCAATGGACCGATCGGTGCCCCGGCCGGCCCATTGCATTCAATGTGTGCAGGTACGCGTTGTACCCTGTACGCGTTGTACCCCTATGCAGCGTTGTACTGCAATGGACCGATCGGTGCCCCGGCCGGCCCATTGCATTCAATGTGTGCGGGTACGTGTTGTACCCCTGTACGCGTTGTACTGCAATGGACCGATCGGTGCCCCGGCCGGCGCATTGCATTCAATGTGTGCGGTGCACGCGTTGTACCTCTGTACGCGTTGTACCCCTGTACGCGTTGTACTGCAATGGACCGATCGGTGCCCCGGCCGGCCCATTGCATTCAATGTGTGCGGGTACGCGTTATACCCCTGTACGCGTTGTACTGCAATGGACCGATCGGTGCCCCGGCCGGCCCATTGCATTCAATGTGTGCGGGTGCGCGTTGTACCCCTGTACGGCGTTCTACTGCAATGGACCGATCGGTGCCCCAGGCCGGCCCATTGCATTCAATGTGTCGCGAGTACGCGTTGTACCCCTGTACACGTTGTACCCCTGTACGCGTTGTACTGCAATGGACCGATCGGTGCCCCGGCCGGCCCATTGCATTCAATGTGTGCGAGTACGCGTTGTACCCCTGTACGCGTTGTACTGCAATGGACCGATCGGTGCCCCGGCCGGCCCATTGCATTCAATGTGTCGCGGTGCACGCGTTGTACCCCTGTACGCGTTGTACCGCAATGGACAGATCGATGCCCCGGCCAGCCCATTGCATTCAATGTGTGCGGGTACGCGTTGTACCCCTGTACGCGTTGTACCCCTGTACGCGTTGTACTGCAATGGACCGATCGGTGCCCCGGCCGGCCCATTGCATTCAATGTGTGCGGGTACGCGTTGTACCCCTGTACGCGTTGTACTGCAATGGACCGATCGGTGCCCCCGGCCGGCCCATTGCATTCAATGTGTGCGGGTACGCGTTGTACCCCTGTACGCGTTGTACCGCAATGGACCGATCGGTGCGCACCCATTGACAATGGCCTTGCCTGGCAACGGACGCGTTTTCGAATTTCGAACGAGTCGGTTGCTGGAAATTCAGTTGGTCACCCACAAAATCATGTATGTCACGAAGTTGAAGATTTGAAGGATGCTGTGGGCGTGTTTTGGTGCTGCTATTCCATGGATTGGCCAGATTCAGAAGATGCAAACGACTTGGACCTATCACTTTGGACACAAGGGACAGTATCTGCCTCTCCAGCACATATATATTGCTGGCTGTTCCCCTGAGAGCTCACTTGCCTGCACTACATGCTCCAGGACGACATCTGCCACTGCACTGCTGCTGTCTCTGCCCCTCTGGACCCTGCAATGGCACGTACTGTGGAGAGAGCCCCAGCCTTCAGCCTTGAGGAGAACCAGGCCCTGCTGGACAGCCTACTTCCACAGTACAGCAAGCTGTATGGGACACCAGGGGAGCAGGTGAGTGTTCTGTGCACTGCCTTTCTGAATGTGCATATTGTCTGACTAGCAAGGCTGAAAGTCTGCACGCCACTGGCTAGCAGGCTCACTGAGTAGTTGTCACCCCCCATAGTGTGTAGTGACATGCACTGGACAGGTATGGTGCAGTGACAGTGCATTTGAACAAGGTTTTACTTCCCATGCAATGATACCATGTAGTGACGTCTGGCAAACTGTCCATGGGCAGCTTTGCACTGCCTGTGTACATCATGTGCCCCTGTGATTGAGACATGTATATACAACTGTGTCATGCATGGATATGTTGCATGTGTAGTAATGGCCTTTTCACTTTGTCATCCTGACAGGTTAATGCCCATCGGAAGCAGGAGATCTGGAAGGACATCGTCCGGGCTGTCCGGTCCGTGGGGGTCTACAAGCGCCGGATCCGCAACTGCCAGAAGAGGTGGCAGGACCTTCGGGGCTGGACCCGGAGGATTGCACGGGTCCAGCTGAAGCTGTCGCCTCCTCGCAGGAGGGGCGGAACACGGACCCTGACCCCCCACATGCTCCAGTTCCTGGCGGTGGTGTTTCCAGACCTGCATGGGCAGCTGAAGGCCAGAGAGCAGCAAGGAGGGGGTGAGTCAAAGACTGCACTGTGAACTCTGTATTACATGCTGTGTGCCCTCCTCTGGCCTGGTTCAACTGCCACAGTGCAGCAGTCATGTTGTCCAGGAGCCATGTCCCTCTATTGTGCACTGCCCACTGCTCATCTGATACCCAGGTGTGGCCCTTACATTCAGGGAATTGTGTCACTTGGGACTGTGTCCTTGCAGTTTGCTTCACTAAAGGTGGGGGACAGCATCTGTTTCCCTAACTCTGTTGTGGGCATCATGGGTGGGTCCATTGTTCACACTACGCCTGTGTTCGGACATGTAATCTGCGTGTTGCTTTGATATGCGGTCCACTTGCTGAGCTGAGCCACCACATGTGCCTGGGGTATGTGGCACACGCCCATGCAGCGGGTGGGAACAATGTTTGGGCCCCAGGAGTGTGCAGATTACGTGTGTCACACATACATAGCCAGCTATCCACTGTCCAGGGCTCATCCCTCATTCATGTGGAGCAGGACAGTCATGCCTACTCCAGGCCATGCAATGCACTCTGTACTCCCACTCCCGTGTATCAGCTGACACATTGTGCGCAGTGATTTGACCCCTCAGGTGTCTGCCTCTGTGTCAGTGTGCTGTGGATTAGTTGCCAGGACTGCTGGGGTGTTTCTTGGTAGGGGCTCAGCATGCCCCTGGAGATGTGACCATAGGAGACGATACCTGTGTGTCACATAGGTGTTTGATCAGCTGCCCGTGCAGACTGGGGTATGCGAATGTGAAGTTCAGGCAGCTGTTCCCCATTCACAGCAGATTGTGAGGGGCTCAGGTTCAGAGGGTAGTGTCACAGGTCTCCCATATGTCCAATAGGTATGACCTGGACAGATGAGGGTTAAGATGATGTGTTGTGTGGGGGATGTACATGTGCACTTGTGCAGCTCCAGGACTTCCATTCCCCATGACCTACTATTGTGACACAGTGCATAGTGTTGTTGTCTGGCTGCCAAGTCATACATCACTGAGACAGTGATGTATGACTTAGCAGTCATGCCTCTGCCATGGCATGTGTCTACTTATTGGTGATCCTGCAGGGGAGTGACATGTGCTACATGCACACCATTGTGGCGATGGCTATCAGGACATGGGTGCATCATGGTGTCTGTCGCTGGTATGCATCACATGCATTTCCTATTTGACTCTGGGCATCCCTTTCATCCAGAAACCTGTACTGACTCAGTGGCAAGAGCTGTGATGTGTGCATGTCCACATGCCACACCGTGTCCTCTGCACTGTCCAACTACTGTGTACTTGGTGCATGTGTCCACACTGGGGTGTTGCAATCCAACAGACACCAGACAGATGGGTGCAAGGCCATGTGGGATGTGAGTGCCATGCTTGGCATCAGACTGACAATTGGCTTCTCCTGTTCAGTTAGGGCACTTTTAGCAATGTACAACTAATGATGCCAGGGCTTGCTCTGTAATGTGCTGTGCTCACAGTGGTGTGTGCGTTTGGTGCAGGTGACTGATGTCTGTCTGTTTCCCCATTGTTTGCAGATACATCCATGGCCACTGAAGGGGACAGCTCCACGGACCAGGAGGAGCCAGAGAGCCAGACTGGGTCAGCAGCCGAGGAGTGGTCGGAGGGACCCAGTGGCACGGAGGGCGAGGGGAGCCACACCGAGGAGTCCTCAGCACCATCCACCTCAGCTGAGGACCAGAGCAACTCGGAGGATGACTCCCTTATGGAGGCGGGTGTCAGCAGCCACCACACCCCAGCTAGTGTTGCTGTCCCCGCCACCACCAGCACCACCACCGCCCTCCCATCGGCTCCCATTCCCCAGGTCCGTGGAGGCTCCCATGTCCGGGAGCGTGTCTCCTTTGGGCCAGGCACCGCACCCCCTGCCCCTGTGTCCCCTGCTGCCCTGAGTGAGGAGTCTGTGTACCTCCTTCGCCAGCTCCATGTAGGGCAGACAGCCATGCTGAGTGTCCTCCATGCGCACACCGCTCTGTTGACTCAGCTGGTGTCGTTCATGGAGGGCATCTCATCGGGCATGTCTGACCTACAGAGGGGCAATAGGTCCATGGACTCCTCCCTGACGGCAGCAGTGTCCCTCCTCAGACAGTCCCTCACCCCTCCTGCCTCTGCTCCATCCACACTCCCCAGCACCTTACCCGTCCCAAGAACACACACACCGGCACAGGCACACACCAGCACACACACGTCCAGCACACAGACACACACGCCACAAACAAAACGCACACGCACGCACAGTCAGGGGACTGAAACCAGACTCACAGGGGATGGGGCCCTGGTACACACACACGCATCCATGGGCACTGCGCAGTCCTCAGTTGCCTCTCCCTCCAAAACACCCTCCCTTGCCTCACCTGCAACCCCAAAGACCCAGCGCCTCTTCCTCAGTGACCTCGGCCTCTTCCCCTCCGATCCAGCTGCTCCAGCATCCAGGGGAAGAGGAAGCCCCCCACATGGAGCAGAGTGCCCTCGCCCCCGGACACCCTCCCCCAGGTGCAGACAGACTGAAGCCCCCACCCGCAAGTCCCCCGGAGTGGTAAGAGCAAGACCCCGCCGCCGCCCTGCAGCTCAAGCACCAGGTCTCCTTCCTCCATCCCTCAGGCCCCCACTCCACAGGTGCCCCCACCACACCCTGCCCCAGGTTCCCCCACCCACAGATATACCATCCCCAAGAGGATCCGGCCTTCTCCCCCTGGCACTTGCTCTCCCGGCACCACACCCCCGCTGCGCTTGTCTGTGCCACTGATGTGGTGAGGGTGTCCTCCCCTCTGTCCAGCCCACCTTGCCTGTTCCCCATTCTCCTCCCCTGGTGGTAGGCACTGCAGTGGAGTCCACTACCACCCTGTCTGACTTGGGCACTGCAGTGGCGGACCTGTCCACTCCATCTGCAGGGTCCACTGCAGACGTGCCGGCACCCACAACATCTGAGTCATGCCCCCAGTTGTGCCGGCACACACCATGTCAGACACCTCCACTGCAGTTGTCAGTGGCTCTCCAGCACCCACCACCCCTTCCCTGCTTCCTCCTGGTGAGCCCTGATCCTGTCCCTGCGGTGCCTGGCCTACCCCCCGGTTGCCCCTCCTAGTGGATTGTCCCTGGTTTTGTGCAGGCATGCATAAGGTGACATCTGCCACTGTCACCCTGTTTGGACTTTTACAATGGACTGGCCATTGGCCTTTGTGTTTTTTCTGGACTTTGTTTTTATTCCACACATATGCTGAATAAAGCAACTTTCTGTTCTCTAGTGCTTATGCTTCTGATGTACATGTTGTTGATGATGCTAACCATGCCCTTGCTGCAGTGATGGTGATATTTGGTCTCATGATAATGAAGTGTTACTGTGCAGGAACCCATGTGGTCCAGGGGGAATGTGTCCTATCCTGTGGTGTATCCATGTCATCCATAGCAGCATCTGAAGGTGTCATGTGTTCAGTATTTGGCAATGGGATTTCCTACTTAGATTAGCTATTTCACATCTGTGGCTTCCACCCCTGCACATCTGTTGTGCCTGCCATTGTTCAATTCGTCTACTTCCCTGACCGTGTGGCCATCTCCACTGGACATGCAGGTTTGGGCATCAATGGGGAAGGACTCATCTGTGTTGTCAGTGCAACATTGCTATACAAGTGTGTTGGATCTGTGCTGATGATTCCGTTGGCACTTCCATGACCAGGCTGATGTTACGGGAGCCCTCCTTTGGTGCTAATTGTTGATTGTGTGACCAAGTGCTCAGCTGACATGATGGGGCCCTACTGAGGCAACATATGGCACAGCTTTCCTCACACAGGAGTGGAGTCCCCTCATGGCAGTGTGTACTCCTGTGACATTGCCTGCGCCCAAGGTGTGTGTTGTATGTGCATGTCTGTGTGTTCACTTCCGTTTAGCTGTGCATGATGTGATCCCTAGTGTTGTACCTGTTTGTGATGCTAGCTGAGTTGACCTATGTTCACCCAAAGTCTTCTCCCTGGGTTCTCTGTGATGTGGGTGCATGGCACATTACTGGTCATCAGGGTGTCACCCATAGGTGTGTTTGCTGTCAGGGCTGAGTTTGTGTGCAGACGCAGATGGGTCACAGTCAGGTTTCCCCTTGGCACTTGTTGTTTGCCCCTGTCATGTGATTTCCAGTTTGTGTTATCTTTCAGTGATTGTGACACGTTGTGTGTGTGACTGCTGGCACTCCTCAGGGTCCGGGCTGCAATGTTGGTTGTTGTCTATGTGTGTTCTTTGTGGGTGACCTTGGCTTCTTCATTGGTGTGTGACTGTGGATGGGATCCCATTGGTTGGTGTGGTATTGCCGTCATGTCCATGTATAGCGTAGTGTGCAGTGTGTCAGACATTCAGGAGTCTTGTTGAGTGGCCATGTGTGATGTGTTTCTGCACCTTGGTTCCCACCCACCACCATGGAATAGTCATGGGTGCATGTGCAATGTCACCAGTGCATGTGTACTTCACTGCTGCACATTGTTGGAGGTCGAGGGGTATGGTGTTGAGTGTGTGCAGATGAGAGTTGTTGCCCGGCTAGGCCCCTGCCTCCATGTTGGCCTTGGCTTACTGGCCATGCTGATTGATTTGTGCTTGTGTAGGTGTGATGGTAGTTAGTTGCTCAGGACACATGACTGTGGTTCACAGTGTGAACCACATTTAGCTTTGTCATCACAGTGGGATTGTAATGCAGCCCAGGGTCACCACAATGTGGGGGCCCTGGGGGTGGTGCTGTGGTGTGTCTGTGTCTTGCTGTGTCAGTTGCTGTCCCTACGTGCCTGTGTGACATGTGTGATTTGTGCTTCCTCTCATCTGACAATGCCTGCTTGCCCACATAGGGGATTTGGATCCATGAGTTACCTTTGTGTGGCACTGTATGCACATCTGTATGATTGGTATTCAGGTCTCCTCATGTGTTGTGTGGTTGCCTGGGGACACTGGCACCCCCCCCTCACCTGTTGTGTATGATGTGCAGTGTGGGTCTGCCTGTTTGTGTTTGTGCATCTGCACCACTGCATTGGCATATCTTGGGTATGCCATTGGCTGTATGTAGTTTTGTGGGTTTCCCCTGCTGTCCCTGAGACTCCTAGGTCATCGGTCAGCACAATGATCATGGTTTGTGTGTCCCATTGCTGCCATGGTATGGTATCTGTTCACCTCACATCTGCAGTCTCCACAGGGTATCTGCATTTGTGTGCCCATTGGTGCAAATATGTGGGTCTGCATTCTGATGGTCACTTCTGTCATTGTGTCATTGATGAATGTTGACGGTGTCAGCCCCCATGGGTGTTGTTTGTCTGCACATGGCCAAAGGTATGTCTTATTTGCACTGCAGTATTTGGCTCACCCAATTTATGTTGCAATGGGACACATACACTACTTTGCCACTGATGTGTTTTTTGTTCTGTGACCAGGAATCATCCATGCAGTTTGGCAGTTGCAGCTCTTTCTTTGTCAACACTTACCTTTTGGTCACTGTGATGATGGGGGTTTGGACCCCATTGCCACAATGTTCAAAATGTGCTTCAGCTATGGACCCCACACTTACCTTTTGGTCACTGTGGTGATGGGGGTTTAGACCCCATTGCCACAATGTTCAAAATGTGCTTCAGCTATGGACCGCACACTTACATTTTGGTCACTGTGATGATGGGGGTTTGGACCCCATTGCCACAATGTTCAAAATGTGCTTCAGCTATGGACCCCACACTTACATTTTGGTCACTGTGATGATGGGGGTTTGGACCCCATTGCCACAATGTTCAAAATGTGCTTCAGCTATGGACCCCACACTTACCTTTTGGTCACTGTGGTGATGGGGGTTTAGACCCCATTGCCACAATGTTCAAAATGTGCTTCAGCTATGGGCCCCACACTTACATTTTGGTCACTGTGATGATGGGGGTTTGGACCCCATTGCCAGAATGGTCATGGCCTGCTTGCATTGTGGGTGCCACACACATATATGTGTGGCACATGTGCTAGGGGGTCACATTGTATGTTCAAAGTCATGTTCGGTGTTGTAGGCATTTGACACAGTCTACACACGCTTGTCATGGTGTTGGGGGGATGTCTTCTTCTTGCATTCCCTAGGTTGTGGTGTGCTGGTTGTGTCATGCATTGTCCATCCTATGAGTGGGGGTGGTAGTAGTGGTTGGCATTCATCCCCCCTGGCTCAGGGTGGTAGTAGTGGTAGGCATCCAGCCCCCCCTGGCTCAGGGTGGTAGTAGTGGTAGGCATCCAGCCCCCCCTGGGTGAGGGTGGTAGTAGTGGTAGGCATCCAGCCCCCCTGGGTGAGGGTGGTAGTAGTGGTAGGCATCCAGTCCCCCTGGGTGAGGGTGGTAGTAGTGGTAGGCATCCAGCCCCCCTGGCTGAGGGTGGTAGTAGTGGTAGGCATCCAGCCCCCTGGCTAAGGGTGGTGGTAGGCATCCAGCCCCCCTGGGTGTGGGTGGTAGTAGTGGTAGGCATCCAGCCCCCTCTGGCTGAGGGTGGTAGTAGTGGTAGGCATCCAGTCCCCCCTGGGTGAGGGTGGTAGTAGTGGTAGGCATCCAGCCCCCCCTGGGTGAGGGTGGTAGTAGTGGTGGTAGGCATCCAGCCCCCCCTGGGTGAGGGTGGTAGTAGTGGTAGGCATCCAGCCCCCCCTGGCTGAGGGTGGTAGTAATGGTAGGCATCCAGCCCCCCTGGCTGAGGGTGGTAGTAGTGGTAGGCATCCAGTCCCCCAGGGTGAGGGTGGTAGTAGTGGTAGGCATCCAGCCCCCTGGGTGAGGGTGGTAGTAGTGGTAGGCATCCAGCCCCCCTGGGTGAGGGTGGTAGTAGTGGTAGGCATCCAGCCCCCTGGCTAAGGGTGGTGGTAGGCATCGAGCCCCCCCTGGGTGAGGGTGGTAGTAGTGGTAGGCCTCCAGCCCCCCCTGGCTCAGGGTGGTAGTAGTGGTAGGCATCCAGCCCCCCCTGGGTGAGGGTGGTAATAGTGGTAGGCATCCAGCCCCCCCTGGCTAAGGGTGGTGGTAGGCATCCAGCCCCCCCTGGGTGAGGGTGGTAGTAGTGGTAGGCATCCAGCCCCCCTGGGTGAGGGTGGTAGTAGTGGTAGGCATCCAGCCCCTCCTGGGTGAGGGTGGTAGTAGTGGTAGGCATCCAGCCCCCCTGGCTAAGGGTGGTGGTAGGCATCCAGCCCCCTGGGTGAGGGTGGTAGTAGTGGTAGGCATCCAGCCCCCCTGGCTCAGGGTGGTAGTAGTGGTAGGCATCCAGCCCCCCTGGGTGAGGGTGGTAGTAGTGGTAGGCATCCAGCCCCCTGGCTAAGGGTGGTGGTAGGCATCCAGCCCCCCTGGGTGAGGGTGGTAGTAGTGGTAGGCATCCAGCCCCCCTGGGTGAGGGTGGTAGTAGTGGTAGGCATCCAGCCCCCTGGCTCAGGGTGGTAGTAGTGGTAGGCATCCAGCCCCCTGGGTGAGGGTGGTAGTGGTGGGCATCCAGCCCCCCTGGCTCAGGGTGGTGGTAGGCATCCTGCCCCCCTGGGTACGGGTGGTGGTGCGCATTCAGGCCCCTGTGTGCATATGTGGCATTGGTGATGGGCATCCCGCCCCTATGGTGCTGCTGTTGCTGGTGTAAGTATATTCTGCATCCCTCTGTGTGTGTGTGATGTGTCGTGTACGTGTTGTATGTGTTTTGTGGTTGGTGTCTGACTTACCTTCTGCGCCGTACGCGTCCGTGCCTGTTCCGGTAGTAAATGTAGAATATTGGTATGATCGGGACGAAGGGATTCATGGTTGGTTCGTGTCGTTCGTCCTTCTCGTTGCTTCGCATCGTCCTCGTCCGCTTCGCGTCGTCCTCGTCGCTGGCGTGTTCGTCTCGTAGCCGTGGATCGTGTTGTGGCGCGAATCGGAGCTTATGTGCGCCTCTCCCGGATGCTTTGACGTGCCGTGCGTAGCGACGGGTTCGGCGCGTACGGAAAGCGCATCGTTCTTGTTCGGCCGGACAGAGCTGCATTTTCCCTTCCGTGCGACTCGATTCAGCGTTTCCGGATTCGCCTCGGTCGGGGAACAGGACCTGGTTTGGGTGAGTACGGCTCGGCCGGATTCTGTGCTGTTGTGCGCATCGTACTTACTCGTTCGGTGTGCTGTACGGATCGGTCGGGAAACAGGCTTTCGCATGGCTTTTTTCCCGACCGAATGGTATTGGGTACGCCTCCGACCGAGATCGGAATCGGCCCCCATGTCTTGGGTTTTGCAATAAGTTGCTAAACGATCATACCCAATGGTGTTCTGTTCCCCTTATGAATTTTTGCAATGTTATTCAACTGCCAGAACAGATTGCAGGATTACAAAAGGGATCACACATTAGCCACTCAATCTAAGTGAGATCTGTTTTTTTTCTTTTTTGCTTTCATTATTTTAGAGTGGCATGTGTCAGTGATTACTCTGAATAAACATCTGAGCAAAAACACCAGATAACAGAAACGTAACCATTGTTTATGTTCTATTCTCTGATGTGAATGATTACATAAGCATTAGCAAGCATGTTTGCTGAATTGTAAGTTTGCACTTGAGACAAGATGCTAGACATTACTTCTCTGTAGCGGACTGTAGAAACCCACAGTAGTCTCATTATCCTTTGTGACCTTGTGACACATGAGAAATATCTTAAAGGAGGAGACCTCAGTTTGTTAAATGGAGGCTGCTCCTAATGAGATAGGCCTTATAAATGTGTTTATGTTGTCTTTCAATTATTTATAGATGACTGCTGTTTGATTTTGATATTTGTAAATGGCTTGATGTGACAGGGTCACTCTATAGTCGTTCTACACTTAAAACTCTTAGATAAATTTAAGTTATGAAATTAAATGATTTAAAATGAAAGACGTGCTAATGTCTTCAAATTTAAGTGTGTTGCCATGAACAAAGTGTTTTTGAACCTGACTGGCCATTTTCCAGCCTATGATTTCTGTTTGAGTAGATGACACCACCACAGTATCAGCCAATATTTTCACTCCTCTTTTTCTAGACAAGCTGGGTTGAGCTTGGTCAAGAATTTGGTTCCTATTTCTCAAACCAAATTTCTACCCATTAGGCTGCAATGTCCATTATTCAGCCAATACAAATCTCTCTGTCCCAGCAACAGCCAACATGTTCAATAACCCATTCACACAATATTTATGAGCAGGGAAAAAGAGGCTGCGCAAACTGAAGTTTTCAGAAAAAGAAATTGACATAATCATTGAGGATTGCTGCAACAACCATGAGCAGCTCTTTGGTCGGAGTTCTCATACCGTGCCAGAATCTGACAAAAAAGATATATGGCGTGACATGCAGCTGCGCGTGAATGCCCTCGGTGTAGCTGACAGGTCAATTGATGATTTCAAAAAGAGGTGGTATGACCTTCGTTCCAGGGCAAAGGAGAGGATGGCTGCACAGCTGCGTGATGCCCAACAAACAGGAGGTGGTCCATCCAGACTCCCGCAAGCCTCCACAGCAGAGGCAATGGTGGAAGCCACCCTAGAGCCGGAGGCAGTAGTGGGAATTGGAAGCCTGGACACATCCCAACCTCCATCACCCCCAGGTAAGTGAGAAATGAATGCCATATTATGTCACACTCAAGCCACCACCCCACATGCATGCCCCACAAACAGGCCAAACTGCATCTACATGCTCCGTCTACACAATCAAAAAAGTCACAGTTGGTGCATCATGAGAAATGTAGTGCGTGACACAAACATTGCTGTTAGGGACTGACATGAGTTGCGAACATAGTACCACCACAGAGATAGTGACTCAAAACATTTCCTTTATTTTTCCTTTGCAACATAGATACATCTTTGGGAGGAAAACTAAGGGAAAATTACACAGATTCTGAGCAGGAGCAGGGCCAGATGGATGAAGGGCTGGACGAAGCAGGTTGTTCCATGTCATTGGGGAGTGCACAAGCGCTTGCCACAACAGCCCCACAGCAGCAAGCAACACCACATTGCACTCTGGGCACAAGGGCCAGGGTACACCGTTCAACCCAGTGATCATGAAGGCTGCTTCAATCCCATAGGCACGCTCCTGCCAACACATTGGCAGTTAATCTGTCTCCTTTTGCTGGCCTTGAGGAATCAATGCTAAAGGTTCAGCACCTGCAACAGAAACATATCAGGGTGATGAATATGAAGCTGAGCAGGGGATTTGAAAAAATCACACAACAATTGTCTGACAATCAGGCCCGTATTGAGGGCAAATTGGATGCCATGACTGAAGCTATTGTGCAGCTGTGCACAGAGCTGATAGAGGACAGAGCACAGAACAGGAGGATGGAGCACTCCATGACAAGGGCAATTGGTCGGCTGCAACGGCCACAACCCTGCACAATAAGCGCACCCTTTCAACGCAGGTTGAAATGGGCCACTACAGTGGCGATGTAGCAAGGGGCCTACAACTAATCACTGCTGGTGTTGAGGCTATTCAAACTAGCATGGTAGCTACCGGAGGAGGCACAGACACTGCTGGCTGAAGTGTCCAGCCGCAGCTGTGTTTCCACTGCTGATGCACCAACCCAGCAGAGAAGCAGCAGTCGGCAATCTATGCTCCCAAGTGCCAGATCCACACATGCAGGACACAGGGGCAAAAGATAATTAATTTTAATGTTACGTTCATTTCCCTTTTTGTTGTGGTGAAGTAACCAGTTTGCATTTATAATTTGTGTTGTCAAAGTTGTCTGAGATGGACAGGTTGTCCCATAGTCTAAATCAATATGACCTTAAAATAAAGGCAAATAGCAATACACAGTTTGACTCTCTCTTGTGTAGTTTATTGTGCATATTTGTGAATGTTAATGACGTACCTTGAAAAGTAATGTCTGGCTCTGTGGTCCCTGCGCCTTCTCCCCTCTGCTGCTGAGCTTCCCTCGCTTGGTTGGTGGGCTGGGGGTCCAGGCTCTTCATCCCCCGAGTCTGTATCTGACAACTCCATGGGCAGGCCATGCCTACATGCAATGTTGTGGAGTATGGCACAGCTTGCCACAATTTTGCAGACTGTCTCAGGCATATACTGCAAGGCCCCGCCACTCTTGTGTAGGCACCTGAATCTTGATTTGAGTATACCAAATGTGCGCTCGATGACTGACCTGGTGCGTCTGTGTGCCCTGTTGTATCGCCTTTCATGTGCGTTGGAGGGAGACAGGTACGGTGTGAGTATCCAGGTACGCAGGGCATATGCACTGTCACCTGCAAGGAGATGTAAGAATTTGAGACAACATGCAGACAGACATTTATGTGCAAATACATCTCACTGTGGGTGTGAGGATTCATTACCTAGTAGGTATCCTTCATCAAAGTCACCTCTTTCTAATTTCTGGTATAAGCCACTGTGCTTGAAGATGTATGAGTCATGTGAGCTACCGGGAAATTTGGCTGCAATGTCTGTGATGATGTGGTTTGCGCCACAGACAACTTGGATGTTTAGTGAATGTGTGCTTTTCCTGTTACGGAATATATATTCTATGCGTGATGGTGGACATATGGGCACATGAGTCCCATCTATGCACCCTATAACCTGTGGGAACCTTGCTATTCTGTAAAATTGCATTTTGGTATTTTCAAGTTCCTCATCATTCCTTGGCAGATAGATGTGTTGATGCATTTGGCATAGCAGGGCATCTAGGAAATTGTGGAAGAAACGTAAAAGAGCACTCCACCAGCCACTGCAATTACGTCTTGATAGCTACCAGTGGCCAATAGGTGGAGGGAGCACAACACCTGAACATGTGTTGGGATTGCATTGCTGCGCTGGGTTCTGCTTTCCTAATGTGGCTTCAGGGTGTCTATGAGGTCTAGGGTGACAGTGTTAAGTGTTAATCAGCCTGTACTGTTCATATATCTCTTCCTCCGTCTTCTCAAACAATGTCAGCCTGACTCTGAAAATCCTCTCCTGTCTCCTCCTCCTCTGCAGAGCAGCAAGTATCCGCATCCTCCTCGCTATCACATACAGGGCAGCCATTTTGGAAAGGGTCTGGTGCATTTTGGGACTGTTTAATAGTTTGAGACTTGTTACCACCTGTTTCAGGTTAGTGGTAAATTGCATGCGCAAATTGGCCGTTTTGCGCTTACTCGCAATTTGTGACTACTCCGTACATATTATTTTGCAAGTCGCAATTTGCGACACGCAATTTGGTATACGCAAGAAGCGGT
This sequence comes from Calotriton arnoldi, assembly GCA_963921515.1. Taxonomy (NCBI): domain Eukaryota; kingdom Metazoa; phylum Chordata; class Amphibia; order Caudata; family Salamandridae; genus Calotriton; species Calotriton arnoldi. The sequence continues at coordinate 34,493 of CAWUFW010004273.1, read as the reverse complement.
CCCTTTTTTTGCGACTCGCTATTCAGTCGCAGTGCAAATTTTTATTTTGCAAGTGCATATCGTACATTGCGTACGCCCATTTTTGCATGCGCAAATCAATTTGCGACAGATTTTGCGCATGCAAAATGGTCGCACATCTGGCCCTAAGTATTTTAATTTTAATTTAGATTTTCTTTATAGGACAGCTAGGCCGACCACAATGAAAATAGATTTTTGGAATCTTGTCACGTTAGGGACATGTTAACATTAATTATCTACATGTCTCACTTTTAAATACCATGGGGCAGATTTACAAGCCCCCTGCGCCACCAGTACGTCACTTTTGTGACGTACTGGTGGCGCAGAGGCTGCTCCATATTTACAAGGAGAGGAAAAGCCACCCTGCGTGACTTTTCCTCTCCTTAAATACGACCCCTTCACACGCAGCACTTTGCGGTGAAGGGGCGTTCCATGGGTGTTGCTGTGGGTGTTCCCACGCAACACCCATGGAACAAGACACATCTCCAGAATTACGAGAAATCGTAACTCTGGAGATGCGTTTAAGCTACGCCACCCTAGAGGTGGCGTAGGGAGGCGCACCGAGGAGAAATGTTTTCATTTCTCCTCGTTTTTCCTTTTCAATGCGTGCTGCATTCTGCAGCACGCATTGAAAGAGGAAAATGGTTGTAGTGATTGTTTTTGTGCAGGAAGGTTCCCCTTCCTGCACAAAAACAATCTCCCCACGACGCAGGCATCCTTGCACCATGATGCAAGGGTGCCTGCGCCGGCGCATGGCTGAAGTTTGTGCGCCAGCGCAGGGGGAAGCACAAGGATGCGACATGTTCTTTTAAATATGTCGCATCCCTGTGCTTTCCAAACTAACGCAGCATGGCGCAGCAAAATGACTTGCTGCGCCGTGCTGCGTTAGTTAATTGTAAATCTGCCCCCATGCACTTATCAATATTTAAAATGGAGGTTTTTACCTGTCAAAAAAGGTTATTTTAACAGGCTACACTTCAGGCTTCAACTGCAACAGTTGTGCTACAGTGGCAGGCCTGAATCCTTGTTTTCGTTGTCACACTAGCACAAAATAGGGAAGCATTCCTTTATTAAGCCTATATATGTATGTCATAAAATATAAAACCATAATAACAATACAATAAATATACCAGCATGAAAAAATGTTAAATCAGACCTTGTATACAAATTAAATATAAATTGCCAACTTATTTGGGAATAGCAGCAATCTAATTAATAGTAGGATCTAATCCAGAATTGGCTAGTTTTGCCATGATGGAGACATTAACATGCCACACATAATCGTAGAGTATGGCCAGCTCTCATAGGCAATCAAATATTCAAACATGTACTCTGGAATATCACTAGCACCTATGTCGCTTCAGGGGGCAAGGGAAGAAGCTTTCAGTATCCTTCTTATAAGCCTGGATCTCATGATATAACTTGCCAAAGGCTTATATATTGCAGAACAATCTGATCTAGAGCAAAGTGCTAGTGCTTCTGTTCAAGTTGCAACCGAGAACTGCTTGAACAGTGCTACAAGCCATTTTGAACGTAGGTACTTTGTTTTTGTGCAAAATAGAAGAAAGTGCATTACGTCTCCCAGCCTCAAAATTCAATGTCACAAAGGTCGTAGTAGGATGATTAGGTGCAAACTTAGCCAGGTAAGATATAATGGGTAAAGTGCCTAGTTGAAAATTTAAATATAAAAGTGATATGTGATATTGTTCCAGGCCCAGGGCTTATTTCGCTTGCAGGTAGTTATAAGTCAATTTTGAGAAAAGAGCAAGTTCAAAATGTGACTTTAGTTTTGCATTCAAAAAAGGTTCTTCGACTGTAGTAATAGTGGCACGAGCAGTCGAAGCTGGATCCAATTATAGATGTCTCCTTTAGACAGATTTCACGTATTTTGACCAGGGATCCTGGGGCTGATATTTCGAGTATTGTTCTCAGGTCGCTCACCCCATAGCGGTTTCGATTTAGGAATAATCACTATACGAACGGAGCAATGGCAACAGTGTCAGAAATGGGCACCTAGCCCAACTCCAAAAATTAAGGAAAAAGTGGGGTACCCAGGCCCAAGTTCAATATTCTTATCTTGTGGAGGTGTTTACAACATAACTCTGCATCATAGACCGCTGCTGCCACCGCTTTCTGCCTATATACTCGGAGGATGACGCTCAGAGACTGACAGACAATTTTGTATTTGACCCTCAAAATGGCATTGGCTGACCTCTTCAAAATACTATCTGACTTTTCAACATGGTCTGGCCAAGCCAGATTATCCCCAGGTAATTGCACTATTTAACAATTTCAAGTGCCTGTACAGCAATAATTGGGAATTTTTTCATGGAGGGAGATGTCGACCTTGACATTATTTTTGTTTATTGTGTGTTAATACATAAGTCCTTACAACAATAAAAGCTCTCATATTTTATCAATCCCTATGCATTTTGTTTCGTGTGCAGGACAATATTATGGTGTTGTCATCAAACATAAGGATCAATATCATTTTATTGCACAGATTTGACACGTCCAGATTCCCCCTGCAAAGGTATACTTCAGAATCGTTCAGAAAAATGGAGAACAGTAACACACTCCTCCTGAACCCCCGAGCAAATATTAAAATATGGGGTACATTCCCCTGTAATTCCACATCGGACACAAGCACGTGTTTTTCCATGCAAGATTTTAGCAGCTTGTAAAAGGGGCTTTTTCACCATCCGTTCTAACGGTGATTGCCAAATCTTGGATCTGTTCACCAGATTGAATGCTGATTTAAGATATATAAAAGATAAGTACAGGGGATACTTGAGCACTTTGTGTGCTTTACACATAGCATATATAACTTTAGAGTTTGGTCGATAGTACTGATGCCCTTGTGAAATGTAGCCTTTTTTAAAAATAAAAAATATATTTTTATTTTAACATTTCGACAGAGGGTACAGTATTTTCAAGAGAAATATACAGAAGGAGAAAAAAAAGAGAAAGAAAACTATAACAAAGTACAATACATTTTCAAAAAAAATATATATATATATATATTAAATCTTGCTCGACAGTTATTAAAACAAAGATGTCAATAAATGTATCTAAATCAGAATAACCACCTCCTTCAATCAAAAAATTGCATTATTCGACCAAATCTTTGTAATGAGCGTATAGTTCTTGTTGTGGCTAATGCTCGTTCTCTTTCATATATGTCTTTCATAAAAATCAACCATTCATGAAAAGTAGGAGGATTCAACGAGATCCATTCTCTCGCAATGCAAAGACGGGCAGCTACTAGTACAATAGATAAAAAACTCCTAGTAGCAAGGTTATCACAAGCCTTTAGCCCCAACATTATCTCTTTAGTAGTAAAAAATAAACTAATTCCTACACATTGACCAGCATATTGTATAACCTTCTCCCAAAAGTCCCGTAACATAGAGCAAGTATAAAACATATGAAGAATATCAGCAGCCCTTTGCCCACATTTAGGACAGCATGTTTTATCCACCCCTGCTCGAAAAAGTCCCTGTAATGGTTGCTGCCACTTACTGATTTTCTCAGGGGTATAATATAGAATACAAATAGTGCGAAATTGTTGCAACTTTAGATTGACAGAATGAATAGAGTTATTTAGTGTCTCCAAAGCTGCCACAATCTCAGAAGTATCCGTGGGTATACCAAGTATCTGGCTCCATTTATTAGCTAAGTGAGCAGTATCAGCACTTTTCAAATTACAAAGCTGTATATATGTTGTGCTGATTCTAGCTTTCAGTGTGAGGTTTAATAAGTATGTTAAAAGTTCATGAGAATGTGGGAGTTGCAACAGTTGCTGTTTTAAAAAATAATCTCTAATTTGCAAATATTTAAAAAATGACTGATGTGGGAGACCAAAAGAAGATTGTAAAGATGCAAAAGAAGAAAAACCATTGTGATCATACAGCTGGCCCAATCTTTCAATCCCAAATCCTGCCCAGCTACAAGCAGTGAGATCATGAAATATGCTCAGGAGAAATGGATTATTCCACAGTTTAAGTTGATCGTGTTTTGTGAGGTTTTCTAAAGTAAGTGTTAAATAGCCGAGAATTTCATGCCAAATACGAACCATATCTCTAATAGTCTTGAACCGTACTCTCTTATAAAAATTGGGATCATTAATCCTGTACAACAACATTTTACTATCTGTGCCAAGTGCAAGAGTGAGGCCGAAATATGGTTGTTTATCAGTTAAAAGGCTTTGCAGGCGCCCCGTAAATGCTGCCCAAAAATAAAGTTTAAAGTCGGGGAGTTGCAAGCCTCCAAACTTGTAGGGAAATTTGAGACATCGTATCGCCCGGCGTGCTTGCTTATAGCCCCAAATAAAACTACTAATTACACCTTCAAGTTTTTGAAAAAAATAGTTTGGGACTCGTATGGGAATAGCACGAAATAAATATAAAAATGTAGGTAAAATTGTCATTTTAATTATATTGACTCTGCTAATAGTAATTGGAAGATTATTCCAGCTCCTTAGTTTTTTTTATAACAAATTGAAGTAATGTTTCATAGTTAAGTCGCCATATTTGTTCCACAGTAGCAGAGATCCGAACCCCCAAATACGTTGCCACAATGCAGCCTCCAGTTATAGGTGCTGTTAGTTCTATATTATGCAAAACTTGAGTTTTATGTGCGTTTAATTTAAATCCTGAAAAGGACCCAAATATTTTCGCCTCCCCCTGTATTACATTCAATGTTATTCTTGGGTTAGATGTAAATACCGCAATATCGTCAGCGTATACATCAGCCTTAAGTTGGTACATTCCGTTGATAAATGGGGCGATATGGATATTCCGATTTAATGCATTAATAAATGGTTCTATATATAAGGCGAACAGTAAAGGAGAAAGTGGGCACCCCTGTCTTGTTCCACGCTGTATCGGAAATGGAGCAGAATGCAAGTTAGCATATAAAAGTTGAGCCTGTGGGCTAATATATAACGCCCGAATCCATTTAAAAAATCGACCTGGCAGAGCATTACTAATCAGTATCTTCCATAGCGCATCCCATACCACCCGATTGAATGCTTTTTCAGCATCCAACAGGATTATCCCCAGGTTTCGGGATGTCCTGTTTGCAATATCAAAAGCAGTGATAGCTGTGTTAACATGTGCAGTAGTATCCATCCCAGTGATAAATCCGTGTTGATGGTCAGATACTAGATTAGGCATATAAAGTGCCAGGCGATTAGCCAGCACCTTAGCAAAAATTTTAGCATCAGAGTTGATGAGTGATATAGGTCGATAAGACCCACAATCATCCGCTGCCTTCCCCTTTTTAAGAAAAAAAACAATATTAGTTAGATCCCAAGATCTAGGAGCTTCCATACTTGCCCCGATCTGATGTATAACCAGATTTAGGGCCCGATTCTGATGCGGGTTGGAAAAGCTTCCCGACCGAATCGGTTGGGAAATGGTTTCCGACCCACTCGGATCGGGAAAGTCCGACCGGCGGAGTAGGATGCATCCGGATGCTTCCAGATACGATTTGGTTGAACTCCCATTGACTTCAATGGGAACATTTGTTCCTAACCGCATCAGAATTGGGCCCTCGGTCGGGAAGACACGTTCCCGATCCGATTTGGAAGGCGCAAATGCCGTTAGGAGGCCTTCCTAACCGCATCAGAATCAGGCCCTCGGTCTGGAAGCTTTTCCAACCCGCATCAGAATCGGCCCCCAAGCGTTTATCTTTGAGTATTACTACCCTTCTAATTGCTACCCCCTGTGAGGTACACTCCATCACTTCGAAGCCTAGCTGTTTAAACAGGCCTCTGTCCTTATAGGCCAAATGTGTCTCAACCAAGATTACCAAATGCGGTTTGTATATCTTCAGCTCTTCTCTAACCAATTGCCTCTTAGTAGAGGAATTTAGCCCAGCCACATTCCAGCTGATGCATCTAACTATCCCCATAATAAAGCATGTGTTGATTCAGGCTCATACCTGATTTTAACTCGTCCCAAAAAATCATCCCTCAAAGAGTGAATAAAAAAATTCAAAGACGAAAGGTTTTGGAGCACGATCATGATAAGAATAATCTAATTTCTCTGACAAATTAAATCATTGTACCTTATCTCCTTACTTACTTTTAGCTTAACCTGCACCCCCTGTTTTTTACACCCCCGATGCCAGTGCATTTCTATTTTCCAAACATTGATAAACTGAAAGTCAGCCCCTAGCCCCACCCCTGAATCGAAACCGATACCCCACCCTCTCACCCAGTATTCTAGAAAAGGAATCACCCCCCACTAACCTGCTGTCGATCTAAGACAGCAAAAAGAGAGGCAGTGCCCTCCGAGAGCCTCCCAACTTAGATAGAAATAAAGCAGTTTGTTAAACCAATCCAAAAGATTTGAAAATGCAAATGAAAGGAGAAATAGCACCCAAGATATCATAACATAAGCATAAGCAAAATACCACGCATCCCAACAAAAGCTGCTTAAATTTTTCTGTTCAGATTACTATTTGGGGCTCTGTTGAAGTTTAGAGAGCGCCAATTTAGCCTCCTTGTCCGAATGATCGATCTGGGAGTGGCCATCCCTGATGACCTTTAGTCGAGCGGGCTCTTGCAAGTAGACCAGAGCGCCAAGAGCTTTCCAAGGATCAATAAGCTGCCGCATCCTCCATCTCTTTTCCATTGTACTTTTACATAGATCTGATCTTGCAGTCATGGAAATTGACTCAACTGTCACGGTCGCAGTAGGCCGAGCTTTAATAGGCAATGGCTTGGCGCGGCAAGAAGTTTCCTACATAGATCAAAATTGGTCTAGGTCGGCGCGAGTTAGACTGGTCTGTTTGATTGTAAAAAGTTGGTACTCGGTGAGCTCGCTGGATTTTGGAATCCCAATCCCAATCTGCCAGATCTGGGAAGGCCTTCCAAAATAATTGAACAATAAATGCTCGTGGATCCGAGCCTTCTTTTCCCTCCGGGATCCCAAATATTTTCAAATTATTTCAGCGTTGCCGATTCCCGAAATCTTTGGCCTTTTCCTGTAGTGCATTTAGTTGAATATCATGCTCTCGAAGTAGCTTAGTGGAGTGTGACACTGCGTCTTCATTATCAGACAATCTTTGCTGTAATGTCGCCAACTCGGTAGTAAGCTCAGCAACCTTACCATTTACTGCAGCCAGTGATTGCTGAATGATAGCATTGTCTGCTCTAAGCTGCGTGTAATATTCCTGTGCTTCAGACCTCTGCGCAGTTAATACCTGCATAATTGAGGCTAAAGAAGGTTCTGGCGGTGATACAGCTCTTGGTGTATTTGCAGCTACTGGTGCTGGTACTAGTACTGGTACGCTCGCTTGTCCAGAAACCTCATTTGACGATTGTGTTGAGTTAGTAACATGATAGCCCCCATTAGCACTAGCATTTTTTAGCTCGCTCTCCAATTAAAGCTGGGGAGAAGAATTAATCTGGCCTCCAGTAGATACCAGATTTGGCCCAGAGCCAGATAGCCATGAAACAATCGCTTTTACTTCCCCCTTCGAGGCTACCCATTTGCGTAGAGGGCTATCCTGGTTTTTAACTTTAGCTTTTGAATGAGCAATTGACAATGCAGTGCCTTGCTTTTGAGATATTGTACCACTACTACTGAGTTCTGTGACTTTCTGGCCGATTCTGATTTGTTTGGCAGCTTTAGAATTGTGTTTTTTCATCTTAGCAGACATGAAGTTGGTATCTTCTTCGAGTGAGTTACCATCTAATTCATCGACATCCTTTAGTGACAAAGAATAAGATGATATAGCAGTGGTATTAATTTGTAACTCGACATCTTCACTTTGCTGTTTAGCACTCCCTGATTCAAATACTTCCACCGTTTCCTGTGCATTCAGTTGCAGAGGCTCTGACAAGTATGTTTCCCCCGGTCGAGTTAATTCCATTTTGGGATTTACAAAATCAGTTAATGAGCTACTCGTAGAATGTAAGTTAATTTTCCAGCCTTCACCTAAACCACCAGTACCAGAATCCTCTTTATCTGCTACTATCAAAATGGGAGAGCCTGCAGCAGCTCCAACATCGTCTTTCCCCACACCACATTGAGATGAAAACATTCCTATATCGGATACCTGTTGTAAAGACTTCCGAGCTCCAGCTGTAAGTCTCTCATCGGATTGCGCCTCAGCAGCACTTCGTAAGGCAGACTCCGGCTCTACTCCTTTCACCGAGTTGCTCAAGTCCTCAGGTGAGCCTCCAAGTCCGCTTCGACGTTGAACCGCCTCCATAACCAACTCCGCCATATCCGCTCCAGGGGCGGCGGCAAGAAAACCTGTAGCCTTCCCGGAGTTAAGCAGTTTCCTCACCGGTCTTCCAACCCGTGGTGCAGATTTTTTACATACGCCGTCAATCAAATCCGTGGCACAGCTAACAACAGGAGCTGCTGCAGAATTGCGGGTCACACGACCAACCCGTGGTAAAGTCGGCTTAATCGGTTTAGGTGGAGCCATAAGCTGCCGGGCTACGAGAGAGCAGACAAACAAACCGGGCCAGTGAAGCACAGAGCACCTCTGGCCACTCCGGTGATGTACGCAGCTTCGGGTGTTCCCAAAGATGTTTAAGCGCTGGGCATCTCTTCGGAGCATTGAAAGTAAGTTGTACTATTTTGCTATCTTTCTGCTGCTTTCTACTAATTTATCCGCATTTCAAGAATCAGGAAAAAGAAGTGTGCTCAGTCTTCGCCACTTATCGATTGCTCAGCGGTATATTATTCTGCATTCAGCATTCTGTTCTCAACGCAGTCAGGAGCACACGTCGGACACTGCCTCTCATGGCGGAGTCAATCCGCCATCTTCCTTTCCATGGAAAGAACGTGAAATGACGCCTGTGCATCTATCAGAATCGCACGTTGGTCTGCCCAGATCTGCAGCCTGTTTAGAAGAACAGGGCCAAATATTTCCTTCATGATGTCCATTAATAATATTGGTTTGTAATGCTAGGTACCAACTTTCTTCCTTTTTATGGATGGTACTATAACGGTGGATCGCCAGGAGCTGGGAATGTGATTTTTTCCCAGGAGAACAGTCAATATCTTGGTGAAGACCATTGACCAGGTCTTGCAGTCGGAGCGAAACATATCAGCTGGGACATAATCAGGGCCAGGTGCTTTGTGGGCCTTCTGCTCCAGGATGGCCCTTTCTACTTCTGAGAGCAAGATGTAAAATAACACCTTTGGTGCAAGAGCAACAGGCTCTTCCAGTTGTGGGCGTATAGTTACTGTTGGAGTATACGCCCTTATAATGATCAATCCAGGTCTGTGCTAGGGTATGATGTTCTTGACTCTTTGGTCCTTCCCTAAATATTCCAGTGATTTTCCCCAAATGGATCTACTATTCTTTTCTATCGCAGCCTTGATCAAGTTTTTCCAAATTCCTTGTTGATGGTTACATTTCTTCTTTCTTAATAGGACTTTGTATTTACTCCCTGCAGCCTTAAACGCTTACGCGTTTCTTGGAAAAACATACTGACCATGGTATTTTCTTATCAATTCGAATTTAGCAGCTCTGCACGTACAACCCCATTTCTGGTTTCCCACTGTTGTTCCTTTGTGCCCGCGGAGTGGACCAGTAGCTTATGAGGTCACATGATAGCATAAAATGTAGTTTGCTAATATGGCTTGGTAATCGTCACTCTCACCGATATGGATGTTGAACAAAATTTGTTCTAAGGATGTCATCCATATGTTCTTCTTGTTCAAATATGTCTCCATATTCCATTTTACTGCTGTTCTACTGTTGTCAGGCACAATGCTTGTAGTCAAACACTTGCCACTATTCTGTCCAGCCAGGATTTCACACTTGAAACACAGAGGGTCGTGGCCACTCTCAGGTCCCTGGACAGGTGTCCCGTCCTGCACAAAAAACAATCCTTCCTGCAACACAGATACCCTTGCACCATGGTGCAAGGGTGCCTGTGTTGGCGCTAGGCAGCACATAGTGCACCAGCGCAAGGAAAGGACAGAAATGCACCATATAATGTTAAATATGGCACATTCCCGCCCTCTCCCTGTCATCTGCTGCTGAGTACAGGTGCTTGTCCTCCTCACAGCCTTCTGCTGGTTCTCTAAAGAGGTCTCAGACTAAAATCTCATCCATTTCCACTGTCAGAACCATTTTTGTTGTTTTTCCCCTCCTTTCCATTAGCTTTTTAGGTCGAACTTCTTTTTTCTCTCCTTAGTGTCTGTCTCTGTGCTGCTCCACGGTGGCTCGCCATTGCAACAGTGTGCATAGTAATTCCCATCGGCAATCTGCAACCCTTAATTCTCTTCCTCAATCGATGTTTTGGCCTTCACCAGGGGATTGATATTGTGTTTTTGAACTGTACCAGAGCTGCCAAAATCATTTGGTGGCATGGCTTCTTGCAATTTAACCAATGGTTTATCACATCTAGGAGTCTCTGTGCACCTCATGTCAGGACTAGGGTGCCACGTTGATCCACACTCTGGTTTGAAACTATTCCAGATCCTACAGTTCCCTTGGTTACTGATAAAAGTAAGAAGCTGGTGGCTCACCTGCGGGTCTAGGTGAGGAAGAGGTCGGAAGATTGATGTTTGTTGGTGTTGAAACTTCATGCTTGGTCGGTTTCGTGGCCATAGCTTCCAAGAGGAGTGTTAGGAGATCGGTATTATGTTTGTTGTTGCGTACTACATTCTCTAATAGAGTGAGCACAGAGCTCAATATCCATTCTAGCGAGAACAAGGATTTTGAAATTATATAATCTTGACCAGTGTTACAGGGAGAGCTTTGCACAATAAGTGATGAAGTCCACAGGTGACATTTAACTTTTCATGCCATGGGTGCAGTTTCTACATCCTGTATTATGTCCTTATGGGAGAGATAAATATGACAATCAGGGATTAGACAAAACATGTTTTAGGGATCAAATCACATACACTGACCCATGGAAGACAGAGCCCCAGTGTGCAGAGTATAAAAACCTGCAGTAGAATTCAGCAAACAAATGGGGTGAACACGCAAAAAGGGGCATTTTTCACATATTTGAGTATTACTTAATAGTTAAAAACATGTTAAAATGGATTATTCGAAAATCACTGTTCGTGGTGCAGACACAGATTCAAAGTAAATTTTGAACGGCTGTCACATTCAGCAAATCTTGATTAATTACTGCTTTAGAATTTGTGAGTCAAAAGTCTCCTACAAGACTTACATTGAAAAAGCACATTAATATGTTGACTATTGTTTAGGGTAGGATATTGGGGAATTTGTACAATGAAGTGGCGGAGCGTGTCGTTAGCCTCCTTTGCTTAACGACACGCTCCGCCACTTCGGAAACGCAAGGCTGCACCATATGCTTGCTGAAAAAGCTGCAGGTGGTCCAAAATGCGGCAGCCAGACTTCATCTGGATATCTCTGCTAGGAACAGCGTGCGATACCACCTTCACACACTGCATTGGCTCCCTGTTGCGGAACGGGTGAAGTTTAAATCGTTGGTTTTGGCTCACCGAGCTTTGCATGGGTTCGGCCCACTCTATTTACAAAAACGATTCTCTTTCTATGTTCCATCTAGACAGTTGCGCTCTACGTCTCTCCGTCTTGCTCAGGTTCCACGATTTAAATACCAGAGGCTTGGAAGCAGTTCATTGACAAGGAAGGCCACTGTTGCTTGGAACGCACTGCCCCTTGCCCTACGCAACATTCAGGACCCAGCAGTATTCAAGAAAAACTTGAAAACACATCTCTTCGCTTAAACACTTTCACCCTTTGCTGGTTTCGCGCCGGGACACTCGTGAGTATCCGTGCGCGCTATAAATTAAAATAACATAACATAACATATTTACAAGAATGTGGTGCAGCCTTGCGTTTCCCACTGCGATGGCGCTAAGTTTAACAACTTAGGGGTCTATTTCGATGGCGGTCGGATGTCCACCGCCGGGCCGTCGGTGGTGCCCGCCGTACCGGCGGTGGACATCCGCCTGCCATCGCAACCAGGAAAACCGCCGGTCACATTAGGATGGCGGTGGTGACCGCGGCGGTGGGAAATTCCGACCGCCGTTTTACCGCCGGTTGTCATCTGCACTCCTGCCTGGCGGATGGAGCAGGACCGGGATAATGATGGCGGTGCAGAGCAGGCTCCGCCGGCAGGATTATGATGCCGGCGGTAGCCAGTCTTTCCTCAGCGGTCAGACCGCCATTGAAAGGCATGCAGTGATTGTCTTCCGGGGGCCCGTTGCGGGCCCCCAATGTGTTGGGGGTGTGTGGGTGCACAGGGGGGGTACCCATGGTCCCCCCTACATTTCCCTGTACCAGGTGGCAGGCACAGTGCAGTGCCTGCCATGCAGTGTAGGGAAATGCAGGACATGCTCCTTTAGGCATCGCGGCGATGCTGCGGGCAGCAGCAACCGCCGCAATGTTAATGCCCGCGATCCGACCGCCGCGGTTGGATTTCGACAGCGGTTCATCGTAATTTGATCGGCGGTGATGTCGCGGTACATGCGGGTGGCGTTTTCCCGCTACCATTGCGGTCGGGGAGGTTTCCCGACCGCCATCGTAATAGGCCCCTAAGTGCCAACACAGGCACCCTTGCACCAGAGTGCAAAGGTTCTGCGTGCAGGGAAGGATTGTTTATGTGTAGGAAGGTGTCCCTTCCTGCACATAAACAATCCTAAAATGCAATTCTGTCACTTTCATGTGTGCTGCTTTATGCAGCACACATGAAAGTGACAGAATTGCATTTTTTTAAAGGTTTGTTTATGTACAGGAAGGGACACCTTCCTGTACATAAACAAACCATGGCATTTTGCTTTTTCTATGTGTGCTACACAAGGCAGCACACATGGAAAAAGCAAAAACGAGGAGAAATAATGCAATAATGCATTTCTCCTCGTTTCACCAATTTAAGACCAGGGTTTTCCTGGTCTTAATTTTGGCGCTGCCTCCTATATACCCCACCCTTGTACATAGGGGGCAGCGTCAAATACAATTGGTGTTGCGGTGGAAGGCCCACCACAACACCCACTGCACGCCCCTTTCACACTAACCATAGCGTGAAAGGGTGCCTAATGTACAAGGCAGCGTTAAGCCGCGTTAAGTGGCTTAAAGCTGCCTTGTACATAAGGCAAGGCCCCTATCGCCACAGGAGTGTCACATGCACTATTTATCGGTTAGAAAGGCGGAATTATGTTGTCAGATTAATTGCAATCATTTTATACCCAATTCACTGTGTGATGTGTCCATGGAGTACAACCAGTATGAAGTATATAGTAGAGACACCACAAAAGCAGTCTATGACATTTTAATTATTTTACCATTATCGTTATGTATCCGTACCATAGTATTAGATCGAATGATTTACGTTAATCCCAGTTCGGACTGCATTGCACAATTGCAAAAAGAATGAAAATGGAATGGCTCTTGCAATGCAACTTTCTTGATGAGCGAAAAATAAGTACTATTTGCTGAGCAGTTATAGGAAAGGCCACGATTGCAGCAAACTGCTTGAAAAATTTTCTTAATTGAGATTTTTGTGCTGTCATTTATAGTGTATGAAATGACAACTACAGGATAGGTTGTACATTTCAAAACCTATTGGGTCAGGCGTTCTACTTAACGGACAATTTTCTTCCTAGCTTACAGGGAGCTCTCCTTGTAACTGAAAATGTTGTTTTCCGTGACCTTGTCCCACTGATAAAAATTGTCTTTTGCAGTTGTTTGGTCCAATTGATGTGTTATTTGTCTTTTATATCTACTAAGTTGGTAGGGATATTTATTTCTATTTAGCAAATACTTTTATTTTTAAAGAAAGTTAAAGTTTAATGCTAAAAGCAAAATTCAAAAAATACTTAACCATATTTATTCTTGAACAATATATTTTTGTTCAGTTGTCTTTTACAAACAGATCCCTAACATATCCTTCTATATAAAAAAAAGTGCCTGCATCTTTATATTCTTCTTGCAATTGAAAAATGGTTTGCACCTTTGTCCAAGTAGGGACCCTTCTTCCTACTCAGGGTAAGGGGGTTACCCTTCTAAAATAACCACTGCTCACCCCCTTGGTAGCTTGGCTCAAGCAGACAGGCTTATCTCATAGGCAGTGTGTAAAGCATTTGTGCGCACATACAGTAATACAGTGAAAACACTACAAATGGACACCACACCAGTTTAGAAAAATAAGTGATCTTTATCTAAACCAAACAAGACCAAAATGACACAACTCCAACATATAATAATCAAAATGTGATTCTTAGAAGGTAAAAACAGTTCTGGCCATAGCAAACTATAGATGCAACACTTTCAACACAAAGGGGACTATTTACAAGCCCCTTGCGCCGTCGGTGCACCACTTTTAACAGGAGGAAAAAGTGGTGCACCGGCGGCGCAAGGGCTTGTAAATAAGCCCCAAAGTGCCTTGGAGGCATCACATTCATAAACAAAAACAGCCGCAGGGAAGGTGATGTGTCAGTTCCTTACGCCCAGGGAAGGTGATGCGTTGGTTCCTTACTTCAGGGGATGTGATGCATCGTTCCTTACTGCCACGTAGGGGAGGTGATGCGTTGGTTTCTCATTGAAGGGGAGATGATGCATCGGTTTCATACTGTGTGAGGAGGTGATACATCGGTTTCTTACTGCGGCCCTAGCGTTCTTGTAGACTTGGCGCCCTGGTGCGATACGTGGGGATCGAGGAAGCGTTGGTTCTCGATGCAGCAGCGCTGCGTTGGTCTCTCCAGCTGCGGTCCCACGATGCATTGCTTCCTGCAGCCGCACAGCAGGGCCTGCATCGGAATCGGTGCAGTGATCTCGTACTTCGGAGATCAGTGCACAGGATGCAGCGTGTGGCAATTTCTTCATCCGGGCGCTGCATTGGTTTCTTCAGCAGCACAGCAGCGAGGCATCGGTAACGGGTGCGGTTACGTCACGCTTCTCTTAGTTGCGTCTCTTTTCCAACTCCCAACAGCAGGAACAACCTCCAGAGGCCCAAAACAGCAAGGAGAATGTTTGCATTGTCAGCATTCCGTCCATCATTTGTTTGCTGTAACACTTTTCGCCCTAAGTGGGATGGGTATGCCCAGACGTGGGTCCCTTGCTCACTGTGCCACTGGATTCAAGCTAGCCTGGCTGAAGAAGGGTGACATACCCTGAAACCGGTCCCAGGACGCTTGTTTCCGGTCCAGGGAGGACCTGGCCTGGCAGTTCGGTCTGGACTGTTCCCATGGGGCACAGGGTCAAGACTGATTTGCATATGGCTGGGTCCAAACTGGGGTGGCGTAGTAGGCAAAAGAACGATGGATTTAACCCAGATCTTTTGACTGGGGGAGAATGTTTGCATTGTCAGCATTCCGTCCATCATTTGTTTGCTCCAACACAGCAACAGGCACCTCTTGGCAGGTCAGAACTCCTAGCAAGGGAGTCCAGGGGAGCTGGTAGTGAAGTCTATGTGTCCCTGAGACTTCAGAACAGGAGGCGAGCTCTACTTCAAGCCTTGGAGATCTTCTTAAAGCTGGATACACAGCACACAGCAAAGTCTTTATCCTCTCCTTGGCAGAAACAGCCACTGCAGGCCAACCCCAGACAGCACACAGCAAAGGGGCAGTACTTCTCCTTCAGTTTTCCCAGCTCTTCTCCTTGGCAGAGGTTCCTCTTGAGTCCAGAAGTATTCTAAAGTTCTGGGGTCTGGGCCCCAATATTTATACAGCATTTCTCTTTGTTCTCTTGTGGCAGAAAGGCTCTGTGCTCAGTCAAAACCAGTTCTGTCCTCTCTAGTCTAGCTTCCCAGCAGGAGGTAGAGACAGCAGTGTGTAAGACAGACCAGGCCCATTCAGGTGCAAGGCAATCTCCTCCCCCTGCTCTAAATGCAGCCCAGGTCTATTCAGCCCAGCCCTGACTCATCCAGGAAAGGCAGAACATACCTCACCCCTCCCTCCCCCAGTGGCTGTCTACAGTGAAAGCACATCCCGACCCCTGTCACTCCTAAGCCAGGCAGTCAATCCACAAACCAGCAGAGGTACACAGGATGGCAAAGCAAGAAAATATCCACTTTCCAAAACACACAATATCAAAATCATCTTTACTAAAAGATGCATTTTTATATTCTGAGTTCAGGCATACTAAACTCCATCTTTCTATCTTGTCATATGGGAAGTTATACTTATAGGTTGTACTGTTATAAGTAAACTCAAATTCTATTTTATGGGACAGATAGCCTTTTAATGGTGAAAAACGAAATATACTGTAGTTCACTATCAGGACATGTCACACACATCAGTAGATGTCCTACCTTTCACATACACTGCACCCTGCCCACAATGGTACATTGGGCCTACCTTAGGGGTGACTCACATGTAATAAAATGGAAGGTTAGGGCCTGGCAAGTTGGTGCACTTACCAGGTCGACATGGCAGTAGAGACTGTGTGCAGACACTGCAGTGGCTGGTCTGAGACCCCCTTGAAAGGCTGATTGTGTGGGTGGCACATTCAGTGCTGCAGGCCCACTAGCAGCATTTGACCTACAGTCCCTGGACACACACAGTGCACTGTACTAGGGACTTAGTAGTAAGTCAAACAAGCCAATCATGGAAACACCAATCCATATTCACAATTTATAGAGGAAGCACTTGCACTTTGGCACTGATCAGCAGTGGCAAAGTGCCCAAAGCATCTAGACCAGCAAAACCGAATTCAGCACACAGCAAAAATACAGGAGGCAGAGGCAAAAAGATAGAGAAAAACCATGCCAAGGATGCCAGGTCTAACACAAAACAAAGGAGATAGTCCATACAAAGATTCAGGACATATAACCATATCGCTCCTTTAGGATAAATTTAAAGTAATGCAATGGAGTACATATAGTCCTTGTCCCTTGATATAACTCGCCAAAGAATTGTTGTTCAGAGATTTTCATTTTTGATTTGTGTTCTTGTATCATTAGAGAAGTAACTTAGGGGGTCATTAGGATAGCGGGCGGATCGCCACCGCCCGTATGGCGGTGGCGATCCACCCGCCATTTCCTACCGCCCGCCTCACATTTCCCCACCGCCATATTAATATGGCGGTGGGGACCCAGGCGGATGGCAAGACCATCCGCTGGCTTTCCGCTGGTCGACCAGTCGACCGGGCGGAAAAGAGGCTGGATATGGTGGCGGTGTCTGCTGAGACACCGCCATCCATATTATCATGGGCAGCGGTGCAGGGCTTTCCATGGCAGAGACCCCGCCATGGAAACCCATGCGGAGTTTGCTTTTGGGGGCCCGTTGCGGGCCCCCAGGGTATTGCGGGGGTGGGGGGTGCACATGGGGGGTACCTATGGTACCCCCCTGCATTGTCATGGACATGGTGGTAGGCACCTCGCGGTGCCTGTCACCTTGTGCATGACGATGCACACAGTGCATACCCAGCATTGTGGCGGGCGGTGCTGTGAGCACCGCCCGCCACAATGCTGGGAATGGAGGATGCCACCGCCACGGTGGCATCCTAATCACCTGTGCGGGACCGCCGCACCACTGGCGGCCGGTCCCAGCACCGCTAGGGTGGCGGGCGGACGAAAGTCCGCCCGTCATCCTAATAGGCCCCTTAGCTTGGGCAGACATTGCTAATCCGGGCTGTATTTTTCTTGACGACATTTTTAAAAATGGCAAATGTGTTGCAGTGATGATGTAATATTTCAGGGACCATGAGACCCATATACTTCGTTTTGATGTCAAAACATAGGGTTTGGGGGTAAATTAATCTTAAAGAGACAGAAAATAACTCCTCAGAGCAACCCGCCCGTCATTTTTCAAAATGGCGGCTATATAATGATGTGTTTTAGCCATCATATTGGTAATATATTTTAATATTGATTTTGTTTCAGATTTTCTGTTTATTCAAATTCATAAACATGAGCAAAGCAGATGGTAGCAGAGGATCTTTACCTCCTGACAGAGTGTTGCTAACTACCAAATATGGGCACTCCTTCAACAAAGAAAAATAAGTCATGAGCCAAACTAATCTGAAAGGAAAGCTAACATCAACTGTGACTGGAGAGAAGAGAGTTCGAGATGCTGCAGAAATACGGCAAGAAGAAGTTCACAAAAGATTGAAACTGATGGGTGAAGAGGATTAAATATTTTATCATTGTAACAACAAGTGCTACAAGTCATATACAATGGGAAAAAGTCTGGAAAACATTTGTCAAAAAATAGCAGAAACCAGTGAATCACAACAAGAATCCGAGTCTTCTGAGAAAGCTACGACACCCAAACCAAATGTCCATCCACTAAGAAGATCGATGGCTACCCCTCGTCCACCTTCAACAACTGATCAGAAAGCAGAGGATCTTTAATGTGTTATCTATGGTTTAGCCAGAACAGGGTCCAAAGGGATTGATGAAAGAACAAAGTACAGAGTATGTGAGTCTCAAAGGGCAAACATGTTTTTATCTGCAGCTAGTTTCTTCCAAGATGAAGTTTTCAGCTGTGTAGCTGATCTAAACAGCAAAGTGAATGTATTTCCAGCGGATTTGTATGCCCACCCGAACTGCATGAATATATGACGTTACAACGCAAATCATTACAACGCATGCTTTTACAACGCAAAATAGTGTTAATGCATTAAATAATCCACTACAATGCAAACATTTACAATGCATACACCTACAACACTTACAAATACAACGCATTTTTAAAAAAAATGTATAATAAACCCCTGGGACGGGATGCAGGGAAAATAGGGGTTTTGGGTGGGGTAGTGTAATTTATTAAAAATAATACTTGAGCACTAAATTTAATACTCGCGTATTTTTTTTATTTAAAAAAGGATGTACTAACATTTTGGTACAGAATACATTATAAATAGGTGTTTTTGGTGGTGTCGTATATTAATACACTGTATTTAAAAACAGTACTGAATATTACAATTAATACTCTAGTACTAAAATAAATACTCATGTATTTTTTTACATCTAAAACGAATTTAAAAATATTAGATGTAATCAATTTTTTTCAATAATGTACATTTAATTATCACCCAAAATTCACTACAAAATTCATTTAAAAATTGCGCTATAATTTAAAAATGAGCATCAAATTAAAATACACATTATATAAAACTCGAAATTTAGTTATTAAATAATGAGCATCCCAAAAAAAACATTAACACACTTTAACTTTCTAAAATATATACCATTTTTTTCTAAAATATAAAACTTTATTAATCGCAAAAACCAAAACAAAGACCAAACAAACAAACCACCATTTTAACCATCACGAAAACGAAAGTCCTACAACACTTTCTATGAAAATACCTTGACCTGCAGGTCGCTAAAATGGCGGCCATAACTAATATTAAAATATATAACGAACATTAATAAATCCCAATAAAAAATTACACTTTTTCACAGCATTTAAAATAGTTAAAAATTATACCCAAAACTTATTTTATATACATATAACATGCACAGCTAAAAAACGTATAAAAGCAGCCGTCCATCATTTTATAAAACAGTGGCTAACTGACTATCAGACACATCTCACTTGTTTTGCTGAGAGAAAAAAATTCAACATCAAACAGTGACATCTACAGTTCCAAATAAGTGTACCATATAATAAATGTATAAATGTTTTAAAATTAATTCAACCATCATTCAAATTACATATACCCTTTATAATATTTTACAGCTTTTTTGAAAACATTTCGAAGTTGCTTTAAGGAGATTCTAAAACAGTGTGACATTAAAAACATATGATGTAAGAACAGCAAACTTGTTTTAATGAAATATTTAACATTATAAAATTTAAGAAACATTTATTTACATTTAAAAAGACTAGAATATTTTATAGTTTAAAACAAATGAAACAACTCAAACAATTGTTTGCTGCGAGTAAAACACAGAATAATGTTGTTTGCAAATTAACTTATCCTAATCAGAAATAAACATTCCTCAATAAAAGTGGCATATTATTATGAACAAAAAAACAAATTCTACTACAACAATTGCATGCAGAAAAAAATAAAATATGCTGTATACTGGTGGGGACAAAATTACTATTCCTAGTCCGAAATAGGCTTGCATCATGAAAAATGCAATATAGTGGTGTGCCCAAAATAACTATTTCTGCTCCACAGAGTACTTGCCTCAGTAAAACTGCTAGATAGTGAGTTAAAATTACTTTTCCTACTCCAAAGAGTGTATTCCTAAACGAAAATGAAATATATGTGTGATGTTAAAATTACTATTCCTACTCCAAAGGGTGTTTGCATCAGGGAAAGTGCTGTTTAGTGGAGGGGCTAAAATTACTATTCCTACTCCGAAAGATACTTGCCTAAGGGAAAATGCTGGATAGTGATGGGGTTAAAATTACTATTCCAACTCCAAAGTGTGCTTGCCTAAAGGAAAATGCTGGATAGTGGGTGTGATAACATTACTATTCCTCAGTCCCGGCTCCTGGAGGGAGTTCCGCCGGGCGGTGATGTGCGGCGGGGGAGGGGCAGGGTGGGGGGTAGTAAAAACCGGAATCCGGCTGAACACAGGTAAGTTAGCAAATAAATAAATAAAACGAATTTCGTAGTGCGCGCTGCATCGTTGGTTAAAATTACTATTCCTACTCCAAAGGGTGTTTGCATCAGGGAAAATGCTGGATAATTGTGGGGTTAAAATTACTATTCCTACTCCAAAGGGTGTTTACATCAAGGAAAGTGCTGTATAGTGGAGGAGTTAAAATTACTATTCCTACTCCAAAACTTACTTGCCTAAGGGAAAGTGCTGGTTAGTGGTGGGATTAAAAATTCCTATTCCAACTCCAAAAGGTGTTTGCCTAAATAAAAGTGCTGGATAGTATTTGAATTAAAATTACTATTCCTACTCCAAAGGTTGTTTAAATCAGGGTTAATGCTGGATTCTGGTGGGGTTAAAATTACTATTCCAACTCCAAAATGTATTTGATGCAGGGAAAATGCTGGATACTGGTGGGGTTAAAATTACTATTCGTACTCCAAAGGGTATTTGCATCAGGGAAAGTGTCGTATAGTGGAGGGGTTAAAATTACTATTCCTACTACAAACCTTACTTGCCTAAGGGAAAGTGCTGGTTAGTGGTGGGACTAAAAATTCCTATTCCAACTCCAAAGGGTTTTTGCCTAAAGAAAAGTGCTGGATAGTGTTTGAATTAAAATTACTATTCCTACTCCAAAGTGTGTTTAAATCAGGGTAAATGCTGGATTCTAGTGGGGTTAAAATTACTATTCCATCTCCAAAAGGTGTTTGCATCAGGGAAAGTGCTGTATAGTGGAGGAGTTAAAATTACTATTCCTACAAAAAAGATCTTTGCCTAAGGGAAAGAGCTGGATAGTGATGGGGTTAAAATTACTATTCCAACTCCAAACGGTGTTTGCATCAGGGAAAATGCTGGATAATTGTGGGGTTAAAATTACTATTCCTACTCCAAAGGGTGTTTACATCAAGGAAAGTGCTGTATAGTGGAGGAGTTAAAATTACTATTCCTATTCCAAAACTTACTTGCCTAAGGGAAAGTGCTGGTTAGTGGTGGGATTAAAAATTCCTATTCCAACTCCAAAAGGTGTTTGCCTAAATAAAAGTGCTGGATAGTATTTGGATTAAAATTACTATTCCTACTCCAAAGTGTGTTTAAATCAGGGTAAATGCTGGATTCTAGTGGGGTTAAAATTACTATTCCATCTCCAAAAGGTGTTTGCATCAGGGAAAGTGCTGTATAGTGGAGGAGTTAAAATTACTATTCCTACAAAAAAAGATATTTGCCTAAGGGAAAGTGCTGGATAGTGATGGGGTTAAAATTACTATTCCAACTCCAAAGGGTGCTTGCCTAAGGGAAAGTGCAGGATAGTGTTGAGGTTAAAATTACTATTCCAACTCCAAAGGGTGCTTGCCTAAGGGAAAGTGCAGGATAATATTGAGGTTAAAATTACTATTCCAATTTCAAAGGGTGCTTGCCTAAGGGAAAGTGCAGGATAATATTGAGGTTAAAATTACTATTCCAACTCCAAAGGGTGCTTGCCTAAGGGAAAGTGCAGGATAATATTGAGGTTAAAATTACTATTCCAATTTCAAAGGGTGCTTGCCTAAGGGAAAGTGCAGGATAGTGTTGAGGTTAAAATTACTATTCCTACTCCAAAGTGTGTTTGCATCAGGGAAAAAGGTGAATACTGGTGGGATTAAAATAACTATTCCTACTTAAACATGTGCTTACCTCTGTGAAAGTTCACGATGTTGTTATCTCTTTTATTAATATTTAATTAAATGTAATTATTTATTATACAATTTCTTTTCTCAACAGATAACTACATCACCAAATTTCTGCTTTAAAAAATATCCATATATATTTTTTTAAAAGAAGCACCAGAAGACCATCACAAAATCAACAATAAAGGTAAATTATAATAAGAAAAAAAACAAGAAGCAGGAAAGCAATGAAATTGTAAATGAAATCAAGTTTGCTAAACAGAATTACTTTCCAATTCGTTTTTTTAAACAATTTAATTTTTTCAGATTCCAGATTATATATATAAAAACACCTTTACTTTTCCAAAAGACAACCAACAAAACAAGACACATCTATAGGTAATTTTAACCTTTTAAAAATATGTCAATAAAGTTTTTGTACAGTTAATAAATATCATAATCTTTCAAGAAAACAAAATGCTCATCTGCAAAACAATAATACTTTTTGAAAGTTAATAAATATATCATTCTTCTCATAAATAATAATAAAAAAGAAAAACAAATGTCTAATTTTCTGTGAATATACAAAATCTTTTGTTAACAAGCAATACATTATCCTGTTCTTTCATAACCAAAAATATTTAATTTTATTTCAGGTGAAACTTTTTTCAAATATCACACACACTTAACAATTTTCTTTTTTCTACTATTTCAGACCACAATAATATTCCACCTGGGAAAGACTCAAAAAACCACAAAAAAAACATCCTTAAAAGGTAAGATAACATTAACATTTATCAAAAAAACTACTTAACCATATTTTTCTCAACAGCAACAATCATTAAAATAATATAAAACTAATAATACGTATTAAATCTTTTCCCTTCTAGAATCAACTAATAAACAAAAAGGATCCACCAAAGTGAAAGGATCAAGCTACATCTTTTCTTAAAGGTAAGACTCTAGAAATCTTTAACAATAAAACAAACTAACCATTTTTCTCTCCCAATAAAGCATCTTTAGTCTAACATAAGAAGAAAATTATAGAAACAACAGTTTTTAAAATAAATGAAAATATTGTACTGTACATTTTTCCTTTCAAAACAGGAAAACACATTAATTGAAAATATATTAACATTTTGTTTTTTTCTTTTTCATTCCTCAATCCTTAACAGAAAGTGTCTTCAAATCAACAAGCAAGCTATATAACATCGAGCAGGGGAAACAGACTTCTCAAGCATAGTGGGTATGTTTATTGTAAGGAAGGATTAACTGAACCCAGGTGTAATTGGAGGTGTGTGCAATACTACTCAACCCATTGCACAGGCAGAGCGGTTACTCTTGGTGACTCTGTTTTAAGAATCACAGATCATAACCACTCTTTCTCTGCTATGGAGATTGAAATTAGAGAAACCTCCAATGAACCCTGTGGTGCAGTTTTGAGGGAGGTATCCCAACACATTCCACCACATGTTGCAAGCAGTATGCCCACAATTCCTAATTTGCGAAGAATTATTCAACGTAAAAAACAGGCAAGTAACCCACAAAGAGTAACACCCAAAACCTTTTCTGACATAATCATTCCACCTCAACTCTCTGGTACTGTTACTAATTAACCTTTCCTTCTGCATGACAACAAAAACCCTCAAAAAACAATACTAATCTTTAGCACACCCCATAATCTTGTAAGACTGGAAGACAGTGATATTTGGATGATGGATGGAACGTTAATAACACAGTAGTTCCCTTAGTTTACAGTTTACTACCTGATAAACAATCCTCAACATACACTGAATTTTTGTCAGTGATAAAAACTAAACCATCAAACAAAAGTCCTAGAAAAGTACTAATTGACTTTGAATTACCTATGATTAATACCATAACCAAATTGTACACGGATACCCAAATTCAAAGAATTTGTTTTTCACTTTTCACAGGCATATTGGCGAAAAATTCAAAAACATCCTTAATTGAGGATTATATATCAGATAGCAAACTACAGTTCAAACTAAAAAACTTACAGCCCTTTGCTTTGTTCCTCCTAACAGTGTAGACGAGTACTACACTTCAATTACAGAATCTGAATACTTTACCACAAACAAAGAAAAATTGGCACCTATTCTAAATTATTTTGAAGACACATGAATTGACCATCCAAGCCGGTCGGGTCGCAGGAGAAACCCACATTTCAATGTGAAGTGGTGGAACTGCTACACGACCTGCTTAGAGGGAGGAGCAAAAACAAACAATGCCATAGAGGGATGGCACAACTCATTCAATAAATCAATTGGCAAACCTCATCCTAATTTCTATCATTTCTTGGAAATTTTGAGGAAGGAGCAAAGTTTCTAAGAAATGAGAATGTCACAAGCATTAACAGGTAGTCTGAATCCACGTATATCTAAAAGAACAAAGGAAATGTCTGAAAGACTATTGGGTGCAATTCAACAGTTTATGTTGATGGTGGCTTCAGACTACCTTGATAATCTTGCACACATCCTCCATTTTTAACCTACACTATCTTCTTACTTGCCTGTTTTGCCTAAAAAATGAACCCTAATTCAATTGGCTTTTTTTCAATATAATTTTTAAATTATGTTTAAAAGTCGGGTCTCCTTACCTTAAGATGTCTTCTTTTTTCAACTCTTGGACTTACGTAGCATCCATTTTTTCACCAAGAGTCCTTTGGCTTTTTTAAAATCCATTGGCAATAATCCACATTGGTTTTATTAAACCCATGACCCAATTTTACTATTTTAAACGTGCACATTATTTTTAAAAATAATCTGTGCATACCTAAAAAAAACGCACCCCAAAAAAATCCCGAAAACGTGTTCATTTACTGCAAAAAACGCAACAAGATCCAACGATGCAATCCAATCGAAATCGAAATCAATTCCAAAACAAGTCCAAGTTCCATAATGCATCGTTGAAAATCCATCTAAAAAAAATGTAACTCGCACTTCCAAAATCCCAAACCCGACAAGCAATGGATGGAAAAATTCCCATTCTTATAATTTTTTGAAAATTATTATTTTTTCAGAACACTTTTGTTTATTAAAGTTATTAATGTATATATTTTCAATAACTTTATTAATCAAAAAATGTTACGAAAGAATGAGACCCGACGTGGGCCTACTGCTACAACCTGTAATGGAGTGAATTTGTTGGTTAACACACATCAAAAATACAAATAACACATTAACTACATCTTTCTACCTCCCTCCTCTCTCCTTACAATAAACATTACCACTATTCTATGTATTTTAATAAATGTAATTTGTCTTACCTTGACGGAGCTCTCCCTTGCATCTGATCTGTCCCGCGACGATCCCCGTAATGACGAAAGTTACGTTTGCGCGGCAACGTCATCTCTTACTGTAAAAATGAAAAAAGGACATTTTCTCCCATTGACTTCAATAGAAAAGCGTTAAAAATATGTTATTGTACGTTAAAAATTGCACATTTATTTTTATAATTTATATGAAATATCTAACTTTTTTTGGAATATTTTTTTATAATTTATTTGTTAAAAATAACAATTTTTAAATTGTTAATAAAATCTTATTATTAATAAATTACAACTCTTGTATTTATTTCTTCATATTAAATGTAATTAAATTAATATATGCAGTTATCAGTACTTTTTAATACTGCACTCAATAATGTGTAATTTTTTAATGTTTTGATCTTTTCTAATTGTGCCTATAATGTTGCTACACCTATGTAACTATTTTATTACCCATTTTATTACTATTGTTTTTCTTACATATATATAATGTAATTCAATTATTTCTATAATTAATTTAATATTTTCATATAATATTTTTTTAAATTTAAACTATTTATTCATCAAAAATTCAAATATATTTTTTTAAATATCAATTATTCAAATATATTTTATTAAACTTTATTGACTCAACTTTTGTGTCTATTTTTTAAATATTATTTATTTATTAAAAATTACACTAGTATTAATGTTTTATCCTAAGTACTGTACGTTAGTATTATTTTTAATACCTGAGCATTACAATTATGTACTTTAGTATTAAATGTAATACCTGAGTATTAAAATAGTCAAAAACAAACTTTTATTAACATATACATTTTTATATAACATAAAATAATAAACCAAGTCATAATTAAATTTGATAGCCACTTCCTTAAATAAACTTACCATGCTATACTTACCAATGCGTTGTAATGACATACGTTGTAATAGTATGCGTTGTAATGGCATGCGTTGTAATGGTATATGCGTTGTAATGGCATGCGATGTAATGGTGTCTGCGTTGTAATGGATGCATTGTAAAAGCATTGCGTTGTAATGCATGCGTTGTAATGGATGTCTCCCGAACTGCATGCATGCATACATTCGAAAATATGAATGTACAATGAGCTCCCAGCAGCAACATAACCACCAGCCTTCAGTTATGTTTGCAGTCTTTGAAAAAGCAAATAAAGTTTTAAATCCACTCTTAAGTGCTGGCTACAGGTTCACACTCAGTGAGATCAGATATAATGGTCAGCAGTCATGAAACTGTATTGATCCATACTAATGAAATCAAGATTTTTCTGGTGAGAATGTGCAATGACAGAATTAGTTTTTGTCAGTCTAACAAAAAGGATGATTTGAGTCATGAAGTTCTTGCTGCCAAAATAATATCACAGGATGCAATAAAATCAGCAGGAACCATTTTAAGAAGTGTCCTGAAAGATTTCTATTTTGGACTTAGTGACATATTTTTTGATGCCCCAGAGCTCCACAAATCATGAGAGTCAATGAGAATGCCTGATGTTGATTTTTTAACATCATTGTCTAATCTCAACAAAGCAAAACTGTTACAAACTAAAGTTCTTGAGTTCGGAACAGAAGCTGACAGCATTGATGATGGCTTTGAAGATATAAGCGAAGAAGTGGGAGACAATCCCAGGAACTGACAGGCTTAAGCTGTGCAAATGTACTGTCTTTTTCAAACCATGCTTTATGAATTACATCACGACAAAAAGAAAACTCTACTACACATGATGACTGCACATGCAATCTATGATAAGTGCAAAAGTAGAGAGCTAATCACTTCAACTAATAGGATTGGTGTATCAACAAGTTGAAAGGACATAGTGTGGAGCAGGACCTTGTTAGCAGCTCATGCTGGAAAATCGTGTGAATCCGACAGCACACCACTTCGAAGTCACTTTACCAGGAAAGGATTTACAATTGCTGAACTTGATAATTTCAATTTTGAAGACAGCTCTTCTTTGTGTGGAACATCCAGCACACATGATACTGCCTTGGTGCTTTTTCAAGACTGTACCAACGAAGTAGGTTCTGGAAAATAAGCTGTGGCTGAGAGAGGGTAATATTTTTGGTGGCCACACCCTTCTGCTTACCGACTCCAGAGAGCCTGACCCCTCTGCTGTTCGTTCACTTGGAAAGAAGAAACCACGATGTAAGATACAGTGACTTTTATTTTAAACAGTTCAAAAGCATAAAAGCAATTCATTTTAAAAGTTGCCCATCAACACATGAGCAGGATGAAAAATAAATGCATTGACAATGTCACAAATCAATTGTTCAAAAGAAGCGAATGTATGACTAAAATATTGTGCTATGAGCAGCAGCCTAAAGAGCAACCCTGACTTTAAAGAAGATGTTCAGGCTAGTGCCTGAACAGCTAATCTTTTATTAAGAAATCAACACCATTCAAGACTACGCAGTTTAACCTAAAATAAATGCAATGGCTTGGGTTAGAATGAGCTGAATTAGATAGACTGTCAAAGCCAAAAGGCTAAATTATTAGAGAGGCTGACAAAGCCAATAGGCTGATATTTAGTTGAGCTGACAAAGCCAAAAGGCAAAATAATCAGATAGGCTGACAAAGCCAATAGGCTATGCCATTAGATAGGTTGTCAAAGCCAAAAAGGCTGAATTATCAGAAAAGAGTATTACCACCTTGGAAGTTGAAGTTCTAGGCCCAGTCACACGGACGATCGATCGGGAACCTCTGTATGCAGTCAGATTGATGCGCAGAGAATTCAGAGCTGCACCTTGGGCGAAGCTCTTTTATATGATTAAATGCAGAACTTACACCCACGCTTGACACGAGATCTGACGCAGGCCCCTTAACCGCCCGCTTACAGTAACTGGGAAGTTTTATATAAAACCGAGAAGTGGTATCATGATGGAACAGGGCGTTTAGCAGATGGTCAGTGTTCTTGACCGCAAAAAGTAAACAAAGGATAACTTTTACCGTAAAAAATGCTCAGAATTAATATTTAATATATTAATTCTTGGTCACGTTGCCGCCTTGAGTTTCAGTTAAGCAAGCGCGGAAAGTTTCATAGCTAAGAATATCGCAAATCTTGCATGTGACACAGCCAGATGTTCCAACAGATTGTCACGTGGGTGGGGGCCACCCTTATTCTCGTAACTGTGGAAAGTCACAAGAGGGACTGATATTGTCTCTCGGTGGATGGAACAGATCTCTGCTAGCAGATCAGTGAGGCCTTCGATCTGTATTATTATTATTATAAAATGAGAGCAGGAGTCACTGGCTATTTGGGCCTACACATTTGTATCTAGGAAGGTATGCTTGGTCCTATGTAAGATATGGTTATCTAGGGAGCTGGGCTTGGGCCTATGTGAGATGCACTCCCAGGACGAAGGAAAGTGGACAACTTAAGACATTCTATCTGAGCCTGTCTTGTGGGGCCTATCTAGAGTATCATGTTTAGTGGGTAGTGCAAAATCAGAAATGAGTTTCTTGTTAAATGGTAATACGGGACCTTCTGGACCCTCCTTCATATCCCTGCTCTTGTTCATTTTTGAACACATCTCGGATAGAATAATGCGAAGGACCCTCAGGGGTCGGGTGCATGCTGGGTGAGTCATTAACGTAGGGACACGCAGCCGGGTGTTGCAATTCTGATGGTAGGGTAACATATTCTCCTTCATCATGGCTCACTAACTGGTCATACTCGTGAGCGTTATGCTCCTCCCTCAAAGTGTACCTATGCGGTGGAACTGGGGGAGCTGAGGGTGCGTTAGGAGAAGCCTCAGGGGCAGCTAGTTCTATGAGTTGTATGTGGACCTGCCCATCCCCATCCCCAAGAACACGGTGCATGTCCAGATAGTCTGGATTACTGTAAATTTCTGTTTTAACGTAGTTTATCCCAACTGTTTTGATGCTACATCTGCTGACACACCTCATTATCACCTGTGCACCGCAACACAGTAACATGATGACACAACAAATAGGTAACATAATTTTCAAGATAGCAGATAGCCATGAAGGCATCCAGTCCAAGTTGAACCAGCCCGTCATAGAGTCTGCATCGGCACCGCCCTCATTACGCATCTTCTTTCCCAAATTGCTCAAGTCCTCAATGGCCTTAGTAAGAGACCCGTTATCGGCATCATTAGATGGTATGAACGTGCAGCAGCTCGATTTGATGGAAGCGCATACCCCTCCCTGCATAGCTGTGAGCTGATCTAGAACATATCTATGCTCTAGAACCATAAGTCTTATTGGTCGTAATTCTTCCTGTATTGCGTTGAACCCATCTCGGGTGTTGTTGATCAGAGTCATTAGTTCATAACGTGTGACCTGCAGCCACCGGGCATTAGCAGATGTTTGCCAGATGGGCCACAGGCCCCCAAAGAATTCCTGGGCGCCACTGAACAGGCGAAACTCATCAGGAACTTCCTTAAAGGCGTCGTTAGCAAAATATTGAGCACTCCTTTGGTGCCGGTGGAGCAGGGTGACATCACCTGTCATGGGGTGTTCGAGCACTTGAGAAATGTTGGATGCCGGGACAACGAGATGCAGTTCATGCATGGTGACCATGGTGCATAGGCCCTTCCATTGAGGAGGCAACTGGGCGTAGAGGCGTTCTCCACAGGCCCAAAAGATGTCCATGAGGCCGGCGGTGCCGTCTTGGAGGTCCAAATTAAAAACTGTCGTGTTACAGTTGGTGTTGCTGCCCACAGGGCGGGTACCGTTACCTAGGAAGCAAAGGAGAGGATTTTTTAGTTTATATACTTTTTTCCATTGATAGGTGGTGTCCTTACTAAAGGTGTACCTTCTACTTTCTTGTGTCCAGACCCCCCCGCACTCATCTTCGACATCCCAATCGATGTCCCCATCATATTCTGTTGTTACAAAGGGTTCTCCTAAGGAAGCAGCTCTACAAGTGAGGTTGCGTGGACCTTGCCACTCGTTGTTGACATAGATGTTGGCCCATAAACGTAGCACAGCCCTGTATTCACAGGTGCTTTCATCTGTTAGTGGATTACATTGTGTTTGTGGTGTTGTAAAGGTAAAGTAGCGTAAATAGGCAAAACTACGCTCCCAACGTTGGGTATACTTTTCAGGTATTTTCATCCTATGCAGCTCCTCCATGCTTTTGTCAAATTGTTCTTTGTCAGTCACAATTCTGAACGCGACACTATTATGATCCCATACCGTGGCGTTTACAAAAATGGTATGGATAGTTGCTGATAGAAGCTGAATCTGGCCGTAGATACGGCAAAGAAACAGATGGAGGAGACACTCGGCTTTTGGGGGTGGTATTTCTTTTGGGAAAATCATTTGGTCTGCGCCTACTGCATGAGGGATATGTGAGCACACGAAACATGCTTCTTTTGTTGCCTTTTTTCCTATTTCGGACATATGTCGGTACCACATGTTGTCTAACAGGGCATCATGGGCTCCATGATCCTGATTGAATTCGTCAGGACGGGTGGAATGGAAGTCGGGCCTGGAATGAAGGTGTGCAATGTGAACCATTGTGTCTTGAAGAGCGGTGGCCCATTCTTGTGTAACCTTAGGTTTTGTTCTACGGGTCCAGAACCTTGGTCTACCTCGTTTAAATCCTCTTTTAAATCTACGGTTAGTGCGAGGAAGGGAACTGCAGGGCAACTGTGGACCTAATGTGAGATCTGGAACGCCAGCCCCTGATCAGTAACTGTGGGCGTGGGGTGTGTGCTAGTGTGTGCTGTATCAGTGATGCAAGGTGGGAGTGGTGGACTTTCGATCTTGTCTCTATCTGGTGGCACAACTGACTGCCCTGAAGATGGTGTGATAGTATCTGAAAGGTAACACTCATCAGTAGTTGCAAGATAAAACATGTACCAATTTAGAACTGCCAAGGTGACAGTAGAAAAAACACAAAATAGTAAGGCAAGTGAAATACATAACTTTGCATCTCTATTAGCATTCTTGACTGTGAGTACGCGATGCTCATCGTCTTCTTCATCACAGGAGGATGGAAGGCCGCTGTCTTCATGGAGTGGCACAGATGGTATGTTCCGTCCCTCCTTTAGTCCATTGGCTGAGGTGGTGGTGCGGGGTCTAGACGAACGTGGCTGCGATGGATCCATGCTTTTCTCTCAGTTATTCGCACTGCAGTTGGTGATGAGTCTATCACCTGGAAAGGACCTTCGAACTTAGGATCCTTCCAACGCCTGACGTTTTTCCGGACGAAAACCAGTGTCCCGGGACGGATTGGTGGGAGCTCAGGATCGGTGGGGCCCTTGTCTCTCCTCTTGGATACCTGGGTAGAAAGGAACTGCGCCGCGCTTGTTAGTTGGCACAGATATTGGTAAAGTTCTGCTCTCACTATCTCTGATGATGATTCACTGTCTGTCTTAGGGCGTGTGGATGGAACTGTTACATTTATGGATCGTCCAGTGACAAGCTGATGGGGCGTGAGGTGGTGATCCGAACTTGGGGAGTTTCTTAGTGAAAAGAGAGCTATGGGTAGGCAATAAAGCCATTTCTTTCCTATTGTGGCACTTATTTTGCTTATTTTATTTTTGAGCAAACCATTGAGGCGCTCACAAATGCCGTTGCTTTGTGGGTGATAAGCTGATGTTAGTTTGTGTTTGATGCCTAGCATTGTGGTCAGGGAGGAAAAGATGGCGTTTGAAAAATGACTTCCGTTGTCGGACCGGATGGCGTCTGGAATGCCCCAGCGAGTAATGACATCACGGAGTAGGAATGTGGCAGCTGCCTTGGCATCACAGTGGACGCAAGGTCCGGCTTCGATCCAGCGTGAAAATGGACACACTACTACAATGAGATAGCGGTAATTTTGGCAGCGGTCGATCATGTCGACATAGTCAATGTGTAGCTCTTTGAAGGGGCCAGATGGTCTAGGAATGGTGGAAGCAACTGTTTTGAGAGTCGGGTTTGGGGAATATTGTTGGCAAATGAGACATTTATTAACATACAATTGTATTTGTTCATAGGCATTGGGGATGAACCAGTCTGTTTGCAAGGTGGTGGACATGTTATCTCGGGTGACATGTGTGGGAAGGTGGAGTTGGTCCAATGCCACTTGTAACAAGGCCTGTGGCATCACAGGTTTCCCTGTTACTGTCTGTCTGTACACGAAGTCGGCGGAGTCCTGTTGTACTCCCCTCTTCTTCCATAACTCTTTCTCTTGATCTGGTGCACTTTCTTGCATTTCTCTAAGGTGTAACTGTGCAGTGTGATCATATTGCTGAGTTGTGTCAATGTCAAATTGTGTTGTGAATTGGGATGGTGTTTGTGGAATTCCTTCATTGCTATTGTGATGCTCTGTGGGAGGCAGTGTTTGGGAAAGTAAAATGGGGGCAAGTGGAACTTCTGTGGTTGTTTGGAATGGGGGGCCTGTTGCTGGGGGGCCTCTGGCTGCAGCCTTAGCTGCCCAATCTGCCAGGGCGTTACATCTGGAGACAAAATCTTGGCCATTAGTGTGTGCTGCACATTTGACTACGGCTACTTCAGCTGGTAGTGTAAGGGCCTCAATAAGTTCCTCTAGTAATATTTTGTGAATGACAGGTTTACCATCTGATTTGAGGAAGCCGCGCCTTCTCCAGCGGAGGATGCTGGAGTGTGTTGTTGTGGTGACATATGCAGAATCTGAATATATTGTAATACGGTCATCAGCTCCAATGTTTAGGGCAGCTATGAGGGCTACTAGTTCAGCTGCCTGGGCAGAATAATGTGAAGGTAATGTGAGTTGCTGTACAATGTCTAGGGAATCAGAGGAATCATTCTGCTGTGCTTTAACTACTGCTGCTCCTGTGTACCTGACTCCTGTGTCTTGATCAATGGTAGAGGAGCCATCAACAAAATATACAGTACTGTTTGGCAAGGGATCCTCTTTTGCTGCTCCAGACTCATCTGGTGAATATGTGGCACAGTCATGGGTTTCATCATCTGAGGTAGCTATTGGATGGGCAAAGAATGTGGCAGGGTTTACTGTATGGCATTTTACAATCTTCAGAGAAGGTAGTGACAGTATGACTTCGTAACCTGACACTCTCTGTGTTGTTAAAGTTGTCTTGGCTTTTTGTATTATTGCAAAGACAGCATGTTCTGTGTACATAGTCAGTGGGGAACCCATTACAATGGGAGTAGTGTTCTCAACAGCAAAAGCTGCGGCAGCAAGGGCCTGCTCGCAGGGGTAATGACCTTTCATGACAGCGTCCAGCATGCCGCTGAAGTAGGCAATGGGCTTATGGCCCATGGGGTATTTCTGAGTGAGTACTGCAGTCATTACTAGACCATCACAGTGAGTGAATAGGTAGAATTCTTTTGTGTAATCAGGTGATCCTAACACTGGTGCATTTGTTATCTCATCTTTGAGCTGGGTGTAGGCTGTTCTCATTTCAGGTGTCCACTCAATTTTATTGTGTCTGTCTTTGCCCATTTTCACAGCTTTCAGCAATGGGGCAGTTATTGTTGCGAAATCAAAGACCCATTGACGGACATAGTTAACCAGGCCGAGGAATTTTTGCATGTCTTTAACTGTTTGAAGTTCAGGAGTGCCTTTTATCGCCTCAACTCGACCTGGAGTGACTCGTCTGCCTGATGCAGACAGTAGCTGACCTAGATAGTGTACCTCTTTCTGACAGTACTGTAACTTCTGTTTGTCAACTTGGTATCCCCTTTGTGCTAGCGTGGTAAGTAAGAAGATTGTGGGGCCGATTCCGATCTCGGCCGGTAGTGCTCCGAATCGGATTCGGCTTTACCGGATCCGATTCGGAGCCCTGTTTCCCGACCGAACCGTACGCGGGTCCGGCTGAGCGAGTACGATGCGAAATCGCCGACCGACTCGTCCGGGCGTCCCGACCGCTCCGACCGACTCGCTCCCGGCTCGAACCGCTCCGACCGACTCGCTCGGACTCGACTCGCACCGCGCAATGGAGACGTTTCCCGGCCGGGTAAGTACGATGCGTGCCGCGAGCAGTCCGACCGAGCCGCGCACTCCGGCTCGAAAGAGCTGTCGGAGCCGTACTTTGGGGTCCGTGTCGGACCCCCAGTACGCGTAGCCGCGCGAGTCGCACACAGGGGGACCCATGG